>OX578155.1:23655319-24855319 GCA_951213105.1 Amaurobius ferox | reverse complement strand
TATAAACATCTTTTTTAATATGTACGCGAACTGAAGTTTCACTATGTCTGCCATACATGATAAAAATTTGATATTTGGCTTTTAAACACTTCAGATTTTCTACCAGAAATTAATGTAATTCTAATTAAAACTTAGGAGGCACCTTTCTGATGAGTCTACTGTCACATGCATGTGTGTAAATACTTTTACATACTAGACATATTAAAGATTCAACAATCCTATATGATACAATATCCTATATGATACAATCCTATATGATTCAACAATCCTATAGTAAACATACTGAAGAAACATTCAAAGATAAATGTCTGAAATTGAATTTTTGTATAAAACCATTCATAAAATCAGAGGTAATCAACTTTTATATAAAGAATGTGTAAATAAAAACTATATACCTAATTCCCAATAACTTACTATACTAAAAAATTTTATATTTTATTTTTCTTGCTGTAAAAATATTTTGCTAGGATATAGCATAAAGCAAAATTATCATATAGTCTACTCACTTTAAAGTGAACACCAATAAAGCGAATTCTCGCGTTAAAGCGAATTTTGTCATTCCCCTGGCAAAGCTCTATCGCAAGAATACATCACAGATCGTTAATACGAATTTTCATTAAAGCAAACTAATTACTGTTCTGCTAGCAATTCGTATTAATGCAAGTTGACTGTAACTAGCAGTTGGGATTCTCTGTCTGGGCAAAAATATCTCGAAAACCATAAGACCTAGAAAACTGAAATTTAATAGACAATCGATTCTTAACCTAAAAGGAGGCATGAGTATCTTAGCGACATGTTTTCTCGAGATTTTCAATTTTTCCTAAAATGGCACAGAAAATTGAGAGCTTTCAAAATGTCTTTTCAGACTCATCAAAAGCACTCGGGTAACCTAGAACCCCTTTATACACATAGTATCCACTATGATACAGAACCTAACTAAGCCTGATGAAGAAAAATTTTTATGAAGAAGAAGAAAATGTTCGACACTAAGTGGTAAGCAAAGTTAAACAAAGTAAAAACACACTGCTGTAAAACTTAAGCTGTGATATAATTTTTTTAAGAGTGTTAGTTCTCTGTCTTTGCCAGACTTAAAAATTAATTAGATATAATTCTGCTATGCAAAAGGATCAAAATATTAAATTTTGATGCTTTAAGATTTATATAGTAACTTAAAATTCAAAAAATTGACATAAAAAGACATTTGGAAAAAAAAATCATTTCTTTCTCTAGGTCTCATGGTATTTGGGATATTTTGATACATAACAACAAAGAAAAAAAATTCTTGAAATGTTTAACCAAAAATAATGTTTACACAAGTGACTTATGTATTGCCTTAAAATTTGCATTCAGATTTACAAAAATTTTGAAGATAAATTTTAAGTAATACTATAAACTAACATTACATAGTATTAGTATAAACTATTAGAATATAGTACTGGTATATAGAACAAACTAACAGTATACAGTAATAATACAAATCATTAATGTTTTAAACATTTTATAATTATTTCTTACACCCTTTCGTAGGTTATATAAATTTTAAATTAAAAAAAAAATGAAATTTAATTTTTGCAAAAACAAGGTTTTAATCTTTTGCTTTACATAGTGTACTTTAACCAAGTTGTTAATGTTTATCTATTTATTTTTTAATTTGGATAAATATAATTTATCATTTGATTATACACTATTTAAATTTTTTTTAATTATAAATGTTTGTCTTTCTTCAAAAAATTTTAGTCCGAAATCCCTAAAATTTATCTTAAAAATAAGTTTCCTTTCCTATGTTAAATGATTGTGATGTAATTGACATAACATAATTTAAAGTCACTTAAACCCAGTAAATTACAATCTTGATAACCTCTGATTTTTTTTTTTTAGACTTTGCTTCAAACTTAGTTTTTTCAAACAAAACAAACAATTCATCAGCTACTGCAATAGAACTATCACTTAAGCTTAAAAAACAGGAATGCATTAAGGCAGCTTGACGAGTCCTCACTGGGCTGAAACTATATAAAAAAATACAAGTAGCCTAACTACATATTTGTACCACTCATGTAAGTAAATGAGTTAAAATCACATGAAAAAACAGGAACTGATGTGGTATATTTACACTGGCAACCAACTACCAAGCATTCCATGCAATCAAGTACAAAATAACTCAACTTTAACTTGAAAAAGGAAATAGTTTTCTTTACTGTATCAGTTACAGGTAGAAATTAAAACTTGCTACTGGTTTTAAAATCATTTATAATTTCATGTTCAGTTAACAGTAAAAATGTGTAAGATTTTAATAACATTTCTACAAATCAGTAAAGCAAACAGAAAAAATATCAACCACCAAACTATATACTCGCTGCAAAGTTAACTTGAGTATGCTGTGGAAGCTATAAGTGTCTTGTTACTCAAGTTTTGTATTCACATACTCGTTATGAGTTCATTGGCTTGATGGTTACCTTAGTAACAGATTCACTTTTGAATATCAACTAATAATGTTTTATTATTGAAATATGAAAGAACAATTTTGTACGAAAAAATGTAAATTTAGAAAGAACAAATCTGTATGATAAAAGGTAAATGTAAGAAAGTACAATTTTGAATTCTGGATTTAAGAATTTTAGATTTGAACTCAAACTATTAGTTTTATGTGGCAATTTATTAGTTTCTGTTAATTAATAGTTTAATACAGGGGATCTGCAACTGTTTTATGTTTGTGGGTTATATTTTTCTTTTGAATTTTATAAAAGGGGCACAGTTAAACAAAACAAAAAGCTTGAGAAAGGATATTTTTTCAAAAATTGTTTAAAAATCAGCATAAAAAACCTCAAAGGTTGGAACTTTCCAGCATTAAAATTTTAAAGAACAGATTTAAAATCATGTTTTACATGGAAAGGTATAAGATTTAAAATTTGATTACTTTCAGTTCTAAAAATTTTGTCAAAAATCCATAAATTCAAATTTAATAAATTATGACAAAAAAATTATTTTCTATAATTCGAAATGCATTGAATTAATGTTGAAACCATTTAAAAAATGACAATTTTATACATTAATTTTTCCCATTTTACACTATTTTTTGCAAATTCACAGCAGTTATTTCAGCACGTAGCAATACATGCTGCAACAGTTTATGTCTATTGGCTTAGAAGTACACCAAAAAATATTTTGATGAATTCATTTTCCATATAGCAGAGTTCCCACTCTTTTTTCAAAATAAAAAATAAGGCATTTCTAAAGACCCAATTAATATTTTATAAGGACTAATTGAGATAGGCCGTAAATCATATTGCGGCCTTCATTGCACTACAGATATGCACTGGGGTGTGATGTATATACATATTTGCAGAACTAGAAGTTGTCCTATATTTCCTATATATTTTTTAAAATAGGAAAATCCCCTGAAGCAGAATTTTTTCCATGTGTTGCATACAGAAAAAAGAAGTCTTGTCGCAAAACATAGAATAAATTCTGCTTCCGGGGTTTTTCTTATTTTAAAAAATATATAGGAAATATAGGACAACTTCTAGTCCTGTATTTGGGAAGAAACTAAACTCTTTTTAAAAATTCCGCTAGTTCTGCGGTTTTCCTGTTCAATTGGGATAGTTTTTCAAAGAGTTGCGGTAAAGCATGACGGAAATTTCTCTGGTTGCAGATTTTTAGGCTACTTTCAGGAAAAAGTTCGATGATTTATTTTGGGGGCAAATTTTGACAAACTTTTAGAAGGCCAGTAAATTTTATCTTGGAATTTCGGTAAGTTTATGAATTTTAGTAGTTTCTGGCAACATTGCACGAAATCTCACAACACTAAACATTGAACTAGTTTACGTCAATTTTTGGGCATGAATTTTGGTAAAGACCTGGTAACACTGGGATATCAGATAGTGAAGCTCAAAAATAGATCGAAAATGGAAAAGTGATCACATCACTGGGGGAATTCGTTCATCAGGGTTCTCCTTAGGAAAAAAAAATTAGGTGGGATTATTCTACCCTAACTTCAAAATTAAGTGGGATTTTAAAAATTAACACAAGTAATTTTTTTTTCTGAGTGGGATTTAGCAGCAAATTGCAGGAATTGCACTCCATGGGGAACCCTGATCATGCTCCTATTTCGGGGGAAAATAGGAATGTTGATGAAAACTAAGTAGTTTTAAGGGCCCTTAAAAAGGAAAACTAAAAATAAGGAGTTTTTAAGGATAGTGGGAATCCTGTATAGGGACAGCATACAATGGATTCACATTAAACAATCTAATAGTATATGATTTCTTTAATTTTAAAATCACCAAATTTTATTTTAAAATCAAAATAGTAATTTGTTTTTATCCTAGAGCCAAATAAAATGTAAATATCTCAGATGTCACGGGCCATATAAATTGCAATTCAGACCAACTTCAGGTTTAATATATGGAATATATTGCTTAGCATAGGCTTACACTTTTCTTTAAATAGACGTCCGTTACCAATGTAACTTTGCAGAGTATAAGAGGTTACGAGAATAGTTTGTCCCAAAAGTTTCATAATAAAAGGTACAGCAAAAATTAACAATCACAAATATGCTGCATAGCTTTTTAGAATAAAGAAAAACTTACATTATTCATAAAATGATCAATACACAGCAGATTCTTCAAGCTGCTTTTACAAAATATATTTAATAAAATTAATTTCATCAAATTTATGAGGTAAAATAAAACAAATTAAAATTTTCTCACTCATGCTTTTACTCTTCTTCAGAATGAAATGTTTTAAATTCAAAGATTGCAAAAAACGTATTAAATAGAGAAAGCCTAAAAAAAATAAAAGTTATTTGCAAAAGAATACTTACAATAGGAAATAGTGTCAGTTCAAAACAGGCTTTTTGAAATTACAGATTAACTGCACTAAAAACTTCTCAAGATTTGTTCGATTTTTATTTCTTTAAAATAAACTTTTATACCATTTTGTAAACAAAATTTTAAATTTGAGTTGACTAAATTTTTGGAATGAATTTAGGAATGAAATGAAATAAAAAATAAATTTAAATGCTAACTGCAGTAAACAACAATTTTAAATTTCCTTCTTCAAGCCAAAGAAAAACATTCTCAATAAAACATCACAATACACCAACATATCACAACTGTATTCGATTCAATATAAACAAATAACATCTAATTACCGATATGTACAGTTGTAAGACTAATATGGGAAAAAATGAGATTTTAAAAATCACTAACAGCTTTGTCATATTTAAATTAAAGCTTTGCAGCTTTGTCATAGTTTAAAAACACCTAATTCTACAAGAGGCTTGTCCAACATTACTCCCATGAATGATAAACAATAAAATATATTTTTAACTGCCATTGCATGTTTAAGTCAAATGTATCAATAAAAAAATCCTAAAATTGATTATAACATTATTAGTTTAAACACAAGAAAATTACATTAAATAGCAACTTTTTTAAATAAAAAGTGTTGTTTTGGGGTAATACAAAGCACAGTAAAATAATATTTCTAAAATATTTTCATAATAAAACTGTTTTTCTTATTTAAAAGCACTATATCATTAGGTTTAATTCTAAAATATAATTCACATTTGGAAATGCAATTATAAAGTATAAAACTTGCCTTTCTCTTCAAAATCAGAAATTCTGGAACTTTTTAAGATTAACCCTTTCAAGTAAAATATTTATTCATCACAATGGCATTTTTGTAAAATTTTAATGGGAAAAATTTATGGCCAAAAACGACCAATAGTAGATGTTCACATTTTTATCTAATCTTTAAATAAGCAAGTCAAACAATCTTTAATTGGACAAGTTATATTGCATTAAATTGCAGAAGCAACAGCTACAGTGAATAATATCTGTCAAGGCATAAAATTGTCACACACCCTACCCATTTCAGACTTTCTGTATTTATATGGGTAGGGTGTGTGAGAGCCGGACGGCCTGGGGCTTTCACACACCCTACCCATATAAATACAGAAAGTCTGAAATTTAGAAAAAAAAAATGCAATTATTAAATAAAAGAAATTATGGAATTTATGAATTTTTCCCATCAATTGCATTAACTCTATGCATGTCAAAACAAAATTAAAACAAGCAACACAGGTAACAAAGCACAGGTTTTAATAAACATGCAATTTGTTTAAGAAGGTGCATGGTTTTAATAAACATGTAATAAACATGCAATTTGTTTTAGAAGATACATTTTTAGCCTAAAAATACCCTACCGTACACCTTCCCCACCATTAACTATCTCGGGCAATCCACAGAGCTGCTCATAACCTCGGGTGAGTCGGACAGTCTGGGTCTTCAACCATTAACTGGCACCTGAGGGGCAAAATGCTCCTATATGATCCTTATTGCTATATATCTGATTATGTACACGAATCTAATTCAATAATTATTACAGCAAAATATTCAAAATTGGTGATGGGTACTTTTTAAAAGTGTCCATCCAAATCTTCTCCCACAACTTAAATAAGTATATCAAAACAAAAAACGTTGACTTGAAAGGGTTAAAAATATTTTACTTCCGATACATAATGAATTAATGCCCAAAGTTAATAAAACCAAAAACTCATACCATATGTGATAACAGTGATAGGTTCAGCTGGTATGGTTAGAAAAACCATTTCTTTGTCCATTTGTACCTTAAATATTATATTTTACATTATGTGGTAGCCACTAACCATTGACCGACCAGCAACTTCTAAATCTTAGTTTTGCAACAAACACTGGCTACTAAATTTACCCGAGTTAACTACTATATCAGCAACTTGTCATGAGCAAAGTTTAATTTCAGTTGTTAGTTTATCAAGTTTCGTTCATTTTACAAAGAGCAATGGTGAATTTTTTATTATTTAAACCATTTCTGTTACATTATCAAACAAGTTTGTTTTTGGTTAAAGTATGTAAAATCCATTTCTTAAATTGATCACTTCCAAATTCATCTAAACTTTTAAAATTATTTTCGCATAACAATAACTTTAATTACATTATGTTATTCGGCATATATATTTACATATATACTCAGCCTATTTCAGTTTTTAGTTAAACATTTTGAGTTTACAAAAAATCAACATCACACTAGAGCTTGGAATGTGCTTCTACTGGAATTAATAGCAGACTAGTTTCTAGTTTTTTATGTGCACTTCATAGGATAGTGAATACCTTCAATGGCAACAAGAAACTTACTATGTGCTGTGATTTTACAATCCTCTATAAAGACCAGCACGTTCAGTCCTACAGTACAGCTAGTATCAAATTTCTAAAAGATTGAGCTCAAGCTGCACATTTAAGAAATTTGATGACGGCTATGTAATAGCACTGAATTTGTCGGTGCCCATAGAGATAAGCAAAATTGTACATAGCAAGTTTCTTGTTGCAACTGCAGATAATGGCTGTTCCCATTCAAAACCGGTTCATAGATACCATTACCTGCAATGAAAGAGCTTTCCTAGTTTTCAGAACATATTTTTCAGGCAGATTTTATGAGTATAAATAAAACTTTTCTGAGTATATACTCAAAATTCTAGTTTTCGGAACATATTTTTCAGGCAGATTTTATGAGTATATATACAACTTTTCTGAGTATATACTCAAAATCTGCCTGAAAAGTATTTAGAACTTATTTCATGTTTTAAAAGTAATAGATCATTAAAAAATTACATTCTTATAGTTAGTGGCTACCACACCACAGAAGCTAATTCAAATCTAAATAAATTTACAAATTTCTACAAGAAAGGTACTTTCTCAAGTCTGACATTTCATGCCTGGAAATAGACCAAAACAATCTTGGCAAGTGTGAAATTATTAATGCTCACTTATGTCCAGAGCAATGATTCTCAAACTTTTAACTTGCAGCACATTGTTTCATCATGTAGGATATTATAGCACATCCATACAATAGGAGGCAGCACCGAGCTTGAGGTATTACCCCTACTTAGGCCTACATTAGATCTTAAGTATCCAGTGTAAGTCTATCACCAGTGTAGGCCAATTAGGCGAACTGTAGTTCGAGAAATATCTCGAATGCTCTTAAACCATAGCGGATATAAAGGAGTCACCATTCATCACATATTAATAAATAATATTGTTAAAAATATTTATTACCTATTTTATATTTCCTCTTATCCCATTTAATATAAAATATTTTTGTTATTTTTCTCACTGCACAGCCAAACAATTCTGAGCCACACTAATGTGTCAGGATGTACCGTTTGAGAATCGCTGGTCTGGAGTATGAGCCTAAAGAAAATACCCCAAATTTCTATATGCTTCAACTTTCTACGTGAGCATTTCTATTGCACTCCATGCAATGGTATTTTCAGTAAGTAGGAGATATTAACACAGCTCTGGAGAATAGTTTGGACAAGCTTCTTCTATATAGTCACTGTCAAGCCGACAGCGAAAAGTCTAGATGATATTCTGTGACTACATCATCTTTCACCACTTCTTTGGATGAGCAATAACAGGCCAAACACTACGTCGAGATGGCGATCCACTGGCACTCGAAGGACGGGATGCAGCTGATTTCAGCTTCTCAACTTCTCGCTGGAGTGCAGTCACGTCAAGGGGTTTATCTCTTTCAGATTTTTCCTTCTCCTGGATTCTAAATTTGAATATAAGACAATTTTTAACAAACAACAGACTATAAAAAATAATTTAAAATATATTTCCCTTTTCAATTTTTTTTTTTTTTACCTACAGTTAGAGTTGCAATGACTGGAAAAAGCCCAGGTTCTTCCTGGGAATAAACTGGGGTCTTTTGGAAAGGGAATTTTGAAAAAAAAAAATGGGAATTTTCAGTCATTGCATTTTGCATTGTAAAGGAAATGTACATGAAGCAAAACTCATATTTATGTTTTGCAGTTGGAATTGTAAATAACTGAAGTATGGAAAATTGAGAGCAATTTGATGGATCCAAGAAAATTATTTAAACTACGCAACTTTTTTATTATATATAAAAATAAAAATTTATTCCACAAAAATTGTAATTTAATTTGTAATTATTTAAAAAGTAAAAACACTCTGAATGATTGAATATTTATAACAAAGAAATTAACTCAATGAGATTCATTTAATTTTGAAAGATAATAAGAAACCAAAATTAGTTCCCATAACATTTTAATAACTTCGTGACTAATTTAGTTTGCCCATTTTCAGCAAAATTTTTGTAATTTTAAATTTTCAAAAATGTTATTTCAATAGACTTTACTTTTAAACTAATACAAAGATTTAGTAACTTTATCTAAATGGCAATCTATCATTAAGGTTTAAACTGCATAATGTGCCGAATTAGTCAGAGCGTATAAGAAATGAGTAAATCAGTTTCTTCCCATCAAAGTTTCCAAATTCCTAGGTTTATTCCTGCTTCTCAAAATTCCCAGGTTTATTTCTTCTTCTTAAAATTACCGGGTGTTTTGCAACTCTACTTACAATAAACACTCTCTATAGTGACCACCCAGTATTTCGACAAAAACTGACTGTTTATTAAGTGCATTTCGGTAAGTATACAAAACTGATTTCATACCAGAGTTATAGATAAAATTAAAAATTGCAGATTACCTAATCATTAATTCTGAAGTTAAATATTTATATAATAATTATTATAAAATATGTTTCTGTTTTTCCAGACCCTTCAAAAGTCCTCTAGTAACCTAGAAAATTGAATCTTTGAACACTAATAACATCAGTCATGGGATAAAATCCAAGAGATTGAATTTCGATTTCCCTCCTCAGGGGCTAATAAAATTGTTTTATTTTAGAAAAGTCTTGCCAGACCATCCAGAAGCACCTCTAATAAACAACAATTTTAGTTGGTAAGGGTGATCAACCCCTCCGAGACCAACTGTGTTAGAGCCCAACTATTTTTGTTATTTTCGAATTTTACCATTACATTTACTGTTAATTATCTCAGTTTTAAGCAACGACCTGCTAACATGACTGCCTAATTTTAAGACTGTTCAACACTTATCAGCTGCAGTGTTATTTTATTGTTTTTTAAGGACTTTATGGGTGACGGGAGGGTGGCAAATTCACTCATATATATATGTGTGTATATACACAGGGTGTCCAGTGCTAACGGTGCCCAATGGCCATTTCCTCAACCATTAGTCCCTGAGATATACTTCCAATTGCAAAAATGTTTTAAATTTTAAAATCTATTATCTTAGAAACAGTTTAAATCAATAGATGCATTTATAAAAGAAATACGAAATATAAATTTTTATATGGTACCCCGGTCCTACCAATTATATTTAGGAAAATCATCCTCATACAATTTCATGCAAAATAAAAAAAAATCTTCCTTTTATGACCAAAATTCACAGAGTTATGAAGCATTAAACTTTATGACTTAAGTCGCTTTTCGACGCATAAAAATGTCCAGTTTCAGGCAACCATCCAATTAGGGACCGTATTGAGCATTTCTCCAGGCAACCAACCAATCAGGGACCGTATTGGCCATTTCTCAACACAAAAAGTGCTCCAACTTTAAACAGCTATAAGTCGGTCTATTTTGGTCATAAAAGGTTGATTTTTTTCTTATTTTGCAAAAAATTGTATGAGGATGATTTTCTAAATATAATTGGTAGGACCGGAGGACTGTATAAAAATTTATATTTGGTATTTCTTTCAGAAATGCCTTTATTGATTTAAACTGTTTCTAAGATAATAGATTTTAAAATTTAAAACATTTTTGCAATTGGAAGTGTATCTCTGTGACTAACGGTTGAGGAAATAGTCATTGGGCACCAATAGCACTGGACACCCTGTATATATATATATATATATATATATATATATATATGTGTGTGTGTGTGTGTGTGTATATGTGTGTGTATATATATATATATATACAAGTATATATATATATATATATATAACAAAGTTTATAAATATAATCTATCACTGATATTAGAAACACGCATTTTGTGTTCATTTTTATGAAATACTGTTATGCCGAGATTTGACAGTTCTAAATTTAATTAATAGTTCAAAATTTGTAATAGCTTAAAATTCGTTATTTTCCCCTTTCCCTTCAAAATTCTAAATTTATTTGTTGTTTTTAATATTTCGGCGATTTATTTCCCCTTTAACGTAATTTGTTATCTTTTTAATGGTTTTATTATTCAAAATTGTGCGCAATGTGCCTTTAAACATTAAATAATATTTTGTTAATTCTCATAATCTTCGTTTTCAGCTGTTAACTTCTTTTCACTTCATTCATGAGTTTGCAGAAAAAAGGCACTTTTTAAGACAAAATTTGACTTTCCCTCGCTTATCAGTGAACACCTGCAAGTAGGGGTTGCCTCACGACATCCGGTGACCATGCGTCACCGCGTGGGTTCGTGGTTGCCGCATCGGGAGAAGTGATCCTTTTTTTTTATTCTTGGCATAACAGCGTTTTTATTTCCGCGGTGTATGCATGAGCGCTCGGCGCGAAGCGCAGGGTTTCGCTCGCCAAGTTTGGCATCTCCTGGGAAGGCAAGCGTGTTGCCGGACATTCCGATTCCTGACCAGCATAGAGCGAGGAGGCGTTTTTTTTTGCTTTGAAGTTCCGTGGAACGGGCCCATGCAAGGGCGCCCGTATCCCGCGGTCGCCAGAAGTATGTTTTATAATGGTGCAGAATTGCCTGACATCGCAGGGGCGTGCTTCATATTTGGACAACTGCCACGGAGTATCAACAGAACGTAAGAGGTGGCCTGGATCTATGAACCATGGACTACCCTCTTCGGGAAGCGCTCGTAGTTGCACTGGCAGTATCAACTGCTCTATCATCTACCTCATTGCCGCCGTACTATGGTCAACACAGATTATCACCTATTTTCATGCCATCATTTGTGAGCGCTCTTAATTGCGCTGGCAATATCAATTGCCCTATCATCTGTCTTCATACCTCAGTGTTACCGCTCTGTGGTCATCACTCATCACGGGTCATCACCTACTTTCGTGCCATCGATTGTGAATGTTCAGTGATCGGGTGTAGGCAAACCGTGCCTTTGTGATATCTACCATTTTGGTACCATCAAGTGTTCAGAGATCGGTGTGCGTGCAAGCAGTGTCATCTAATTTTTAAGGTGATTAAATTTGAAGAAAAAAAAGGGGGAATAATATGTTTAAGTGTCAGCACCGAGAAAGATTCAGTATCTAGAAAGAAAAATGTTTAAAATGAGTTTACTTGTCTATTTTTAACAAAGTTGTATTGCTGTAATGTAAATGAAAAGAAATGTGATTTTTAATATTTTCCTTTTATTTTCAAATTCAAGTTTGGGTGGACAGCTCCTCAGGCAGACCAAACTCTGGTCTTCAGACCAGAGTGGATTCTGTTCCCAGGGTTATTTTTATTAAATTACAAATTTAAAAGATTTTAATTATCCTTTTTGCAATGTACTAACCACTAAAAATAACTGAATAAGAATTATATAAAATCTAACTTGTTTATGTTGGAAGCACTTAAGTAATTGTTAATAAAAGTTAATTTTTAATTTAACAAATGAGTTGTGTTTTATTAAGATGTTGTTGGCTGTGCTATTTATTTATTTAAAGGTAAGTGGATCTTTTAGAAGTTATTTGGTGTTGAAGAGTTTTTAAAAGGTTTACATAGTTGAGCACAGACCAAGCAATAGTAATTGTTGAGTTAAAGTAAATAAAGAAACAAAGAAAATGAATATTATTAAAACTAAACTTTATCAATTGGTTAAATCTATATGATCAGGAATATAAATTAAGGTAAATATAATGATAAATTATAAATAAATATAATAACTTAGAATAATGTAATGTAAATAACTTAAAGAATAATAATAGTTAATAAGTATAAATAAATAAACTTGTGTGTGAATCTAGAAGTGAAATAATAATTAAAGTATAAATAGTAAATTATAATTAAGAAATTAAAGAGGTTAATATTGTAAAGGAGAAAAACCGATATAACATGTGGTGCCGTTCACCTTTTTGGTTCTGCCTGAGTTGTCTGTCCACTGTATAAAATACAATAAGAATGATTTAAATGGGCTGTCCACCCATATGATAAATTGCTATACAGTAACAATATTGAAATTTTTTTTTATTGTAATAAATTTCCATGTGTATAGGGAAGTGCACAGTGTCTTGAAATTTAATTTCTTTTGGGAGTAAGGTAATGTTTTAATTTTTTAGGAAGCAAAGTAAGTAGTAAGATGGTAATGTAAGAATTTTTTTCATTTTTTTTTTGTTTGTTTTGTGTTTCATTTCAAAATGTTGTTTAGGGTAGGCAAGTTTTGGGATTTTTTTTATATATGCTCTTGCCTGGTGCTGTTTTTGTTTTTATTTAGGAGTTTTTTTTTTTAAGCTTTGTCAGTTGAAATTTTTTTTCCTTTTCACTCCTGTGTAAGCTAATCATAGCTTGTTGTTTTAAGAAAGATTTTTTTTGTTGTTTTGTAGAACTTTTTTTTTTTAAAAGTAAAACTTTGGAGTTTGACTCAGAGTAATTTTGGAATTTGAGTAGGATTTTCTTTTGACTTTGAGAGAATTTTTTTTCACTTTTAGGGATCTTTTGGCTATTTATTTTGCAAGGGTGCGGCGGAGAAGTGGTTGTTTGTTGTGGGGATTCTGGGAGATTCAGGTTCAAAGGAGGCCTTGCTTTGCTAAACCATTCCTTCTCAACTTTTTTAAGTGGGTAAAATTTTTTCTCAGTCTGCCCATAATGGCTACTTCAGTGCTTTGATGCCACACAGTTTTCAGGTGTTCACTGGGGAATGCACCTTTTTCCCTCGGGAATTAAATCACTTGCCCATGATGTATTTGTGTATTGTGTTTTTTTTTGGGAAGGGATTCACGACCCCTTGCCCACTGTCAGATTTTTTTTTAGATTAAGAGAGAAAATGTTGCAACAGTTTTTATGAGATTTGAGATAGAGAGTTATTGGAAAGTGCTAAGAATAGCGAAAAATGTATGTGTATTAGTAGTTATGTTTTAAGTGTATTGCATTTGCTGTGTAAAAGTAGATAAATATGCCAAAGATCTGTGTTAGTCTTAAATGTTAGGAAATTTTTTTTTTTATGATAGAAATTTTTTTTTTTCTCTTTTGGAATATAGTTTTGGGATTTCAGTTTCATTTCAAATTTTGGTTTTAAAAATTTTATTAAAGAGGGAGTACATTGATCAAAAGTTTTCTTTTGTTTTTGTTTTGGAATAATTAGTCACAACTCTTGGCTTTGGGTGAAGTTAAAGGTATGGCTAATGGGTTAGTTTCATGGTCACCCGGAGGAATTTTGAGGTCTGGGAAGCCTTGTTTTCATAGAAATTCTTCGTCACAGAAATGTGTTTGAAAAAGAAAATTTTTTTTTGTTTTTCAGTAGGCCATGTTAACTGTCACTTTGGTGCTTTGAAGCCGCCTTTAAGGTGCTCAGCTGGGGAATGCACCTTTCCTTTTTGGAGAATTACTTGCCCGCTAAAAATTTTTTTTTCTTGTGTCATTGATCCTTCAGCCAAGCGATCGACTTTGGGTAGTGTAAAATTTTTTGTTAAATTGTGCAAGTTCAGTCTCAGGTGTTTGTTTTGGGGGGAATGGAGATTGTTCTGTGAAATATTCCTAGAGAAAATTTTTTTAATTTAAGGTAGTTTTGTGAAATTTTTTTTTTCGGTTTTGTTTAAAAGTGTTTTGGCTCTTAAAAGTTTGTTGCTGGGAGATTGTGTATTTTCTTCGAATGTGGGGGAGGAGATTTTGGATTGGAGTTTTCGGTTGTTTAGTTGTTAATCTTGGAGGCCTCCTCAAAAATTTTATGTTTCGACCCTTTGAATTCTTCGGCTGGTCCAAAGTCTTCATCAAAATTTATGTTTTTATTGTAATGACAAGTAATTGGGAACTCTGTTTTGTTTTTCTTCTTTCCGACTGTTTGGGTGATGCACTCTACAAATGCAGATTTTTTGTTTTGAATTTTTTTTTTTAAATTGAAACCTTTTGTAGGTAATTGAAATTCTTTTTACTTGTGATGATTGAGCGTGTTAAGATTGAATTGATAGACTGGAAGGTTGAATTAAATTTTGTTTTTGTTTAAAATTATTTTTTTGAAAATATTTTTTTTTGTTGTTTGTCACAATTTTCATCTTCTGGGAGGTGGAGCTAAAACTTTGGTTTGTTTGAAATTTACATTTTTGGGATTCCCTTTTTGTTGAAGTTTGTACTTCGGATTTTAGTGCAGGTTTTAAATTTTATGGTCATGATCAGTGTGCCTTCCCTGTATGTAAAATATGTATTGTAAACATTTTTTCAGATTGTAATCCCAGGAGTTGCTACATGAAGCGAGTGTTCTCGTAGGTTTACAATTTCTCTGCCACCAGGATGGTGTTCTCTTTTGGTCATTTTCGGCTCTTTGTTGTGAAAAATTTTATTCTAAAATTTTTTTTCCGGTGGTCGAGAGGGATTATGTTATGCCGAGATTTGACAGTTCTAAATTTAATTAATAGTTCAAAATTTGTAATAGCTTAAAATTCGTTATTTTCCCCTTTCCCTTCAAAATTCTAAATTTATTTGTTGTTTTTAATATTTCGGCAATTTATTTCCCCTTTAACGTAATTTGTTATCTTTTTAATGGTTTTATTATTCAAAATTGTGCGCAATGTGCCTTTAAACATTAAATAATATTTTGTTAATTCTCATAATCTTCGTTTTCAGCTGTTAACTTCTTTTCATTTCATTCATGAGTTTGCAGAAAAAAGGCACTTTTTAAGACAAAATTTGACTTTCCCTCGCTTATCAGTGAACACCTGCAAGTAGGGGTTGCCTCACGACATCCGGTGACCATGCGTCACCGCGTGGGTTCGTGGTTGCCGCATCGGGAGAAGTGATCCTTTTTTTGATTCTTGGCATAACAGCGTTTTTATTTCCGCGGTGTATGCATGAGTGCTCGGTGCGAAGCGCAGGGTTTCGCTCGCCAAGTTTGGCGTCTCCTGGGAAGGCAAGCGTGTTGCCGGACATTCCGATTCCTGACCAGCATAGAGCGAGGAGGCGTTTTTTTTTGCTTTGAAGTTCCGTGGAACGGGCCCATGCAAGGGCGCCCGTATCCCGCGGTCGCCAGAAGTATGTTTTATAATGGTGCAGAATTGCCTGACATCGCAGGGGCGTGCTTCATATTTGGACAACTGCCATGGAGTATCAACAGAACGTAAGAGGTGGCCTGGATCTATGAACCACGGACTACCCTCTTCGGGAAGCGCTCGTAGTTGCACTGGCAGTATCAACTGCTCTATCATCTACCTCATTGCCGCCGTACTATGGTCAACACAGATTATCACCTATTTTCATGCCATCATTTGTGAGCGCTCTTAATTGCGCTGGCAATATCAATTGCCCTATCATCTGTCTTCATACCTCAGTGTTACCGCTCTGTGGTCATCACTCATCACGGGTCATCACCTACTTTCGTGCCATCGATTGTGAATGTTCAGTGATCGGGTGCAGGCAAACCGTGCCTTTGTGATATCTACCATTTTGGTACCATCAAGTGTTCAGAGATCGGTGTGCGTGCAAGCAGTGTCATCTAATTTTTAAGGTGATTAAATTTGAAGAAAAAAAAGGGGGAATAATATGTTTAAGTGTCAGCACCGAGAAAGATTCAGTATCTAGAAAGAAAAATGTTTAAAATGAGTTTACTTGTCTATTTTTAACAAAGTTGTATTGCTGTAATGTAAATGAAAAGAAATGTGATTTTTAATATTTTCCTTTTATTTTCAAATTCAAGTTTGGGTGGACAGCTCCTCAGGCAGACCAAACTCTGGTCTTCAGACCAGAGTGGATTCTGTTCCCAGGGTTATTTTTATTAAATTACAAATTTAAAAGATTTTAATTATCCTTTTTGCAATGTACTAACCACTAAAAATAACTGAATAAGAATTATATAAAATCTAACTTGTTTATGTTGGAAGCACTTAAGTAATTGTTAATAAAAGTTAATTTTTAATTTAATAAATGAGTTGTGTTTTATTAAGACGTTGTTGGCTGTGCTATTTATTTATTTAAAGGTAAGTGGATCTTTTAGAAGTTATTTGGTGTTGAAGAGTTTTTAAAAGGTTTACATAGTTGAGCACAGACCAAGCAATAGTAATTGTTGAGTTAAAGTAAATAAAGAAACAAAGAAAATGAATATTATTAAAACTAAACTTTATTGATTGGTTAAATCTATACGATCAGGAATATAAATTAAGGTAAATATAATGATAAATTATAAATAAATATAATAACTTAGAATAATGTAATGTAAATAACTTAAAGAATAAGAATAGTTAATAAGTATAAATAAATAAACTTGTGTGTGAATCTAGAAGTGAAATAATAATTAAAGTATAAATAGTAAACTATAATTAAGAAATTAAAGAGGTTAATATTGTAAAGGAGAAAAACCGATATAACAATACCTGGACTTGATAAAGAGTTTTATCGAAATGAACAATTCATTATTAGGCCTAGGGCTTGTCCACATGTAAAGTTTTCATACTTTGATTTTATTTGATATTATTTTATCGATTCCTTTCCATTGATGTTTTTTGATTGTCTTCAGCTTGATGACTAGAGGTTTGCATTTATATTTTCCACTTGATTGAAGATTTTCTGTTTGATACTTTTATTTGTAAAGGCATTTTGTAATGTTGGGTATTTTTGAGTTGAAAATTCTCTCTATTCTTTCATTGGATTTTTAAACTTTTATTATTATATATATATACATATTTATTATATATATAATAATAATAATAGTTTGAAAGTCCAATGAAAGAAAAATGAGAAGCTGTAACTCGAAAAACCTAATTTTCTCACAAGCTTACAAAATAAAAGTATAAATCAAATGGGGAAAAAAATATATATTTCGAATCATCAAGTTAAAGAAATCTTCAAAAATGTATTTTGCATTGTCATTCCTATTTACTCATTTTTTTACATTTGCATTTTTGCAAAGTATCTTTAATTTTTTTAGTATGCTACGGTTATTAAAAACATTTATATATATATCAATAAACTTTCTCCATCTAAATGAGGGGGGTTTCAAAATATTCAAATTGGACTATAACCACAAAATCTTATGTTGAAAATAGTCAATCACAAAACAAAAATCTATAATGATGCCACATAAACTTCACATTTTAGCTTAACTAGCAAATATTCTATAAAAATTATTTTGCTAATTTCTGAATTTATGTTTATGAATTCTGAATTTATTAACATTTGGTTTGGTAACATAAAATGTCTCTAGGAGGGAAGAACGAGTGGTCATTTTTGTAGGGGGGGCTTCATTCCCCCTGGATGTACATCAGATAAACAGTGATCATCTGTATTAAGTGATCAGCCATTGAAAATAGATGTGAAATTTGAATAAATTAAAAGTCTATTATGATGTTATTCACATTAAAGATTACATTTACAATTAAAATAATGTTTTCAAAAAGATTTTTTTTTTCAAAAATTTGTAAAGGAAGAAAAAATGCAACAGAATTTCTTTGGTTCCATGAGGCAAGCATTTTACTTTCTCAAACTGTATAGAAATCAGTTTCCACAAAAAATTCTCGAACTCGTGATTTTGATTGAAAAATATATTTTAAAACCCAAAAATTCAACATTTCATTTGAAAAAACATTTCAAATACTTTTGTAAAGATGTTTGTTAGTGGGTATCCCAAATATGGACAAAATAAATCATAAACAAATGTATGCATTGCAATAAAATTTTATGTGTAGATACATTATGCAAAAAAGAGGATAATAAATAATATTTAGATAAATAACTTTTTGTTGAGTAAATTTACAGTATATATTTATTTTCTATATAAGAGATTTTTTTCATTATTAAAGAATTAAGAAAAATATATGTATATTATTAGCATAAAATTATTCAGTGAAACCTTTTTATACAGGGAAACTTAATACAGAATAAAGTTTTTAAGACGTATCCAATTAGTGAGAGAAGAAATCTTTCTATTCAGTAGGCCTATTTTATAAATTGTCAGATTAATTAAAAAATTCTTTGTGAATTTAAATGATTTAAACAGGTGTCATGATGAGTATATGTATTACTATTTTAGGAATTCCACAGCATTTCATCCCACTAAGTCGTTGAATCTGTAACTGGCAATTGTACTTGTGTTATACGTGACACGATAAAGCCCGGTTTTCATGGGGGTCTGTAGATCAACCCAAATATTGCCCAAAACTTTTCTTTTCTCCATAATATACTCACAAAGCTGAGAAAACTAAAATTACAATTTGTGTTGCAGTACCCTAGGAAAAAATCTTTAAAAAAGCACTCTTTTTTAAAGATTAACTGACTTACAGAGTAAGCTATTAAACTAATTTTAATCAATAACAGCTCATTTTGTATGTCCTAGTGAGAAATACAAACTTTGATTTTCAAACTTGAAGATAAAATTGATTTAGAATTTAAAAATAAAAAAAAGCATTAATAAATGGTACTAGGTGGCAAAATGCAATTTGTAAGGCCTCACTTACATTACGCATTGATGCATAATCATATTGATAAATATTTCTACAAAAGGCATTGAAATCTTACAAAAACACCATTTTATGGTAAAAACCTTCCCATCAAGCACAAAAAGCAAAACCTCCTTCCAAACATTTTATGAAATCTTAAAAAAGGTTTACACCAGATTTCCACAAAACTAAAGCACTGTACTTTCAGATCTGGGGTACCCGGTTAAAGGATCCTAACCCTCCTCCAAATCACATGTAGAGTTTTTTAGAAATAGTCAATATTTTAAAAATGACTATGACTAAAAAGGGCTACAAGTGATTTGAAGGTGGGTTAAGATCCTTTAACAGGGTACCCCCAGATCAGAAAGTACAGCTCTGGCGATGTAGGAACTTAGTACAAACCATTTTGAGATTTCATAACTTTATTGGAAGGAAATTGTCTTTTTTTGTAAATGGTGTTGAGACCCAGACCGTCCGACCTACCAGAAAGGTGTAAGGTAACTGTTTGGACGGCCTTTGTAAATGGTGTTGAAGACCCAGACCGTCCGACTCGTCAGCAAGGACATGAGCATCTATTTGGACGGCCGGTTTTTTTGTAAATGGTGTGGAACTTTTTACCCTAAAGTGATGTTTTATGAAATAAGTTTTACTTTAAGATATCTGAATTTGTGTTCCAAAGACCACATTTTAGAGGTCCATAAGCAAAGCCAGACTAATGCAGGGGCATGCGAGGCAGTTGCCCCAGGTTCCCATATTACAGGAACTCCAAATTAAATAATTCCAACATTGAAAAATTAACGACTACCTCCTAAAAAGAAATGCGACATTGGAATAGGTTTTCTAAGCAAAAAGGTTAATTTTGGGGATATATAAGACGGTATTAATTCAAGATTTAGAGTAAGTTGGTTTTCTGGCTATCAGTGTTTCTTTCAGGCATACATCCAAGGAAGGGGGCTTTGTCCCCCCCCCAGAGACATTTTTTTTATTAAACTAGTCTCTATGTGACAGCATTTAAATATATTTATATAGAACAAATAGAAAACTTGTTCCCCCTAAAGTTTCATCCCCCCCCCCCCCCCCAGCCAAAATGTCCTGAAAGAAACACTGCTGTCTATGATGAAAAAGTTGTCAATTTATATTTCTTTAAAATATTGAAGAGTATTTTTTATATCTTCCTCTGGCATGCAATTATATCTTTGTAAAAAATTATTCTGTTCATTTCATATATGTTGAGAGGTAGAGAGGGCCCCCAAAGGAATGTCTGTTCAAGGTCCCAGTTTGCTAAGTCAGCCAAAATGTCCTGAAAGAAACACTGCTGTCTATGATGAAAAAGTTGTCAATTTATATTTCTTTAAAATATTGAAGAGTATTTTTTATATCTTCCTCTAGCATGCAATTATATCTTTGTAAAAAAATTTTCTGTTCATTTCATATACGTTGAGAGGTAGAGAGGGTCCCCAAAGGAATGTTTGTTCCAGGCCCCAGTTTGCTAAGTCAGGCACTGTTCATAAAGCTTCACTGTATTAAAATAAGGAGACATACCCATTCTTCAACATCTGATTGTCATTCTTCAATTTGCGACAATCTGCTTCCACCACCACCCTCCATTCTTGCTCCCTAGCCAACATTTCCCGAAGTATCACAAGTTCTTTCTCGCAGTTTTCAAAACGTTCTTTCCATTCTCGATGCTCTTGATCTTGAAGATCACTGAAAAAGTTATGAAAGTTTCAATGATAAGTGAATTTCAGAAAAATAGACCTTGGGGAAAAAAAAATTAGATATATAATTTTCAAAGGTCTGTTGAAGATTTATGACAGTATTTTATTTTTATCCACTGATAAAATGAAAAAATCTGATGTAGACAGCACATGAGTTTCCCTGCAGACTTATATTCATGTTCTCTTTATTTTAATTAAATTTAATTCACTTTTAATTCAATTTTCATTCTCATTTGGTAACTGGACTTATTTTCAAAGGTAGCAAAGAGAAAATACAAAAAAACTAAAATGTCTCGAGAACGACTAGCCCTAGTGTAATGGGATTGACCTTATTATTTTTTTCGTTAAAAATTACGTATAAAACAAGCATTTAATGGATATATTTGAGCATACGTAGTTTTTTATTTTAAATTTAGACGATTTTTGAGGGTATACCAAATCGTACAAATCGTACTAAAATCTAATCAGCACCAAGGTGACCCACAAGCGATTTATCTACCAAATTTTGTGAAATTCGATCCATTAGTTTTTCAGCTAGAGTGAATACAGGCTTTTGTGGACCATTTGCAAAAACAGGCAGGTTCTTTTATCCCGAATCGTACCCAAAACTAATCAGCACCAGATTTGCCCACAAGTGACTTACCTACCAAATTTTATGAAATTCGGTCAATTAGTTTTTTAGTTAGATTAGATACAAAATTTGCACAGACAAACAGACAGACATACACACATACAGACAGTCACACAAAACACACAAACAGACACAGACATCATGCTAAAAATAGTTTTTTCATATTCTAGAGGTCTCGAAATGCATAGATCCATCAAAAACCAGAGTTGCGATTATCGGCATGATTCCAATGCTTTCCCTATACATTACCATGTATTGCAAGGAAAGTAAAAAAAATATATACATTGAAGATTTCAGCTGTGTATCTTGAGAATTTTAAAAATACAGTGATATTTCATAACTTGAATCTCCAAGCAAATGGTAAAACATTTACAAAGCTGTCACAGAAAAAATGTAATGAAAGTAATTGCTTTAGCTGCCTCAAAAATTGAAAATAGCAGCCGTTTTAGCAGCTTATATTAACTTCATTTTAGTAGCCAATTTAGCATTATAAATTAAAAAACATCAAAGTACTGAAAAAAAAACCAGTTCATAAAAATTGCGAATTTTTGTACTTCTTTCAAAAACTACAAATATTAACACTTTATTCTAAAAGTCAAATTTTAGTGTTTTTTTAGAAATCCCAAATTTTAAATCTCTTTTTTCAAAAATTGGGAATTTTACATACTTGAGTATAAATTGCAAATTTAAAACTTTACTTTTAATTTTCAAATTTTTTAACTTAGTCATTCATAAATTGTAAATTTTAGAACATTCATAAAAATTGCAAATTTTACACTTTTGCATAAAAATCCCAAATTTGAGCACTTTTTTTTATATAAAAATCTCAAACTTTATCGATGTTTTACAAAAATCTCGAATTTTTGATATTTTTTTTTAAAAAGTGTAAATTTCAGAATTTTAATAAAAATTCCAAATTCTAGCACTTTTCATAAAAATCGTAAATTTAGAAGGGTTTCTTTTTTTGTAAAAATTGCAAATTTGAGCATTATTTTGTAAAAATCGCAAATTTAACATTCTTTTGAAAAATCGGAAGTTTTAGCATTCTTTTGTATGCATCATGTCATGCATGACAGCACCAAACAAGCATTGATTCTATTGGATGAATAAGCTATCAATGCAAACCGGAAAACTAGACTGGGTTTTATCTGAATTTTTCTCAAAAATAGTTACCAAAATCTAAAAAAAGTAGCCACTCACTTAATATTAGTCGTTTATTGATTATTTTAAACTAGTCACCTTAATCATCTTGCATAAAAAATGTCACGAAAATTTGCCTCCTGCTTTTAGAGTTATAGAAAATTTGAGCAGAATAAATATTCCAATATACCAGGACATTCATAAATATGAAATTTCTCTTATCTAAAACTTACCAGTTTTTAATGAAAGTAAATAGTACCTTTAGTATTTATTGCAAAAAAAATATTTTGGCCTTCTGTTTAGACATTTGATTTTCATTCACTACAAAAAAAAATCAAATCAAATGTGCAACAACTTGAAATGTGCTATGATCAGCAGATTCTCGCAATATTGCCAAATATCCATATCAGAAACTTCTTAAATGTAATTTTTTCTTCAATCCAGACCATCTGGCCTACCCAAAGGTGTAAGGTATCTGTTTGGAAGGTCGACTCAGTGCCACCCAATTTAGACAGGAACCCAGTGGGGCGGCACCCACTCCTTCCCCTACCGTTAACCTCTCCGGACTTATGGATCCACATACTTAATGCACTGGTACTCCACATGAACATAGGGACAGAGCCGGAAATCGAATGCAAGTTGTCCGAGTGCAATCTCCATGTGCTAACCACTGTGCTGTCCCACCCCTTCTTTAATGAAACTGTCAAAAGGTTAATACAATAAATATTGTGCTCACCTATGGTAATGATTTTTAACCAGAGTGCCACAGAACCTAAATGTTCCGAGAATCATGCCTAGAACCGTGTGAAGCTTGGAAAAAAAATACAACTTGACACCATATTTAGTAATTGTGTAAAAAAATTTAAGGTTTGTGATCATATTAATAAAGCAATAAAATCTTTTAAAAGTCTAACTTGACTAGTTATTCACATTAAAGTTAAAATCCAAGCAAGAGTTTTACTTTGAAAAAGAAATTGTGTTGAAGCTGCAAATTTCCATAGCGGCAAGGAATTCAGTTAGCAGTAAAGAACATTAAAAGCACTCCTACCAACTACTCGGTTGGTCAATAAAATTTTGGAAAATATGCCAAACCAGTTAAAATATATTTTACTTAACAACATCACATGCAAATGTGAATACATCTTAAAACAATAAAATATAACTTGTTTTTAATTAATAATTTTTTTAATGATATTATATTAACATAAAATCATTACAATATATATTTTCAATGTTTGTTTGCAATTAGCAAATCAGATGTAAAGTAGCTCAAAATTATCTTCAGTTTTGATTGTTCCAGGAAAAAAGGGCAGACTATTTTTGTAAATAGAATGATAATAGCAATAATAATAACAGAAATGTAAATATCAGCAATGAGTTGTGCCATCTATTATTAAGTTATATTTTTTCTAAACTATTTCTTTATTCTTTAATACTAGAAACGGTACCTAACATTGCTCGAGAGTAAAGTAGAGATAAATTGAATTTATTAATCTAAAAAATAACAACAAAAAAAAAAAAAATTATTTATATAAATAAAAATTTCATACAATCTCTTTACAACCAGTGCAATGACCCCAACCTCAAATTATCCCCTTCCCTCTACCTTTAAAACGGGCCCAATCACATCAATTAAAAGGATTGAAAGGAAATCCTTCGTCTAGTTGAGAAGATGCATGTACAGTTGCTGAAACGAAGGGAGAAATTATAGCCCGGGTGAAAACACACAGCATCAAAAATATTACATATTCACTCACTTTTATAATTATTATAATTAATGAGCGGATGGCATCAGGAATTTTTTGTTTTAGAGCAGTGTGTAATATTTAAAGGAGCTTCTGTTAAATTATATACATCAGATTAGCAGTAAATTATTTTATATTGCAATACAAAAATCAGGGATGTTTTAAACACAAAGATCTTTTAAAAATTCATGGAATCCATTTAAAGTTTATTTAAATAAGAATTTTTCAATCTTTCTAATGGTATCAAGATGGAAACGCTGCGACAATATTTTCAGTTGATAATGAACAGATGTGTGAAAATCGGACTAAAACATAAAATAACTAAAAAACTAATTCAAATTTTAAGAAATAACATTTAGGTGTACCTTCCTGGGTTCTGAAGTATTTGTGTACCAAATTTCATGGTCATATGATACTCTATTTACTATTACAGGCTGCACAGACAGCCATCTACATTTATTATTTATTTAATATTATGTGTTACTGTAAATTTACTTCAATATATACATAATCTGAAAATTCATAGCTGCTTTTGAAAATTTAAACTGATCATGTATATTTAATTGAAATTAACTCTAAAAACTCAGTCAAATGCCTAACCTAAATTGCCTATTAGAGTTAGTGTATACACAGGCTCCATTTTCTATAACACATAAGAAACTTTTAGCTATAATGAACCTTATATTTAGCCTTGTGAGAGTTCACTATATCAAAATTCGACTGCAGTACAGTAGTGCCCCCATATCCACGGAAAATATGTTCCAAGACTTACCGTGGTAATGTGAAACCAAAAATAATATAAACCGCTATATATAGTGTGATATTTGTGATAAATGGGGTAAAGTTTAATAGATAAATTATGCCCAGTGAGACATTACCAACATTAAATAAAGTAATAATAAAGTGTAGATTCTGTACACTAGAGTGTGCATTTACACTGCACTTTCATCTCTCTCCCTTGTACTTGAAAGTAAGGGATTCTGATGTTTTAGCCTAAACCTGACGAGATGATAAAGCAATGAAAAAATACAATACACTTGTACTATATAATATGCAGTATATGTACTATATAGTACTATATAATGTGCAGTATATGTACTATATAGTACTATATAATACGCAGTATATGTACTATATAATGAATTAATATAATGTACAGTATAATATTCAATTTCATGGGATGATACACAAATAAAAATCACTTATTTCCATTCAAGTTCTGCATGAGCAATGAAATAACTTGGAGTGTGGCTCAACTCAACTTTCTCATATCATAATTCATTTTTTTTTTCAAATTTTACATGAAAAAATTTTAAAAATCAGTATTGTGGGTCCAAATGTTTACAACTATAGCGTGTTACCCCTCATTTTAAAGGTCTTGAAAAAATCTTTCCCTACTTGACAATGTGAGGTAACTTACTCCCCAAGGGAGGCTAAGGATGTCACAAACAAAATTTGTATCACACAATTTTTCACAATAATGATTGAAACTATTAAGTCCCATGATAATTAAGCCATAAATAAACCCTTTTATGCATGATTATGTCCCTTTTGTCCTATGCTGCCATGCTAAAAATATATATAATTTCAAATAAAATTCAAAGCTTTCATTCAAATTAAAAAAACATTCTATCTAGTTCTAGGTTTTTTGATAACAAAGCCGTATAAAATTTTCATGAAAATCCATTAATGTTTGTAGCTACTATAATGTGCACAAGAAATCGAGCATAGACATCAGACTGACATCATTCCAAAAATAGTCAAAACGTGTTCAAGACGCACATATATTGGCATCAAAATCTCAAAATAAAAAATTTTCATGAAAAAACAATACTTTCACAATACTACGTATGAGAAAGCAAATATGTGCTATTGTTATGCATTTTATAATAGATATCCTATGCACGTACCTGTACATAATCTGCAATAAAGAAAAATATTCTTAAAAAAATATACTTTCTGTTCTACTCAAATAATGCAGACTTTGTTTTAATTTGAAACTTATGAAGTGTTTATTTTTTTTAATTTCCCAATTTTTTATTGAGCAGTAGTAAACCACGGATAACTGAAACCAGAGATACTGAATCAGCAGATATGGGGGCATAACAGTAATATGTATTTCTATAAAATAGGATAATTTATCAAAAACTGGTTTCATGCATACAAATCAAAACCCAATCTAATAAAAATACAAAATATGCAACCAAAACACTCCTTAAGTAAATTTACCGTAATCGATACATTTTTTCCCTATACTTTTCCTTGTGTTGTTGATACTTCATGGACATGATTTCAAGCTGTTCTTGCACAGATTCCAACTGCTCTTTTAAATTGGAAGATTCTTCCTTCAGCTGCTTCACCTGATCCCCAAATGTAGGATCCTAGGATAAAAAGAACAAGGATTACTTCGCTATTCTAAAATATGAATCAGTAGATTCAATGTGCAAAATAAGTAGGTTGGCAAAATATTTTAATTTTCCTTGAATTTTGGTATCCGAATAAACTACAATTTAGTTTTTAATTACAAACTTTCAACTAAAACACCTATACCTGAGATTCTCAAACTGTATCACCGTGAACTCACTGGGCCGCCATAGCAATACTCAACTATTTTTGGACACTTACAAACAAGTAACTCCAGGTAGTTAATTTACAATTTCAATGATATACTGTTTGTTCTACATTTCTTTTGATGGCATTTTGGAAAGTACTACCATATTCCCAAACATTAGCTGGCATGCCTGTAAATAATGAGGTTTACCAGCATAACATACCATAAAACCTTGTAATGTCCAGCATGCCAGCTAATGTTCAGTTCAAGGTTCCAGGAAATAAAAACTCAACATTTGGTTTTATTTCCTGGAATGTTAAAAATTTTTTTTTTATCAATGAGTAATAAATGCTCCGAAAATAATGTGCAATATTGAAACATTACTATTCATTGAAAAAGCATTATTTTTCAACAATCCAGGAAATAAAACCAAATGTTGAGTTTTGTGGCATGTTGGTAAACCTCAGCATGCCATCTAATGTGTAGGAATACAATGCCTACCATGTAGCTGGCTTCAAATGAAATGTGATGTCAGCTATGTCGTAAGACTGAATTTGTCGGGTCCCATAGAGACTCGCAAAATTGTGACATATAGCAAGATTTTGCCGTCATTGTAGATATTGGCTATTCTGTGCTAACAAGCACTTAACATCATTCCAGGATGCTGGAATGACAAACTCACAAAGAAGCAGAAAGGTATTTAGAATCTTTCAACAAAACACATCAATATTATTGTTAGATACTGGCTCCATATAGGTTACAGTTTCAATGATACATTGTTCTACATTTCTCTCAATAGCATTCTATCATGTACTACCTACCATACAGCTGGCTTAAAATGAAGCGTGTGGCTGATTATGTAGTAGGATTGAATTTGTCAGTATACATAAGCAGAGGGTCGGAGCCATACCTTAAGTGTTTTCATGAGCTGTATGCTGAATATATAGCCTATTGTGATTCTTATTTTATGATTTGGAGATTTTTTTTTTATCATGTGAATGATTTTAGTTTTAAACAGGAGATTTAGAAATTGAGTATGGTGTTATATGCATCTGTATTGTTTATGTAGCGGGTACTTATTTTACTTATAAATAGTGACGGGCACATATTTTATTTATAAATAGTGATGAGCATTTATTTGATTTATAAGTTACTTAGGGCCTGGGTAATTTATTTTAGTTATATATAAACAACACAGCTGATTGTTAGTTCTGGGGTACTTTTAACCTGAAATATCCCCAATTTGCAAAATAGTATAATAGTCATGCTATTGCATATCGTTGCTAAAAGTAACAGTAGCTGTGAAAATAATCCTAGGATGAGCAGTATTTTTACTTTGCATAACAAGCTTTTATTTTTTGTATTCATATGAAAAATTATTATATACAAGTATCTAACACTGCATGAAAATATCTATTGCAAGAAAACTATGAAATATTAAAAAGTAAACTCACTTGACTACTTGGCCTGTTGTCTAAAATCTTGTTTATATTATTTTTAGCATTTGTATTTTCTTTTGCAGAAAACTGCTTGTAGAGAGATTCTCCTAGAGAAAAGGAGACAATTGAAAATAATACAAATTACGAGTTTTTGAGGTGCACATACAACTGGAATGTAAGAAAATAAAAAGGTTTCTGGAGCTTAAGGGTGAGTGTCAGTAAATCTTCTGCCCTATCCGCGCTTTGTTGACTTTCGCGGCACACATTTTTCGCCAAAATTCTGCTCAAACAGTTGATGAAAGATAAAATGCAACGCTTAGATAATATTAAAACTAAATTTAATACCTATTAAAACGCAGAATATATTTTTTAATTTATTTTAAAATATTTTTGGTGCTGCCATCTGTTGTCGTAATTTAATTCATACCGATTATTTATATTTTTTAATGAACATTTAAAAATATCTATTCCTTCTAATACAGTATTAAATACAATAACAGATCATATATAATAATGCCACAATCAGGGTAAGGTAATTTCTCATTCTATAAATTTGATAAGGGGAACTGAATGTACATCACTGAGGACTGAAGTTTTGTCTTCAAGTTCCTTTGTCTTCAAGTCCAAGTTCAATTACGTTTCAGTGATTGTGGCATTATTATATATGATCTGTTGTATTTAATAGCATATCAGAAGGAATAGACATTTAAAAATGTTCATTAAAAAATAAAAATAGTCGGTATGAATTATATTACAACAGATGGCAGAACCAAAAATATTTTGAATTAAAATAAAAAATATATTCTATGTTATATTGGGTATTAAATTTAGTTTTAATATAATCTAAGCATTGTATTTTATCTATCAGAAAATATTTCGCAACTGTTTGAGCAGAATTTCGGCGAAAAATGGGTGCAGCAAAAGTTAACAAAGAGCGGATAGGGCAGAAGATTTACTGACGCTCACCCTTAAATTGCAAAAAATTGATAAATAAATTTTAAATATTTTTATTCTTATTCAGAAGTATATATAATAAAAGCTAAATTCTGAAAATTTTATTTAAAAAAATTTTACATTTTGCAAATAGCAACAATGCAAGAAAAATTTTCTTCATGGTTAGCAGGACATGTTATTTTTTGTTTTTCCTGTGGTTAGTGGACAGACAGTTTCTACGGATCTTAGTAAAAAAATTAAAATAAATGATAAAGCTTAGGACTATATGCAGATAGCATGGTAGGATCCATTTTATATACATCATAAGAAACAATTTCAGCTGTAGAAACAAAAATCAACCAATTTGTTGCTCAAAACAGCTATTTTTTTACAATAAAATTGCAAGTTAAGCTTTAATTGAAAATAAATAAATTGATTGAAAATATAACATACTTGTTCACCTGCAATAATTTTTTTAATTACTGTAGAATTCACTTGATTCCCCCTCCCTGGGAAAACTCAGACCCCCCCCCCCCCTCCTCACTTTATCTTGATTTGAAACTGTGAAAAATTCTTTAGAATCCCTAAGTTCATTTAACCTCTTAATTTTTTTAAAAACAAAGCATCTTTTGCTTGTGCACCACTATTTCACCAAGGAGTAAATAAACACATTGAGATACAACACTCATGACATTTTAAATATTACAATCTTCCCACCCATTAGTTAAAATACTAAAATATCGAAATTATAACCACTATACTTCAAAACCTAAGAGCTTGATCCAAAATCCAATTATATACACTTGTAAGGCTTTCAAAGAGCTAAAAATTCTTGCTTATTGTTCATAGCCAGCACTTTCAGTTTTTGAGATATAAGCACTACAGACTTGAAAAATGGAAAAATTGTGAATCGTCTTTAACTTGACAAGACAATTATTTGAAAACTACATAAGTTTCTTAAAAATTAAATATAGATTTAGAAACTAAATTTTGTAATGATTATTTTTGCCGTTTACTATTCATATTTATTTTTTATAGTTTCGAAGATATTTCGAGTGAAAATAAGAAAAAAAAATGAAAAAAACAGTCACTCAAATACTTATATATATTGTTACATAGTTATTTTTAAATATGTAACATTGTTGAATTTTGGGAAGGACTTCAACCTACAAAGGATGGCCCCCTAGTTCTCAGCAATTTATATAAGGTTCCCCTTTGGCCACCTGAAACGGAAACGTACAGTGGACTTGGACATCATGCCTGTGGGGGGCACGTTGAAAATAGAAGATTGCTCAATGGGTGATGAGCAACCGTTGGGGTGCAACCAGTCGCAGGTGCGAGCCGATAGCGTGGGATTTCGGCCAGCTGTTGCCATAATTTTAGGATCAGTAATCAGGCTCCCATGTCAGAATATAGCCAATTGAAAATATGTAACAAGACACCTTCCAATGGTATAACAGAGATTTCGATGTAAGAACGAATCATGGAACAGGGGGTCGAAAAATAGGAGGAAACCTGTTTTCGCCAACTTTTCAGTGAAGAGGAGATTTTTGAAAGAGAGCGAGAACTTGAGTTTAAGTTTGAGATAGTGGAGATCGTATCTTGTTGAGGGGCCTAAAAGAGGTTCTCCGATGGGACAAGAGAACAGCGATGTTAAGATTGATCAAGAGAGAAGGTAGGCTTTAAAATGTTTTATATTGATACGCTTGAATGACTCTCTCACGAGTTTTTAAGATTTTAATTACGATAAGAGTGAAAACCCTATCGTTAAGATGCTAGGGAAATTAGTAAAGATTTCATGGGATCGTTAAGATGCTAGGGAAATTAGTAAAGTTATTTTAATAATTATTCTTGAGAAGCCTTAAATTAGTACAGATTTCATATGTTATTTTAATGATTATTATAGAGAAGCCTTATGAGTATTTTATGTGAGAAAAGGAAAGGAGGTTACCTTATAGAACTTAATATGTTATTCTAATATTTCTTAATGCGGGAAGTGAATATGATTTTAGGGAATTGATATAATTAGTGAGAAGTTACCTTATTTTGTATAGGAAGTTACATGGAGTTTTGTAGCGATGGTAAACAGTATTTGCTTAATGATGTGTTGTTGTTGAAACCCAGATCGTCCGACCTACCAGAAAGACTTAATGATGTGTGAAATTTGTAAATAAAATGTTATTGTTTTAACTCATGAGTGGTCCTCATTATCCTTATGATATTTTAATATTATGTGTTTATTTTAGATCGCACTTTACGATTAGGCTGACGTTCAAAATGATAAATGAAAAGTAATTGCAATTTTAGTGTCCTGACCGGATGTGTGGAAAAAATCCATGCAACATATATATATATATATATATATGTGTGTATATATATATATATATATATATATATATGTGTGTGTGTCTATATATATATATATATATATATATAGAGAGAGAGAGAGAGAGAGAGAGAGGTGGTGGGGAAAAGCACATAAGTCAAAAATTCCCATTTTTATAACATATTTGATTTAAGAATTTATGATCTTTGTTGTGGTAAAAGCACATAAGTCAGTTACGCTTCTAAGATGTTAAAAAAAGAAAAACTTTAAACACTTATTACATTTTATACAGATAGGAGTGAGATAAAAAATATAAATTAAGAATAGCTATTTATCTAGCTCATAAATGCATAACAAACTCCATAAAAATTAGAGCTACAAATTCTTGCATAATAATTTTTGTTTTTGAGATATAAACATTTCAAACTTGTAAAAACAGAAAATTTTAAATCTTTAACTTGGCAAGACAATTAGTCAAAAACTGTAACAAGACAATTAGTCAAAACTTCAGAGCTTTTTAAAAATAAATTATAGATCTAAAAACTAGATTCCATAATACATATTTTTGTCTCTTACTACTTATAGCTGTCTTTTATAGTTTCAAATTTATTTTGAGTGAAAGTAAGCAAAATGAGAAAACTCATTCAGACAGATTCATAAGTTATTTTTGAAAACAAAAGTTCAAAATATTAACATATTGAAATTATTTTTATATATTCATAACCTATACCATATTTCCGTCAAAACAAGTAAAAAATGTTTAAATTTTTATCTATTAGATTCGGAGATATAAGCATCCAAAGTGTTTACATTTTACATAACACTCCAATTTCATCACAGATACTTTAAGCATTGATGCTATTCACATCAAAATAAAAGAATTACATGTTCAGAAAAATTTTATACTTTAGACCCTCATACACTTCCAAATATTTAGTCATGTTATGCATAAAAATATTAAAAACTGATTACATAATTATAATACCACATTCAAGTCACACCAATCTGCATATTAAAAAGTAAAAATCCAAGTTTTGAACCAAAGACTTACTTCTCACACGTGATGCTTCTCGCCTAAGTTGATCTTCAAGCTCATCAAATTGAGCCAGAGACTCTGACAACTGAAAAAGATATCACAATATTTAAATTATCCTTAAAATTATAGTGGAGACTATAGAAACATGGTAAATTGATATATAAAAACCCAAAGCTGTTTATTTTACATATCTTATATAGAAAATGCTTGACCATCTCTATTTATTTACCTTAATAGCCAGAGCTTAAAAATTGTAATCTTCTACATGCCACTAACAAAACTGAGTAACTACAAAAATATACAATAACAGATGTTAAACTCCTGACATATTCAAGTTTAAGCTTCTTTACACTGAAAAAGGAAATCCAAAGATTTCTAAAAGGTTTGTTTGCTTACTACAATTATTTGCGTAAAAATTTTACATTGGGATCTAGTTTATTTAGATGTTAAACCCATTATAATAGAATGCATAAATTTGTGTAAACTATTCTAACCCATTCACCCACCTGCAGTACTTACACTCCAAAAATCATCAGACACACACAGACAGCACACCTTTTACAATCAATATTGTTGAGAATGAGCAATATTCCCTGACCTGCGTCTCCCATCCCGTCTTTCGTCTTTTTCGCAGACCAACTGGCTCCATCGAGGAGATTTCTCTAAAAGACAGAGGTATGAACATTCTTTCCCATGACATCATTCTATAGTTGCCAGAATTTCAAATGTCGGAGAAGGGTTCCCAGATTTGATGATTTATCATCAATTTGGCGACTTCCCGAATCTTCCAGAAGCATCTCGATAGAACGATTACTCTTTTACATAGATTTCCAGAAGTTTCAAGGAAAAGACTATAAATAGAAGTCATCACTGAATCTAAGAATTCAGTTCACAAGTTGACAATATACAAGCTACAGAGAACTGAGACTTTTGCCAATGTTTTGAGAATAGTAGCTGTTGTTTTGTGAAATTATTTTTGCCAGTATTTTGAGAATATTATCGCTTATATTGTGTAATTAGTGGAGCATTTAACCCTTTTGCGACGGTTGACAAGCCAGCGTGTTAGTTGAGAACTTGCATTGAAGTATGACGGTCATGTATCCGCATTCGGAAAAATTTACCCTAAAAGATGGTGGCCACGTGAGCGAGTTTTCATATGGAATATTTTCATTTCAATTTATTTGTCTACTAGATGGCATTAAATGCCCATGGGAACAATGCCAATGTATTTTGCAGATACTTGACCTTGGTTAGGGGTAGATCCAATAAATTATTTCTCTATCTGGAGCTGTGAAACATGGTTTTGCAATATAAACAAACAGAGCACTTCTTACAGCATCTACAGTTTTTTAGAGTTTCGGGTCTCGTTTTGATTTTAGCTTAATGATTGCGTTGGTGAATCATAGGAATATAAGAGAGTATTTTTTTCTTAAGTTTGGGTTTTAGAGGAATGTGCGGCAGTGAAATTATTAGTTTATTTCAGATAAAAGAATGGAAGCAACTAACGAGTATTTTGTATTGAGATTTGTAAGAAAAATATACATCAAATAGAAAATAAATATTTCTTTTATTCCTGAAAAAAATAGATTTCTGTGTTGAATAGGTAATTTTTAATGATTTTTTTTTCGACAGTTAGGCTTAGCGCAAAAACTTAGCCATCCTTTGGGAACAGTTCGGAAGTTAAGCGCTCCGTCCTTTGGGCCACGGCAGTTCCGGAATGCCGCCGTTCAGAAAGGGTTGAGTGCTGTTTGATTGTATATTATTCCTGTTTACTTTGTGCTTATGAATGAACGTAAGTTATCCAGAAACTTGGACTTGTTCTTGTATCCTGCGAATACACCCACAATTCTAGCGGATATGTTTGAAACAATATTATTATATAAAAGCCCTAACAAACATTTTTTTACAACCTCTTAGCAAAACATTATTACTATACGACTCCTAGAACAAAATTATTTATGACCGCTTAAAAAAACATTACTATTACATGACTCCTAACAAAACACAAATACTTTATAGAACATATTCTATTTAATCCTCTAACAAAACGTACATGTGCCACAGTAAAACCATAATTTAAATGAAGAACATCAAATTAATAATTCCCACAAAGCAACAGGGATTAGTAAAACAGCTGAATGTAGTTTTCACAAAAACACTATATTATTGTCAAATTGCTGATATTTTCCGATGTCACAAAATTGATGGTATTGCACAATATATGTTATCAAATTTGTGGCAAAGCTTGACAGGAGATATTGGGTTTAAATATGAATACAAGTATCTCTATATGGATGAATGATATGAAGGTGGGTGGCTCCAGAAGAGCCCAGCACATCGACCAGAGGTCTATTGTACTACCCCAAAAGAGAAAGATATCTAAGAAAAGAAACCAGTAGCCAATGCGAAAATAAGCAGGCACTTGACAGGTATGTCGTTCAGCTCCCAGGGTTCAATCATATGACCACCAATGTGTTCGAATCTGTGAGCAGAGTAAACCTCACATTCACAGAGAATGTGAGCAGCAGTTTCTTCGCTGTAACTGCAGAGCATCTGTATATACTATATGGAAAGTTCCCCCAAAAGTTGGGTAACTAGGAAATTGATGGCTAATTGGAATCAGAGGAAAGTTAAAACATTTATTGGACAATTCCTGGCCTACAAATTCATGAACTTTTCCAAACTTGTCAACAGTGACATTTCGTCACACATGGCAGATATGTAAACAGATATTGGCTTTTCTGATATAGTGCAATTTTATTTCATATAATTACAAAGTAAAAATTAACTGGTGTGTGGCTCAACTCGACTCTATCATACCAGAATTCATTTTTAGTAGCTTTTTTTTTGTTTTTTCACATTTTACAAGAAATTTTTTAAAAAATTGGTATCTTGGATCCAAATGACTACAATTATAGCATGTTACCCTTCACTTTAAAGGACTTGAAAAAATCTTTCAATTAATACCATACTTGACAATGTAACCTCAGGGGTGGGGGACTTGTCCCCCAAGGTCAGCTAATGATGCCATGAACAAAACACATTGTATTATGGCTATTTTTCACAACAATGATTGAAGATATTAAGTCTCATGATCATTAAGCCATAAATAAACCCTTTTATGCATGATTATATCAAATTCTGCCCTATGCTGCCATGCTAAAAAAAAGATTAAATTTCAAATAAGCAAAGTTTCACTCAAATTATAAAAAATTCTAGCTTTATTAATAACAAAACCGGATATAAAGTTTCGTGAAAATCCATTACTATTTGTGGCCACTGTCATTTACACAAGAAATCGACCACAGACATACAGATGGATGTCACTCCAAAAATAATGAAAACATGTTCTGGAGGTCTTAAAACATATATTGACATTAAAATCTCGAATTCGAAAATTTTTGTGGAAACAATGCTCTCTATACTATATTACATATTATAAAAAAGTAAAAATTGCATCTTTTTCTTCTCTATGGAAAGGAGAAAATTCCTGAATGGTATATATAAATGGATTTCTCTATGAAGATATTAAGTAAAAGCAGAAGAAAATCCTTTTATTTCTTTGATAGAAGCAGACATACAAAATATAGGTGACAGGAACCTCTTCATCAGGTTGTATAAAAAAGAGTGTACTAACCAAAAGAATGAAGATTGCAACTCAACTGAGTTACATACTTTTTTGACTGGTCCATTAAGTTTAATAGAGATGGTAAATTATATTGCCAAAATATCTCAGATTTTATACTGCATTAGTTTTACTACATTAACCCTTACGCGATGGTGGAACTAGCTATCAGTATGCCACCAATGAATGGATCGTTGTACTATTAGTGCACACACACTGTACATGTTAATTACTTTACTTTCAACTATGATACTCTACAGAAAGGTAGAAAACAAATACACTTTATCCATGTCAAGAACATTTTCTTGTGCGCTAGTTAAATGCGTGATATCAAATTAGCGTATTGCCACTAGCCAATGCGAGGTATTTAGTGGATGCCGGATATAGCAGGCACTAGCCAGGGAAAAACATTTAGTGAATGCCGGATATATCCAGCACTAGCCAGGGTGAAGCATTTAGTGGTTGCCGGATATAGCCGGTGCTAGCCAGGGTGAAGCATTTCGCGGATGCCGGATATAGCAAAAGCTAGCCAGGGTGAAGCATTTAGTGGATACCGGATATAGCTGGCTCTAGTCGTGAAATTGTTAATACTGAACGTTTTTGCTAGTACAGTACAACCTCGAAAATCCGGACATCCGAAATCCGGAAACCTCCAAAATCCGGATGTTTTCCAAATTTTCGATTTTTTTTTTCCCCCCCGGACTGACGAAGTCGTGGATTTAAAACAACGGGGTAAAATTATTTATATGGAATTATATTTTATAAGCAAATACCGTATTTTTTCCGATCGACTTTCTGAACCCGGAAATGAATCGAAAGTTTAGATGGACGGCCGTAGATCGGCTCGTGGTAGGAGCGTGAATTACGTTGTTATCGTTAATCCCTCCTCCCCCTTATTCAAGTCACAACTCCCGATGAATTATTTCGCGTAAAATATACATCGTTATTTAAATACGGAATTTTTATTATCAATATTTCCTTTTCTCATTATTGAAAAAGACATTTTTCTGAAACAATGTAATTTTTAGTATTAAACACTAACGTTATCGTAACATTTTATCACAGATTGTTCAATTAAATCTAAAAATCCTGAGAATTCATATTAACGCTCACGGAAATTTATTTTGTTCACTTCGTAGTACGAATTCCATTCTTCAATGTATTCTGTTTTGTCTTCAGAATCTCCTCCCCCTCCCGATATCTGACGATTTTTTCGTTCTCGTCGAACGTGTCAGCTTGAAATCAACTGTATATTTTACCTTTTTTGTTTAGAAAGCCATATTTACATACTATAAATAGCAAATAAATAACTAAATAATATCGTATCGCACAGAACCGAGCAACAAGGTCATTAACACACAGACCTCTCAAAGGGGTTGGCTGCGTTTACGATTAGGCTAAGCAAATTCCTTTCTTCGCTTTCCCTGCCCCACTACGTCCCGGTGCTGCAGTCTAGTAATGACTCTAATTTAGAAAAATCATTGAGAGGAGAAATATTTTCCTGTTTTGGAAAAGATATTTATTTTATCTACTGCGATATTTTTTACGTATTTGACTATTACTAATAAAGTTTTTACTTTTTTCAGAGTCATCGGCTTTTTTAAACATAACATTTAGATGCTGGAAAATAAATAAAACTTTTAAATTCTTATTTTTTGTTTTACGGTCGTTAATAGCGAAAACGGTTTAAACACATTTACACCTTTAAAGATATCGCCAAAAGTGCTAATCCTCGATCTTTATTAAATCTCGGCACTTCTTTAAATCTTCCGGCGCTTCATTAAATCTCGACAAAGCCGATATAACGGAAGGTCTGCACTGTGATGATGATGCGCCAATCGTAAATAAATTGAGTGATTGCGTAATTCGCGATATGATATTAAATAAAAAAAGATTAAAGTAGCCACGATAAATGCGGAGAAGAAAAAATACCCATTGATAATCTTATGCAAACAATCGATCATGCTATTAAAGGTCTTGAACAAAGAAGCTTTATAAAACCGAGCAGAAATAATGTCCATCTACAGGATAAAGAAAACTGCTTTCCCATAAACCAAAATTAATGAAATAACAAATGTTAATTCAAATATTTAAACGAAATGATAAAATGTGATTTTATCATTTCGTTTCGTTCACACATTCTAAATTATTAATGTGTATTTTTTTTTCTTAGAAATTTCTTTTGCCCTATTTTTTAAATTAAATATGTTTTAATTGATTAACTTAACTTTAGCCATTATTTTTACTAAAAATAGTGCTTTATAGCGTATTTAGTTAATATTAAATCGGAATTTTATTCAAATTCTATAATCCGGAAAAATCGATAATCCGGAATCGGCAAAGTCCGGACGAGTCCGGATTTTCGAGGTTGTACTGTACCTTATAAGCCAATGTCTCATTATCTATTTCCATTTGTTTGTTGGTTCTTTCCAGCATGCGAATGGTTTCGCTCTGCTCCCGGATTTGCCTCTGCTGATCCTGGCACTTTTCTCTCAATTGCTCCAATTCCTCCTTCAAGGACTTCATCTCCTTGTCATGTGTACCATCCTGGAAGCAAATTACCAATCAATACAAAATGAAAAGAAACTGATATGAATAAGTGCACAAATTTTGTCACACACTGCAATGCAGAGGTTGCCCAAAAAGATTTTCTGGAGGATATTTTTACTCATTTCATAAATTTGACATACAAGTTTCCAAAGTAGGAGGTATATATTTTTTTTTAATTAATAAGTAATACTATCATATATCATTTTCTTATATTTTTGTAAAAATTATAATACAAATTTAAAAAAAATAATAATAATAATGAAAAGATTTATCTACATATATTTTCCCATTTTTCTGGAGTGACTTTTGTCTCTTTTCCCAAAGAACTGACGAATACCAAATTTCATGGCTGTATGACATTTAGATTTTCCATTATAGACTGCACAGACAGATACACATTGTCATTTATTATTAATATCTTTTAGTAGTCATGAAAGAAGATTACAAAATAACTAAAAGAAGTGAAAAGTAATACCTTGCAATAATTAACATGCACACCAATTTCCACCATACTTTACACTCAAAATTCTAAATTGGGAAGAAAAAACTTTAATTGCTATAGGGTGGCTGCAGTATCTAAGATAAAGAATCGTTTTCTTATTCAGAATGGATCAAATTTTTAAGACAATATATTTCAGTGACAGTAAAGCAAAAAAATGTTCTTTAAATGGCCATAACTGTACTATAAAAGCATCCGGAAATTTTTAATGAAGCATGCTTATCTAAAAAAATTCATAAATCACTTTTTTCACACATAAAAATACATAAACTTTTTTGATATGTATAAACAGCCAAATAGGAACTTTTTGACTACAAATTTAATATATTTAAGTTATTTTTTTTTAAATTAAAATTTGAGAATTTAAATAATTAATAATTACCTTTTTTTAAACCCTTGAAAGGTCATAGCACGAAAAAAGAATAGGTGTTTGGTGAAATAAAATTCAGAAAATTGAGAAGAAGAAACTTTTTAGTTGCTACAAGTGGCTACAGTATCTCATATAAAAAAATTCCCTGATATTTCTGATTTCCAGATAATATCGTCAAAAATTTTCCTCACTATGTTTACTAAATGTCAGTTTAGAAAACATAATAAAGTTAATTAATAAAATTGAAAGTGATAATTAAGAATAAATAATTAAAATTAATTACTTTTAACATTGAAAAGTATAATAATCAAAGTACAGTATTTATACAAGAGTTATATAAGAACAGTATTATTACAAGAATATTAATCTTTCAAGCATTAAAATTTTAAATAAGCTATAAAACTCAGCTATAAACTCAGTGTTCCGTAAAATCCAGTCAAGAGTTCATATAGTTAAATATCACTTATTGCAACAAAATTATGTATAAGCAGAAACAGTATTTTGTTAATCTGCTTTTCTTGGCATATGAAACATATTGACAATCAGTGGCAGCTCGAGTATAGGCACTGTGAAATGCTGCACCCCCTATTTCCACTTGATATTATCGATAACGTATAATATAATGAGTCCTTTTTTCTTTATACTTGCACAATATATAATCCTTAAGCTTAATGTCAGTAGCCATTTCCCAGTTTATGAAAAAGATACAAAAAGTCTTTGTATGGAACTATGCGCCTCACAGTTCCAGCGGCGTGGTGTTTGACTGTTGTGTGCATGCGTACATAGGAAGCTGCATGCAAGGCTGTGAGGGAGAGAGAGCACTGTTGCTCCAGCAGTGCCGACCCTTGCGTGTTGGTGGAAGGTAGTTTTTTTTTTACTCCGTGTGTCTTTCAATGGAGAAAAATTTCCTCAGTTGTCATCCAGAGATCAAGGAGAAAATTATTGATCTTTTTGCACAAATCAAAACAAGAATGGATTTCATTTTTAAATAAATAGATGAAGCTCGAACTGTAACAATTTAGGTTAAAGTAAGTAAAAAATGTTTGATTTTGTCCTTTTAGGATTTTATCAAGTTTCTGAATAAATTTTCTTTTTATCCATGTTTGTTTTCTTTTACACAATTTTAAAACAAAGGCTAAAAATTTTCTGGAGCAGTGCCCCCACTAATTTTAGCTACGAGCCACCACTGCTGACAACTTTCAAAACAACTAAGATGAGAGAGGTCACTGAGAAACGTTGAAATTTCAAAACTCTATTCTTTTATTAAGTCTTTTTTAAGGTGTCCAATAGGTTCCATCACATGAAACACGAATGAGGAATTGTATACATATGCATTGTTGCGAGTCAGAAAAAACTTGCGATTACCAAAAAAATTCAGATTTTCCTGATTTTACAGGTTTTTTTAGGAATCTCTGACATTTCCAGAATGTTGATATTCCCTGATGTTTCCCTGAATTCCAGGTTCTGTGGTCACCCTGTGCTACTTCTTCCAACCACCTGCACAGACATTTTACTTTATTCTATTAAGATAAAAACAACCTATTTAATACTTTTATTTTGCATATATGATACTCAGCTTCCAATGATCTGGCACATTTGGAATTTTTCAGCACTAGGTTACCAAATTTACTGAATTATCGGCTGTCATGCTAAAATAAGATAAAAATTGGGTACAAATAATTTAAAATAAAATAATAAACATCAAATATTATATTTATTTGCTAAAAGCATTATATTATAAGGTAAACTTCAATGAACAGAAATCTGCATAATGGTGCAAGTTCACAAGCATTTAATACAACAGAGCAAGGTTCCCACTAAGTCAGGAAAAGAGGGGGAGAATTTCTCTCCTTCCAGAAAATTTTGGGAGAGATTTTCTGTCATAAGGAGAGAAACTTAAAATTTCATTTTTTTTTACCATGCTAATTTAGAAAGTAATAAAAAAGAAAACATTAACTATAACTCATATTCTTCGACATTTAAATTTTTTAATTCTTAAAAAGAGCTAATCTATAATAAAAAATAACATCACACACAAATGGGAAAATCTGAATCATAGTACAAAAAGAAAATAAGTACACGAACCAAATGTAATGACTTATTGGTACCAATGAAATTTCGTTTCATTAAAAATTCTCGCAGCCTCATCATAATTGAAAGATTCTAAATCAACACTTTCATTAGAAATATGTATGAGGTTACTGAGAGTTTCTGAATTAAGCCTATTTCGAAATTTGCTTTTCATTCTGTTCTGAGTACTGAAACTCCTTTCTACAGAAGCAGAACTAATAGGTATGACTAAATAAGATTCATAAATTATTGTAGTATTGGGATACAAATCAGCATATTTGTTGATACATGTTATATTTCTTAATTAAAAATTCATCCATTGTGGTCACCAACCTGTAATACAAGCGGTCTTCCACTATATAAGTATTTAGGGTTACTGTTTATTTGCTATCACAACACCCCACACTAGCTTCCCCAACATGACAAGGAAGTGCGAGCGAGACATCAATCAACTCTGCCTATTTTTAGAATTTCGTAGGCAATACAAGAAATTAGGCTTTGTGGTCATCGGGAATCGAATTTTGCAGTATCCAATTAGAAGGAAAAAATAATTTTAGGCCGGAACTGGAGAGCTAGAAATTCTCAAGCAGCTTAAATTTTTATAAGATATTTTTTATGGATTTCGCGAGAATCTCGCAGGTTCGTGCTGAAATGAGACCCTTGTAACAGGGTGAACCTGAATGCTGTTCAAGAGGCATGCCAGATTATGAGAAGTGCAGAACTATTAGATGCCAGATTAAAGAAAATTTACTGTAGTTTTTTTTTAGATAGTATGCAGAAATATTTGAAAAGTAAACTTTATAAAACTTTATGAGTGATGTTTCAGAAATCCGGTTTAGTAAACTTATCTTGGCAAAACTATTGCAACAAAATTTGGGAAAATCTTGATAAAAAGTTAACTTACTAATATATGTTGCACCCATGGAAGACAACTGGCATCTTTTCCACTCTCTTCAGCTATTTGTGTGACTAGTTCTTGTAACTGCAACAGAAATTAGAATTAAGGAATGAGAATATTAGTTCAAAATACATCGATCAATCACAATATGGTACCAATATATTTGATACCATATTTATTGTATATTGATACAACAGCTTTCGATATATATCATATCAACTCATTTTCTCAATTTATGATCATACTTTCTTTTCAGTGATTTATATTAGTTAGAAATTTTTAATGATTTTGTTATAATGATCGATAAATAAAGTTTTCTTAAACTTGTATCCTGAATAATTTTATGAATTTATGTGAATAAGAGTTATGTATTAATATTATGAAACTCAGGTTATTTTTAATTATTGAAATTTTTCTATTATTATTATTATTCAGATCAGAGCTAGTTATGTTTGATGCCGATAAATGGGATTTTACCATAATTTATACTTATTTCATTAATCCAATCATTTTTTAATCATTCTGATCTTGAATTGTGTTATAAATATATTTTATGCATATATATAATTTATTAAAATAAATATTATATTATTATAAATAAGTTTAACACAATATTCAGAAAATCTAATTGTCGCATTATTGATGTTGATACAATACAGTATCAATACAATGTGAGTGATACTGATACAATATAGATAGATTACAAAATGATATGTATTGATACATCAAATCAAGACACAACAGCTTGCCAACCACTAACTCCAACCTCTTTAAATTCCACATTCACTCAACTCAACACACTGAGTACATAAAGTCAAACTTTGTTAGCATGAACACTTAATCGCATTACAATCAACTCAAACTTTTTCGTAATCCTCTTTAACCCTTTGCGGAAGGTGGCATTCTAGAACTGCCATGGCACAAAGAACAGAGTGCTTTGCTTCTGAACTGTTCCCAAAGGATGGCTAATTTTTTGCACTAAACCTAACTCTCGAAAAAAATTTACTAAAAATCACCTATTCAACACAGCAATCTACTTTTTTTCAAGAATAAAAGAAATACTTGTTTTCTATTTGATGTATATTTTTCATACATATATCAATACAAAATACATGTTAATTGCTTCCATTCTTTTATCCGAAATAACCTAATGATTTCACCGACGCACATTCCTCTAAAACCCAAACTTAAAAAAAAAATACTCTCTTATATTCTTATGATTCACCAACGAAATCATTAAGCTAAAATCAAAACGATAACCGAAACTCAATTATAAAATAGCAGAGGCTACGAGAAGTGCTCTATTTGTTTATATTACAAAACCATGTTTCACCGCTCCAGTTGGAGAAATGATTCATTAGATCCCCCCTATGCCAAGGTCAAGTATCTGCAAAATACATTCGAGTTGTTTGCATGGACATTCAGGGGTGATTGTGAGTCTAAGTCCAATTTCCTGAACATACAAAGAAATTTCCTGAAAAGTTACGCAATATTTTTGGCAATATAATAGACTTGTAGGTAACAAGTAGACATCAGTTGGAAATTCGACAAATCCCCAAAGTTTCAAATGCAAAAAATAACAAAACCTGATCTTGCATTATATTTAAATAAAAGCCCATGCATTTTATGTTCTACATAATCAGAAGAGCAGGTGTGTTTCAAATATTTTTTAGAATATTCTGTTATGCTAACAAAAAATAGATGATGGCCAAATAGGTGTTTCAAATAATTTTTACTATGTTTGACCTAAAAGTCTCTTCAAAATAATAACTTTTAAAATAATTCATTTAAAATTGCTTTGGGATAAATAATGATACAAAATATAAATTAAGCATGTTGAACTATAGTAATATCAACAAATAGCTTCTTCCAATTAACTAAGTTTATAGAAGAAAAATATTTACATTATAGATGAATTTATTAAAAAGCAAACTATTTACACTACACAGGCCAATTCATTCCTAAAAAATACATGAATTATTTCTTTAAAAAAAAACTTGTAATTGTGGAACACTTGGGCTTTTTAATTGGCAACTTTTCGGAAGTGCCTTGTGATACAGGTCGCTTTTTTCCCTTCTGAACTGCTGTTCTCGTTAATGCACCACCACAATTCTCCATCTTAGTACTGGATTGCAAATTCAGAACACTGCTATGAGGTATGTGAATTGTCATATCACTACTGCACAACTGTTCTTTGGCAGGTATTGGAACACCATTAGTTTTTAAATTTAGAGGCTTGACCAGATCACTAATTGAATTACTACATGATGACTCTTTCGATACAAAAGCAGGTGCACTTTCTTCTGAAATAATGGGGTTGGCAAGGAAACTACCAGAACTCAATTGTTTACTGAAGCAAGTAGGAGTAATTACTTTCTTAGCCATTTTATGTTGTTCTTTAGCAGGCATTGGGTGGGCAGCAACAGATTTTAGAGACTTGGGTAGATCACTTGAAGTACTGCCTAATTGTTCGTTAGAAACAAGAGCAATTGTACTTCCATTTGAGACAGTGTGCTTGACAAGAAAATTACCAGTACACAACTGCTTTCTTGGGTCAGTAGAAATAGTTGTACTTCTTTTCTCAGTCATTTGATGTTGAGGAATACTTGAGAATTCCTTATTTAATGACTTATCATATGTACTCCAACTGTTCAACATGCTGTTAAGTAAGTCCTTTTCTACTGGTGTTTTAATGGGGTCTGCAACATCAAATGTTTGTAAACTTGAACTTTTTTTAGCTAACAAATCATATTTAATTGTTTGATAACTATTAAGACTTTGTATGTTTAAACTTGTCCTGTGTTCAGTAACTATGTTCCCCATAAAACTAAATGCACTTTCTACGACAGGTCCATGGAAACATGAAATTACTGCTTTTACAAGTTTGGTTAAAACAGGATACTTCTTAACACCATCAGAAATCATATGTGAAACAGCAGCTCAATATTCATCTATCCGTTTAGGAGATTTTAAAATTTTTTTATCATTATCAATAATTATATCAAAAATCATGCTTTCAGTTATTTTATCATCAATCTGATAGTTCCTGACTTCTAAATCAAGTGAGTCTTTTTCGTCATCTGTTAGCACAGAACTGGCTTTATTGGCCAATTTAATAAGTGCCAAATATGTTGTTGTTTGGCCTCTAAGGCAAGGGTCTAAACCAGACAGATATATTAAGGTAGAATTATCAAGAGGCAACTTTTCAATCATATATTTTGAACATAGAATATAAGCATCCTTAAGCTGTTTTTTAAAGGTGAGGACTGAATGGTCCTTTTTCTTAGATGTGATTATTTTGGTTGCTTCTGGCCAAACATAAATCAACTTATCAGGTAATTGATTAGTGCTGCTTTCCAAATCTACTTTAAGAACATCTTTAAGGTTTTTGCAGCTTGATATTAACTCGTGCTTTATGAAAAAAGACAATATCTTTTTGAACATACTAAATAATTGAACGTGTATTTCATGAACCATTGGTTCCTTCTTCTGAAACATCTTAACATATTGATTAAACACAGGCAGTATGTCCTTATAAACAGCAATTTGCAATAATGTTTTTTTCATAAATATAAAAAAACTCTTAATGATTTTCTGTTTTCTTTCTGCTCCTTGCTTAGTCAGTTTCTTACCCTTCAAAATAGTTTGTATTTTGGAAAGTTTAAATAATTTGTCCTTTGTAAGATTATTTTTCTTATAAATGTTCTCCAAATCAGTTTTATACAATTCTTGGTCACTTTTGGACATAAAAGAATAGTAAAAAATTAATAGTGCATCCCACAAAAAAACTATCCGATCGATAGCAGATAAAACATACAGCCACCTATGTGAAGGTCGTGATAGGGGAGCTAATTGATCTATTTCTAAGACAGTACATATCTCCAAAAACAAGTGTCGTTTATCAACACTTTCCAAATCAAAATGCACGTTATCACATAAAGATTCAATGTGCATATTAAATGGCTTGGTAAACCGCTTAGCACTATTGTTTACAGTGTGACATGTATCTCCATCTATGTCCAAAAGATGTGAAGCCTTTTTAGTCCTTATCAAAGTTTCAACTCCTTTCTTAGTTCCTCGCATAGTGTTGCAAGAATCCATAAGAATGCTGACCAAGTTTACCCAAGGTATCCCATTTGCTTCTATGAACTCTACCAATTGGTTGTAAATGTTGGCAGCAGTACCAACATTAAGAGAAAAAGAAACTAAATGTTGAATAACTACATTATTTTGTTCAGGACAAAAATATTGAACAAGCACAGTAAGTATACTTTTGGATGATCTACTTGTACTTTCATCCAAATTCAAAGAGAAGTTTACCTTCTTTAATGTCTCAACAATCCTGTTTTGAAGAGTGTTTGCCAAACCATATTTCATCTTATATGCAACAGTCGTGCGATTCATATGTGTAGCCTCCAAAGCTTTTGGATCTTTATTCAAGATCTTAGCCAAGTCTATCAAATCTGGCCCGATACTAAAAGGGAGGGAGTGTTCCCCTATAAAAGAACATATAAGAGATTCAACACGAACCTTTCTAGTATTCAAATCCAGAGTCTTGGCTTCTTCATTGTTTGGAGTTGTTGCTCCACTATACGAATATAAATTTAGTGAATTCTTAACTGAAGTCTTCCATGACTTATGTTTAGTGGATGTAGCATGGCTCAGGAGGGCTTTCACACCATCGTTGTCATATCGAAAAGTTTTCGAACACCAGATGCAGAAACATTCACCCGGAGTCGCAATTTTCTTACACTATTTCTCAATTACATCTTCATTACAATCCTGTTTTTTCAGCCAATCAAGTCGAAATTTATTTTTTACATCCTTATCCAAACGAGTTATATCTTTACAGTCATCTTCATTTAGGAACTTCATTTCAATTATAGCAGAGTAAAATTATTAAAAAACCAAAAACAAATATTCTATTCTGGCTTTTTAGAGCCAAAACATAGGCCTCTGTTCAAAAAAGAACTTCCTGGCTTTGGTTAATTGTTTGAAATATTTTGCTTGTGAGGAAGAAACATTTTAAATCCATTCCTTAAAATTTCTATAGAGGTGTCCTTGTCTAGCCGAAGTAACCGACGTTGTCAAAAAAATTATCACTGCTGAAACAAATTTTCTTTCAAAGTGCCGGTTACACAAAGAAAATGGGTAGATGCTTATGGTTGAAATTGCAGGAACAAAGAATAATCCTACAAAAAAACTCTATTAAATTCGAAACACATTTTTAAATAATACCAAAACAATGACGCGTTAAGACTTAAAAAAAAACTTTACAAAAAAAGCATGAATAAAGCATTTGTTTGAAGAAAAAAACCCCACCAACTCTCTAACTTATTTTGTAAACAACACGGTAAACACAAATAATAACGTGCTCTTTCTCATAACATGTGATCGTGATGTGATCCTTTTGTTGCCAGATCACTTGCAGAAAACTAGCCCTAATTCTTGCAAAAAATAGCTCAATGGCATTTATTTCTCTACATGCCTACACCCATGACTATTTTAAACAAAATGCATTGCCAAACTTATGAAAACGGGCAAATAAAGAAAAAATGGAAAATATTTCGCAAATATATTCAACAAGAAAAAAATAAATAAAACAGGCCCAAAACCTGCAATTTTCGAAAAGTAGCCCAATCGGGCCAGAAAGTTGCTGAACTGGCAACACTGTTGTTTGAGAAGAATGTTGGGAATGCGTCGATGAGCCACGTTGGGGTGACGCCGCTTTGTCTCGTTGCGGTTTTTCGATACACGTGACGTGACGTACGAATCACTTCTTGAGCCTGACTTTGTACCTAAATAAATAGATTTCTCCCCCTTCAGCGTCGATCTAGGAGGGGAGGGGGAAGATGGGAAGCTAAACATTTTACATCCTTTAAGGTTTTAAAAAACGATTTTAGAAAAAAAAAAAATGCAATTTTAGAAGAAAAAAAAACTTAGAAAAAAATGTCAATTTCATAAAAAAAATCTCGGACTTGACAAGTTAAAATTTCCGGAATTTCCGGAACACAATCACCCCTGGGACATTTAACGCCATCTAGTAGACAAATAAATTCAAATAAAAACATTCCATATGAAAACGTGCATCCGTGACCGAAGTCCTGTAGGGTTAAATTTTCTCAGACGCGAATGCATGATGATCATCCTTGAATACAAGTTCAAAGTCGACGTGCGGACACATCAACCGTCTGCAAAGGGTTAAATTCCATATTCATTCAACTCAACATACTGAGCACATAAAGTCGAATTTTGTTAGCATGAACACTTAATCACATTACAAACTCAAACTTCTTTCATAATCCTCTTTAAATTACATATTCATTCAACTCAACATACTAAGCACATAAAGTCGAACTTTGTTAGCATGAACACTTAATCACATTACATTCAACTCAAACTTCTTTCGTAATCCCCTTTAAATACCATATTCATTGCATAACATTTTTTGTTCTTTACTCTGATTACATGAACTACTTTTAATGTCTTGTTTTTGATCATTTGATCGGCTGACTGGTTTGAACGTAAATTTTAATATGGGTTCTATATGAAAGGGAAAAATATGATTCATAGCCTTATTCTATTCTTTTAAACAAATTATAAATGATATCTTTAATGGTAAAAGTGTATTGAAATAGTTAACAAAAAAAGAAATTTTTAATTTTGCATTTACGAAAATGGTTACTTTTGTTTTCACATTCCGAGATCTTTTACACTATACAAAAAGATGGACTGCAGCATAAACTATTTTTCTAACCTATTCAGCAGAGATCACCACAAAAAATGTTTTGAGGAGTATTTTTACTTCTTATATTTTGAGGATCTATTTTGCAAAGTGATGAGTATTAATAATAGTCTGTTTTTATACGTAACATGATCTTTACAAGACTTTTTTTCACTCGAAGAACATGGTGTTATCCCAGAGTGAAGAACTTTTATTTTAGAGCACTATTTCTCTAGACATTCTTATGAGAGTAACATTGAAGAGTTTCAGAGGAAATATACATGATCTAAAATCTTAAGTAATTTAAGAATTACAAGGTTAGTAAAGAGTTTGAGAAACTGGATTTGTTAGTGGAATGCCTGCCTGTTCTCACTTTACCTGCAACCGATCCAGTTTCTCAAAAACACTTTAATAACCTCATAATTGTTGATTTGGAGGTTTTTAATAAATAGATATTTTTCCTGAAACTCATGACACATTCATAAGAATGGTTTATGAAACATTGCTCTAAAATAAATATTCTTTCACTCTGGAAAACACCCTGTTCTTTGATTGATAAAAAAGTGGTCGGCAATTATTGTCCGACATCTAAAACAGCTGATAATATTTCTGATACATTTTTGAGGATATATTAGTAACACCTAACTGAAAAAAAAAACTCTATTTCAATTTCTTGGCATATGGTTTGAAGTGTGTGACTTTTTGATCATCCTGTAAAACAGCGTCGACTTATTAGGTTCGAGACATTTTTTGAATCCCAATAATTTTGTTGTGGATTCCTTGAACCCCAAATATTTTTGCACGTACGTATTTAGTAGGGGAAATGTACACATTTATAAATTTTGTTTTTTGTTATCAATTCTTCGAATTTTCATTATTCATTCCCTAGTTTACTATATGTAAAGTGATTATGGAAATTTACCTCTCAAACTGTTTGTTGTATTTTGAATACAAGATTTTAACTCTGAAATGATTTAAAGAGAAATTTGTTGACATTTTTAAAATTGGCAAAAATACCTAAAAATAAATATTACATTTTTTGTAACTTTTATATAGATAATTGAATTGGAAATTTACTATCTGTATATTGTATGTAATAAATAATATTGCACCTACCAAAGGAAGATAAATGAAACAAATAATTATCCAAAGAAAACAAAATTTTCTGTGCTTAACTATAATTTACTTCAATTTAGAATTTCAGGCATCTTATTGTGGCAGATGTGACTGACTGAAATTTAAATTGGACTTAAATATTTTGAAAAATGCATGGGTCAATCAATTTAAAATTTCTAGAACCCCCAACAAGTTTTCAAGTTGGTGCCTATGATCCTATACTATTCATGGTACTTGAAATGGGCAAATTCATACAGAACATTTTTACTCTGATCATAATACTTTCTTTGTATAAACACAAAGATTTTATAAAAAAAAATGTAACAAACATGAAGACAAGTAAATTACACCCTCTTAGTTCTAAGCTCAAGTCCTTGTTGACGAGACGGACGGTCTGGGTCTTCAACCCTCTTAGTTCTATTTAAATCACAATAAATTTCTTATTAGAATTGCTTACTTTTTGGCTAGTTTTACTAAGCTCTGAATTTAAGTTTTCATTCTCATTTTTCAACCTTTGCAGTTCATCTTCATGAACCTGCTTTAACTGCTCCTTGACATGTTTCATGGCTTCTTGCTGATGCCTGATTTCTTCCTCATATTCGTCTCTGCAACAAATAAATAAACTTAATTTTGAAATATTTTTCAATAACAATGTTAGACTATGAAGAACTACACAATGAAATAAACTTCATGTGGTGCAGAACCAAAGTATACCATTTGACTAAACCAGTGGCTCCCAAATTTTAAAACTCAAGGAACCCTTGCCATCAAAATCTGAAATAACCCATATATGTATATATATATATATAAAATACTAATATAAATGAAAGTTAGATGTTATAAAATAAACATTTCATTTATAGTAAGGAACAGCATTTATTAAATTAAAAAATTAAGAATTATTAGTTCAGAAACCTTGCTTAAGAGTAATCTAAATATGAATATTGAAAAGCTAGCAAAGTTATGTTACTAATAACAATCAATACAGTTTAATGTGAACAATGATGCTGCTTTTTAGAAATTAGAGTAGTTTGATTCAATTAATGATAATTTCATTCTCTTCTCAACTTCTACTCTATTCCTCAACTTTGATTGAAAATAAATGAGTTGGGAATAATCAGTTTCACACAATAGGCTGGTAGCTAATAGAGTTAAGCACTTCAACGCTATCACTGCAGGGTCTGGAAAATCATTTACAGCATTTAACCAAAACTCAGGTAATGAATGGTAACTGTGTAAATAGTAATTTTGCTACATAAAGGAATTGCCACAAAATCTATACATATACAGTTACTTATGTTTTATGTACTTTTTATGTTTTTCATAGACCCCTTCGAGTTTGTCAAGGATCCGTGGACCCCACCTCATGAGAACACAGGAATAGAGCATTTATTCCAAACCTAAATGGCATAGTCCCCAGATAGCAGTTAGGGCATGACTTACACAGGGGCAGATGGGGGACAGCAGCCCCAGGTTTTGCATTAGAGAGGCCCCAAATGAAACATTCAAAAATTGCCTCCTGAAAAAAAAACATTTATGCCATATATACACTAGTTCTGTCTTATGAAAAATATTCATACTGGGCATCTATAGGGATTACCACACTAATTTAAGCATGACTTCTTGGCTCTGATAAGAAAGTTGCCAATAATTTAAATTCCATTGAACAATGTATGGACATTTTATATACATTTTTCTAGAATGCAACTATGTTTTAGGGGGAAATATTTCTATTCATTTCATATATGTGAGAGGTGAATGGGACCCTGGAGAAATGCCTGCCCTAGGCCCCAGTTAGGCTAAGTCGGGCCCTGGAGCCAGTAGTGAGTTATAACAAGAAATTTAGGAATGTTCTGAGTAATATATCTACACATAATCCTAATATTGAGATTTAAAATATTAAAGTTTGCATAACTCTGTTCCAGAAAAAAAAATTGACATATCAAGAAACACATGCAATACATTGTATAAGTGAATCTTTTTGTTTGAAAGAACCCTTGAAATACTTTGTAAAATTGCACAGAACCAATACTTCGCTAATTAGGTTCAACAGGGGCACTTGTAAAGCAGTAAAATTCATACATAACTAACTCATGCTTTTAAATAAAATATTCCACAGTATATTTCTATTTATTAATTGCTGTCAATAAAAAAAATGACAAACATTTTTGCTTTACATCTGGCTTACTAGTTACATACATTATGTATATTCTGTAATAATTTTGTGCTAATATAATTGTTTTTCATAAAACTGTTAACAAAAAGTTACATTAAGTTATGATACATACACATTATCCCGGACGACCATCTTGCTGCTCATGTCCTCGGATGAGTCGGTCGTTCTGGGCTTTCGACATACACATTATCCCAGCCGCCCAAATAGCTGCTCAAATCTTCGGAAGAGTCAGACAGTCTGGATCTTCAACATATACATTATCATGTGATGTGATTGAAAAATATATTTTAACTTTTTGCAATTTTTCTATTACTCAGTTTTTCAAATAATTTATCTAGTAGCCTTATGAGCAATTGGTGGGAGTACTGGTAATGTTCATTACTGCAACCACATTACTTGCTGCAACAAAAATTCCCTGCTTTTACAAAATTTCTCTTTCCAAGTAAAATTTTCAATAAATTTTAACTGTCGCGCGAACATTCAACTAAATTGAACTTTCAAAATACTTCATTGTTTTATTCAGAAATCATGCTAAAACCTCAATAATTTAAACTTTTTTACTCAAGTTGCAAGTTGTACTTTTTTTCACTAGCTTTTGCAAATTATCAAAGAACATTGGTTGAGAATTACATTAAATTCTGGGAGATAAAATATTTCCCACCATATATATATTTATTCGTATTATGAGAAACTAAGCCATTGAAAATCCTGATAAGACAAGACGTAAAGACATGAGCAGTACCGATTCTACCATGAAGCGTATGAAGTACCACTTCATACCCAATTTAACTAGATGGTCATATTTCTAACCTTAGAGTGGTATTTCCATGATACATTTTATTTCCTTTACCACTGGATTCTTATGGGAAGAAAATGAGCATATTCCTTCTACAGATAAATAACTTCCAACTTTATTGGGATTTCTATCAAATATCAATATTTTTGGCAATTTCAGAATAACAATTTTAAACAAATGCAATGGGGCGCGGTAACCCATTGGTTAGCGCGCTGGAGTTGCACTCGGTAGGCCCGGGTTCGATTCCAGCCACTGCCAAAACTGCCGCCGTGTTCATGCGGAGTACGATCACATTAAACATGTGGGTCCGAAAGTCCTTCTGAGAGGTTGGTGGTAGGGGAAGGAGGGTACGGTCCCTGTGGATGCCTCCCCCACTGGGTTCCGGTCTAAATTGGGTGGCACTTCCCGACCATCCAAACAGTTACCTTACACCTTTCTGGTAGGTCGGACGGTCTGGGTTTCAACAACAACACAAATGCAATGTTTGTAGCAATCAATATTTACGTTTATGCAATGTTTCTGGCCATTGAAATATGTCTTTTAAAGAAACATACTGTTATTTTTTTTTAAGTAGTGTTATTTGTCAAAGGCATGACTGCTCAACCTAACGGCCAATTTATAGGTAGTGGTTATGATGCTGACTATGAAAAACAGTCTAATGGCAGGGTGAATTTTTGATCATACGTTCATATGGTTTTATGGGCGGTGTGTGTTAGATTTCTAGCATATAACTTCAATAAAGTACAGTTTTCTATAGTAAGTGCTCCTGGAAAAGCACGCTTCCCTTGTTCGCATTAACACTAGAATCATGGAAGTGGTCATTTTGACCGTATAACTACATTGAGTTACGCTGTCAAAATGACTTTTTCAGTCATTCTAGTGTTTATCAAACAGTTTCCCAATAAAGTGTCTGCCTTTCTTTCCACTACATTTAATTATTCAACAATAAATACTTCTATAAATAATTTTACGAAACACATCTGAAACAGTATAATTTTGTGAATATGAATATACTATATTATACATTAATGCATAACAATATTTATAGGTAAAGAGCTGGCCCATCCCAGATTTGCACTTCATGTCCTGGATATGAGCTATTCTGAATAAGCACTATAACTATTAGACAAATTCATTTTTTTAAACAACATAAATTCAAAAAATAATTGTGCTTCACATTTATGGGAAACCTTTGATGAAAAATTAATGGATCATATTAAATTCGAAGCCACATTATTTTCAGACTAATATGGTAGTTAACTCTGCTGGCTAAATCTGTTAATTTTTATTTATCTTACATAAAACATCCATAAAAAAAATCTTCGATATGCTCCTTAAATAAAAATTATATACTATTCAAGTGGTTAATTTCACTGCAAATTACTGCAAACTTTGTATTTTAATCTTACTTCTGTCTATCCAATATCCTCTGAATATAAGGAGAACTCAGCTTCATGCAGTCTGGGAGATTGGACGAAATGCGAACAAGTTGCTCGCATTTCCTGCGTGCAGCAATCTCTTGTTCAAGTTTAGTCCGTAATCTAGTCCTTTCGTCGAGCAAGTAAGCAAACTGCTCGATGACACCAAGTTCAACAATTTCAGAGAGTCCTTCCTCGAGAATCATTTGTTGAATTTCTTGACTAACGATCCTTCCGGAATTTTGGCCACTAAAGTTGAGCTGTTCTTGAAACCTTTTATTCTCTCCTTCGAGTTTTGACACCTTCACCTCCCAAGCATTGCACATCTGCTCCATGCAATTACGAATTTCCTATAAGTAAATAAACTAATTAGAAAATTGCTAAACTGGATAAAAGCCCATGTAAATCTTAAAGTTACCTGACATGTGACATCAAAGTATTATGACATCCCCACTTTTCAGTCTTATCTCCCACTTTCATCAAATTTTTTGGAGAAGATAAAATATCAAAAGCGTATCTAGGGAAGTGAAATTTGGGAATGCAGTTCCCCCAAAAATTGCCACAAAAAATTTTAAGAGGGTACTTTTACCCCTTCCCTAAAGTTGAGGAGTAATTTATCAAAGGAAAATTTAAAAAAAAATAATAATAATGGGCAATAGTATACATAATTTTCTTATGTTTCTAAAAACAACAATATATTTATTAGAATGTGTCTACAAACATTTTCCCACTTTTATTGACTGTAATGTTTCTCTTATTCCAAAGAACATTTGTTTTGCACTTGAAAAGATCCTTATGTTTTAGTTTAATGTTATTTTCCTAACAGAGGTTTTTATTAACAAAAACAGATATAGCTCAGTTACAAATAGTGGAGATGAGTGGCAAATACTCGAATACTAGAGTATTTGAGATTTTGAATATAATGTCACCAGAAGAAATTCGAATACCTTGAATATTGCGCTATAATTAACAGAAGGTTCTGGAATAAAAAGTCAGGATACAGAAGAAGAAATTTGAAAGTACCTAAAAGAAAATTTGCTTATACTAAATGAAAAATTATTTTGAAAAAAATTATTTTGAAGTATTTAATCATACTGCCATTAGCTTTTTAAGAGCGGTTCTAGTACTTCTGGTTTAATCTGTGACAAAAAGAAAGAAGACTAGATCCTGCACATATTTGCTTTTTTTTACAAAAAAATCTGCAGTTAAGTGAGAAACACAAATTATTTAAGTATCATAGTAAAGGGTACTTAAAATAAAAAAAAACTACTGTAAAATAACTAATAAATAAATTATTGTGGTTTTTATGAGACTTTACTTTTTATTTATTTTACACATTTTATAATTTATTTACTATGTGATTAATAATATTTAATAAATGTAAATATTTATTAACAATTTGAAATAAGAATTCCGAGATCTGGTTAGTATTTGAGAAAAGTGTTATTTGCCCATCTCTAATAAATAATTTTATTATGTTTATCAATAAAATGTATTTTATTGATAACAGTAAAAATCAATTTTACTAACAAATAAGATTGCATAAACAATATTTAGTACTGTATGGCTCAGGTGAGTCAGCAATTGGGTCACGTGATTTTGGACGAGTCCATTAGTTAAATTCAATGACTGATAGTAATGTACTAGGGAGAACAGGCTTCTACAATTGGTGTCTTTAGTGTAAATTCTGATCTTCAGCATATTGTTTGTTCTAATATTTAGAGTCCAGTGACATTGAGCAGTTTTGAACTCAATTCCATCAGCTGGATTTAATTTTGGTTCTGTTGAAAATTATTTCAGTAATATTTATAAATTTAATTATTATTAATTATTAAACTTTAATAATTTAGTTAATTTTAAATATGCTATATCTAAGCATTATCCTTGGGTTACTATTTAAGAGAATTCTGCATTAGAACCTAGATCTCATGATCAAGTTATCTAGGGAAAAGCTTTCTAATAAAGTTCACTACAATTTATATATATTCTAAAACACGATGTGAGATTTAAAAAAAATGTGTGTTACCTGAGTAGAAATCTGAAATTTAAATAACTATATTTCAAAATATTTTGTAAAAATATTAATATGTCATAATGGAAACTAACAGCTGCCATAGCAGTGTTGATTTTCTTGGCAATACAGAGTCATTTCAATTTGAGCTCTTGAGCTCATGTATGACAAAACTTCCAAATCTATTTCATTTTATTAAATTTTTAAAACCCATTTAAATTATTATAAATTCATTAATTTATATATTTTTGTAAACAAAAAAAATTCTAAGATAATTTATTCATAAATCAATTCTGAAAGGGTTAAGGATCAGCCCCTGTAATCTATTAAAAATTTTCCAAGCATGAAAAATAGGAAGTCCGACAAAAGATAGAAAAAATGGATTTACATATTCTCAAGGCTGTAATAACCATGAAATTTCATAACAATGCTGAAAATTTATACCTCCAATTCATCCGACTGTCTACGACTGAGTTTATCCAGTTGATGCCGGAGAGAAATGCAATTCGTTTCTGCATCCACCAGCCATCGCCATACATAGAGCAGCTTATGATCATCTGGCAGGCTGGTGTCCAAACCTTCTTCTCGAAATCGTTGAAGAATTTCATCCCATTCATCCTCATTCTAAAAGGCAACACAAAATTAAAATTAATTGATGAGTAAAGATAATCTGTGCAATAATTTGTTATTTATAAAAGAATTAAAAAAATTTAAATTGATATTGGTAGAAGTTTTAAATTTTGAAATCATTTATTGCATAAAAAGCAAGCATGCAGAATACAGACACTAGCCCATTGGTTAGTGCGCTGGAGTTGCACTCGGTAGGCCCGGGTTCGATTCCAGCCACTGCCAAAACTGCCGCCGTGTTCATGCGGAGTACGATCACTTTAAACATGTGGGTCCGAAAGTCCTTCCGAGAGGTTGGTGGTAGGGGAAGGAGGGTACGGTCCCTGTGGATGCCTCCCCCACTGGGTTCCATTCTAAATTGGGTGGCACTTCCCGACCGTCCAAACTGTTACCTTACACCTTTCTGGTAGGTCGGACGGTCTGAGTTTCAACAACAACACTCATCTACAGATACTTTCAAACTTTTAACCAATTTTTACAGATGCTTTTCAAACAAAATATAAATCTAGTTTTTATTACTCAATTGTTTTTACATTAAAACCCTGATTAATTCATCTAAATGGAACCAATAAGACTGTGAAAGGGTAGGGTGACTGAAAATGTCAAACAATCTGGAACTACAAGAAATAAGTTATTAAGTACTGTAGAACAAAATAAAAAAAAAACTGATAAAAAATTAACTATTAACTGAGAACATGATGTTTTATTAGTTACTTTAAAACATATGCTGACTGCATGAAATGTATTTTTTTTATTTTTTGCACATTACTTTACATCAAAAATAATAAAATCTTGAGATTGATGTTGACTTACAATTTTTTTTTGTAAAACATAGATACAGTATATTTAAAAAATAATAATAATAATTACCATACAAACTTTATTTTAAATTACTACATATATATATACTTTATTTTAAATTACAAAGTCACATGGTACTTGCTTCTCTTCTAAAATATTTATTCCTCAAACTACAGTACATATAAACCACTATTCAAAAATACAAAAGCAGATACATGTGCAATACACTTTTTGTATGAATTTGAATTTATGTTTTGTACACATTAAACATTGTAATACAGGCTTTAAGCTTTATTTTACTGTTGGAGGTGTAATAAGATACTGGCACCCAAGGCAAACAGAGGAAAAATTAGCACCCCTACCACCAGAGCAGATGTCACATTTTATACCTGTTGCTAATATATGTCTCAATGGCACTCCCTTTCCAGCTCAGCACCCAGAGCAGTCACCCTTGCTGTCCCCTTCCTTGTTCTGTTGCCAATGTAATATTTTCTTAAAATTAGCTTTTTTTCTTTTTTTAAAGTTCCGATAATCCACAATGTCGAATAATTAGGAACATTTATTTTGTCCCATTTAATCCTATAATGCTCAAATGATAAATTATTTGTTTAAGAAATAATTTAGGGTAATTATTTTACATTATGGTTATAGTACACTCAAAAAGTTTATAGCATATTTTGTTTGAACTTTTATGCATGCAGATACTTTTCATTTTTATTTTCCTATGCTAAAAAATATTTTAAAAGAAGATGCAATTAATCATGTAAAGCAATTGATATGTTCTTTAGGCTGACATAGTGGTTGAGCTGTCAAGGCAAGAGTTTCCTCAGGCTCACTCACACGGCTGCCAGGTTATGGGTTTGAGTCCCACCTACGGGCATGGATGTTGTGTTGTTGGGTGCAGTGTCGTGTGATGGCTAAATGATTCACAATGCTGGCCACTATATAAGTAAATGATGGTGTATCAAGTGCCTGGCCATTGTTTAAAATAAATGTTCTTTAGATTTGTTGTTCCACAACCCATTTATAAAACTATAATGTGACATTACTCAGAATTGTTTCGCTGTGGATTGAAACTTCAGATATCAGTTTAGAAGAAATTTAATGCTATTCAGACCTCAAAATTATACTGAAAATGTTAATAAGTTTCAAAAAGTTCCCTCACAAAAAGTTAAATTTCTAAATATGAAATTTTTATTATACTATCAAAAAAATTCCTTCCCAAACTTTAAAAAGGTGAAATCAATTCAAAACTATATATATGTCAAATGAAATTAATAAATTACTGAAACATTTACAACTCACTATACGGGGAGTGCGGTAGCCCATTGGTTAGCGCGCTGGAGTTGCACTCGGTAGGCCCGGGTTTGATTCCAGCCACTGCCAAAACTGCCGCAGTGTTCACGCGGAGTACGATCACGTTAAATATGTGGGTCCGTAAGTCCTTCTGAGAGGTTGGTGGTAGAAGGAGGGTACGGTCCCTGTGGATGCCTCCCCCACTGGGTTCCGGTCTAAATTGGGTGGCACTTCCCGGCCGTCCAAACAGCTACCTTACACCTTTCTGGTAGGTCGGACGGTCTGGGTCTCAACAACAACTCACTATACAGAAAAGGATTTAGACAAAGGCCCAGAAATTGTTATACTGCTCAGGAGAGAGAAAATCCTGGATGTTAACTACTTTTCTTCATTAATGATATTCAAAAAACTAAAATTTTTGCAAAACAGAAATACAATAAAATATATAACAAATATACAGGTAAACATTGTTTTATGAGCTCTTAATTTCAGTCATTTTATTTTTATGCAGTTTATTTATTTATTTTTTTACCACTTATAAGTGTTACTGATTAATAAAATTTTCTTTCACACATACACACAGTTTTAAGTACATTTCATTTTTATTATCTGATGAAGAACTTCAAGACCTAGAATTTAATGGCATTTATGAAAATAGCAATGATGAACATTTATGAACAATGCATAATTAACCTACTGAGAAGGATAATTTTGAAAAATAAGATTATAATCAGATTTATGTTGAGATTCATGATTACAAAAGTTATGCTGTGCTGAGTCTCAATGATTTTTTAGCTAGGACAGGTTTTATATCACAAAATATAATGAATTTGGACTGATTTGATCTTTGTTACTGTCAAGTCAAGATAGATAAAAGTCTAAATATCTGATCCATGCAGACATCTAACATTTTCAAATAAGACAGGCAGACCATATTAAATTCATATTTTATTATCTAATATTGGCTGTTCTGCCCAAGATAAAGCAGATCATGCACATCACATAACTCATGCAAAATAATCATAACATCAGTTATTGGTTTTTTTTTTAAATATATATATTTTTAATAAAACATTGAACTTGTACCTGTCAAAATCAATACAATATATGTACAAATTAATTTTTTTTAAAATAAAAATCTATTATAAAGTTACATAATATTTTTCACATGACTTTTAAACTTCAACAATTTTTTCACACCAATTCCAATATAGTAACCAATCTTAAATCTCAAAATAAATATTATACACATAAAACAATTAAAACATTGGGAGGGGGGGGGGGGGTAGAAGCACAACCCTTGAATGTAGAAATGTGCTATTATAATAAAAATCTCTTTAAACATATTTCCCATACAAAATGAGGATTATCTGTATTTAAGAAATAAGTACTGGGATAAGATTTTTAATTTTCTGGTAAAGAGGAAAATAATCATATTTTGAAAAAATTAAATCAAGGAGAAACTATAGAAGATGTAGAAAACATAGGTACAATGATTAAAAAAATGATACTTCTTGTGCTGTACTGATATCACCACAAAGAAAATATCATATTTTCCTTCCTAAATATAAATTTAAACAAACAAAAAACATTTTTATTTTTACAGCATAAATAAATAAAGTAAATCTAGTGATGTATGTAATAAGGAGTTAAAGATATTACTCCTATTTGGGTTTTGTTCCTAAATCAATTTCAAAATTTTAAATTAAGTCAGCATTATTATATTTTAATAAGAGTAGGGCATCAACCTCAGATTGACCTAATTTTGGAATTTGTTTTAAATCTTTCAAAAAAAATTGCTCAAAACCAAGACCAGTGCAAACATATATTTTCAAAAAGCAAACTGAGCTAAATAATAATTTATACATATTGCAAAAACAGCATAATAGTGATACATATTTTAATAAAGTTATAATTAAAAGTTTAATATTCATGAACAGAATTAGAATGCAAGGAATAATTTTTCTCAATTTGAAGTTATTTTATAATAAATATTAAATTGATAATTTCCTTTAAAATATCTAAATTGGCTATCAATGACATAAAGAAAATAAAATGAATATTCTTAACAAATTGTATGGGAAATAAGACACTTAACCCTTTTCATTGAGTAAATTATACAATTCCAAAATACATGTCATCAATACGATTAATATTCTAAAATGAAAATCATATTAACCTAAAAATTTAGACTTTGTATTTAAAGCATTAAATGGAGTCAGAAATGTTAAATTGAAATGATTTCAAACAGAACAAAATCTGAAAATGCTTTAATTTCTAAGCATTAAAATGTCCCAGATAAAAGATCAAACTGATTAGATTATAATAAAATAAAATATTTGGTGCAAGTTTAAATAAAATGAAAAAAAAAATCATATTAGGTTTATATTTTAAATAAAAATGAATAACATTTAAGCTGGTTCATTACATTGTTCGTTACCTAATGTTACAAAGAATAAAAGCTGAGCAGTACCAGTACGAAACTCAACATCCAGACTGAAAGCAGTTCAACTTGCAACGCTTTAAACAAACTATTGATAAAAATTCTGCCAGTAACAACTAATTAGATTATAATATCAACTAATTGAAAAACAAATTACAAAAAAATCAATGAATAAAATCAAAATATTTAGTTTCTAGGTCTGCATTTACATCTAAAAAGTATATTTATAACATTGCAAAAGCAGTTCAGCAATTACTTATAAGAATTAACACTTTATTTACATCGATATTGTACAAATATAAATTATGAAGAAATGAAATCTCAAAATTAAATTTTCGCCATGTAAACAATCACTGTTGTGTTCTATACTAAAAAATGCAAACGATATAAGATTGCAAAACAAATAATAAACACAGATAAAATAAATAAATATTTGAAAATGCAAATTTCACACATGAGTGTTCGTGTGTTCATGCTTATACGTAACCCATTTCACATGGGATTTTAATAAAATTAAAAATCATTCCCCTCCCCCCCCCCCTCCAATAAAATAAATTACCTTTTATAAACAAAACGAAACTAATGCAAATTATATATTAAGAATGAAGAAGCACACCCACCATATTCTTGTATATCCCCGCTTTCAGGTTTTCGCACTCATTTGAAACAGCCGGTCCATCGCACTGTTGGTTACCCGTTGTTACAAAGGACAAAAGCAGCACAATACCAGTAAAGAACCCTCAACATCCACATGGTTTCGAAGTGACAGATGTGAAGGCAAAGCCCATTTGCAGATCCAAGCTTTTTAGCTAGCTTCTTTCCCGTCTGCAAGCAACGAACTGTCACGGTGCACGCTCACAACAAAACTAACGGTATCGCGAAAGCGCGATTTCATTTTTCTCCCTTCACATTTCCATTTTGTTCGGTTGCCATTCAGGAAAAGCAAAATACAGGGTGCACTATGATTTATCCCTGGAAAGGAACACTGGCGGATTTACCAAGAACTAATTAATGCACGACAGCACAAATTAGAGTCATTATGAAAGAAATGTATTAATTATTTCTATATCAATTACATATAATTTCTAAATTAATTATAAAATTAATATCATTATACTTTATTTTATTAAAACTTACTTTATTACTTTTATGTATTATTATTACTTTATTATTACTTTACTTTATTTATGCTTTATTAAAAATTTAATATCAATTTACTTTTACTTTTCCTATAGTAAAAGAAAGCACTGCAAGTGGGGACAAAAATCGGACTCTCAGGAATAGTAGATATTTTCAGCATCCCTGAATACGAATTAACAATATTTTCAATTATGTCTGTGCATCTGTCTCTGGGCATTATATCTTTGGAACACATTGAGGTGGTCAGACGCAATTTGATTAAATTATGTATGGTTATTATTTCAATGGTTTGAATTTTTGGTAAGTACTTTTAATCAGAAATGAATTGAAACTGTTTTTAGGGGTTATCACGAACCGTTTTTGAGATATTAGAAATTTTACTTTTCCCACGGGAAACGTCATATCTCACGAAAGCGATTACCATAATCATTTGAAAACCTTATTTAATTAATTAAGATAACAATATACATAGCCTATTGATTACCTTCAAAATTCATAAGAAAGCTCTTTAGCTTTGTCCCAGAATATTAAAAAAATTTTATTGGTAGACAGACTCATGTGTTAGACACATTTTTTTTTAATTAGAATTAATATTATATAAATTAAAATTAATAAATTACAATTTTAAAAGAGCTAATATTCTATAACTATATTAAACAAAGAATTGCTTTAAGAAAAAAGTTATTACTTTTCAGTTACTTAGTAACTATCGTTATATACAAAACTGCAATTATTACTACGATTATTACTTCTAACTCCTCGACTCTCCTACAAAATAGATCAGCGATTGATTGACATTTAATAAGTAACATTTAATAAGTATAGATCAACTTCAAATGTAGATAGAAAGATAATCATCCCAGTAACGTAATGCATCATAGAGCACCATTAGCATTTATTACATATTTCAATTCATATAAATTATTAACAAATAATTGCATATTTATATTTGCAAGCTAAGAGTTTATTATTAATATCCATATAGCTACTATACATCAATATTAATATATAATAATTGCAATTGATTTTAATGTAAGCATTAACTAGTAGTAAAGCTGCTAATAATTTGCAGAAACATTCTGAAAGTTAATGCTTAATATTAACTCTTACCTACTTATCAGTTGATTTGGGCTCTATAATGTACAACAGTGAACCCCATAATAATACAAAAGTTTCTTAAATACTCTTGTCATAATTTTTAAATATTTTTAAATTAAATATGCAAATAAATTGATCATTATTATAATCACAAATTTAGCTAAATTAAAAAATCTTTAAAACGAAGTAATTTATAAAAAAAAAAAATCTCACAGAAATTTTTATACAAAATTTGAATGACAATTTATATGAAATTTCATATCACTACTAAACATTTAATATTTTTATCGGGAGGGGGGAATGAGTATACATTTTTTTTTTTTTGGGGGGGGGGGGGGTTAGCCCCATCTGGTGCCTGCCTGACTACGGCCCTGCTAATCAGACGAAGATCGACAGTTCGATTCTTTGCTGACACATGAGTCGTTAGTACAATTAAACCCTGAAAATTAAATGCAGGTTTAGTAGATCTGAACAATATCGAAATTGGAATTTTCCCATGCCCTTACGATTTACGGGAGCAGTTTCAATTTACTAAATGTTACGGCGAACAGGATGCTATTATGTAATATATTAAGAACAAAAACAGAGAAACGAACAGATCAGAAGTCGCACGTTGATCTAAAATCTGAAGAAAAATATAGGGCCGATTTAAATGTATTCTTATTTAATTAAAAGAATAAATTTAAAGCGCTTTTAAATTTATTCATTGTTAATTTTCTAGAAAAAGAAGTTTTTATTTTCAAATAATATTAAACTACTTTTGACATGCTTCTAAATCTAATTTACTATATTTTTAAGACTCAACTGTCGTCAAGTGCTCCTCTTGATTTTCTCATATATTAATATTCGTTAGAATCCATTTGTACTCTCCAGCTACAATTGCTAAACTATTTGCGTCATTATTTCCAATATAGCTACATGGATATTTAATTTTTAACTATTTTGGATAAATATTAACCAGTATGACTAATCATCATGGTATAACCATGACGATTAGCAACAGAATTTATGCGCGCATGTGAACACGATAACTCAAGAAAGAATACACGTATTGCTGTGAAGTTTTATGTATACATATATTCATTATTTAACACTGGAACAAGATATAAATTTTTTTCTAAATCACATAATACCTTATTCGAAATTTAAGGTTTTTATAAAATTGTTTCATTAGGAGAACGATGATAATAACCGGAATAATAATAGCAAAGCAAAAATCGGATGGTTTAAAATTTTTGCATATAAAATGCATTAAAATGGTATATTATAACACAAATCAACTAAATAAAATGTAATGCATCGTTTCGAATGTTGCAAAATTGTATATTTTTGGAGAATTAAGAACAACTTTAAAGAACTTATCAGACGAAAGTTCATAAAACCAAAAGGAGAAAGAAGTGCGAAAAAGATTTTTTTTTTTTTTTTTTTTTTTTTTTTTTTTTTTTTTTTAGCCTAGATTAACACATACTAAATTATTATTATTATTTTCTAATTCGAAAAATAACGTCATAATAAATTATTTATTATTATTATTATTATTATTATTATTATTATTATTATTATTATTCAAATAGGAAGATAGCCGTTCGTATTCACGTAAAACATTAGAATTGTGGGAATTCATTCATGCACGAATTTATAAATAAATTTATTTGGAAATATTGATAAAGCACGTTTTTAATGATTTTCCAAATATTAATTTAAATATGAAGTTATTCCATTCTAAATTCGTTGGAAAGAACGTTCTTCGTTCTTTCCGATGATGTCAAGATGGAAACTCTGTGATAATATTTTAGACCGTCAAGAAACCGATTTGTGGGAAAACTGCTGAAAATTTGGTTTCAATATTAAATAACTGAAAAACTAATTCTATTCCCGAGTTCGATTCCCGACTCTGCCCAAATTGTCCTCATATCCACGCGGAGTACGGACACGTTTGATATGTGAGTCCTTTCGAAAGATTGGTGGTAGGGGAAGGAGGGTACATGTTTCCTGTGGATGTCGCCCCCACTGAGTTCCGGTCAAAATTGGGGGACACTGTTCCGGACGCCCAAACAGATACCTTACACCTTCGGGTAGGTCGGACTAAGCTCCTATAGGCTAAGGTCGGACTGATATCCAACCTAAAGTTACTATATAAGTTGCTATAGCCTTAGGTCGGACAGTCTGGGTCGAAAGATAGAAAGATACTTTTCATGGAAGCATGGGCATGTCAGGGGGTGCCAAAGCACCCCCTCTGGAAAACTGTTAATTTAATTAAAAACCATTCCTTACAGAAAATTTTAATAACATTACAAGTGAACTTTAACAGAAAGATTGGGGTTTGAACAAAATTTTGACAAAATCAATAAATTTTCGCAAAATTAAAATAATATGATCATAAAAAATCTGATATAAATGTCATGGAATACGAGTGAAAAAGGATAAGAAGAATGCTATTTCTGAAATACAAAAAAAAAAAAAAATTGGTATTTCCTATATGTTTTCGTATGTCTATTTCTTTAATATCCAATTATATTTTTCATATGTGTTTTTTTTTCCCCCGATTTTTACACGCCCCTTCCCCTCCGGCCGCTCAAATTGCTGCTCTATGTCCTCGGATGAGCCGGATGGTCTGGGCTTTCGCGACCCCCCTCCCCTCCCCTCTCCTGGCCACTGAAAATTGCTGCTCAAACTCTCGGGTGAGTCGAGTGGCCTAGGCTGTCTACCCCTCCCCCCTCCCGAAATTTAAATGTTTCAAATGTACGATATTTTATCAGTTTGTTCTTATTGAACGCCTAAATCTACCTTTGCCTACCAATTTCCAAGTTGTTCAATGATTAAAAAGTTAGATTTAAAATATAGGGGGGGGGGATTAGAGACTAAGGATTCTTGTTTTTTAATTCTGAAAATGATAGTAATCTCTATATTTTGAATGCATTAGATTTTAGCACACACTCCCCCCCCCCCCCCCCCTCCTACCTGGAAAAATCTTGCATGCGCCCATGCATGGAAGTTTAAATAAGTGGGACTTAAAAGTACCATCGGAACAAAAAGGATTGAAATTTGTTTCCAAACATTTATTTCGTGTAATATCTATATGATGTCACTGAACTGCCTGACTGAGTGCGTGAGTGAGAGGGTGATGTATCAAAATTATCGAACACTCCCATAATAGCTAGAATTCTTGTTTTGGTGTCGTTCGATTTGTCTCAACTTCAAGACCAAGGGGAAAAAATCTAAAATTTCAAAAATTCGAATTAAGGGTAACGACTCAAAAGAATAATAAAAAAAAAACCTCAAAATCACTTTGCTTAATTATAATGAAGCATTTCCACTCTAGCTAGAATCTTGTTTTCAGTCTCATTCGATCTGACCCCAGCTTCCAAGCCAACGAAACGATCTAATATTTCGAAAATTCGAATTAGGGGTAACGATGCAAAGAAATAATTAAAAAAAAAAAAAATTAGAAACTACATTTCAAAATGGTCAAGCACTTACTCCCACTCGAGCCAGAATCTCAGTTTTTGTCTCATTCGATCCGTCTCAATTTCCAAATCAACAAAAATAAAAATCGACTTACTTTTTTTACTTACACAAACTTACACATTTTTTTTGCCTCTCAAAAATGTGCGCTATTCTATTATGCTTCAATTTGAAACGGTTTTTGATATTTAGAACTTTTATTTCTGATATTCAGAACTAATTGTGTAGGTGTCACATTTAGTGACAACTTGCCACTGAGAATGCCCGAAGCGAGGGTGAAATGTTTAGTATTAGAATATTATTTTATCAAATTCTATGTCCTTTTTAACGCTCTATTTATTTGCATATTAATGCAGAAACAGAATCACATTTTTATCCGCAAAACGTAAGTTCCCCCCCCATTGATAAAGCCGCACTGCATCAGTTTAATTATTCCTGTGTACGCTGAATTAGAAAGCAGCATTTGACATCCCTGAGTGAACGGTCTTGATCGTATCTCGTAATTGCTAGTTGTAAAATCTGACATTGCACTTATATGGCAATTAGAACGGAAAAATAGTGCGAAATTTACTCATGAAAGGCAAAGCGCGTAACACCAGACGATTTTCTGGCGATAAAAAGTATTTAAAATATCTGTTGTACGAGTCTCAATCATGGAGTTTAGTAGAAAAGAACTGGATGGATATCACAAAGTGAGAAGAAAAAAAAACTCGGCCGCGATTGCAGACGATTAAAATGTCCATTTGATCAAGGTTGGACGTTTCTTCGTAAAATGTTGCTATCATGGAATTAGAAAGAAGAAGATTAAAACTCCTACGGATGAAACGCTTGAAAATGCCATAATGCTTTGAGAATTATATCTAGATGTCGCTAGTGTCAGTAAAGTAGCTGTTACTATTAGTTGACACAACAGAAAGGCGTACTATTTTGTATATGTATTTTTAATAATTTTTAAATTAAGGGTTCCCCAATTGTCAGTATAATTAACCAGTATTTTCTAATAGTTGTAGAATAGAGTACAGAATATAAGGACATAAAAATAAATTGAAAGGTAAAGTAATTTTACATACGTAGGAATAATCTTTATTGTTTTAGTTCTACTTTGCATTGCGTTAATAATTTATTTTTACAATATTGACAGTTTAGATAAATATTTTAGGTCTTTCGCCATAGAAATGCATACAATGCAGGACTACTTATCTTATCCCAGCGCCACCTGTACGATTGTCTCAAACGATATTGGCGTTTTCTTACTTTCTTAGTTTTAATTCCTTACTTTCACCTCCATGGGGCAGACAAATAAAAAAATAACTTTTGCCGAATTATTGGGCGTCAAAATACCAAACTATTATAAAAAGTAACTTCTCTCATGAATGGAACGAACTAGATCCACCAAATTGATGTTAACGAATTTATCGTATAAAATTGCATATGGAATGGGAACATATTTCACAATAGTTCACACCATTTTAATTTTATGTAATTCTTTTTATAAATATAATTGAAAAACGTAAATACCTCTTGAACAGTTCTTGCTAACGTTCTAAAGTTTATGTCATTTATTTTGCAATGAAACCTTTAATAAAAAATAGTTTTCTATGTAGCATTTTTAAAGGTTCTGATTTTGTTATCATTTTTATAAAATTTCATTCGAAACATACACGCACTAACATACACATGCACTAACATATACATACACACACACGCCAGCATACATACACATTAACATACATACACATACTAACATACATACACATACGTACACACATACACACAAACTAGTATACATACACACACTAACATACAACACGCACTGACATACATACACATACACTAACATACATACACACACACACAGACATCGGTTCAAAAACATTCGATTCGAGTTCAAGACTGCTTGGAATGCACTCTGCCGTCAAAAACTCGAATTCAAATTTTCGACCGCGCACTTTCCCTATATATTATGTAGTATATACGTATAAAGTAAAATCTCATGTAGGCAGCACATGACTTTCCTGACATAATGCAATGCCTTTACATCTTACGAACGCAATTAATTTACGACCCTCCTCGCCCCCTCCCCCAATTAAAAAAAACGTATCTGTTCCACAAACAGTGTATCTACCCATATTTCGAATCAAGACTGCCCACTTACCGACATAGAAAATGCAACACCATTTGCTTAATTAGAAGCTTTGGCTGTCTAATTAAGCAAATTGCGAGACAAACGCAGCGGGCCGCTATATACAACTGATCTGAAATGTAAGTAGGTCACGTGATTAGAGCGCGGGATGAAAAGGATAGAAACGGCAGATGAGCTAACAGTTGTTACTGTCTGTCGCCTACGGAAACCCGTTTTCAGCGCTGTTTTTCGTTTCAGAAGACGCGCGTTGAAGAGATGCTTACCCGACGACGACGAAGTCGTTTCAGCATTTGGACGATCGTGCGAGGGAAATTTACTTTAAGCCTACATACAGCTGAGTAATCGTACCGGCGTATCACCCCTTAAACACGTGTAGTTGCGTCCACTGTGCAAAGGATTTGCAGAAAGTGGATTGAAGCATGTGAATCGTCGTTGTACATGTGAATCGTCGCAGTGGTACAGGTCCATTCAGACGTAGGTCAGAACACGTTGATCGACGTATTCGAAGGCATGTGGTGGTGGCCCCACAAACGATGTCGATATTCTGCAGTATTCGCAGGGTACATTGAATGTTCCAATATCAGCGAGAACCGCGTTTCTCGACGATTGGCCGAAAGCGGCTCGCACTCAAACCGTCCTTTACGAAGACTGACATTGCGACAAGACACCGACGTAAGAAGTTGCAATGGCGTCAGACCCGAGCCTCTTGAACAACTGAATGGGACAGGGTAGTGTTCAGCGACGAGTCTCGGTTCTGTTTGTCGAATGGCAGTCGTCGTGTGAGTGTCTAGCGGCCACGTGGAAACAGATCCAATCCTGCTGCGACTGTTGAACGCCATACTGCTCAAAAACGCAGCATCATGGTTTGGAGTGATATCAGCTTCGATAGCAGGGCACCTTTGGTTCATATCAAAGGCATAATGACGGCGCGACGATATGTGGATGAGATGCTGTGACCGGTTGCTCTGTCCTACCATCAGCGGTTGCAAAATGCTGTTTTCCAACAAGATACCGCGCGACCGCACACTGCAACCATCAACAGACAAGCCTTGTAAGGTATTCAGGTGCTTCTTTGACCTCCGCTTTCTCCAGATCGCTCACCCATCGAGCATGTATGGGACGTGATTGGCCGTCGTTTGACTGCCCTGACCCCCACCCGCCTCAAACAGAGGGCGACCTGTGGAGGATGGTTGAAAGGTTTAGGTCATCCATCCTTCAGGAAACTATCCCCACGCTCATTGCATCTGTTCCTCGAAAGGTTTGCTGCTTGTATCGCCGCAAGAGGTGGTCTTACTGTCTACTGATCGCCCTGTCTATGCCATTACTGTATTGCATTATCCTTCTGGAATTATCATCTATTATTGATATATGCCATCTCTGTCTGTGTGTCCTTTATCTTCACACTCTATCCGTTCTGAATGGTGTTACATTTCCTGTGTCGGGCAGTTCCCCCAAAACGACAGGAATTATTAAATAAATTGGACCTTATTTTCTAAGATATTGAATTTTCATCCATGTGGCGTCATTTTGGTCAATTTGACGACACTTAAAAATTGCCAAGTTGGCGATATTTTGTTACATTTGTATTGATTCGGAAACTAAGCATAATGGACGATACTTACTATTTTTTACTTGCCTTATATACATAATGTATAAGGAAAGTATTGTGACGGAGTCGAAAATTCGAATTCGAGTTTTCGACGGGAGAGCACGTTTCAAGCATCCCTGATCACGAATCAAACATTTTTGAAGTGATGTCTGTGTGTGTGTGTGTCAGTGAGTCTGTGGAGACGATAACTGACGAATGAATGGACCGATTCGAACGAAATTTGGTGCAAAAATCACAATCCGTAATCACTGGAAGCCTATTGTTTTTATATGCAATCGAATGCTCAGAAGCCCCCTAAATTTTTGAGTGAAATTTTGAAAAAATCGTCAAAAAATCTAAACCGCTAATAAAGTTACGCAAATAGACATTTCTTATGTAATTTTTCATTAGAAAACGATTAAAATAAATTTTAGAACGCTAACATGAATCGTTCTTGAGATATTGCACATTTTTCAAAAAAATTATCAAAAAGTTATATAAAATAAAAAAAAATATTTCCTATTGAGAAACATGTTCACTTTTCATATGGAATACCATGCGATAAATTTGGTGACATCATTCTCGTGAATCTAGCCCATTCCATTCATGAAAAAAGATACTTTGAATAATACTTTTGTATTTGAACGCCAATAGTCATTTATCTGCTGTAAGAATAACTTATTTCTTCGTCCATAACGCTTGGCGAGATTTTGGCGGCAAATTTGGCGGAATATCGCCAACGGCGACATTTTTAATTGTTTCCAAATTAACAAAAATCTCTACAAATTGATAAAATTGACGCTAAATCAATGAAAATGACGACTAATTGAAGAAAATTCAATATCTTGAAAAGAATATAAGTATCTACTATAAGAATGACATTTTTTTTAACTGTAAAAGTAGTAAATTCATTGCATTATATAAGGAAAGTCATGTGTTGCCCACATCAAATTTTTTTTATAATTTTCATTAATTTCTGCAGAAAATTTGTTTGAAAAATGTGCAATATCTCGAGAACGTTTAATGCTAGCTTTATGCATTTTACGTTATTCGTTTTCTAATAAATAATAATTATTTCTTTAACTTTATTGAACGTACTAATTTTATTTTAATAATTTTTTTAAAAAACTCCTTCGAACATTGGAGGATCTTCCAAACGCTTGTTCGCGTATAAAATTAAGCGGGTTCTAGTATTAATTAATTTCAATAAGCGTATCGTATTCGTTTGTAAGTTATCGCTTCCACAGACTCAGGGATACACACACACACACACACACAAACACACACATGCGCACACAGACGTCACATCAAAAACGTTCGATTCGTGTTCAAGGATGCTTCAAATGTGCTCTTCCGCCGAAAACTGGAATTCGAATTTTCGACCCCGTCACAATTCTTTTGTCATACTACGTATGTAGGGAAAGTAAAAATGTGTGAATCCCAATCAAGGATACTTAAAATGTGCAGATCCATCATGTGTAGGTTGAAATAAAAATGCATTAAAATAGATATGTATTAAATCAGAATGATAATTTGTACCCTCTCTCGAAAACTCATATTCCCGGTTGGTCATTAAATTTAATTATCGTTACAGGACCATAGCCAGGCAGGGGCCAGAGGACCCCCCCTCCCCCCTAAGTGATATACTCAGTCCCTCGGAAAAATATTAAATATTTAGTAATGATATGAAATTTCATCTAAAATGTCATGCAAATTTTACATAAAAAATTTCTTTCAAATATTTTGTAGATTAATTTGTTTTAAAGATTTTTTAATTTAGCTGAATTTGTGGTTATACTAATGGTCAATTTATTTATATATTTAATTTAGAAATATTTAATTTTTTTTTTTAAATTATAACAATAGTATGTGGGATACTTTTGTACTATTGCGGGGTTCACTGTTCTAGTACATTATAGAGTCAAATTCAACTGATAAGTAGTTAAGAGTTAATATTAAACATTAATTTATATTAGCTTTCAGAAATTTTCTTTGATACATTAATAGCTTTACTGCTAGTTAATGCTTATATTAAAATCAATTGTAATTATTATATATTAATATTAATGCATAGTAGCTATATGGATAATAATAAACTGCTCTTAGCTTGCAAATGTAAATATGCAATTATTTTTTAATAAATTATATAGATTGAAATATATATAATAGAAACTATTGTGATTTATAAATGCTACTGATTAATTGTGTTTTTGGTGAGCCCCTCCTTTAAGACAGTTAAGCCCCCCTTGGATTTCACTCCAGCCCCTCTTGAATTTTGTCTGTGGCTATAGCCCTGTATCGTTCATTTTTATTTTCCCTATTACACTAGTGAGGCCCGCGGGCATTTTGCCCGTAAATAATTAAAAAAAAAACGGTTTATTCGTGGGATATCGTACTATAATAAAAAACAACCTCAATCAATGCCGGCGTGGCAAGAACACAAAAGAAGGTATTATAATATCCATTGTTGTAAATGAATTAAAAATGAGTCCAATATCCGGCTTCGTTTTCAGTATCTGATGTCATACGCTGTGTCGTGTGCTGCCCACATCATATTTTTTTTTTTTATATCATTCAGCTGAGCATGAGGGCGTGCCCAAGGAGGGGTATTATAACACCCCCAAAATTTAGAATATAATAAAAAATATTCAAGATTTCGATAATTCGAAAACGTATTTTATAAAATGGCCGTCATTATTATAATATTGTGCTCTAAAAATGGCATGAATCTGATGAGAACTCGTTGAGAATTTGAGATACCATTCGATTTTTTTTATTTTACTTCTTGGTTAAATAAAGGAACTTTCTTTTTACATTCTGAATTAATTATAGTCCTGTTTTGTTTTTCGCGATGTGAAGTTTCTGAAAGCAACACAAAAAAATCTGATGTGGGCAACACATGACTTTCCTTATATAATGTAATGAATTTACTACTTTTACAGTAAAAAAATAGGTTTTTCTTATAGTAGATACTAATATTCTTTCCAAAACATTGAATTTTCGACAATTAGTCGTCATTTTCGTTGATTTAGCGTAATTTTTATCCATTTGGCAACATTTCAAAAAGTCGCCAAGTTGGCGACATTCCGCCAAATTCGTCGCCAAAATCTCGCCAAGCGTTATGCACTAAGAAATAAGTTATTCTTACAGCAGATAAATAACTATTGGCGTTCAAATACAAAAGTATTACTCAGAGTATCTTTTCTCATGAATGGAACGAGCTAGATACACGAGAATGATGTCACCCAGTTTATCGCATGGTATTACATATGAAAAGCGAACATGTTTATCAATAGGAAATATTTTTTTTTTATTTTATATGACTTCTTGATATTTTTTTTTTAAAATGTACAATATCTCGAGAACGGTTCGTGTTAGCGTTCTAAAATTTATGTCAATCGTTTTCTAATGAAAAATAACATAAGAAATGTCTATTTGCGTAACTTTATTAGTGGTTTTTATTTTTTGACGATTTTTTCAAAATTTCATTCCAAAATTTAGGGGAGTTCTGAACATTCGATTGCGTTTAAAAGCAATAGGCTTCTAGTGTTTATGGATTGTGATTTTTGTACCAAATTTAGTTCAAATCGGTCCATTCGTTCGTCAGTTATCGTCTCCACAGACCCACTGACACACACACACACACACACACACACACACATCACTTCAAAAATGTTTGATTCGTGATCAGGGATGTTTGAAACGTGCTCTCCCGTCGAAAACCCGAATTCGAATTTTCGACCCCGTCACAATACTTTCCTTATACATTATGTATATAAGGAAAGTAATATATTAATTTGATGATTCTGGATCTCAACTTCCAATTATTCCAGAGCTTAGTTTTAAAGATTATACTTCTTACCTTGAGCTAACAAAGACGGTGTGCCCGGATTTCATGCATCCCACACGCTTATGTAGGGCATACTGCGCAAGCGCAGAAAGTTATTACTTTCCCTGCAATATATGGTAATGTATAGGGAAAGTACTGAAATCATGCCGAAAATTGCAACTCGACTTTTCTACGGATCTACGCGTTTCGAGACGTCTAGAATACGAAAAAACTACTTTTAGCGTGACGTCTGTGTGTGTGTTTGTGTGTCTGTCTGTGTATCTGTCTGTGTGTCTGTCTGTCTGTGCAGATGTTGTATCCACTCTAACTATAAAAATAACTGACCGAATTTCATAAAATTTGGTAGGTAAGTCACTTGTAGGCGAATCTGGTGCTGATTAGTTTTGGTACGATTCGGAAAAAAAATAACCTGCCGTTTTTTCCAAAATGACTCGCAAAAATCGTCAAAATCTAAAATAAAAAACTACGTATGCTCAAATATATCCATTAAATGATTGTTTTATACGTAATTTTCAACCCAGAAAAGAATGAGAACAACCCCATTACACTTGCACTAGCCGTTCTCGAGACATTTTAGTTTTTTCGTATTTTTTCTACGCCACCTTTGAAAATAAGTCCAGTTCCCAAATGAGAACGAAAATTGAATTAAAAGTGAATTAAATGTAATTAAAATAAAGAGAACGTGGATATAAGTCTGCAGGGAAAGTCATGTGCTGCCCACATCAGATTTTTTGATTTTCGAGAATTCGCTGTATGGTCCGGAGTAATTTTAATTAGAGGTTTGCATCTTAAACCTCAAGTACATTTTCAAGTATATCTTTCTATATTAAAATAAAGTAGCAGTCGGCGCTGTTTTACAAATTGCTCGTCACTTGAGTTTCTCTGTTTCGTACCGCTACTACAGAATAAAAAAATATATAATTTGGTACACTTGTAGAGAAAGATGTGAGGGAGCAAGCTGAAATAAACCGTTTTTCGATATATACTATAGTTTAAGAAATATTTAATGTCAAGATCAAAGACAAAATATTTGAGCTGCGAGTTCGCGTCCTGGATAGACTAACAATAGTAGAACCACGAATTTTTGCAAGCAGGTACCTACATAGTTGAATTTTTGGAAGACGAAGCCCTGTTTTTTTTTTTTGTTGTTGTTGTTCTTGTTCTTGTTTTTTTAATTTCGACGTAGTTTACGACATATTTTACTTTTTATGTACTTCTGAAGTGAAAAATGTTCTTTCGTATCGGCACGTTCATCAATCATCTCTGTCTCGTACCACAAAAATTATAGCATACAAAAATATGAAATTTGGTACATTTATAGAGGAATAATAGGGTAATACAGTGAAACAAACTGTTTACCGATTTAAACTTTAGTTTGGCATGAAAAAGCTCGAAATTGCTTGGCGCAGCGTAGCTTGGAGAAGCTGAAATAGCTTGGCGAAGAGCAGCTTCTTCTTCTTCGACACCGACCGTCCGACCTACCAGAAAGGTATAAGGCATCTGTTTGGACGGCCGGGAAGAGCCACCCAATTTAGATCGGAACCCAGTGGGGGAGGCATTCACAGGGACCGTACCCTCCTTCTCTACCACCAACCTCTCGGAAGGACATACGGACCCACATGTTTGACGTGATCGTACTCCGCGTGAACACGGATGCAGTTTTGGCAGTGGCGGGAATCGAACCCGGGCCGATCGAGTGTAATTCCCGAGCGCTAACCACTGGCGGAGCGGGCGGGCGCTCAAACGGGGAAAAAGGCTGTCGCGCCGTGGCGAAAAGTAGCTGTGTGACGTTGAAATATTTTGGCGAAGAGTAGCTTGGCGAATGAAACAGCTTAGCGAAGAGTAGTTTGGTGAAGTTGTTGTTGTTGAGACCCAGACCGTCCGACCTACCAGAAAGGTGTAAGGTAACTGTTTAGACGGCCGGGAAGTGCCACCCAATTTAGACCGGAATCCAGTGGGGTAGGCATCCACAGGGAGCGTACCCTCCTTTCCCTATACCACCACCTCTCGGAAGGACTTACGGACCACATGTTTAACGTGATCGTGCTCCGCGTGAACACAGCAGCAGTTTTGGCAGCGGAGGAAATGGAACCCGGACCTACCGAGAGCACCTCCCGCGCGCTAGCCACTGGGCTACCGCTCCCGAGTTTGGTGAAGTTGAAAAAGCTTAGCAAAGAGTAGCTTGGCGAAGCTGAAATAGCTTGGCGAAGCTGAAATAGCTTGGCGAAGCTGAAATGGCTTGGCGAAGCTGAAATAGCTTGGCGAAGCTAAAATAACTTGGCGCGGAGTAGCTTGGCGAAGTTGAAATAGCTTGGCGAAGAGTAGCTTAGCGAAGCTGAAATAGCTTGGCGAAGAGTAGCTTGGCGAAGCTAAAATAACTTGGCGCAGAGTAGTTTGGCGAAGAGTAGCTTGGAGAAGCTGAAATAGCTTGGAGAAGAGTAGCTTGGCGAAGCTGAAATAACTTGGCGCAGAGTAGCTTGGCGAAGAGTAGCTTGGCGAAGTTGAAATAGCTTGGCGAAGAGTAGCTTAGCGAAGCTTGGCGAAGAGTAGCTTGGCGAAGCTAAAATAACTTGGCGCAGAGTAGTTTGGCGAAGAGTAGCTTGGAGAAGAGTAGCTTGGCGAAGCTGAAATAACTTGGCGCAGAGTAGCTTGGCGAAGAGTAGCTTGGCGAAAAGTAGCTTGGCGAAGAGTAGCTTGGCGAAAAGTAGCTTGGCGAAGCTGAAATAGCTTGGCGAAGCGTAGTGAGCAAGGGACAGAGCCCCCTAGTTGAATCTATAAATGAATTTGAATCTATATTGAATTTGAATAAGAAACTTCGGGCCGTGTCCCGAGCTCAAGATATTTCAAAATCACTAGTAAGAGAGCCCCGCTCCAATGAACCATTTATTATCCTCAAGAGATTACTACATTCGGGAGGCATAAGAAATGCAATCCGATTTGTTTTTCGATAACTTCGAATCTTTAATTTACGATCAGTGGAAATCCGTGGGTTTCCGCAACGTTTTTATTGAACCAAGGCAGAGCGCTCGTTCTACGATTTATGATTCCACCTGCACGCTCAATTTGAGCAAACTCGTTTGTACAAACATCCTGTGAATAGGAAATCTCGATTGGCGTAAGCAATGAATTATGAGAAATGCTTTTCCATGTTCTCCCCTACACAACAGCATAGCGCACGGAGAAGCATAAAATGAGCATCAATCACGCACGAAATTGAACCAAATTATGAGAGAAGTAAGTATAAGCAGATTCGATTTGAAACAATCTATAAAATAAAATCTGATGTGGGCAACACATGACTTTCCTTATATAATGTAATAAATTTACTACTTTTACAGTAAAATAAATAGGTTTTTCTTATAGTAGATAGTAATATTCTTTCAGATATTGAATTTTCAACAATTAGTCGTCATTTTCATTGATTTAGCGTCATTTTTATCCATTTGGCGAGATTTTCATTAATTTGGCAACATTTCAAAAAGTCGCCAAGTTGGCGACATTCCGCCAAATTCATCGCCAAAATATCGCCACGCGTTACGGACGAAAAAATAAGTTATTCTTACAGCATATAAATGACTATTGGCGTTCAAATACAAAAGTATTACTCAAAGTATCTTTTTTCATGAATGGAACGAGCTAGATTCACGAGAATGATGTCATCCAATTTATCACATGGTATTACACATGAAAAGTGAACATGTTTCTCAAGAGGAAATATTTTTCTTTTTTATTTTATATGACTTTTTGATAATTTTTTTTAAAAAATGTGCAATATCCCGAGAACGATTCATCTTAGCGTTCTAAAATTTATGTCAATCGTTTTCTAATGAAAAATTACATAAAAAATGTCTATTTGCGTAACTTTATTAGTGGTTTTGATTTTTTGACGATTTTTTCAAAATTTCATTCGAAAATTTAGGGGGTTCTGAACATCCGATTGCGTATAAAAACAATAGGCTTCCAGTGTTTACGGATTGTGATTTTTGTACCAAATTTGGTTCGAATCGGTCCATTCGTTCGTCAGTTATCGTCTCCACAGACTCACTGACACACACACACACACACAGATATCACTTCAAAAATGTTTGAATCGTGATCAGAGATGCTTGAAACGTGCTCTCCCGTCGAAAACTCGAATTCGAATTTTCGACCCCGTCACAATACTTTCCTTATACATTATGTATATAAGGAAAGTAAAAATTGAAAGTCTGTCTGCAAGTATGTGTGTGTTTGCCTCATCGTCACAGAGGAACCCCTGCACCGAATTTCATGAAATTGTGTAGGTAAGCCTCATTTGAAATAGCCCGCTTAAATTGTAGTTCATGTTTCGAGTCTCAAGAACTAGAGGTTGTTGAGATGTTAATAAACAAGAAAGATCAATCATGCATAAAGCATTGATTATGAAGCACCTTCCAACTGCAATGGAATTTTATTTAAACATCTCTAAAATGCGATACATTCAGCGGTTATATTTTAAAAATTATCACAATACTACAATATTTGGAAACTTAAAACTTCATCAAAACAGCAATGCTATAAAAATACAATAATATATCATATTTGAAGACTTCATCGAAAACAAATGAACTTAATTCAAATAACACCATTGAAATATAAAACGCCTGGCTCTCTATATAAAAGCAGTGAATATTTCATCCATAAATTTATTTCCATTCTTTTCATTCAGCGGCGATATTTTTAAAATTATCACAATACTATAATTTATTTTACTTAAAAACTTAAAACCATGGAAGTAAAATTACTTTCTAACTCCATGTTTTAAACTTCATCGAAAAAGCAATACTATAGAATCGTCTGTTCTTTATGTAAAATCAATGAATGTTTAGATTCATATCGGCTATATTGTAGACTCCAGAGCTAAATAATTTTGCGTTAAAGAAATTCTGCAATTCTTATACAACTCATCTTACAACTGATGTGTTTACATCCTCCATACGTGAAAATTATGCTTCGTTGTAGAAATAATCAAAGTTTGACGATAATTTAAAATGTATAAAAATTTAAAAAGTGTAACCTTTTGAAAATTAATGCGAGGACTATTTCATTAACGTAGTCTTATTTCCTACCTCACTTTCAACATTTTTGCAATTTACATTGCCCACTTATCTCCAACAGGTAAAGAATTAAAGCGCATTTCAAGCTTTTTGGGACACCCCGATAGTGCGCCAATGCAATTATAATATGTTAGAGTTTAAATGATCATTAAACTTTGATTATTTCTACAACGAAGCCAATTTTCACCTATCATCATCATGGTACTACAGCCCTTGTAGGGCCTTGCCCTCCTTTGAATTTTCACCTATGGGGAATAAAAACACATCAAGCTGTATGATGGGTTATATAAGAATTGCTGAATTCCTTTAACGCAAAATTGTTTAGCTCTGGAGTCTGTAATATAGCTGATATGAATCTAAACATTCATTGATTTTACATAGAGAACAGATGATTCTATAGTATTGCTTTTCGATGAAATTTTAAGCATGGAGTTAGAAAGTAATTTTACCTCCATGGTTTTCAGTTTTAAGTAAAATAAATTATTGTAGTATTGTGATAATTTTAACAAGAAAAATCAATCATACGTAAAGCATTGATTATGAAAAACTTTTCAACTGAAAATGCAATTTTATTTAAACATGTCTAAAATACGATACATTCAGCGGTGATATTTTTAAAATTATCATAGTACAATAATTGGAAACTTAAAACTTCATCAAAAAAGACAATGCTATAAAAATACAATAATTTATTATATTTGTAAACTTCATCAAAAACAAATGAACTTTATTCAAATAACGTCATTGAAATATAAATCACCTGGCTCTCTAAATAAATTAATCTTTCATTCATTAGTGTTATTTTGTGCAATTAAACTCAATCTAATGAATAATTAAAGAAATAAAGGAAAAATGAATTTGAGTCTGCAGGGAAAGTCGTGTGCTGCCCACATCAGATTTTTTTTTAGTATGAGTTAAGATTGAATGGGTGAACCGATTTCCTAATTCTTTGGGACTGGTTGCATGCAGAAATGTCGCACAAATGGCCGAGGACGGAGTTACGGAAGCACAGAAAATATTAAAATTACAAATATTTAATTCTAAGCTTGACTACAACGTTCGATAGTACACTTGTGACAATGTGTACAATGATGTGCCTGGATTTTTACAAACACAGCTTTTCGCAACTATTGTATCAGAAATATACAGGATTACATTATAATTATTATTGTATTTAATTTGTCGTACTGTTATTACTTTCCTTATATACATAATGTATAAGGAAAGTATTGTGATGGGGTCGAAAATTCGAATTCGAGTTTTTGACGGGAGAGCACGTTTCAAGCATCCCTGATCACGAATCAAACATTTTTGAAGTGATGTTTGTGTGTGTGTGTGTGTGTGAAAGCATGTGTGTGTGTGTGTCAGTGGGTCTGTGGAGACGATAACTGACGAACGAATGGACCGATTCGAACCAAATTTGGTACAAAAATCACAATCTGTAAACACTGGAAACCTATTGTTTTTATACGCAATCGAATGTTCAGAACCCCCCTAAATTTTCGAATGAAATTTTGAAAAAATCGTCAAAAAATCAAAACCAATATTAAAGTTACGCAAATAGACATTTTTTATGTAATTTTTCATTAGAAAACGATTGACATAAATTTTAGAACGCTAACATGAACCGTTCTCGAGATATTGCACATTTTTCAAAAAAATTATCAAAAAGTCATATAAAATAGAAAAAAAAATATTTCCTACTGAGAAACATGTTCACTTTTCATATATAATATCATGCGATAAATTGGGTGACATCATTCTCGTGGATCTAGCTCGTTCCATTCATGAAAAAAGATACTTTGAGTAATACTTTTGCATTTGAACGCCAATTTATCTGCTGTAAGAACAACTTATTTCTTCGTCCATAACGCTTAGCGAGATTTTGGCGACGAAATTGACGGAATGTCGCCAACTTGTCGACTTTTTGAAATGTTGCCAAATTAACGAAAATCTCGCCAAATGGATAAAAATGACGATAAATCAATGCAAATGACGACTAATTGTCGAAAATTCAATATCTTGGAAAGGATATTAGTATCTACTAGAAGAAAAACCTATTTATTTTACTCTAAAAGTAGTAAATTCATTTCATTATATAAGGAAAGTCATGTGTTGCCCACATCAGATTTTTTCTTTATGTTAAGAAAACGTATTTTTTACTTTCCCTGCAATACATGGTAATGTATAGGGAAAGTATTGGAATCATACCGAAAATCGCAACTCGAGTTTTCTACGGATCTACACGTTTCGAGACCTCTAGAATACGAAAAAACTATTTTTAGCGTGACGTCTGTCTGTGTGTCTGTCTATCTGTGTGTCTGTGTGTCTGTCTGTGCAGATTTTGTATCCACTCTAACTAAAAAAGTAATTGACCGAATTTCACAAAATTTGGTAGGTAAGTCGTTTGTGGGAGAATCTGGTGCTGATTAGTTTGGGGCACGATTCGGGATAAAATAACCCGCCTTTTTTTGCGAAATAGCCCGCAAAAGTTTGTATCCACTCTAACTGAAAAACTAATTGACCGAATTTCACAAAATTTGGTAGATAAGTCGCTTGTAGGCCACCCTGGTGCTGATTAGATTTTGGTATAATTCGAAAAAAAATAACCTGCCTTTTTTTGCAAAATGGTCCGCAAAAATCATCAAAATCTAAACTTAAGAACTACATATGCTCAAATATAGCCATTAAATGCTTGTTTAATACGTAATTTTTAGCGAAGAAAAGAATAAGACCAACCCCATTACATTAGGACTAGCCGTTCTCGAGATATTTTAGTTTTTCGTATTTGTCCTACACCATTTTTGAAAATAAGTCCAATTTTCAAATGAGAACGAAAATTGAATTAAAAATTAATTAAATTTAATTTAAATAAATAGAACGTGAATATAAGTCTGCAGGGAAAGTCATGTGCTGCCCACATCAGATTTTTTCGTATTTTAGAGATCTCGATACGTGTAGATCCGTCGAAAACTCGAGTTGGGATTTTCGGCATGAATACTTTCCCTATACATTACTATGTATTGCAGGGAAAGTAATAAAATTGCATTTTAGTGAAAAGTGTTTCATAATCAATGCTTTATGCGCGATTGATCTTTCTTATTATAGATATTTAAAATTATTTCTCAATTTGTCTACATCTCGGTCCAGTTCATTTGCTAACGTCGAAGGAGTATCAGACGAGGAAAATGGAGACTATTCAAAGTTAAGTTAACAACACAAAATTATCTAAGCGAAATATAGAATTCTATAAAAGCTTATTCTTTCAGAGTACGACAATCAATCAAATTATTAATTTATGTTTTGAAACAGTATTTAGAGAAACATGCCGTTATAGCAAAAACCGACGAGGCACTATAATAGACCTCGACAACAAAAAAATTTAAATTGAGTAAGACGATATTTAATATATTTTTCATAATAATAATAATAAAACTCTGATTCATGAAAATAATTGCTATTTTCTCCCCTGTCAAATTACACAATAGTAATGATCATGCGTATATGATTAAATGTTTATAATTTATATGTGCGATTTATGCATGGTACTGAAAATAAGTCTTATCAGTTCTACAAATGTAGTCATTATTTAATGGCCACCGTCCTTAACGACCATTGTTTCAATGAACATAAGACTTTTACTTAAAAAAAAATCTACTTTATTTCAAGTCCACTTGTTTCCCAATCCCAAAATAACTCTTTAAAAATTTAGCTTTAGTTTTAAAAAAATCTGATGTGGGCAGCACATGACTTTCGCTGTAGACTCAAATCCATATTTTCCTTATTTCTTTAATAATTCATTAGATTTAGCTTAATTGAACCAAATAACACTAAATTTGCATTTTTAATTCAATTTTTGTTTTTATTTGATAATTGGACTTTTTTCCGAAATCGGCGTAACAAAAATGCAAGAAATCTCAAAAATCTTGAGAACGGTTAGTCCTAAAGTATAATGGAGTGTGTTATATTATTTTCCTCTTCAAAAATTGCGTATAAAACAAGAATATATATATATTTCATGCGTGAGATATCGTCATTGTATAGACTCACGGACACAGACATACAGACATCCCCTCACAAATGATCGATTCGAGTTCAGGGATGCTTGAAACCTGCTCATCCGTCGAAAACTTGAATACGAATTTTCGATCACGTGACAATACTTTTCCTATATATTATAGTATATAAATAAGGAAATGAATAAGAAACATTTTGACCACACGAAAAATACGTATATATTTTTTAAATTTACGAAAATTCTTCTATTAATCGTATGATATCCGTTCAAAGTTTGTTTGAAGGAGAATTTTTTTGGTCTTTTCGATGGTATCAAGATGGAAACTGTGACTGTGTGTATTGTTGTTGATATTGAGACCCAGACCGTCCGACCTACCAGAAAGGTGTAAGGTAACCGGTGACTGTGTGTGTGTAATTTTTTTTGGTCCCTAACTAACCGATTTGTGTGCATATTACCCAAAAAATCGTTATTAATCGGGTTAAAACATAAAATAACTAAAACCAAATTCAAATTAAAAGAAAAAATATAACGCCGAGGTGCACCTTCTCAAGTTCTGAAGTACTTGTGTAATAAATTTCATGGCAGTACGACATTTATATTCTTTCTTTATTAAGTAAGATGTAACTTTTAGTTACATATTTACAACAATATGACATTTAAAATCTAACGATAACGATAGACAACAATAAGGAATGTTTCAACAATAGTTTCAGCATTGCAGCTCTGAATAACAAATTTATTTTCAACTGTTTAAATCATTTAAATACTCTTTTTGAGATGACAACGGCATTTAAAATTAAATTGTATAAATATTAATTCTTTTGGAAAGGGAGCAACGTTTTCAACAATGAACAATTAGATCTTGAATGTAAATGAACGAAAATAAAATTTTCACTTCAAAATTGTATTAAAAACAGAAAATTTTTATCAGATTGTAGCAAAAATTGGAGGGCACAGTATTTTTCTAAATCATAATGCAAAATTGCAAATCATTTGATGACATAGATTCGGCGCTAGCTTTGGCACAAAATCTGTTTTAAAATAATTTTATCAGCGGCGGTGGCTATAAATTTCAGCAACATTATTAGTTTAATATTTTTTACTATAATTTTAAATTAAATTTATACCGCTGAAATTATCTACATCTAGAATTATATTTTATAAAATTTTACATGTATTTCAAATTCTTATTTACCGCTGAAGTTAATTTTAAAATAGGTCATTGTGTGTGTGTTGGGGGGGGGGGGCAAAATTGCAGCAGCTTTTTATCATAAGCTAACTAGGAAAATGCTGTGTGGCCTCGAATCTCTGGAAGTCCCCATTTACCGTGCTCAATTTACATTTTTTTTACTATATAAGTCTTATGGGGATGCTTCGAATTTGCTTTTGTCTAGAAGCCCCGGCAAGGGTTAAAGGGGACCTGGACAAAATGGAGTTGTCCCTGAGTCGTAGGGTGGGCGCTCATAGGGGAGGACAAGGGGTGGAATCTTCCCGATTGTCTTTGGGACGGGACGGACTCCGATTCTACATTGTGATACATTTTCGAACTCGGTGCGAATTCGGTTATGTTTATGTTTAAAAAATGTTACATGTTGTCTGTCCCTGCTGCGAAAACTTCTTAAGATCTGAAGGATGGGGTTAGAGAAGTGCTAAGGAGACGATAATATCCCCCTTTAAACTTCTAGTTAAGAGAAAAAGGAGTTTCATAAATGGGATAGAATTTACATCGAAGTTGTGCTTGGAGGGGGAGGGGGAGACGACTGAAGTCATGCCCTTCTCCAAGTCTTTTAAGAGAAAGAAACTGGGGCCCCAGCGGGGCTTCCAGTAGAGTTAGAGAGAAATAAGACGGTAAGAGGGGGGCCCCGATGAACGCAAGAGCTTAAGTGACAGGAGACGGATGAAGGGGGGGGGATTAGCAAACGGGTCGCATATTACCAAATGCAAAGGAGGGGTACGGATATGATTAGAAGTCAAAACTAATGGGGTGCGACAGCCTAGCGATTCGCGTGCGGATATTACACTCGGACGACCCGGGTTCGATTCCCACCTCTGCCCAAATTGTCGCCGTGTTCACGTGGAGTACAGGTACGTTAAATATGTAGATCCGTAAGTCCTTCCGAGACGCCGGTGGTAGGGGAAGGACGGTACGTTCCCTGTGGATGCCTCCCCCACTGGGTTCCGGTCTAAATTGGTTGGCACCTTCCGGCCGTCCAAACAGATACCTTACACCTTCCGGTAGGTCGGAAAGTCTTGGTCGAAGAAGAAGTCAAAACAAAGTATTGAGAGCAGTCATAAAACTATGCACAGAAGCTATGAGCATGTGATATTTTCGGGTCCAGTAACAAGGCAATTTATCAAGGGCAAATTAAGCAAAAAAGACACTCACCTCCTGAAAAAAATCCCGCCAGCGCGCCAGCCTCTTTCTTTTCCAAAACACCATTGTTTGTCTTACTGATTACGTATATACGCTGAAATTAAGACACCGTAAAAAACTACCGAAATGCTTCATTAAATCCGGCATTAGCAGCAAAGTAAGGAGCGCAGAAGACACAATGGACTTTTACTTTTTAACTTTTGGCAACACCAGGATGAGTCACGCATCACTTCTTCGAAAGCGTTCTGTCACGGGAATATTCCGAGTGAAAGTCGTGAGTTTTGCTCGCACACAAAACGCCATTCTTATCGTTTTCCAGAGTTCTAAAGTTCACCTTCTCGCTCGCTTGTTTCCTTTCCGATAACTAATCGTAAGCGAAGGGAAAGAAGCCGAAAGTTGGAAATATCCAATTATCGTGGAACACTGACCAATAGCGTGCGTTTGTTTCGTAAATGAAGCAGAGGTTTGATTATGCTGAAGAAAATTGCATTTTGTGTCATAAGAACTTGCTTGTTTATGTTTACTTCTTTTTGTGTCTGAACCTGTTTCTGTGTTCTGATCCCCATACGCATCTATTGTTTTGCTCTCTAATTTCAATAAAATAGTCTTAACTTTGGAATAAAAGAAACCTACATGACAAGACGACTTTTTTATTTGCAACCTCTGTATTTAATGGAACAAAAGCAATTTATTTAATTGTGTAAAATTTGCCTGAAAAAACAAATAATAAACCTGTTCTTAGTTTTATCTATATATATAAAGAAGAAAAGTGTGTATGTATGATCCACCATAACGGGAGAACAGCTGAACCGAATTTGATGAAATTTGGTAGGTAGTCTTAAAATCATCTCACTTAAAACATAGGCCATGTTTCGAGTTTCTACGACCAGTGGTTCTCGAGATATTAGTGAAAAACATCACTTTTTCGTTTGTCTCATCATCACGATAGGAGCGGCTGAACTGAATTTAATGGAATTTGGTGGGTAGCTTTGAAATAGCCCTCCATAAATTTAGTCCAAGTTTCGAGTTTCTAAGACCAGGGGTTGTCAAAATATTGATGGAAAACGAAACATTTTCCTAGGAGTTCTACTCTCTAACTCCATGATTTCCAACAAAAAATCTGATGTGGGCAACACATGACTTTCCTTATATAATGTAATGAATTTACTACTTTTACAGTAAAAAAAATAGGTTTTTCTTATAGTAGATACTAATATTCTTTCCAAGATATTGAATTTTCGACAATGAGTCGTCATTTTCATTGATTTAGCGTCATTTTTATCCATTGGGCGAGATTTTCGTTAATTTGGCAGCATTTCAAAAAGTCGCCAAGTTGGCGACATTCTGCCAAATTCGTCGCCAAAATCTCGCCAAGCGTTATGGACGAAGAAATAAGTTATTCTTACAGCAGATAAATGATTATTGACATTCAAATGCAAAAGTATTACTTAAAGTATCTTTTTTCATGAATGGAATGAGCTAGATCCACGAGAATGATGTCACCCAATTTATCGCATGATATTACGTATGAAAAGTGAACATGTTTCTCAATAGGATTTTTTTTCTATTTTATACGACTTTTATATTTTTTTTGAAAAATGTGCAATATCTCGAGAACGGTTCATGTTAGCGTTCTAAAATTTATGTCAATCGTTTTCTAATGAAAAATTACATAAGAAATGTCTATTTGCGTAACTTTATTAGTGGTTTTGATTTTTTGACGATTTTTTCAAAATTTCCTTCGAAAATTTAGGGGGGTTCTGAACATTCGATTGCGTATAAAAACAATAGACTTCCAGTGTTTACGGATTGTGATTTTTGTACCAAATTTGGTTCGAATCGGTCCATTCGTTCGTCAGTTATCGTCTCCACAGACTCACTGACACACACACACACATACTTTCACACACACACACACAGACATCACTTCAAAAATGTTTGATTCGTGATCAGGGATGCTTGAAACGTGCTCTCCCGTCGAAAACTCGAATTCGAATTTTCGACCCCGTCACAATACTTTCCTTATACATTATGTATATAAGGAAAGTAAAAAGATTGGAAATAGTTGGTTTAAAACGTGAAAATCAATTAAATCTCTGAGTTTTATTGGAGTTTATTGAACGTATTAGATACTTTTGAAAATCGCAGGTTTGATATATGAATTTAAATGGAAACTATCACCATGGTTTATTTCTCACAGGCTTACTCAACAACGAAAAGTATTAAGAAATCAGAAGAAAGATCAGTCATGCATAAAGCATTGATTATGAAACATTTTCCAACTTTAATTTTATTTAAACATCTCTAAAATGCGATACATTCAGCGGTAATATATCACAATACTGTAATAATTAATTATATTTGAAAACTTAAAAACTTCATCGAAACAAACAACCTCGATTCAAATGACGTCATCGAAATATAAATCGGCGCTGGCTGTCTACGGATTTTTACGGCAGTTATCGTGCTAACGGACAGACAGACAGACGGAATGAACAAAGTCATGACCACTTTCCAACTATGTTGTAAAGTGTTAAAAATGGTTATTTAATTATCAGCATTTTATGAGGAAGATTATTTCTTATGCTGCTATCTGTGACTTATATAATGCAATGATTTTTTTTTCTTACATAATACAATGAATTTACATCTTTTACAGTGACAAAACAATGTGTAAGATTCACGGCCCTATATGTTCAGGTGTAATTTTTATCACAGTTTTGCATGGTAAATCCTGAGCAACGCCGGGTATTCGTTACTAGTATTATTATATGAACGTATACTATCAGAAAATAAAAATACTCGAATATGACGTCGCTAGAAGATATTCACATATCATGAAATGATATACGAAGAATTTACAGGGGCTAGCTATATTCGTATGATCTTCACACACACAGAAACAGAATTAATGTTACTGATACTTTTTTGCCTTTTTGCAGCAGACGATATGTCTAGCAGACCACATGTCAGCAAAAACGTTCGGTGGCGCTTTTTATTATTATTATTATTAATTTTATTTATTTATTTATATTTTAAGATACACAAAAGTCTCTGTAAGTAATGCGTTGCTAATTCAGTCATTCCTGATTTTGACTGAGTTCCATCTGTTTACTTCGCTTACACTAGTTTACGGAAGTTAAATTAATGTGGGTTTTCATTGCATTTTTTATTCATTTTTTTTCCTTTATTACTTTTGTAATAATCAATAAATTTAATACATTTAGCTATTATTTATTAATAATTTAAAATCGAGTATATATAATAATTGAAGTTTATTTAATAATGTCAATATTATTTATTAATAAACTCGGGGCACTCCTATTCGAATATTCGAGATATAGTTTATATTCGAATTCGAAAAAAAGCTATATTCGCTCGTCTCTATTTTATATGCAAATCTTAGACCACATGGTCATCCCAACATCTCTCAGGCAACAAACCTAACTTAACACACTACTGAGGTACGGTGGAAAATGTAATCCTCCGCTGTACTGTTAACCAAAAACTACAATTACTTTTATAAAACCAACGTTTTGGATACATACCATTCAGCTAGAGTGGATACATACAATTTTTGCGGGCCATTTCGCAAAAAAAGGCGGGTTGGTTTATCCCGAATCGTACCAAAAACTAATCAGCACCAGAGTCACATACAAGTGACGTATCTACCAAATTTTATGAAATTCGGTCCATTAGTTTCTGAGTTAGAGTGGATACATACATTGCACAGACAGACAAACACAGACGTCACGTTAAAAATAGTGTTTTTGGGTTTTACAGTGCTTGAAACCTATAAATTCGTCGAAAACTCGAGTTTCGATTTTCGACATAATTCCAGTACTTTCCCTATACATTACTATGTATTGTAGGGAAAGTAAAAATGTGTTTTCTTATATGTCTACCTCCTGATGTGAAAAGATGTATAAAACCGTAAGTAAATCGAGGAGCTTCTGACCAAATTCTTAGATTCTTGAAGTTTCCCTAAGTATATGGAATGTGTTTGTGCCCTCAGGAAATCATCTTTCTGTCAGTTGCTGTTGTTGAGACCTAGACCGTCCGGCCTACCAGAAAGCTGTGGAAAACCCAGACCACACGACTGATCCGAAATCTTACATTAGCTTTTTGTGTGGTCGGCTACCAGAAAAGTATAAGGTAACTGATTGGACGGCCACCCAATTTAGACCGGAACCCAGTGGGGTAGGCATCCACAGAGACTGTTCCCTTCTTCCCCTACCACCAACCTGTCGGAAGGACTTACGGACCCACATGTTTAACGTGATCGTTCTGTGCGTGAACGCGACGGCAGTTTTGGCAGCGGAAGGAATCGAACCCGGGTTTACCGAGTGCAATTCCCGTGCGCTAACCACTGGACTATCGCGATGCTCAACCCAACTACTGTACATCTAGTTTTGTTTTTATACGATTTTGATTTAGCACGAATTAAAAAAAAAATGCATTCTCTTTTAACACGAGTTGTTTCGATTTAACACGATCGACCTCAACTCTGAGAATTTTTATTTAATTTTTTTTTTCTCGTATTCCACTTCTCCCAATTTCACAATTGGTCGGAATTTTTCCCGATTGTGCTCCTTTGAATTCGCAATTTCTAGTTGTGGAGAATTTCCTGCATTGGGGAATTCCCCGTTTTATCTGCATTTTAAATTTGGTGTTAAAAGCGAAAAGTACCTTTTGATGTTTGATGTTAATAAAAACTAACATCAACTTTTGTTTTATTAATTACTACTGAAATATTATTTGGTAGCCCATACACAAAGTCACATAATTCGCCTGTAACAAAAACGAAAATAATCTCTTAGGATATTAAAATTCGAATTTCAGATCTTCTTCCAACAGGACAAGGTGCAACGTCTGTAGGCATAATTTTTGTGTTCATGAATTAGTGACATTTTTTTTTCTTTCCAAACGAAAATTTACTTTATATAATATATTACTTTCCTTATATACATAATGTTTAAGGAAAATATTGTGACGGGGTCGAAAATTCGAATTCGAGTTTTCGACGGGAGAGCACGTTTCAAGCATCCCTGTTCACGAATCAAATATTTTTGAAGTGATGTCTGTGTGTGTGTGTGTGTGTGTTAAGTATGTGTGTGTGTGTGTGTGTGTGTCAGTGGGTCTGTGGAGACGATAACTGACGAACGAATGGAGCGATTTGAACCAAATTTGGTACAAAAATCACAATCCGTAAACACTGGAACCCTATTGTTTTTATACGTAATCGAATGTTCAGAACCCTCCTAAATTTTCGAATGAAATTTTGAAAAAATCGTCAAAAAATCAAAACCACTAACAAAGTTACGCAAATAGACATTTCTTATGTAATTTTTCATTAGAAAACGATTGACATAAATTTTAGAACGCTAACACGAATCGTTCTCGAGATATTGTACATTTAAAAAAAAAATATCAAAAAGTCATATAAAATAAAAAAAAAAAAAATTCCTATTGATAAATATGTTCACTTTTCATATGTAATACCATGCGATAAGTTAGGTGACATCATTCTCGTGGTTCTAGCTCGTTCCATTCATGAAAAAAGATACTCTGAGTAATACTTTTTATTTGAACGCCAATAGTCATTTATCTGTTGTAAGAATAACTTATTTCTTAGTGCATAACGCTTGGCGAGATTTTGGCGACGAATTTGGCGGAATGTCGCCAACTTGGCGACTTTTTGAAATGTTGCCAAATTAACGAAAATCTCACCAAATGGATAAAAATGACACTAAAGTAGCGAAAATGACCACTAATTGTCGAAAATTCAATGTCTTGGAAAGAATATTAGTATCTACTGTAAGAAAAACCCATTTTTTTACTGTAAAAGTAGTAAATTCATTACATTATATAAGGAAAGTCATGTGTTGCCCACATCAGATTTTTTTTACAACATGTGCAATCTTTATAAAATGAAATGTGCAGCACGTAAAAATGATAAGATTCTAATAAGAATTTTCATATAGTTTATTGTATTACTTCTGCTGATTTCTTAGGTTTGAAACCAAACTTCTAATTTTCCGTAGGTATATTATATTTTTTACACGAATTCTTTGGGGGCCTATCTATCGTGTGAAAACATAATTGAATGTATTTCAATTTGCTGAGTTTATACATGAATTACGAACCAGCTGTCTTGATATGTATGACACGGGACAATATGCAATAATTTCTGGACCTTGGACGAAATCATATTTATGTATAATTTATTTCTTAGATGTTTATGGTAGATATAATAATGACAGTTATGTCACTTAATAATATCGATTGTGCTGTTTCATACTTGGATGATGTAGTCAAGATTGTTTCAACTCTTTCTTTCCTGTTTTGTAAAATTCTAAAAAACATTATCATATACCATAGTAGATTTTAAAGGATCTGATTAAATTGCCTACATAAAATCTAAAAACTTTGCATTTTTGGATTTCTTACTGTCTAGTCAGTCTACGCTAAAATCTCCAATTTAAACGGTGGTCTTGGATCACTCACATTCTTTAACTATCATATTTCAAGAATTCAAAAATCCATTTAAACAAATCTTAATTAATTTATTCTTTAAATATTTACGGTAGATATAATAATGATAGTTATGTCAGCTTAATAATATCGATTGTGTTGTTTCATGCTTTGATGATATAGTTAATGTTATTATCAACTTTTTCGTTCGTGTTTTGTAAAATTCTAAAAAGCATTATCGTATAGAATAGTATATTTTACAGGATCTGTTTAAATTGCCGGCATAAAATTTAAAAACTTTACATTTTCTGGTTTTTTAATGTTTACGTTAAAATCTCCAATTTAAACGGTGGTCATATTTGGATCACCCAAGTTCTTCGTTATTATAACTACTATATTTCTAAAATTAAGAACCCGACTCAAACGGCTGCAAATTACTCACTTAACTATTTATAGTAAATGAATAATTACTGTATATAGTAAGTAATTTTTAGCTTTCGAGATATAACAGTTACAAACTTTAACAAGAAAGATCAATCATGCTTAAAGCATTGATTATGAAACACTTTCCAACTTCAATGCAATTTTATTTAAAAAAGTCTAAAAAATGCAATACATTCCTCGGTAATATTTTAAAACTTATAACAATACTACATTAATTTATTATATTTGAAAACTTAAACCTTCATTGAAAAAAATGAACTTCATTCAAATGACGGCATTGAAATATAAATTACCTGGTTTAAACATCCGTAAAATGCGATACATTCCTCGGTAATATTTTTAAAACTATCATAATACTACGATAATTTATTATATTTGAAACCTTCATCGAAAACAACTGAAATTAATTCAAATGACGTCACAGAAAAAATAACACGTCTGGATCTCTCTATAAACACAGCATTTCATTCATAACTTTCCCCCATTCATTTCATTCATCACAATACTATAATAATTTATTTTATTTAAAAATTAAGACCATGGAGCTACACGTAATGAAACTCTATGCTTAAAACTTCATCGAAAAAAATCGTCCTTCTCTCTGTAAAATCAATGAATATTTCATTCATATCGCAGCTATGCAGACTCCATGAGCTAAATAATTTTGCGTTAAAGAAATACAGCAATTCTTATACAACTCATTCTACATATTTTGCTGTTTACATTTTACATAAGTGAAAAATAGGCTTCGTTGTAGAAATAATCAAATTTGGATGATCATTTAAACTCAAATATATTGTAATTGCGTTGTTTCAGTATGTAGATGTACAGAATTTAAGCAAAAATAAAGCAGTTTTAGGACGGATACAACACTCAATATGAATTAAAAAGAACTTTAAAGATCACGATTTTGAGACAAGATGGATGCCATATATCATTTTGAAGTGGGTCATGTGATCTTTTCATATCATGGTCACGTGATCGTTTCATATAAGAGGTGTAATTATTATTTTAATTTTTATTTAAAAAACTACAGAATATATTTCGCTGAATTTTTTTTTTATATATTTTATGGAACAATTTGAATATTACCTAAAATTTTCGAAGCAATTTGTGAATTTTAAATCCGCTTAAAAAATGTTTGAAAAATTAGGTCCCATTGAGCTCAATGTATTTCATTTTTTCAACCCGGGTTCAATCCAAAACTAATTGGGTGGTATTATTCATTTATATTCCCATAGGTCCTACAGACCGTCTCAACAACATACTAAAATTTTATTTTGATTAAGTCATTTTTACGGCAGTTATCGTGCTAACGGACAGACAGACAGAATGAACTATGTCATAAACACTTTTCAACTTTGTTGTAAAGTGTTAAAAATGGAAAATTTTCAATCTTCTTTAAGTTTTTGAAGTAGGGATAGCCCGATGATAAAGGCACTATGGGTAATGTACCGGTTCCCGGGAATGTTTCCGCGGCGTAAAGCATTGCTTAACCTGGGAGTAGGGGTCACAACTCCCCAGCCAATTTGTGGTACTTTACTCTTCTATTTGTACAGTATTTCGTTTTTCCATTTGGATAGCTATGTTAGTATTTGATAGAGTTCGGCAGCTTTACGCCAACATTTCGAATATTTATATGCTGATTATTTATTTAGTAGAATACTAAATTGTGTTACATTTGTATAATATATATATATATATATGCACACACACAAACACACACACACGTACACACACACACACACATATATATATATATATATATATATATATATTTTACACACACATATATATATATATATATATATTAGACAAATGTAATAATAAAAAGTTCAAGTAATATTAACATCACCATGTATATATATATATATATATATATATATATGTGTGTGTGTGTGTGTATGTGTGTGTGTGTGTGTGTGTAATGAATTATCATGTCAAATGGAGCTTTTCACTTTAAATATTTTAAATAATACAAAACTGTACCATAAATCCTATCTTATACCTTTCAGAATTGTTTGGAAGTTTCAGAATGTTTCAAAGAAAAGCATAACGTACATTACTCTTTGTTAAAATGGAATCGATATAACAGCTTGCGCAGTTTAGAAAATTCCATTGTTAAATAGGCGTGTAGAATTTCAAGCGAAAAGAAGGCCAATAAAAATAATAAAATCTATTCTAGCATCAATCATAATTCTCTAGTAATGTATCTGATGTATTCCCCCATTTATCGGTTAAGAATAACATAAGTTATTCTTAAGGAATTCTGCTTGGTATGTATTATCAAAGTTTTATTTATTTTAAATATATTATTACTTTTCTTATATATATATAATGTATAAGGAAAGTATTGTGACGGGGTCGAAAATTCGAATTCGAGTTTTCGAGCACGTTTCAAGCATCCCTGATCACGAATCGAACATTTTTGAGGTGATTTCTGTGTGTGTTCAGAACCCCCCTAAATTTTCGAGTGAAATTTTGAAAAAAATCATCAAAAAATTAAATCCTTTAATAACATTACGCAAATAGTCATTTTTTATGTAATTTTTTCCTTAGAAAACGATTGACATAAATGCTAGATCGCTAGCATGAACCGTTCGCGAGATATTGCTCATTTTTCAAATAAATTTATCAAAAATCCCATAAATTAAAAAAAATATTAACTGTTGAAAAACATGTTTACTTTTCATATGTAATATCATGCCATAAATTTGGTGACATCATTTTCATGGATGTAACTCGTTCCATTCATGTGAAAAGATACTTTGAGTAATACATTTGTATTTGAACGCCAATAGTCATTTATCTGCTATAAGAATAACTTATTTCTCCGTCCATAACGCTTGGCGAAACTTTGGCGATGAATTTGGCGGAATATCGCCAACTTAGCGCCTTTGTTAAATATTGCCAAATTAACGAAAATCTCGCCAAATGGATAAAAATGACGCTAAATCAATGAAAATGACGACTAATTGATGAAAATTCAATATCTTGGAAAGAATATAAGTATCTATATAAAAATAATCTTTTTTTTTTTTTACTGTAAAAGTGATAAATTCGTAACATTATATAAAGAAAGTCATGTGCTGCCCACATCAGATTTTTTTCAAAGGTGGTGTAGCGAAAATATGAAAAAACTAAAATATCTCGAGAACGGCCACTCCTAGTGGAACGGGGTTGGTCTTATTCTTTTCATCGTTAAACATTACGTATAAAACAAGCATTTAATTGATATATTTGAGCATACGTAGTCTTTTATTTTAGATTTGGACGATTTTGGGGGCCATTTCGCGAAAAAAAGCAGGATATTTTTTTTCAGAATCGTACCAATATCTAATCAGCACCAGGGTAACCCACAAGTGACTTGTCTACCAAATTTTGTAAGATGTAGTCTATTAGTTTTTCAGCTACAGTGGATACAAGCAATTGTTCCAGGCAATTTCACAAAAAAGAGGTGGGTTCTTTGATCCCGAATCGAACCAAAATCTGGCTCAGCACCAGGGACTTACCTACCATATTTTATGAAATTCGGTCGATAAGTTTTTTAGTTAAAGTGAATACATACATTGTACAGTCATACACACAGACGCACACACACAGACGTCACGCTAAAAATGGTTTTTCCTTGAGCTGTCAAAACGGGTATATCGTCGAAAACTCGAGTTGCGATTTTCGACATGATTCCAATACTTTCCTTATCCATTATCATGCATTGCAGAAGAAGTAAAAAGGTCTGGTTCTATTTTTCTGAATCAAACCAGCACCAAGGTAGCCTAAAAGTGACTAATCTAGCAAATTTTGCGAAATTTCGTCAAATACATTGTACATTGCACAGACACACACATATCACATTTTAAATGGTGTATTCGTGTTCTATAGTGCCCGATAAGAGCAATCAGATCGGTTGAAAACTGAAGTTCCGATTTTCGACAATTTTCAATGCTTTTCTTATACATTAACATGTAGGGGAAGTAAAAAGCATGTATTATCATAAAAAGTCATACTTTCAGATCTATTCAAAGATCTAAGAGAGGGTTTTTCAAACTGTTTTGGTTGCGAACGACGCCTTTTCTGAAATTTAATTTGATAGCGGAACCCCAAAATTAGAAAAAGTCCAACGTGTTCTAAAACTTATACTTAAAAAAGCATGTAAACATGTCATAAAAAATCATACTTTCAGATCTAGTCAAAGATCTAAGATAGGGTTTTTCAAAATTTTTTGGTTTTACTGGCACCCTTTCTGAAATTCAAATTGATATCGGAATCCCAAAATTTGAATAAGTCCAATGTGGTCCAAATGTTGCAGCTCATTTGTTTTTTTATATTTAGGAAAATTTACACAAAACTATCACGTCGCGGAACCCCGAGGTTTCCCCGGAACAAAATTTGAAAAACGCTGGTCTAGGACATATTGAATGGGTACCAGATTTTATCATTCTATAAAAGTATAGATTTCATTGTTAGACAGTTAATTTTCGCAGAGAGCACATATTATAATATTTATTTATGCTTTAAGAATAAATTTTAATCTTTTATAATTTAATTTTTAAGAATTAATAGCATATTGCATAAATCGTAAATATAAGCTAAAAAAATTCTAAATTAGCTATTCAGCAGAATCAAATTTTTCTCTTTCTTCCATCAATCACCTGAGCAGACGATTTTCCCCTTGGGATGAGATTAAATATGCAGTGCCGTCTAACGTCACTAGAAAGCAGGTGTTCCATTATTCTCTTTACGTGCTATTTTCATACAAAAAGAAAAAAAAAAGGGCACCGCTACCACTACTCAGTTTTTTTTTTTGACGTCAGAGACCACGATATTAACAGTTCGATTCCAAATATTGACAGAATTTAGTCTTCTTGGAGCAAATGAGATATATTAGGCACTTCCCCTACAATACATGTAAATGTATAGGGAAAATCGCAACTCGAGTTTTCGACGGATTCTACACGTTTTGAGCACTTTAGAACACGATAAAACTATTTGTAGCGTGACGTCTGCCTGTGTGTTTGTCTGTGCAATGTATGCATCCACTCCAACTCAAAATCAGACGGGTCACACTTCACAAAATTTTGTAGGTAAGTCACTTGTGGGTAACCCTGCTGCTGATTAGATTTTAATACGTTGCGAGGGAAAAACCTGCCTTCTTCTGCTAAATGGTTCACAAAAATCGTTGAAATCTAAAATGAAGGACTATGCAGAGTTTCTTTAAGGCATACATCAGATTATTCGCTCCGCCCCCCCGGAGACATTTTATATTAGCTTAGTTTGTATTTATGTGACAGCATTTAGATGTATTTATATGGAGCAAATAGAAAACTTGCACTCCTAAAGTTTTATTCGCCCCCCCCCCACCTCCCCCGTTCTGAGTTCCCAAAAAGTTCTGAGTGACTGCCTGGGACTCTGCATGCTCAAATGCATTAATTAAATGCTTATTTTATACATAATTTTTAACAATGAAAAGAATAGGATCAATTCTGTTACTCCAGCACTAACCATTCTGGAGATATTTCAATTTTTTTCACATTTATTGCAATACCGCCTTTGAAAGTACGTCCTAGTCGCTAAATCGAAACGACAACTCAAAATTCAGGGTAATTTCAAATAATTATAAATGTATTTCTATTTTTTAGTGTGTGTGTCTGTGTGTGTTTATTTATAATTAAACTCAATTTAACTGAATTATGAATGAAAAAAATCTGATGTGGGCAGCACATGACTTTCCCTGCAGACTCAAATTCATTTTTTCTTTATTTCTTTAAGAACTCGTTAAATTGAGTTTAATTGCACAAAATGACACTAAATTTGCATTTTTAATTCAAATTCTGCTTTTATTTGGAAATTGGACACTTTTCCAAAGGCGGCATAAAAAAATGCGAAAAATCTCAAATATCTCGAGAACGGTTAGTCCTAGAGTAATAGAGTTGTTCTTATTTTTTTCCACGTCAGAAATTACGTATAAAACAAGTATTTATTTGATACATTTGAACATACGTAGTCTTTTTTCAGATATTGGAGATTTTTACGGGCCATTTCGTAAAAAAAAAGGCAGGTTATTCTTTTCCGAATCGTACTAAATTCTAATCAGCACCAGAGTATCCTACAAGTAACTTATCTACCAAATTTTGTGGAATTTGGTCAATTAGTATTTTAGCTAGAGCGTATAAATGAAATTTTTACAGGTCATTTCGCAAAAAAAGGCGAGTTCTGTTTTTACGAATCGTACCAAAAACTAATCAGCACCAGGACCACATACAAGTGACTTACCTACCAAATTTTATGAAATTCGGTCCATTAGGTTTTGAGTTGGAGTGGATACATACATTGCACAGACATACAGACACACACACACACAGACGTCACGCTAAAAATAGTTTTTTCGTATTCTAGAGGTCTCGAAACGTGTAGATCCGTCGAAAACTCGAGTTGCGATTTTTGACATGATTCCAATACTTTCCCTATATACATTACCATGTAGCCGACGCAGTGGTCGAACGGTCAAGGCAAGCGTTTCCTAGCGATTGTTCGGCTGTCGGGTTGTGGGCTGCAGTCCCACCTGCGGGCATGGATGTTGTGTCGTTGGGTGCAGTGTGTTCCGCCCCCACTGGTGCGCCGGGGCAACGTCATGTGGCGGCTAAATGGTCCACATTTCTGGCCGGTGTATACGCGAATGAGTATATCAAGTGCCTGGACATTTGTTAAAAAAAAGAAAAATACCATGTATTGCAGGGAAAGAAAAAAAAAAGGAGCAAATGAACTTGAGTTTGTAGAGTAAAAAAGCTATGTGCTCACATAAAATTATTTTAATAGTAATAGTAGTAACATATTTTGTCAGTTATTCATGTGAAAGACTGTTATGTGACTTTCCAGGGTATTTTTAAACTATTCCGACAGTGGAGCAAAATTTTCCTTATTATCAAGAACCGGAAAATAATAACATTTTTTTAAGGCATTTATTAAAGTTTTGAGTGCACTTTTTTATATTTTAAAAACATTTTTTTTTATTCTGAGTAATTTTTTTGCATTTTCTCTCATTTCTACTTTCCCTACAATGCATGATAAGGTAAAGTATTGGAATCGTATCGAAAATCGCAACGCGAGTTTTTGACGAATTTACACGTTTTGGGACCTCTAGAACACGAAAAACTATTTTTAGCTTGACGTCTGTGTGCACGTCTGTCTGCGCAATGTATGCATCCACTCTAACTAAAAAATTAATTAATACTACGAATTCGGCGTAATTTTAAATAATTATCCATGTTATTTTGTGCAAATAAACTCAATTTAATAAGGCTGTGAAAGAAAGAATGAGAACGAATTTGTGTCTGTGGGAAAAGTCATGTGCTGCCCACATCAGATTCTGCTTTTAATAGAAAATTCAATTTTTATAAGGATTATAGCTTTGGGAAAATGCCATTTGAGAGGGACTGTGGAGAGTGTAGCAAACGAAAGAATTCAAATTTAGAACTTATTATCTTGTACTGTTGCTGACATTCCCTACCCTTTATGTACCATCCGGCAGAACAGGTCGCAATTAAGAACTTATTACCTTGTACTGTTGCTGACATTCCTTACCCTTTATGTACCACCAAATAGAACAGGTCGTAATTAAGAACATATTATCTTGCTCTGTTACTGACATTCCTTACCCTTTATGTACCACCGGACAGAACAGGTCGTAATTAAGAACTTATTTTCTTGTACTGCTGCTGACATTCCCTACTTTTTATGTACCACTGGAGAGAACAGGTCGTAATTAAGAACTTATTATCTTGTACTGTTGCTGACATTCCTTACCCTTTATGTACCACCTAACAGAACAGGTCGTAATTAAGAACATATGATCTTGTACTTTTGCTGACATTCCTTGCTCTTTATGTACCACCTGATAGAACAGGTCGTAATTAAGAACATATCTTGTACTGTTGCTGACATTCCCTACCCTTTATGTACCACCTGACAGAACAGGTCGTAATTAAGAACATATGATCTTGTACTTTTGCTGACATTCCTTGCTCTTTATGTACCACCTGATAGAACAGGTCGTAATTAAGAACATATCTTGTACTGTTGCTGACATTCCCTATCCTTTATGTACCACCTGACAGAAGAGGTCTAAATTAAGAACATATTATCTTGTACTGTTGCTGATATTCCTTACCCTTTATGGACAACCTGACAGAACCGGTCGTAATTAAGAACTTACTATCTTGTACTGTTGCTGACATTCCTTACCCTTTATGTACCACCTGACAGAACAGGTCGTAATTAAGAACATATCTTGTACTGTTGCTGACATTCCCTACCCTTTATATACCACCTGACAGAACAGGTCGTAATTAAGAATATATTATCTTGTATTATTGCTGACATTCCTTACACTTTATGTACCAGCTGACGGAACAAGTCGTAATTAGTTCTAAAATTTAGGATCCAATCTTTCTCCTGAACACCTGCGGGATAGATTATGGGAAATGAATTTGGAACTGAAGTTAAAGTCATGTGCTGCCCTCATCAGATTTTTGCTATTCATAATGTAGTTTCCGACAGCAGCTGTCTGCGCAACGCGGGATGAGAGGGGAAGGGGGATTTTTTTTATTGATATTCATTTTCGAAACCCAAATACCCCAGGGAACGAACTTTATGTGGAAAACGGCATGTTAAGTTACTGAGCTTGGCTTGTATTGTGTATAATATCGAATCCCGACTCTTTTCAAAGAAAATAATGCAGCTCCCCAGAGCTGTTTCGTAACCCCCAAGCCCCGTTCCTGGAGCTTTTTAACCGCATTGTCGCGGATGATAAAAACTAACCGAACCCACATGTTCAAAATTCTGGAAATTACGAAAACAACTTTCAGGGACTTAATACGTAAAAAACACTTTATGCAAAGGATGAGAAAAACTACAGCAACGTGAATAAGCACAAATAACACAATAATGCAGTATACAGCTGTTTCGAGGATACGCTGGATCCCCATCATCAGTGAAAGAGAACCAACAAACCCGAAGTCTAAAAGAGGATTGGCTCGTTCGTTCCTCATTTTGTCTTCGGATTTGTTGGTTTTCTTACACTAACGATGGGGATCCAGATTATCTTCGAAACAGCTATATGCGGAATCATTGATATAGCCATAAGTCCTTGTATGGATGATTCTGTCAAATTCTGCCCTATGCAGCCATGTTAAAAAAAATAAAATTTCGAATAAATTTGGAAGTTTTCACTCGAACTTAAAAAGAAATTATATCTAGCTCTTGATTTTTCGATAACAAAGCTGGATATAAAGATTCGGTAAAATAGTTAATATTACTTTCCTTATATACATAATGTATAAGGAAAGTATTGTGAAGGGTTGAAAATTCGAATTCGAGTTAACAAACAAACAAATTAACAAAAATCCCGCCAAATTGATAAAAATGACGCTAAAGCAATGGAAATGACGACTAACTGAAAAAAATTCAATATCTTGGAAAGAATATAAGTATCTACTATAAGAATAACATTTTTTTAAACTGTAAAAATAGTAAATTCATTGCATTATATAAGGAAAGTCATGTGTTGCCCACATCAGATTTTTTGAATAGTAACATGTAAAATTATTTCCAAGCGCCAAATTAAGCTACATTTCATTCAAATATATCTTAACAATTGGAAATATTGCTAACATCTACAAAGCAATATATCCCATAATATTAAAATATGTAAATTATTAATTCATCAATTTGGCGTCATTTTCGCAACTTCGGCGTCATTTTTGTCATATTTCCGGCAATTTGATACCGTATTAAAAAAAGTCGCGAAGTTGACTATATTTCGCCAAATTAGTTTCAAGGTCACCAAATTTTTCACCAAGTGTTACACTTTGGATGATATACTTACCACGGTTCATTTTTTATGTAATTTTTTAGATGTGTCATGCTTTTTAGAATAATATATTACGTATAAAAGGATTAATTATTTAACATTATTGTATATCCTGATTATTTTAATGATTTTTTCAAAAATTCACTAAAAAATTTAGGGGGTCTTCCGAACGTTCGAAATCAATCGTTCAATAAAGGTTCTAGTATTCACCGATTGTAATATTTGTACTAAATTTCGTCCGAAACGTTCCATTCGTTCTTGAGATATCGCATCCACAGCCTCACGGATACACACATACACAGACATCACTTCAAAAATGACCGATTACAAGACTTGAAACGTGTTCTTCCGTCGAAAACTCGAATTCAAATTTTCGACCCCGTTACAGTACTTTCCCTATACATTGTATTATGTATGTAGGGAAAGAGAAAATGATCATCTTAATGTACAGTAAATTTCTGATAATCCGGCACATTCCGAATTTCGGTGCCGGATTGCCGAAATTTGACGGATTAAGGCATGTCAAACTAAAATTGAGTAAAAAAAAAAATGCTGAAATTAAGTTAAAATAAATTAATATACGAAAAATCTGATGTGGGCAGCACTTGACTTTCCCTGCAGACTTATATTCACGTTCTCTTTATTTTAATTAAATTTAATTCACTTTTAATTCAATTTTCGTTCTCATTTGATAACTGGACTTATTTTCAAAGGTGGCGTAGAGAAAATACGAAAAAACTAAAATATCTGGAGAACGGCTAGTCCTAGTGTAATGGGGTTGGTCTTATTCTTTTCTTCGTTAAACATTACGTATTAAACAAGCATTTAATGGATATATTCGAGCATACGTAGTTTTTTATTTTAGATTTTGGCGATTTTTCCGGGCCATTTTGCAAAAAAAGGCAGGTTATTTTTCCCGAATCGTAACAAAATCTAATCAGCACCAGGGTGATCCACAAGTGACTTATCTACCGAATTTTGTGAAATTCGGTCCATTAGTTTTTCAGCTAGAGTGGATAAAAGCTTTTGAGGGCCATTTCGCAAGAAAAGTCGGGTTCTTTTATCCAAAACGTACCCAAAACTAATCAGCACCATATTCGCCCACAAGTGGCTTACCTACCAAATTTTATGAAATTCGGTCAATTACTTTTTTAGTTAGAGTGGATATAAAATCTGCACAGACACACACCCAGAAGTCACGGTAAAAATAGTTTTTTCGTAATCTAGAGGCCTCGACACGTGTAGATCCGCTGAAAACTCGAGTTGCGGTTTTCGGCATGATTCCAATACTTTCCCTATACATTACTATGTATTGCAGGGAAAGTAAAAATGTGACATTTGTCTGAAAAGGTATATAAACCGTATTGCACTGTACAGTATATATAAAAATAGTTCAATTAATTTAAAAGTTATAAGATGAAATTCGATAATCAAAAATCTGCATATAAAATTATTTAGTCTATTACAGCCGTTCCAGAGGCGTGCCGGATAATCAGGCATGCCGATCTATCAGGGACAGTCATAACAAGTAAAAGCAAAAAATGCAATTTTTTAAAATACAAGCTATTATTAGTTTTGCGTAAGTTAAATGTACGAAAAGTGTACTTATTAAAATGTATGAAGGGCAATAAAAAAGGATATACCAAATTTGGACTTATTAACTGTTTCGGCTTTCGACATATTCTGAAAAAATCTGATGTGGGCAACACATGACTTTCCTTATATAATGTAATGAATTTACTACTTTTACAGCAAAAAAATAGGTTTTTTTATAGTAGATACTAAGATATAAGTATCTACGCTACTTATTTTCTTTCCAAGATATTGAAGATACTTATATTCTTTCCAAGACATTGAATTTTCGACAATTAGTCGTCATTTTCATTGATTTAGCGTCATTTTTATCTATTTGGTGAGATTTTCGGTAATTTGGCAACATTTCAAAAAGTCGCCAAGTTGGAGACATTCCGCCAAATTCGTCGCCAAAATCTCGCCAAGGGTTATGCACTAAGAAATAAGTTATTCTTACAGCAGATAAATGACTATTGGCGTTCAAATACAAAGTATTACTCAAAGTATCTTTTTTCATGAATGGAACGAGCTAGATCCACGAGAATGATGTCACCCAATTTATCGCATGGTATTACATATGAAAAGTGAACATGTTTATCAATAGAAAATATTTTTTTTTATTTTATATGACTTTTTGATATTTTTTTTAAATATGTACAATATCTCGAGAACGGTTCATGTTAGCGTTCTAAAATTTATGTCAATCGTTTTCAAATGAAAAATCACATAAGAAATGTCTATTTGCGTAACTTTATTAGTCGTCTTGATTTTTTGACGATTTTTTCAAAATTTCATTCGAAAATTTAGAGGGGTTCAGAACATTCGATTGCGTATAAAAACAATAGGCTTCCAGTGTTTATAGATTGTGATTTTTGTACCAAATTTGGTTCGAATCGGTCCATTCGTTCATCAGTTATCGTCTCCACAGACTCACTGACACACACACACACACACACACACACACACACACACACACACACACACACACACACACACATACACACACACACACACACTTTCACGCACACACACACAGACTTCCTCAAAAATGTTTGATTCGTTTTCAGGGATGCGTGAAACGTGCTCTCCCGTCGAAAACTCGAATTCGAATTTTCGACCCCGTCACAATACTTTCCTTATACATTATGTATATAAGGAAAGTAAAAACGAGTATATTTCTACTACGGGCCTAGGATTTTTACTACGGGCTGGGATCATAAGCTTCAAAATCCAAAAAAAAATTAAATATATCATAGAAGATAGTGATATATCAGATATGATGTTTCTAACTACATCATATCTGAAGGTAGTCCCATAAAACGAATCGTGCCGGGCCCAAAACGGGCTACCCCGATAAGGTTCAAAATCCCCAGAATTATAATATACATAACACAACGACATACTAAATGTGAACTTTCTGGCTGCTTCAGTTATCGAGTTATTTCTCAAACACGAGTCAATTCTTATTAAGGCTCCTACATAAGGCTCCTTTATAAAGAACCTACATAAGGCTCCTATACAGGGTGTCCCAAAAACATTGACCTCGGCTTTTATTCCTTAAATATTGATATTAGACATATATAATAAATTAGAAAGTTGCGTAAAAAAAGGTACAGAATTTTATGAAATCGATTAAAATTTTTAAGGGAATTAAATTTTAAGAAATATAAAATTTAAATTTTTATACAGCCCCCGTACAAAAACATTTCCAATGAGTAAAATGTGCCCCATACACTAATAAGGTGACGTACAAAATGTCAGCATTTTATCATAAAAGTTTCAGAGATATGTTTAAACAAAGTTAGTGAGGGATTAATCGCAAATTAAAATGCAAATGTTTACAGCAAGAGTGCAAATGACGTAAAGTATCATAGGCTTGTTATCAGACGAATATGGATGAAAACATTTTGAACAAGCTTTGTAATTTTTATGTAAAGTTATTATTTCTACACAGTGTAGATACTTTTGTACCAATAAATAACAAAATTATTATTTATTTATGTAATTATGTTTTCTTTCGTAATTTATATATGACCTCTGAAACGCAATCTGCCGACTTGATTTTTGGCCTCTGAGAACCCATGTCGATGCATGGAAAAGTGGTTAAGTCAGCATTTTTGTCTTTTCATATCTCTGGGACTTTTTATGATAAAATGCTGAAATTTTGTGCATCACCTTATTAGTGTATGGGGCACATTTTACTCATTGGAAATTTTTTTGTACGGGAGCCGTATAATGTAAATTTTGTATTTCTTGAAATTTAACTCAATTTTAATCGATTTCATAAAATTCTGTAACTTTTTTTACGCAACTTTGTAATTTATTATATATGTTAAATATCAATATTTAAGGAATAAAAGCCGAGGTCAATGTTTCTGGGACACCCTGTATATATATATATATATATAATTGAAGATTTTTATGATTACTTGTAATATATATATACCCGAGAAATACCAAAGAAAATTGCTTGTAAACTGAAGGTAAAGGTAAAAAAATTGCAAATCAGAAACCAAGTGTAGCACGATGAGCTAGGCAAGAAGTTTGGAAATTGAATAAATGGAATCTAGTGAATATAAAAGGAATAAAATGAATATGAAAAGCATTTCTGAAACCATGTACGTTATTAAGGGCCATACATGTTTCATTAATGCTGATTCTACGTTTCTGTGTACATTGTATATATATATATATATATATATATATATATATATATATATATATAAATGTATATATATATATATGTATATATATATATATATGTATGCATATATATATATATATATATATATATATATATATATATATATATATATATATATATATATATATATCGACGTGATGGCCGAGCGGTCAAGGCGAGCGTTTCCAGCGATTGATCGGCCGCCACGTTATGGGTTCAAGTCCCACGTACGACATGGATGTTTGTGTTGTTGGGCGCAATGTGTCGCCACCCCCACTGATGTGCTGGGGCAACGTCATTTGACGGCTAAGAGCTCCACTGTTCTGGCCGATGTATAGGCGAAGATGAAAGCGTCAATGGCTGGCATTGGAAATATATATATATATATATACAATAGGGACTCTAATTCTTATGGCGGACCCAAGACAGGTTGGCTCGACACGGTTGAAAATCAAAGGAATTGAAAAGTTTCACAAAGGGCAGTGACATACGAAATTTCATGTTACTATGATATAAGCAACTTGATTAAATAGAGACTTAAAGATTAAAATCACACTGCAAACAAACGCCAGATCATGTTACATTAAAAGTTTTAATATAAATGAATTCGAATATAAAGAATCTCATATGTGCTGCACACGTCACCCGCCCAGACGGTGAAGTGGATAGCTTCTTCGGCTGCTGTCTTGAGGGCTCGGGTTCGAATCCCGAATAAGGTATGGATGTTTCTTGAGGATAAAGTCAGTCTTCCGCCTTCTGGGTCCTCGTCAAAATGTGGAGCTGCACCCCCCTCCGACCTTCGTCAGTGATGCGTTCTTGTAATAAACTTTGTTCTCTCGTCTTGTGTCTTTCTTCGTTCTTTCCTGCTTCCTGCGTCACTGGTTCTGAATCGGCCCCGATGAAACAGGAGGTCATCAGTAACAACAACAACAACGTCACATTTTAATGATCTGGGGTGTGCCTCAACTCGTCCTTTTTACTTTCCCTGCAATACATGGTAATGTATAGGGAAAGTATTGGAATCATGCCGAAAATCACAACTCGAGTTTTCGACGGATCTACACGTTTCGAGACCTCTAGAATACGAAAAAACCATTTTTAGCGTGACGTCTGTGCGTGTGTCTGTCTGTCTGTCTGTCTGTCTGTCTGTCTGTGTGTCTGTGTGTCTGTCTGTCTGTGCAGATTTTGTATCCACTGTAACTAAAAAACTAATGGACCGAATTTCACAAAATTTGGTAGGTAAGTCACTTGTGGGCGGGGCTGGTGCTGATTAGTTTTGGGTACGATTCGGAATAAAAGAACCCGCCTTTTTTTGCGAAATGGCCCGCAAAAGCTTGTATCCACTCTAACTGAAAAACTAATGGACCGAATTTCACAAAATTCGGTAGATGAGTCACCGGTGGGTTATCCTGGTGCTGATTAGATTTTGGTACGATTCGGAAAAAAATGACCTGCCTTTTTTTGCAAAATGGCCCGCAAAAATCGTCCAAATCTAAACTAAAGAACTGGGTATACTCAAATAAATATACTCCATGGGTATACTCCATTAAATGCTGATTTAAGATGTAATTTTTAACGACGAAAAGAATAAGACCAACCCCATTACACTAGGACTAGCCGTTCTCGAGATATTTTAGTTTTTCGTGCTTTCCCTACGCCACCTTTGAAAATAAGCCCGGTTACCGAATGAGAACGAAAATTGAATTAAAAGTGAAATAAATTTAGTTAAAATAAAGAGAACGTTAATATAAGTCTGCAGGGAAAGTCATGTGCTGCCCACATCAGATTTTTACTTTCCCTGCAATACGTGGTAATGTATAGGGAAAGTATTGAAATCATACCGAAAATCACAACTCGAGTTTTCGACGGATCTACACGTTTCGAGACCTCTAGAATACGAAAAAACCATTTTTAGCGTGACGTCTGTGTGTCTGTCTGTGTGTCTGTCTGTCTGTCTGTCTGTGTATCTGTCTGTCTGTGCAGATTTTGTATCCACTGTAACTAAAAAACTAATGTACCGAATTTCACAAAATTTTGTAGGTAAGTCACTTGTGGGCGGGGCTGGGGCTGATTAGTTTTGGGTACGATTCGGAATAAAAGAACCCGCCTTTTTTGTGAAATGGCCCGCAAAAGCTTGTATCCACTGTAGCTGAAAAACTAATAGACCGAATTTCACAAAATTCGGTAGATGAGTCACGTATTGGTCACCCTGGTGCTGATTAGATTTTGGTACGATTAAAAAAAAAATAACCTGCCTTTTTTTGCAAAATGGCCCGCAAAAATTGCCATTATCTAAAATAAAAAACTGGGTATACTCAAATATATCCATTAAATGCTGATTTAATACGTAATGTTTAACGATGAAAAGAATAAGACCAACCCCATTACACTAGGGCTAGCCGTTCTCGAGATATTTTAGTTTTTCGTACTTTCCCTACGCCACCTTTGAAAATAAGCCCGGTTACCGAATGAGAACGGAAATTGAAATAAATTGAAATAAATTTAATTAAAATATAGAGAACATTAATATAAGTCTGCAGGGAAAGTCATGTGCTGCCCACATCAGATTTTTACTTTCCCTGCAATACATGGTAATGTATAGGGAAAGTATTGGAATCATGTCGAAAATCGCAACTCGAGTTTTCGACGGATCTACACGTTTCAAGACCTCTAGAATACGAAAAAACCATTTTGAGCGTGACGTCTGTGTGTGTGTCTGTGTGTCTGTCTGTCTGTCTGTGTGTCTGTCTGTCTGTGCAGATTTTGTATCCTCTCTAACTAAAAAACTAATATACCGAATTTCACAAAATTTTGTAGGTAAGTCACTTGTTGGCGGGGTTGGTACTGATTAGTTTTGGGTACGATTCGGGATAAAAGAACCCGCCTTTTTTTGCGAAATGGCCCGACAAATCTTGTATCCACTCTAACTGAAAGACTAATGGACCGAATTTCACAAAATTCGGTGGATAAGTCACTTGTGAGATACCTTGGTGCTGATTAGATTTTGGTACGATTCGGAAAAAAATAACCTGCCTTTTTCTGCAAAATGGCCCGCAAAAATCGTCAAAATCTAACCTAAAGAACTAGTTATACTCAGATATATCCATTAAATGCCCGTTTAATACGTAATTTTTAATGACGAAAAGAATAAGACCAACCCCATTACACTAGGTCTAGCCGTTCTCGAGATATTTTAGTTTTTCGTACTTTCCCTACGCCACCTTTGAAAACAAGCCCGGTTACCGAATGAGAACAAAAATTGAATAAAAGTGAAATAAATTTAATTAAAATAAAAAGAACGTTAATATAAGTCTGCAGGGAAAGTCATGTGCTGCTCACATCAGATTTTTACTTTCCCTGCAATACATGGTAATGTATAGGGAAAGTATTGGAATCATGCCGAAAATCGCAACTCGAGTTTTCGACGGATCTACACGTTTCGAGACCTCTAGAATATGAAAAAACCATTTTTAACGCGACGTCTGTGTGTGTGTCTGTGTGTCTGTCTGTCTGTGTGTCTGTCTGTCTGTGCGTCTGTCTGTCTGTGCAGATTTTGTATCCACTCTAACTAAAAAACTAATGGACCGAATTTCACTAAATTTTGTAAGTAAGTCACTTGTGGGCGGGGCTGATGCTGATTAGTTTCGGGTACGATTCGGAATAAAAGAACCCGCCTTTTTTTGCGAAATGGCCCGCAAAAGCTTCTATCCACTGTAACTGAAAACCTAATGAACCGAATTTCACAAAATTTAGCAGATGAGTCACTTGTGGGTTACACTGGTGCTGATTAGATTTTGGCACAATTCGAAAAAAAATAACCTGCCTTTTTCTTGCAAAATGATCCGCAAAAATCGTCAAAATCTAAACTAATGAACTAGATATACTCAAATATATCCATTAAATGCTCGTTTAATACGTAATTTTTAACGACGAAAAGAAAAGGATCAACCCCATTACACTAGGACTAGCCGTTCTCGAGATATTTTAGTTTTTCGTATTTTCTCTACGCCACCTTTAATAATAAGTCCGGTTACCGAATGAGAACGAAAATTGAATTAAAAGTGAAATAAATTTAAAAATAAATAAAGAGAACGTGAATATAAACGTCTGCAGGGAAAGTCATGTGCTGCCCACATCAAATTTTTACTTTCCCTGCAATACATGGTAATGTATAGGGAAAGTATTGGAATCATATCGAAAATCGCAACTCGAGTTTTCGACGGATCTACACGTTTCAAGACCTCTAGAATACGAAGAAACCATTTTTAGCGTGACGTCTGTGTGTGTGTCTGTCTGTCTGTGCAGATATTGTATCCACTCTAACTAAAACACTAATGGACCGAATTCCACAAAATTTGGTAGGTAAGTCATTTGTGGGCGAATCTAGTGCTGATTAGTTTTGGGTACGATTCGGAAAAGAAGAACCCGCCTTTTTTTGCGATATGGCCCGCAAAAGCTTGTATCCACTCTAACTGAAAAACTAATGGACCGAATTTTACAAAATTCGGTTGATGAGTCACTTGTGGGTTATCCTGGTGCTGATTAGATTTTGGTATGATTCGGAAAATAATAACCTGCCTTTTTTTTGCAAAATGGCCCGCAAAAATCGTGGAAATAAGAACTAAAATAAAGAACTACATATGCTCAAATATATCTATTAAATGCTTGCTTCATACGTAATGTTTAACGAAGAAAAGAATAAGACCAACCCCATTACACTAGGACTAGTCGTTCTCGAGATATTTTAGTTTTTCGTACTTTCTCTAGGCCACCTTTGAAAATAAGCCCGGTTACCGGATGAGAACGAAAATTGAATTAAAAGTGAAATAAATTTAATTAAAATAAAGAGAACGTTAATATAAGTCTGCAGGGAAAGTCATGTGCTGCCCACATCAGATTTTTTCATATCAGAATCCATTTTCAAGCAGCTTGGGGTTTATTATTTTTTTTTTATTATTATTATTTTTAATCAAATGCTGCAAGATAAATGTTGAAAAAATGTATTTATTCTTCATTTTAGAGGGCTTAAAAAACTTTCGATTGATACCAACTTTGACAATGTACCCCTTCGGTCGGGTACTTCCCCGCCCCCCTTGAGGGGGCTAATGACATCACGAACACAAAAATTGCATCGCAACAAATTTTCTCTACAGTGATTGAAATTGCTAAGTTTAGTGATAAGTTTAAGACAAATTTTCGTTGGAATTAAAAAAAAAAAACTTCTAGTTCTAGATTTTTCGATAACAAAGCGATTTAAAGTTTCGTGAAAATCCATTAATATTTGGGGCAGTTGTTATATTCACAAAAAATCGACCACAGACAGACATCACTCCAAACATAATCAAACCGTGTTCAGAATGTAAGCATCAAAATCTCAAAATCAAAAATTTTCATGAAAATATTACTTTCACTTTTCTGTATTTTATAGTATGAGAAAGAAAAATATCCGATGTGGTAAAGTAAAAATTTGATATCTAACTCGTATCATATATTTTGTTCCAGGGTTAAAGTTTAGCTGCCACGATCATCTATCTCATTTGTCGAAGAATAATACATGAAATTGTGGAATTATGGTAATTTTACACCTGCTTACTGACGTCACGTTGCCATTCTCACTTCGGCTAGATCCAGCGAAAAGGAATACCATGTAGAAGAGGAACGTTTTAGAATCAAAGTTAAAATAAATCTGATGTGGACAGCACATGACTTGCCCTATATAATGCAATGATTCTTTTCTTGCACAGTGAGAAAATGTTGCATAAAATCTACGGCACAACTTTTTAACGTTGAATTGCACATTGGCCCGCTTTCCGAATGACAACATGTAAAACTATTTCAAAGTACAGAATTAACTTATATTTCATGAAACTTTAAATTGACAAATATCAATACGGATACCATTTGCAATAAGCAATAGAGTATACAGGGTGTTTCAAAACTAATGGAACTAACTTTAAGGGGTGATAGAACACACCGAAACAAGCACATTTCATCATAGATCCCAAGTGAAGCAAATACGCTCTAGAAGGCACTTTCAGGCGCTAGAGCGCTCTTTCAGGCACGCGTATAACAGTTGGGTTTTTCGCATGTAAGGTCATTAGCGACTTGGAATGGATCGATATACCAATGTGGAGAAGGCGGACATGCATACTGTCTACGGTCTCGCCAAAGATAATGGCAGGAAAGCGCAAAGGCTTTGCCGAGGGCGCTTCCCAAAATCACGTGTTCCCGATGACGGAATGTTTTCTCGATTGCACCGCCAATTGTCTGAAAGGTGAGCCTTCAGCGTTGCCATGCATTTATTTTATCTTAAATAAAGTTTTGTTTTGAAGTTTCGTGCCAGTCCTGTTATTGCGTTGCGTAAGACTGTGTGTGTGTTGAGAAATGGAGAGCGCCCTCTACAGCGTAACCGCTTCACTTGCGACCATGCATTGTATGATAAAAAATGTTTGTTTCGATGTGTTCTATCACCCCTTAAAGTTTGCTCCATTATTTTTCAAACACCCTGTATACAGAGTGTTCGTAAATTGTTTTGACAAAATAAAAGGGGTGATAGTACCCATCAAGACGAACAATATTCATTTTATTTTATTTTATTTTTTTCAATTTACGTGGCAACTAAAGATGAAATCCAGTTACAGTAGCCACACAAGAAATTAAAAAGTACAGACCATGGGATACAAGAATACTAAGTAGTAAACATGTCAAGCGCATTGAAACAGGCTTTTTTAAAACAGGCAGGAGTCAAGTTAAATATATCAATATCGGCACAATAGGTATTATATAGATCAACAAATTTATAGATACAATAGCATTTAATGCAGTTGTGTTTAACAGTGGTATTGTGAAATAGAGTTTATTTCCTAGTATTATTGACAGGTATGTGAAATTCCAGACAAGAAAGTAAAATAGGGCAGTCAATAGTATTATTTAAAACCTTATAATAAAACAAGAGGCAAGATCAGCTTCTTCTTTTTTTAAGAAACATTAAACTATATTTCTGTCTGAGTTCCCTCGTATGCATATCATAAGGATAATAGCCAGTCAATCTGTAATCAATAGTACGTAATAGTTTATTTTGCACGATTTCTATCCGTTGAGAATGCAGATTGTAAACAGGGTCCCAAATCATTGCACAATATTCCAAAATTGGTTTAACAAGGATATTACAAATACAAATAATCGTATCAGAACTGGCAAAAATACGAGATCGTCTTAAAGTGAAACCTTGGAACCTAGGGTCGCATTCCACTCTGAGTGTCAGAAAAGCGTAAAGTCAAAATTTAACTTTCAACAGTGAAAATGAGGAGAAATAACGCAATCATAAGTTGCACAATCCTATTTATTTACACCAGAGAAAGACTCAAAGTAGATGCTCAAAGTGACGGCCAAGGGTGCCGTTGCATAATTCACATCGGCGAATGAACGACTGGCGTACCCTCCCGAAGACACTTGGTGTCGTGTTTATCCTGTCCGTTGCAAGAACGATTTTCGCAACGAGATTTCTACGGAGTCCACAGGCGTCTCGTACACCAATGATTTTATGTGCCCCCAGAAGAAGTACAGTGGGTTGAGGTCCGGTAAGCATGGAGGCCAGGCCACAGGTCCACTATGTCCAATCCACCGTCCGGGATATGTGGCATTCAAGAAGTATAGAACAGGACTGGAAAAGAGTACTAGGGTTTCATCATGCAACAATCACATGGCTCTCTGTTTGATGAGCGGAACCGCTTACAATAAACCGGGCAGCACTTACTCGAGGAAGACACGGTACGCTGCGCCGATCAAAGTTTGGGCAACAGGTAAAGGCCAATCAGGCAATCACCAATGATACCTGCCTAGATGTTCACGGCAAATCTCTGCTGTTGTTTACGAGGGACAGTGACTTGGGGATTACTTTCAGCCCAGACGTGTGCATTGCGAGTGGGCCTTCGCGGGTAAACGAAGTCTCAGCTCTGAATAACAATGAGTCAGGAAATTGCGAATTGTTAGTTATTAACTGGAGCATCCATCTCACAAACTCTAGCCGGCGGGGACAGTCATCTGTGTTTAAAGATTGAACTTTTTGCACGTGGAAGAGGTGCATGCGTGCCTCATGTACAACATTCCACACCGTATTGTGACACACACCAATGTCGTCGGCCGTCCAAATGGTTGCTCAAATCGTTGGACTTTCTGAGTCTTCAACACACCAATGTCAGCTGCAACCTCTCGCGTGCTTCTTGAAGGAGCTGCTGCAAATCTCTCCCTTCCATTTCCGGTGTCCGTACACTTCGCGTACGTCCCGTATCGCTCTTAGAGATAGCGAAAGTTTCCCGCAGTCGTCTATCAACAGTGGCAAAGGTAGGATGGCTTGGCATACGACGCATCGGAAATCTTTCCTGGTACTATCTTTGTTCTTCGGGTCTGTTCCCATTTGCTTGACCAAACATCAGATGCATATCTGCCAATTCCTCGTACGTGTAATCCGCCATGGCCTTCCCGAAGTCGTTTTGGACGTTGTTATCCCGGTATTAATCTGAAGCATTGAAGATGTGCCACTTTTAAAAAACAAAGTTTGCTTTGATTGGCTGTCTACTGAACCTTGATCAGCCAATCAGCTGCCACTGTCGCTGCTGCGTCTTGTCACTGGACATTTTCATACAGTGCATGCTTGACGGTGCTGTTCTGGAGATGTGATACTTCTCCGAAACGACAGCTATGTCGTCCAAAGTAGCGACTTGTGCTTGTTGGACGTGTTCCGAAGTTACTCTTTTCTAACACTCAAAGTGGAATACGACCCTGAGTTCCATAGTAAATATTATTCGTCTTGATGGGTGGTATCACCCCTCTTATTTTGTCAAAACAGTTTACGAACGCCCTGTATATTAAAATATTTTAATCATTAATTCACTCATTTGCAGGCATTTTCGTTAATTTAGCGGTTTTTTTTCAAGTTTGGCGATATTTCCGTCAGTCTCGGACAAAATATCGGGACATTTTATCAGCAAAACTCGTGATATTTGGCTAAATGAGTCGTCAAATTCGCCAAGTTTATAGGCAAGCGCTATAGACAAATGCAGAGAAAAGTTTCTCTTATATAATAAATGACTATTGGCGAATTCTTACGCGACAAAATTCAAAACTATTATCCAAAGTATCATTTCTCTTGAATAGGACGGATTAGATCCATGAGAATGATGTTAACAAATGTATCGTATAATATTACATTGAAAAGTGGACATATTTCATAATAGTTAATACCTTTTTTTAATTTTATGGAATGTCTTTTGATACGTTTATTTGAAAAAAAAATTGCAACATCTCGAGAACGGTTCATGCTAGCGTTCCAAAATGTATGTCATTAGTTTTCTTATAAAAAAAATTCCATAGGACATGATCATTTATGTAACGTTGTTGAAGGTTCTGAGATTTTAATATCTTTTTCAAAATCTCATTCGAAAATTTGGAAGTTTTAAAAGCATTCAATTACGCTTAAAATCAATGTGGCACCAGTATTCATCGATTGTAATATTTGTACTAAATTTCGTTCGATACGTTCCAAGTAGTAAATTCATTGCATTATATAAGGAAAGTCATGTGCTGCCCACATCAGATTTTTTTTATTAATGATCTTGCTGATTGTTTTGAAAATAACCTGTTTCATACCGATGATTTGAAAATTTTCTATTCGATTTTCGATGCTAAGTCTAAAGAGCCTTGTTACCCCAACTGGGAATCGAACCCTGGATCTTCGAATCTAGACGAAATTGCAAGTTCTTATCGTTGAAGTGGACTCTGCTGCATTATCTACTCTCTACTGTTAGATTAGGGGGCTACTGTCAATCTGACTGACCACCTCCTGCTATTTTTACTTTCCCTGCAATACATGGTAATGTATAGGGAAAGTATTGGAATCATACCGAAAATCGCAACTCGAGTTTTCGACGGATCTACACGTTTCGAGACCTCTAGAATACGAAAAAATCATTTTAGCGTGACGTCTGTGTATGTGTCTGTGTGTGTGTCTGTCTGTCTGTCTGTGCAGATTTTGTATCCACTCTAACTCAAAAAGTAATTGACCGAATTTCATAAAATTTGGTAGGTAAGTCACTTGTGGGCGAATCTGGTGCTGATTAGTTTTGGGTACGATTCGGGATAAAAGAACCCGCCTTTTTTTGCGAAATGGCCCGCAAAAGCTTGTATTCACTCTAGCTGAAAAATTAATGGACCGAATTCCGCAAAATTTGGTAGGTAAGTAACTTGTGGGACACGCTAGTGCTGATTTTGGTACGATTCGGAAAAAAATAACCTCCTTTGCAAAATGATCCGCTAAAATCGCCAAAATCTAAAATGAAAAACTACGTATGCTCAAATATATCCATGAAATGCTTGTTTAATATGTAATGTTTAACGAAAAAAAGTATAAGACCAACCCCATTACACCAGGACTAGCCGTTCTCGAGATATCTTAACTTTTTTGTATTTTCTCTACTCCACCTTTGAAAAGAAGTCCAGTTATCAAATGAGAACGAAAATTGAATTAAAAATGAATTAAATGTAATTAAAATAAAGAGAACGTGAATATAAGTGTGCAGGGAAAGTTATGTGCTGCCCACATCAGATTTTTACCCTCCAAGTTAGCTTCATGTGTGGTCGTTATCATCTCGATTTGAAATCGGCGCTCAGTCTTCCAGAGCCCACAGAATTCGTGCTGGTCGTACTAGGGTCACTTTCAGGCCTCCAACATCTTTGAACCAACCTACAGGGTTGATTTGTCCTGTCGCTATTGTAAAGACCCGTGTTGCCCCAACCGGGAATCGAATCCTCGATCTTTGAACTGAGACGAAATTGCAAGCTCTGCCGAAATGGATTCTGCAGCTCTTGTTTAGATATTCAATCTCAGTTGCATGTTCTTTATAAGTGAATATCGGAAATATTTTTCTGTCGACTCCACTAAATGTATGTACAGTATTGTGGCAATTAATTGAGAAATGTCATTTTTTTCGTTTTATCACACGTAAGCTTAGGAAGAAGCACTCCAAATTAGCTCAGAGTTCAAATTGCAGTTATTATCAAAGTAGCAGGTGTTCGTATGCACCTGGTAAGTAGCAGGTGTTCAAATTCCTCCGCCAGGTGGCAGGTGTTCCGCAGTGGTAGTTTCTCAGTTGTTGTGGGGCTCATTAGCGTCATGGATATCAGCAAGGAAACACGTGCTAAAGTGATTGCGCTTAGAGAACACACTTCTAAGACGTTCGAGGAAATAGGTAAAATATGTGGAGTGAGTACAGCAAGTGTCGGGAGGATCTGGAAGCGGTTTCAGGAAACAGGAAATGCTGGAACCAACCGCTCTGGAAGATGCGGCCGAAAAAGATCAACTTCGACTCGTGACGACAAAACTTTACATCGAATGAGTGTTAAAAATCCTCGATTAACCAGTTTTGACCTGTCTAAGTCCATGGTGGCAGCTGGTGTTGATATTGCACCTTCAACAGTGCGATACAGGCTGTTAGAACGCGGACGGAGAGCACGTCGACCGTACAAGAAGCAGCTTCTGACGCTTCGCATGAAGAAAAAAAGGTTGGAATGGGCACGGAAATACAAAACATGGACTGGGAGAAAGTTCTCTTTTCTGACGAAACACATTTTGTGGTTCAGGGATTTAGATCTATGTTCGTGAGAAGGAGCCAAGGAGAACCTCTCAATCAGCACCACATCAATCAAGCACCCAAGCATCCGCCCAAAAAGATGTTTTGGGGTTATTTCAGCGTTTTGGGGACAGAATCTCTTGTTCCCGTAGAGGGAATGATGAACAGTGCCAGTTACGAAGTCATATTGACCCAAAAAGTGCTTCCAACCATGGCTAAACTGTGGCCGAACGGAGATTGCGTTTTCCAACAGGACAGCGCGCCATGTCACACTATGAAGCGAATCAAAAATGTCTGCTCAAAAAAAATATTACCGTACTGGATTGGCCCGGGAATTCACCAGACTTGAATCCCATAGAAAATTTGTGGGCTATTGTCAAAAAACGGCTTCACAAATTTGACTGTACGACGATGGACAAGCTACTTTCGGCCGTTATTGACATATGGTTCAGAGACGTTGAAATTAAAACTACATGTGCTAGTCTAGTACATTCCATGCCGAAACGTGTCTGTGATGTTATAAAGTCTCGGGGAGGTCATATCACTTATTAGTTTTAAATGTATCCATAGAAAACTTGAATAAAACTGAATTTTATAAAAAAAACTGCATTTCTCAATTAATTGCCACAATACTGTAAATAACAAAAAATCTGATGTGGGCAACACATGACTTTCCTTATATAGTGCAATAAATTTACTATTTCTACAATAAAAAAATAAGTTTTTCTTATAGTAGCTTATTTATTTATATCCTTTCCAAGAAATTGAATTTGCGTCAGTCGTCATTTTCACTGATTTAGCGTCTTTTTTATCCATTTGGCGAGATTGTCGTTAATTTGGCAAGATTTAAAAAAAGCCGTCAAGTTAGCGACATTCTGCTAAATTCGACGCCAAAATATCGCCAAGCGTTATGGACGGAGAAATAAGTTATCCTTATAGCATATAAATAACTATTGGCGTTTAAATACAAAAGTATTACTCAACGTATCTTTTCTCATGAATGGAACGAGCTAGATTCACGAGAATGTCACCCAATTTATCACATGATATTACATATGAAAAGTGAACATATTTCTCAACAGTTAATATATTTTTTTCAATTTATGGGATATTTTGATAAATTTATTTAAAAAATGTGCAATATCTCGAGAACAGTTCATGCTAGCGTTCTAAAGTTTGTGCCAATCGTTTGCTAAGGACAAATTACATTAGAAATGTCTATTTGCGTAACTTTATTAAAGGTTTTGATTTTTTGATGATTTTTTCAAAATTTCACTCGACAACTTAGGGAGGGGGGGGGGGGGGTTCTGAGCATTCGATTACGTTTAGAAACAATAGGCTTCTAGTATTCACGGATTGTGATTTTGTACCAAATTTCATTCGAATCGCTCTATTCGTTCGTGAGATATCGTCTCCACACACACACGCGCGCGCGCACACACACACACACACACACACACATACTTTCACACACACACACACATACTTTCACACACACACATAGACATCACCTCAAAAATGTTTCATTCGTGATCAGGTATGCTTGAAACGTGCTCTCTCGTCGAAAACTCAAATTCGAATTTTCGACCCCCGTCACAATACTTTACTTATACATTACGTATAAAAGGAAAGTAACGAGAGATAAATGTGTTTATAGAGAATATCACGTGATGTCCGCATCATATTTTTGTTTTCTTTTTCTCGCAGATGAATTTATTAAAACATGTGTTGCGACCTAGCCCTTCGCGATAGGGCTTATCTAGAACAGTGGTGCGGACACACGCATCCTCTCAGCTGCGACGTCGGAATTCGACATCCACATCGAATCATGTTTGCTGGAAAGCGTAATTCGTGAAGTGGAATGAATAAAAAAAATCGTTCTATTTCGAGAAAAGGGAAACAACCTTGATCTCAGTTTACATTACTTATATCTGATACCTTAAACATTATTGTCCGGAAAACAAACTGTGCTGATATTAAATATTGGTAAACACAAAAATTCCTTTTAGAAATGCATTCGCAAAATTTTCCAATATATTCAATACATATATAATCGATATTTTTAAACCTTCAGGCTAAATAATAAATACTCCATATTCTCACATGTGGGCAAAATAATAAATACATTCCATATTCTCAAATGCTCCATTAATAAAACAAATATGTTTAATATTCCTAAATGTTCTATCTATACATTCAATGTCCTCACATGTTCCGTTTAAAAGAAATATATGTGCAATATTCTTATCTGCTCCGTCTAAAAACAAATATGTGTAATATTCCTAAACGTTCTCTCTATAGATCCAATGTTCTCAAATGTTCCGTCTAAAAAAAAATATATGAGCAATATTCTAAAATGTTCCATCTCAAAAACAAATATGTGTAATATTCCTAAATGCTCGATCTATAGATTCAATTTTCTCACATGTTCCGTCTAAAAAAAGAAATATATGAGGAATATTCTAAAATATTCCATCTCAAAAACAAATATGTGTAATATTCTTAAATGTTCGGTCTATACATTCAATGTTCTGACAAATTCAGTCTAAAAAATCTGATGTGGACAGCACATAACTTTTCTTATATAATGCAATGTATTTACTACTTTTACAGTAAAAACAAAATAGGTTATCCTTATAGTAGATATTTATATTTTTTCAAAGATATTGAATTTTTGTCAAATAGTCGTTACTTTCATTGATTTATCGTCATTTTTATCCATTTGGCGAGATTTTCTTTGATTTGGTAGCATTTAAAAAGTCGCCAAGTTGGCGACATTTCGCCAAATTCGTTGTCAAAATCTCGTCAAGCGTTATGGACGGAGAAATAATTTATTCTTATAGCAGACTATTGGCATTCAAATACAAAAGTATTACTCAAAGTATCTTTTTTCATGAATGGAACGAGCTAGATCCACGAGAATGATATCACCAAACTTATCGCATGATATTACATATCAGAAGTAAACATGTTTTTCAATAAGAATTTTTTTTTTTTTTTTTATATGATGTTTTGATAATTTTTCTTTTAAAAATGTGCAATATCTCGAGAACGTTTCATGCTAGCTTTCTAAAATTTATGTTAATCGTTTTCTAATGAAAAATTACATAAGAAAAGTCTATTCGCATAACTTTATTAGAGGTTCTGATTTTTTGATGATTTTTTTTCAAAATTTCACTCGGAAATTTAGAGGGTTCTGAACATTCGATTGCGTATAACCAGTATTCACGGATTGTAATTTTTGTATCAAATTTCGTTCAAATCGGTTCATTCGTTTATCAATTATAGTGTCCACAGACTCACTGATACACACACACACACACACAGACATCATCTCAAAAATGTTCGATTCGTGATCAGGGATGCTTGAAACGTGCTCTCCCGTCGAAGATTCGAATTTTTGACCCCGTCACAATACTTTCCTTATACATTATTGTATATAAGAAAAGTAAAAATAAATAAAAGTGTAAATTCTTAAATGTTCTATTTAAAATAAAAATTATATTTGCTAGATATCTTCACTTTGAAGAAAATACGGATTGTGCACACACCTAGAATCGAAAAAACCGAACATAGGGTTCCAGTAAGGCTTCTCTATATACAGGAGGAGCTCTAGGTATATACAGCAGTAGAGGAGCTCTAGTTTCCAGTATGTCGTCTTTGTACCTCTTGCCAGTAACAGATGCTTTGTCGAAGATATGGAGCTCTGTATTCCCGTTCAACATTTTGCCAGCCCATATCAAAACTGCACCACCTCTAAATCAAACCCTTTCCATGATGTTAAGGGTATGGTAAAGTGTTCTGCGTTCTATCCATATTGTTAACAATATATATAAAATGTCAAAATGTCACCTCTGGGGGCGCTTTGAGTCCGCAGAAAGGAAAAACACTTTTACAACCAGCCATTCTTATTACGTGAATATGGGGTTGCCATAATATGACTTTTCGGCGGAAGAATTGTCAGATTTAGCAACATATAGCCAATTTGGTGATTTCTGGATGGTTTTAGAGTATAGCAGAACTTTCTAGATATATCGAATTTCCCTAGAGATACGAGCACTTTCTAGAAATTTCTATTAAGGTTCTCGCACGGTTGGACGTAGTTGAAGTGATATAAGCTAAATTGAGTTATGGGATACATCAGTGTTTTGAGGATAGCATCGGCTAATTTGTGAATTAGCTGAACATTTAATTGCTGTTTTATTGTATCTAACACTTTTTTAATAATCTCGTATGATAGTTATCGAGCTATCCGCTGTATATTGTTTCTGTTTATGCTGTGGGTGTCGATGATAGAATGTAAAAAAAAATAGGAGGATTGTTTTGTTTCTTGACAATTGCGAAGCTCGCCCACAAAATTTAAAACTGAAATCTGTGAAGTTGGTGTTCTTTCCGCCTAATTCAACATCAGCATTGCAGTCTATGGACCAGGGTACCTTGAGGAGTTTCATGGTTGCATACAGAAAAATCTGATGTGGACAACACATGACTTTCCTTATATAATGCAATGAATTTACTACTTTTACAATAAAAAAATAGGTTTTTCTTATAGTAGATATTTATATTCTTTCCAAGGTATTTAATTTTCGTCAATGAGTCGCCATTTTCATTGATTTAGTGTCATTTTTATCCATTTGGCGAGATTTTCGTTAATTTGGCAACATTTAAAACGTCGCCAAGTTATAGATATTCCGCCAAATGCGACGATAAAATCTTGCCAATGGTTAGAGACGGAGAAATAAGTTATTCTTATAGTAGATAAATAACAATTGGCGTTCACATACAAAAGTATTACTCAAAATATCTTTTCTTATGAATGGAACGAGCTAGATCCACGAGAATGATGTCACCCAATTTATCGCATGATATTGCATATAAAAAAATTTGATGTGGGCAACACATGACTTTCCTTATATAATGCCATGAATTCACTACTTTTACAGTTAAAAAAAATGGGTTATTCTTAAATTAAATACTTATATTCTTTCCAAGATATTGAATTTTCTTCAATTAGTCGTCATTTTCATTGATTTAGCGTCATTTTCATCAATTTGGCCAGATTTTTGTTGATTTAGCAACAATTAAAAATGTCGCCAAGTTAGCGACATTCCGCCAAATTCGTCGTTAAAATCTTGCCAAGCTTTATGGACGGAGAAATAAGTTATTCTTACAGCAGATAAATGACTATTGGCGTTCAAATACAAAAGTATTACTCAAAGTATCTTTTCTCATGAATGAAACGAGCTAGACCCACGAGAATAATGTCACCCAATTTATCGCATGGTATTACATATGAAAAGTGAACATGTTTCTCAATAGGAAATATTTTTTTTTATTTTATATAACTTTTTGATAATTTTTTTTGAAAAATGTGCAATATCTCGAGAACGATTCATGTTAGCGTTCTAAAATGTATGTCAATCGTTTTCTAATGAAAAATTACATAAGAAATGTCTATTTGCGTAACTTTATTACCTGTTTTGATTTTTTGACAATTTTTTCAAAATTTCACTCGAAAATTTAGGGGGTTCTAAACATTCGATTGCGCATAAAAACAATAGGGTTCCAGTGTTTACGGATTGTGATTTTTGTACCAAATTTGGTTCGAATCGGTCCATTCGTTCGTCAGTTATCGTGCCCACAGGCTCACTGACACACACACACACACACACAGATTTCAGTTCAAAAATGTTTGATTCGTGATCAGGGATGCTTGAAACGTGCTCTCCCGTCGAAAACTCGAATTCGAATTTTCGACCCCGTCACAATACTTTCCTTATACATTATGTATATAAGGAAAGTAAAAAGTGAGCATGTTTCTCAACAATTAATATATATTTTTACTTTCCTTATATACATAATGTATAAGGAAAGTATTGTGACGGGCTTTTTACTTTCCTTATATACATAATGTATAAGGAAAGTATTGTGACGGGGTCGAAAATTCGAAATCGAGTTTTCGACGGGAGAGCACGTTTCAAGCATCCCTGATCACGAATCAAACATTTTTGAAGTGATGTCTGTGTGTGTGTGTGTGTGTGTGTGAAAGTGTGTGTGTGTGTGTGTGAAAATGTGTGTGTGTGTGTGTGTCAGTGAGTCTGTGGAGACGATAACTGACGAACGAATGGACCGACTCCAACGAAATTTGGTACAAAAATCACAATCCGTAAACACTGGGAGCCTATTGTTTTTATACGCAATCGAATGTTTAGAACCCCCCTACATTCTCGAGTGAAAGTTTGAAAAAATCGTCAAAACATCAAAACCGCTAATAAAGTTACGTAAATAGACATTTCTTATATAATTTTTCATTAGAAAACGATTGACATAAATTTTAGAACGCTAACTTGAACCGTTCTCGAGATATTGCACATTTAAAAAAAATAAATAAAAAAAGTCATATAAAATAAAAAATATATATTTCCTATTGAGAAACATGTTCACTTTTCATATGTAATACCATGCGATAAATTGGGTGACATCATTCTCATAGATCCATCTTGTTCCATTTTAAGAAAAAAAATACTTTGAGTAATACTTTTGTATTTGAACGCCAATACTCAGTCATCTGCTGTAAGAATAACTTATTTCTCCGTCCATAACGCTTGGCGAGATTTTGGCGACGAATTTGATGGAATGACGCCAACTTGGCGACTTTTTTAAATGTTGCTAAGTTAACGAAAAACTCGCCGAATGGATAAAAATGACACTAAATCAATAAAAATAACGACTCATTGACAAAAATTCCATATCTTGGAAAGAATATAAATATCTACTATAAAAATAATCTATTTTTTTTTACTGTAAAAATAGTAAATTCATTGCATTATATAAGGAAAGTAATGTGCTGCCCACATCAGATTTCACAATATTGTATTAATGTTTTGTCATTACCTGTTATTTGTTATTATTCCATCTTCCTAATATATATATATATACGTTTAGAAATATTATACTTAATCAGCTTTTTAGAATTTATAGATTATCTGATAAAAAATTTCATGCTATGCATATAAATAATCTCAAAATTACCAACAATTTATATAAATATCCCTCTTATTTAGTAAATGGTATAGTTAAAAAGTTTAGATTGGCTGGATTTTCATGAATTCTATTTATAGTATCTTATATTTGTCAGACATCACCTTTCTCTTGTATTAATAATACTTTTATTTTTACATCCTCTTCAACATCAGCCTTACTATTATTAGCCCCACTTTTTTGTAGGCCTTTTTGTATATTATTACTTTTTCTTACCTTTCCACATTACTGTTTTTTATTTCTTACGAATCAGTAGATCATTTATTTTTTCTTTGCGAATGGCAACACTGGTCTCTTCCTTCAGGGTTCCAGTGTTCGACTGTTTCGGGGATATGCTGTGCTTTTTCCAGGTATTCAGGTATGCTTTTATTTTTCCTTCTTTATGTAAGTTGTCCAAGTAGAAATAGTTTATAGATATAATCTATCTATTTCTTCAGAAGCATCATATTTTGTGTTTGTTTCGTTAAAATACTTGGACCCGAAGAAGAGTTTTGGGAAGTGAACATTTCCATTTTTTATGGCCTAGCCCTTGCCCACTTGTATAGCAATAATGCTTGCTTTTTTTATGTTTTTCCTTTATCGTTTCCATACCATTGAAATTTGATTTTCTTTAACTTGATGACTCGTAATTTGCATTTTTTCCCATTTGATTGAATATTTGATGTTTTATTCTTTTATGTTTTGGGTGTTTTAGAAAGTTAGGTTTATCGTGTTGCAACCTCTCATTTTTCTCTCATTGGACTTTCAAACTATTATATATATATATATATATATATATACATATATATATATTATTATATATACAGTCGAACCTCGATATGTCGAATTTGAAGGAAGTAGAAAAAATATTCGAGATACCGAAAATTAGAAAGATTTTAAGGAATTTTTAAAAGAATATATACATACTAGTCCTATACTATACACAATTAAAAAAAAAATCACTTACTTTATCTCGCTGACAGAAAATTGGGCATTACCCAAGAAAGTGCTGACAACAAATAAAGCGAAGCTTGAAATGATTGGATACACATTTAATGTAATACTATGTACGTACATACATTATTAAAATTTAATCTTGCATTTCTTTTCTTTGCAAAATAGTCATCTATGACAGTTTGGTTACAGGTACTGAATCCTTCAATATCTATCACGATGAGCTAGGCGGATACAAATGAGTTTAATTTTGTGGCGATAGTTTAGGCCAAAGGCTGCAACTTAGAAGTTGTGTTTGGTGGCATGAAATGAACTTTTGCGGATTTTAATTTCTGCACGCTATTATGCGCTGTACAGTTGTCCAAGAAGAGAACAATATCGCGATTTTCACGGGACATTTTTCTGTCTAGTTCCTTCAATCAATTAGTGAAAATTTCAGCAGTTGTCCAAGCCTTTTTGTTCGCAAAATAAGTCACTGGAAAAGATTTCATTCCTGAAAAACATCGGGGTTTAGCAGATTTACCTATCATAAGAGATTTGAGCCTTTCTGAACCATCCATATTAGTGCAAAATAGCACAGTTAATCTTTCTTTGCTCATTTTCTCGCCATGACATATGCTTCACCTTTAATGGTCATAGTTTTATCAGGCATACATTTCAAAAATAGTCCTGTTACTTTCATCTGCATTAAACACATTTTTTGGATAGTATTCTTCCAAATGAAAAGATGAAAATGGAAAATGATCCAAATGGTAGGATGAAAAAATTCGAGATATCGAGAGTTTGATTAGCAAAATTTCGAGTTAAAGAGTTTGTTTTACATTAGTTTTATACCGTGCGTGAAGGGAGATGAAAATATTTCGAGATATCGAAAATTTCGAGATACCGAGGTTCGACGTATCGAGGTTCACCTGTATATATATTTCAAACTATTATTATTATTATATATATATATATATATTATATTTCTTTGTATTATACCACTACTCCTTCAGTTCGAAGCACACAAGACAACAAGATGAAGAGGACGAATGACAACAACAACATGACCTCAAAAACTGCAACCGTTTTATTTTCCTTACTAGTTACGGAAAAGAATTTTTTTTTTTTTTTTTTTTTTTTTGCTTCTCCCTTGGTCAACAGACCAGTGAACGAGGAAGGCTAAAAGGCTAAAAATAAAAAGCTGACAAGTGTTTTATTTATTAATCTGAGAAAAACAAGCAATGAGAGCAAAGGCGCTCGACTTCGTCGGATTACAACACCAATATTCAAGTTCTACAAAGGATTCCACAAAATGTAAATCAAAGCTGTACACATCAAAGATAATCGATGACAGAATATCTGGAGTGTAAGTTTCCATTCAACTTTCCACACAGTCATATTCCACTGTATAAATCCACTTGTATTACAGTTATTATAATAAAAATCTGATGTGAGCAGCACATGACTTTCCCTGCAAGGTACCCACGTTCTCTTTATTTTAATTAAATCTAATTCACATTCAATTCAATTTTCGTTCTCATTTGGTAACTGGACTTATTTTCAAAGGTGGAGTAGAGAAAATATGAAAAAACAAAAATATCTCGAGAACGGCTAGTCCTAGTGTAATGGGTTGATCTTATTCTTTTCTTCGTTAAAAATTACGTATAAAACAAGCATTTAATGGATATATTTGAGCATGCGTAGTTTTTACCTTAGATTTTGACTTTTTTTGCGTGTCATTTCGCAAAAAAAGGCAGGTTATTTTTCCGAATCGTACCAAAAACTATTCAGCACCAGGGTAACCCACATCCGACTTATCTACCGAATTTTGTGAAATTCAGTCCATTAGTTTTTCAACTAGAGTGGATACAAGCTTTTGCGGGCCATTTCGCAAAAAAAAAAAAAAAGCGGATTCTTTTATCCCGAGTCGTACCCCAAACTAATCAGCACCAGATTCGCCCACAAGTAACTTACCCACCAAATTTTATGAAATTCGGTCGATTAGTTTTTTAGTTAGAGTGGATACAAAATCTGCTCAGACAGACCGACACACAGAAACACACACATACGTCACGCTAAAAATAGTTTTTACGTGTTCTAGAGGTCTTGAAAGGTATAGATCCGTCGAAAACTCGAGTTGCGATTTTCGATATGATTCCAATACTTTCCCTATACATTACCATGTATTGCAGGAAAAGTAAGAATTGAATTAAAAGTACACATTCGGTGTTATTTTGTGCAATTAAACTCAATTTAATGAATTATTAATGAAATACAGAGAAAATGAAATTGAGTCTGCAGGGAAAGTCATGTGCTGTCCACATCAGGTTTTTTATTTCACGATGCGTTAAATTAAGTTTAATTGCAGAAAATACCATGGATACTTTCCTTATATTACATGCAATTTCCAGTTTTGCATGTTTATTTCATTGGGCACCCTAATGCCCTTTAAAGTCTTCAGCTCTTCAAAATTCCTAAAAATTAAAATATCTCGAGAACGGTTCATTCTACAGTTATGGTGTTTGTTAGTCCTGTGCGCTGTACTGTCAAAAATTACACAAAGAACAAATACTTAATTCATATACAGTGTATAACAAAAAATCGACGCACCAAGAAGGAGTTGTCCGATTGTGATAAAAATTGGTGGACGTGAAGAACATACATAGAAAAAGAAACGATTAAAATTTCAGAACAATTTCATGATTTAGAGTTTGACCGCATACAAAGGGAGGAAGTCAATAATGCGTTGGCCCATCTCTGACCTGGATGCAAGATGTCATCCGGCGTGGCATAGACTGATAAAGTTCACGGAGGATGCCCTGCGGAAGGTCTTGCCAAATTGTCTCCAACTGTCGGGCTAAATCGTCAACATTCCGGGATGATTGCAATCTCCTTCCCTTAACGTTACAAATGTGCTCTATGGGAGAGAGATCAGGAGACATAGCTGGCCAAGGAAGTGTTGGGCAAGCTTGAAGACAATTCATAGCAACACGTGCTATGTGCGGTCGGGCATTATCTTGTTGAAAAGTAAGTCCGGCGTGTCGCAAAAGGAACGGTAGCACAACCGGTCGTAGAATGTTGAATACGTACCGCTGTGCTGTCAGTGTGCAAGAAATGACTACCAAAGACGTAAGATATCCGCAGTCGAAATGCAACAGAAATTTTGATCAGATTCAGAATCGCTCTTTATATACACCTGCTGAATGCGCAGTTCCGATGCCCTGGAGCTGCCACTATTTATTCATTAGACACCAAATTTTATTCATTTGCTTGTTCGTTCAAAATGTCTTGGCATACGAAATTTCATTACAATCGAACAACTCCTTCTTGGTGAGTCGATTTTTTTTTGTTATAGAGTATATATTTCAGCGATTATATTTTTCCAAATCATGCCGAAATCTAATGAGTATCAGAATAAACGTCAAAGGACATAACTACTAAATTTTAAGAAAATTCATTAAAAAGTGTCTTCACTACAGTGAAAAACGTCTTCAGTTCCCCAATTATAAAAATCTGATGTGAGCAGCACATGACTTTCCCTGCAGACTTATATCCACATTCTCTTTATTTTAGTTAAATTTAATTCACTTTTAATTCAATTTTCGTTCTCATTTGGTAACTGGACTTATTTTCAAAGGTGGCGTAGAGAAAATACGAAAAAACTAAAATATCTCGAGAACGGCTAGTCCTAATGTAATGGGGTTGATCTTATTCTTTTCTTCGTTAAAAATTACGTATAAAACAAGCATGTAGTGGATATATTTGAGTATACGTAGTTTTTTATTTTAAATTTTGGCGATTTTTGAAGGCCATTTTGCAAAAAAAGGCAGACCATTTTTTCCCGAATCGTACTAAAATCTAATCAGCACCAGGGTGACCCACAAGTGACTTATATATCGAATTTTGTGAAATTCGGTCCATTCATTTTTCAGCTAGAGTGGATACAAGCTTTTGCGGGCCATTTCGCAAAAAAGGCGGGTTCTTTTATACCGAATCACACCGAAAACTAATCAGCATCAGATTCGTCCACAAGTGACTCACCTACCAAATTTCATGAAATTCGTGGAATTAGTTTTTTAGTTAGAGTGAATACAATATCTGCACAGACAGAGAGACAGACACACACACAGACACACAGACACTCACACAGACAGACACACACACACACAGACGTAAAAATAGTTTAAAAATAGCTCTAAAAATAGTTTTCTCGTAAAGATCTCGAAGCGTGTAGATCCGTCGAAAACTCGAGTTGCGATTTTCGACATGATTCCAATACTTTCCCTATACATTACCATGTATTGCAGGGAAAGTAAAAAGAATAACCCATAAATCTTTGCCAGCGAAATAGAGCAAAGAACGTGTGCGGTGGATGCCCGTGAGTTTTCAGAGCCCCATATCCGAACGTGAATGATTCCATTTGGTGAATTCGAAATTCATGTTGAACGAAGATTACCTATTCACATCGTGACAGCACGCAGAAAGCTCTCTGCTGGACCGACACCATTTTCTTTTATGTCTCATTCACAGCTCCCCACCGTCACACTAGTGCCATATGTTGTTCCCATTTTAAAACTTCGGCATTTTTTCTTTAAATTCATGTATTAATTGTCACTCACCGTGTTTGTTGAAGTTTGAAAAATGCAATATTTTGAAATCGAATGATTCTGTCTGAATCACCCAGGGCCGCGGCCAGGCAGGGGCCAGAGGGAGGGCTAAGCCCCCGCAGAAGGTATACTTATCCCCCTTCCCCCAATCAAAAAATCTGATGTGGGCAACACATGACTTTCCTTATATAATGTAATGAATTTACTACCTTTACAGTAAAAAAAATAGTTTTTCTTATAGTACATACTAATATACTTTCCAAGATATTGAATTTTCGACAATTAGTCGTCATTTGCATTGATTTAGCGTCATTTTTATCCATTTGGCGAGATTTTCGTTACTTTGGCAGCATTTCAAAAAGTCGCCAAGTTGGCGACATTCCGCCAAATTTGTCGCCAAAATCTCGCCAAGAGTTATGAACGAAGAAATAAGTTATTCTTACAGCAGATAAATGACTATTGGCGTTCAAATACAAAAGTATTACTTAAAGTATCTTTTTTCATGAATGGAACGAGCTAGATCCACGAGAATGATGTCACCCAATTTATCGCATGGTATTACATATGAAAAGTGAACATGTTTCTCAATAGGAAATATTATATGACTTTTTGATAATTTTTTTGAAAAATGTCCATTATCTCGAGAACGGTTCATGTTAGCGTTCTAAAATTTATGTCAATCCTTTTCTAATGAAAAATTACATAAGAAATGTCTATTTATGTAATTTTATTAGCCGTTTTGATTTTTTAACAATTTTTTCAAAATTTCATTCGAAAATGTAGGCGGTTCTGAACACTCGATTGCGTATAAAAGCAATAGGCTTCCAGTGTTTACGGATTGTGATTTTGTGCCAAATTTTGTTCGAATCGGTCCATTCGTTCGTCAGTTATTGCCTCCACAGACTCACTGACACGCACACACACACACACACACACACACATGTTGGGTTGCTTTAGTATTTAGGTAATTTGGAGATTTGAAAATTTACTTTTATTTCTTTTTCCCTGGCTCAATATTCTTAATTTGGTAATATTTAAATAATATTTATTGGCTTTTCATTTATTCTTTAATTAGAATATTTTTAATCTTCTAAATTAATTTTCTTTATGATATTCTTAGTTAAAAATGTTCCATTCCTTAAATTAATATTACTTTTGATTTGCAAATTTTAGAAATTATTTATTTATTTGATTCCCCTTAAAATTCCCTTTAATTTGACGTCCCATTTTCCCATTTTGGTTAGAAATTCCGTTTGTTCTACAGTTTCAAGTTATTTCCATGTCTCACTGTAATTCAAAAATTTCAGTTGCGGCCATTTTCGGAATTTTGTTTCGCGGGCCCTTTACTGCGATTAAGCCGCCACCTAAGCGTTTTTCGCGCCTCTTTAGAATTCGGGATTTTTTTTAATTGGTTCGCGTTTTTACGGATCGTCTGCTCTCGGAATTATGAGTATTATTTTGGCAATTCTAATTTCGGTAAGCGAATTTTAATTGCTGCCGTTTATCTAAACTCGCCCTTTTGCCGCAAGTATAAATACGCGCGTAGAACTTTTCAGTTTGAGTTTTTTTGTTGAAATCCTTCGTTGTGCGTTAGCGCGAGAAGCGCGTTGTTTTTTTTCGAATGGAACTTATGTTCCACGCGAGTTTTTTTAATGGAACGTTAAGTTCCTCGCGTTATTCTTTTTTTTCATTAGTTGTTTTAATTTAAATTATGCATTTTTCAAGCTTTTTTCGCGTAATTCGCGACGTAACTCTCCAGAAAAGTGTATGGTGAAATTCCTTTTGCGAGTTATGTGAATGAAGCGTCTGACGATGACGTCCGAGTTTTGAGAAAATCCTAGCGTTCCAGATGTGGTTGTTAGGCCTCTGCTGATGTTTTTCAAAAGTGCTGAATCCTTTCCTGACTAAAGTTTGTTGAGATCCTGATCCCAAGAAAACCAGTTTTTTCCAAAATCTGTGCTGCTCCAATGATTGGAACTTTCCCCCTGTCTGGCGGCCCATCCGGGTGAATACTGATGTTTTATTTAAACCCTTAATTTCTTTAATTCTGAATATGATTTCTCAATATTTTTGAAATGCATTTAACTAAAATTTATTCTGTAAAATTAAAATTCTAAACTTCATTCTGAGAGCAAATTTCGAAACCTTCATAATTTTTAAGAGCCTGGGTTAAAAATTCTAAAATTCTTTAAATTTAATATTTTTGTTAATGATTTTTGATGAAATTTAAATAGATTGTTTTGAGTTAAGTTTTTTATGCTAATTCCTTAATTTTAACTAAGTTGATAAAATTCTAAAATTCTAATGTTAATTCTTCCTGAGTTGCCTGCCTGTGAGCAGTGTTTTTGTATTTGTTAATTGGAAATAATTGAAGTTACAATTTAATAAACTAATTTTCTTTAAACTAAATATTATGTCTTCATTTATCTTTTTTAAACACAGCAGGTTTTATTCTATCTGTCAAACACAACAGTAGTTTTGGTGCCGTGTACCAGTCTAGAAATTGCTCTCATGTTTTATAATATTTATTAGTAGTATTAAACTTTCAATTGTATTGCAATTATGGATGATATTAGAGAAAGTAACTGTATGTATGTTTCTGTATTTGGGTCAGATGAAACTGGAGATGGCTCTAAAGATAAGCCTTTTGAAACTTTATTATATGCTATGTTCTTTGTTGGTAAAGAGCCATTTCCTTCATTTCTTACAAATTCAAATGATGGTAAAGATTGGGATTTAATTCCCAGAAGTCAGGTTGCTAGTACCAAGAAAACTTGGTTATCCTTATTGGAAAGAAATTTACCTTCTAAAATAAACATTGAGGCAACCTCTGATAATGTAAATTCTGTTGGTAACAAAAATATTGATTCAAATGTTAATAGTAAACAATATGACTCAAATGAACAGGGATTAAAAATAAATTCTTCTAAATGTAATGTAATGAGTAATTTTAAAACAGTCTCTTCAATAGGAGACTTTTTAGATTCAATCCCAGTATTTTCAGGAGAGGAATCTGGCCTCCCATTGGAGGATTACATAGATAGAATTAAAATGTTAGCTGACCATGCAAATTGGTCAGAGTCAGACAAGGTCTTAGTTTTAAAGTTAAAACTGTCAGGCATAGCTGCAAGATTTATTAGAGATAATCCTAAGTTAAAAGAAGAGAAATCTTTCTCTCAAATTCTTAAAGCTTTACGCGACAGATTTTCCTCAATAGAATGTTTACACAGTAACTTGAGAGCATTTCTGCAGAGTTATCAGAGACCAAATGAATCTGTGCGTCAGTTTGCTGCTAGAGTTGAGGCTTCCTCATACAAAACTGTTTCACCTGGCTTACTAAATGACAGAGTGGCAAACCAGCAAAGACTTGATGTCTTGTGCTCGGTTTTCATTGAAGGCTTGAAGCCTCATTTCAAACGGCTAATCCTACCTCAAAACCACAAGAGTTTTGACTCTGCAAAAAGGCATGCTGTGGCGGAGGAAGAGGTGTGGAGCAAGCAACATGGGGATGATCCCCAATATGTCATGAGTATTGGAGAGTCTGAAAATAAGCAGCTCCATGATGAGCTTAAGAGAAATAAAATGGAGGTAGAGAACCTCACTAAAAGGCTTGCTGAGTTGCAAACTCAGATTAACACCAAACCACAGCTGCCTCAAACTAGAGTGACAAAGGATAGCCGAAGGTGTTTTTCATGTGGTCTATTAGGTCACCTAAGTGTGGATTGTAGGAAATTTCCTCAATCACACAGGTTCAATAGAAATTCTAGGTCTCTGCCTACTCGAATGTATCAACAACCTTTTTATTTTCCACAACCTACACAAAACTATCCATATGGTTTTCCACAACAAATGCAGGGATTTCAACAACCTACTCAATTTTTTTACCATCAGCCAAATCAAAGCTTTCAGCCTGACATTAATGAAACTAAACCTAAAATGAGTTACAACACTTTTTATACACCTAGGGGTGATAAAAATGACAACGACAAACAAAATTTAAACTAAGTAAGGGTGAAGGGAGTTTTCACTCCAACTTACCTTCTGAAGCCCTTGGGGTGTTACCTGTGGTGCAAAATTCAAATTTGATTTCATTACAGAATTTGTCTCTACCAGTGATTTCTGGTATGATAAATAATGTTGATATTTCTATACTTATTGATTCTGGTGCTTCTATTAATGTGTTGTTTACAAATGTATTATCTCATTTAAATATACCTGACAGTCAATTAACAAAGTGTAATATAAATTTAAAGGGCATCTCTAGTGATATTATAAAAGTTTCCAGGAAATTAAATATTAATTTAAATTTAAATAACAAAATATTTAATGTTGATTTTTATATTATGAACTGTGATTCTTGTAATTATTCAGCAATACTTGGTGTGAAATTTTTAAAGGGTTATAAGATGTCAATAGATTTTACTAATAATGTTTTATACAATAATATTGTAACTGTGCCTTTTGCAATTAAGGATGAATCTGTACCATTTTCATTATCTGATACAACTCAATTCTTTAATAATTATGAAATTAACAGAGAAAATACTTTGAATTCTGAAAAATATAGGGATAATTTGTGCTATGCACTTAGGAAATACACAATTCCTCCTCTATCGGAGGCTTTCATACAACTAAAATTAAAAGATATTGTTAAATTTAATTCACCTACTGTGATGATTGAGCCTTTAAATAACAGTAAAATTCTGATTGCTAGATCAGTAAATAATGTATCTAGATCTAATATATATAATGTAAAAGTATTGAATTTGTCAACTGATGAGTTGCACATAAATAAGCATTCAAATTTAGCAAAAATTGCTCCTATCACAGTAGTATCTTCTTTTTCAGTTAACAATATTACTGAGTCAAGTGCAGAGAGTGGTGATAATTTTGATGTTTGGGGAGGAAATTTTGATCTTTCACACTTAGACTATAATGAAAAAAGACAAATAGAGAGTTTAATTAATGATTATAAGCATATTTTTGCTAATTCTATTCCAGATTTAAAGGGGTGTGATACAGTTTTTCATAACATTAACTTAAAAGATGATATTCCTGTTAAACAGAAACCTTATAGAGTTCCTTATCATGTAAGAGATGAATTAGATAGACAAATTAATGAGCTTCTTGAAAATGACATTATACAAGAAAGTGATTCACCATTCTCCGCACCTGTACTGTTTGTTAAAAAGGCAGATGGAACATTAAGATTAGTAACAGATTTTAGAAAATTAAATGATAAAACTATTGATGATATTTTTCCACTGCCAAATATCACTGAATTGATTGATAGTTTAAATGGTGCGAAATATTTTTCTACATTAGACTTAACATCAGGATTTTATCAAATGAAATTGCACCCAGACGACACACACAAATGTGGCTTTTCTACACCTTTTGGCCACTATGAATGGAAAAGAGTCCCTTTCGGTTTGAAAAATGCCCCCAGCTCCTTTCAACGACTTATGTCCATCGTCCTAGCTAAGCTTTCCCCTTTACAAATTTCTATTTACATAGATGATATTGTTATTGCATCTAGAACCTTTGAGGAACACTTAATGAAATTAAAGGTAGTATTTGATAGATTAGCTCAACATAAATTATGTTTAAAGCCAAGTAAATGCAATTTTTTTAAATCTTCAATAAATTATTTGGGTTTTCAAGTTTCTGAAGGTATTGTCCAGCCTGACCCCTCAAATTTAAAAACTGTTAAAAATTTTCAAATACCCACCTCTAAAAAACAAATTCGCCAATTTTTAGGATTAACTGGCTTCTACAGAAAATTTATTGAAAATTACTCCTTAAAAGCTCTTCCCTTAACTAATTTAACTAAGCAAAATATTAAATTCTCTTGGACCCCTGAAGCAGAAAATTCTTATCAAACCTTAAAATCCGAATTACTTAAAGAACCCATTTTACATCTCCCTGATTTTTCAAAACCGTTTTCGGTATGTACCGATGCATCAAATTTTGCTCTAGGAGCAGTTAGTTCTCTGTCAAGAAGGAAAGGATGGATTTTTGCACCCTATTGCTTATGCTAGTAAAAAACTAAAAGATGCAGAAATAAACTATAGCACAGTCGAGAAAGAGACTTTAGGAGTTGTCTGGGCAACATCCTATTTTAAGCAATACCTTTTGGGAAAACATTTTACTGTTTATTGTGATCAGGCCTCCCTTTCAAATGTTTTAAAATTAAAAGACCCCACTTCTAGGATAGCACGATGGATAATGTCCATGACCCAGTTTAATTACAAAATTATTCATAAACCTGGTCGCCTAAATTTAACAGCTGATTATCTATCTAGATGTGTAAATAATGTAAACGTAAACACTATAGACTTGGATGTTGATACAAACCTTCTTTTAAGAGTACGTAATTCTCAAAATTCTGACCCTAATTGTATAAGAATTGGCTCATGCTTAGATAAAAATATTGACCCATTCCCTAAAAATTTAATGTTTTTCTTAAAAGATGATGTATTATATTGTACTAATAGGAAACCTAAATTAAAATATCAAAGAAAAGAGCGTATTGTTGTTCCACAAAATTTGATCTCTGATATTCTAAATTATTGTCATGATTCGATCACTGCAGGACATGGTGGTTTTAGAAGGACTTTGAGGAAAATTCAGCAACACTTTTATTGGCCTAGGATGTATGTTCAAATTTTAAATTATGTTAAGAGTTGTCCCGATTGTTTACAGAAAAGAGGATTTAAACAAAAACAAAAAGCTCCTTTACAGAGGTTTCCAAATTCTACTTACCCTATGGAAAGAATAGCTATGGATTGTATTGGCCCCATGCCTCTAACTTACTCTGGCAATAAGTACATACTAGTGATTACTGACTATTTTACTCGTTGGCCAGAAGCTTATGCTATCCCCAATATTAAATCTGAAACTATTTTAAATTGTTTAGAAAACTTCTTTTCTCTTCATGGTGTGCCAAAACACATTATCACTGACAAAGGATCTAATTTCATTTCGAATGCTGCCATGAAGTTGTATGAAAAATTAGGTATTGAAAAACATACCACTACTAGCTATCACCCACAATCGGATGGAGTCTGCGAGCGTTTAAACAGTAAAATAATTAACACACTTAGTCATTTAGTGTCTGAAACACAAGAGGATTGGGATCGACATTTATCTTTTGCCTTGCTGGCCCACCGAACTTCAATCCATTCCTCGACTGGTGAGTCTCCAGCTAATCTTCTCTATGGTAGAGAATTAATTTTGCCACATCATCTTCTTTTTAATTTAAATGAACAAAATTTTACCACTGTTAGTGATTATAGTCAGGATTTGGCAATTCGTATGAAAAAATCTTTTGAAATAGTAAAGAAGAACTTACTTAAAGCAGCTAAAACACAAGAGACATACAGAAATAAGTCTGCTGTTATAAAAGATATAAAAGTTGGAGATTTAGTATATTTATACATTCCTGTTTTTCCAAGGGGACATTGTAAGAAACTCTCCAAACTTAATAAAGGTCCTTTTAAAGTTATACAAAAAACATCTAATGTAAACTTTAAAATTCAACATGTAAATGACACACGAAATATTCAGTTGGTGCACATTGACAGATTAACAAAAATTCCAGAAAGAGATTCTGTGTTCTTTTCTTGTGCACAATCTGATAATTCAGCAAGTAATACATCTCATGAGAATGATATAATTCCAACACAAAGATATAATTTACGACAAAGGAAAAACTAGAATGACATTTTTTTTTATTTTATTGTTGCGCAACATAATTTTTTTTAAGTGTATAATTTTTATATGTGTGTATTTGTTATTGATACATTGCAGAATGCTGCAAACTGGATTTAATTGATGTTGATTTAAGATAAAATTTGTTGCTATTGATATTGCAGATTACTGCAGGATTTAGAGAATGATTGAGAAAAGATTAATTTGGATTATATGAATTGATTATATCTATATTGATAGAGATATATAGTTACTTATTTATTGTTATTGAGAGTACAGATTTATGCAAATATTTGATTAGGTGGTCCATGACGTAAGTTCTGATCACATATGTTGATATTTTTTGGTATATATTTGTTGTCGTTAAAAGTATTAGAGTTCTGCAAAGATAAAAGTGGCAGTGTATATTAGATAACTGCAGATGCAGATGATGTTATGTGTAGTTCTGAATGGACATGAATAGATACTTGTGTCTTTGAAATTTTAGTATATTATTGTTACTTATTGATAATAATTGTTATTGTGTCAATTGTCATTTGACACTTCTATTGAAATTTTATTTATTTTATACAACTTATGTACATTGTTTTATTTTTTTAGATCACTCTATTTACACATTTTTTTTTCTCTTTCCAGCTGGTATTTATATTTTGTAGTGGAAGTGAGAGTTGTTTCTCATTGGTTATTCAAGGTACCTTTTCAAAATTCAATGTTTCGATTCTTTGAAAACTATTTGGCTGGTCCAATGTTTTCTTAAAAATTTATTTTTATTTATAGCTAATGAGAATCAATGTCAAATCCTCTACCTTTACTTTTGTCTACACAAATTTAGTGATCTGATGTACAAAAATTTATTCACTGTTATATAATTATTGTTTTAGTTTATAGTTTGTTAACAAATTGCTTATTCCGAAATAGAGGTTGAATTCGGATAAAAATTGCTATACTTAAATTGGTAACTTCTGATAGATATTTTATTTTATTATCAAAAATTTTTCATTTTTCAAATGAAAAATTTTTGGGGGATAGGTGGAAGGAATGTGTTGGGTTGCTTTAGTATTTAGGTAATTTGGAGATTTGAAAATTTACTTTTATTTCTTTTTCCCTGGCTCAATATTCTTAATTTGGTAATATTTAAATAATATTTATTGGCTTTTCATTTATTCTTTAATTAGAATATTTTTAATCTTCTAAATTAATTTTCTTTATGATATTCTTAGTTAAAAATGTTCCATTCCTTAAATTAATATTACTTTTGATTTGCAAATTTTAGAAATTATTTATTTATTTGATTCCCCTTAAAATTCCCTTTAATTTGACGTCCCATTTTCCCATTTTGGTTAGAAATTCCGTTTGTTCTACAGTTTCAAGTTATTTCCATGTCTCACTGTAATTCAAAAATTTCAGTTGCGGCCATTTTCGGAATTTTGTTTCGCGGGCCCTTTACTGCGATTAAGCCGCCACCTAAGCGTTTTTCGCGCCTCTTTAGAATTCGGGATTTTTTTTAATTGGTTCGCGTTTTTACGGATCGTCTGCTCTCGGAATTATGAGTATTATTTTGGCAATTCTAATTTCGGTAAGCGAATTTTAATTGCTGCCGTTTATCTAAACTCGCCCTTTTGCCGCAAGTATAAATACGCGCGTAGAACTTTTCAGTTTGAGTTTTTTTGTTGAAATCCTTCGTTGTGCGTTAGCGCGAGAAGCGCGTTGTTTTTTTTCGAATGGAACTTATGTTCCACGCGAGTTTTTTTAATGGAACGTTAAGTTCCTCGCGTTATTCTTTTTTTTCATTAGTTGTTTTAATTTAAATTATGCATTTTTCAAGCTTTTTTCGCGTAATTCGCGACGTAACTCTCCAGAAAAGTGTATGGTGAAATTCCTTTTGCGAGTTATGTGAATGAAGCGTCTGACGATGACGTCCGAGTTTTGAGAAAATCCTAGCGTTCCAGATGTGGTTGTTAGGCCTCTGCTGATGTTTTTCAAAAGTGCTGAATCCTTTCCTGACTAAAGTTTGTTGAGATCCTGATCCCAAGAAAACCAGTTTTTTCCAAAATCTGTGCTGCTCCAATGATTGGAACTTTCCCCCTGTCTGGCGGCCCATCCGGGTGAATACTGATGTTTTATTTAAACCCTTAATTTCTTTAATTCTGAATATGATTTCTCAATATTTTTGAAATGCATTTAACTAAAATTTATTCTGTAAAATTAAAATTCTAAACTTCATTCTGAGAGCAAATTTCGAAACCTTCATAATTTTTAAGAGCCTGGGTTAAAAATTCTAAAATTCTTTAAATTTAATATTTTTGTTAATGATTTTTGATGAAATTTAAATAGATTGTTTTGAGTTAAGTTTTTTATGCTAATTCCTTAATTTTAACTAAGTTGATAAAATTCTAAAATTCTAATGTTAATTCTTCCTGAGTTGCCTGCCTGTGAGCAGTGTTTTTGTATTTGTTAATTGGAAATAATTGAAGTTACAATTTAATAAACTAATTTTCTTTAAACTAAATATTATGTCTTCATTTATCTTTTTTAAACACAGCAGGTTTTATTCTATCTGTCAAACACAACAGTAGTTTTCTGGTTATTGCGGAAGATTAAAAATATTCTAATTAAAGAATAAATGAAAAGCCAATAAATATTATTTAAATATTACCAAATTAAGAATATTGAGCCAGGGAAAAAGAAATAAAAGTAAATTTTCAAATCTCCAAATTACCTAAATACTAAAGCAACCCAACACACACATACTTTCACACACACACACACACACACACACAGACATTACTTCAAAAATGTTTGATTCGTGATCAGGGATGCTTGAAACGTGCTCTCCCGTCGAAAACTCGAATTCGAATTTTCGACCCCGTCACAATACTTTCCTTATACATTATGTATATAAGGAAAGTAATACATTAGATTTTTATTAGTGATATGCAATTTCATCCAAATTTTGCATTAAACATTTATTTTTGAGATTTTTTATTATAAATTAATTCGTTTTAAAGATTCTTCAATTTGGCTGAATTTATGGTTATACTAATGATTTACCATTTATTTACATATTTAATTTAAGATTTTTAGAAATGCAGACAATAGTATTTGGATACTTTTGTATTATTGCAGGGTTAACTGCTATACATTATAGTCAAAATCAACTGATAATAGTTAAGAGGTAATATTAAGTAAATAAATAAGTTGGTATCACGTCTGACTTCAAATAAATAAGATTAAGCACAGAACTTTGATAGAAAGTCTTTTTTACACTTCTTATAAGACGTACAAAATGAAAAAAGTCCATAGTGCTTTCGAGCGTTAATATGCTCTTCACCAGTGGTTACATGGAAAGTAAAAATGTTTTTTTTAAATGTAAAAATGTTTTTTGTGTATTTTCCCTTAGTAATAGAATGTTCATTTACTAATTGTAGTTATGCAAATTTGCCATCTTTACTGATCTATATATGAACGATCCTTTTTACTTTCCATGTAGCCACTGATGAAGAGCGTATTAACGCTCGAAAGCGCTCTGACCTTTGTCCATTTTGTACGTCTTTTTTTTTTTTTTTTTTCTAGCAACAGCACTTGATACAAATCATTCACTGGTGTACAAATACACAACACCAAAAATACAGGAGAAAAACTATTAAAAGAAACAAGGAAAATGAACAAGCATCAATAACAACAATGAAACAATATGATGTGAGCAACACATGACTTTCTTTATATAATGCAATGAATTTACTACTTTTACAGTAAAAAAAAATCTGATGTGGGCAACACATGACTTTCCTTATATGATGTAATGAACTTACTACTTTTACAGTAAAAAAATAGGATTTTCTTATAATAGATACTAATATTCTTTCCAAGATTTTGAATTTTCGACAATTAGTCGTCATTTTCATTGATTTAGCATCATTTTTATCCATTTGGCGAGATTTTCATTAATTTGGCAACATTTCAAAAAAGTCGCCAAGTTGGCGACATTCCGCCAAATTCGTCGCCAAGATCTCGCCAAGCGTTATGCACTAAGAAAAAAGTTATTCTTACAACAGATAAATGACTATTGGCGTTCAAATACAAAAGTATTATTCAAAGTATATTTTTTCATGAATGGAACGAGCTAGATCCACGAGAATGATGTCACTCTATTTATCGCATGGTATTACATATGAAAAGTGAACATATTTCTCAATAGGAATTTTTTTTTTTTTATGCGACTTTTTCATAATTTTTTTGAAAAATGTACAATATCTCGAGAACGGTTCATATTATCGTTCTGAAATTTATGCAAATCGTTTTCTAATGAAAAATTACATAAGAAATGTCTATTTGCGTAACTTTATTAACGGTTTTGATTTTTTGACGATTTTTTCAAAATTTCATTCGAAAATTTAGGGGGGTTCTGAACATTCGATTACGTATAAAAACAATAGGCTTCCAGTGTTTACGGATTGTGATTTTTTGTACCAAATTTGGTTCGAATCGGTCCATTAGTTCGTCAGTTATCGTCTCCACAGACTCACTGACACACACACACACACACATACTTTCACACACACACACACACACACATACACACACACAGACATCACTTCAAAAATGTTTGATTCGTGATCAGGGATACTTGAAACGTGCTCTCCCGTTGAAAACTCGAATTCGAATTTTCGACCCCGTCACAATACTTTCCTTATACATTATGTATATAAGGAAAGTAAAAATAGATTATTTTTATTGTAGATATTTGTATTCTTTCCAAGATATTGAATTTTCGTCAATGAGTCGTCATGTTCATTGATTTAGCGTCATTTTTATGCATTTGGCATGTTTTTCGTTATCGTCTCCACAGACGCACTGACACACACACACACACACATACTTTCACACACACACACACACACTCACACGTAAACACACACACACAGACATCACTTCAAAAATGTTTGATTCGTGATCAGGGATACTTGAAACGTGCTCTCCTGTCGAAAACTCGAATTCGAATTTTCGACCCCGTCACAATACTTTCCTTATACATTATGTATATAAGGAAAGTAAAAATCTGATGTGGGCAGCACAGGACTTTCCTTATATAATGTAATGAATTTACTACTTTAACAATTAAAAAATAATGTTATTCTACTTAGATACCTATATTATTTCCAAGATATAAGTATCTACGCTATTTATTTTCTTTCCAAGATATTGAAGATACTTATATTCTTTCAAATATATTGAATTTTCTTCAATTAGTCCTCATTTTCATTGATTTAGCATCATTTTTATCCATTTGGCGAGATTTTCGTTAACTTGGCAACATTTAAAAACGTCGCCAAGTTGGCAATATTCCTCTGAATTCGTCGCCAAAATCTCGCTAAGCGTTATAGACTGAGAAATAAGTTATTCTTACAGCGGATAAATGACTATTGGCGTTCAAATACAAAAGTATTACTCAAAGTATCTTTTCTCGTGAATGGAACGAGTTAGATCCACGAGAATGATGTCACCCAATTTATCGTATGGTATTACATATGAAAAGTGAACATTTTTCTCAATAGGAAATATTTTTTTTTATTTTATATGACTTTTTGATAATTTTTTTGAAAGATGTACAATATCTTGAGAACGGTTCATGTTAGCGTTCTAAAATGTATGTCAATCGTTTTCTAATGAAAAATTACATAAAAAATGTCTATTTGTGTAACTTTAGTAGAGGTTTTGATTTTTTAACGATTGTTTCAAAATTTCACTCGAAAATTTAGGGGGGGTTCTGAACATTCAATTGCGTATAAAAATAATAGGCGTCCAGTGTTTACGGATTGTAATTTTTGTACCAAATTTCGTTCGAACCGGTCCATTCGTTGCATATCGTCTCCACAGACTCACTGACACACACACACACAGACATCACTTTAAAAATGTTCGATTCGTGATCAGGGATGCGTGAAACGTGCTTTTCCGTAGAAAACTCGAATTCAAATACCAGGAAGAGTTGTTACCCAATCACAGCAAGTTTTCCCATTATTACAATTAAAAAGTGTTTGTTCATTTTGAAGTGGCAATACCCAGATGTAAACAGTATGCGCAGAGAGTTTTAATTGTGCTATGCGCACCTTCCTCAGTGACGTCCAAAGATATTCTCTGTCTCTTCAGAGAGTCCGAGAATAAAATGTTCGCGTTTGCATCATATACTCATATGCGCATAGTCAGAATAAACAAGAAAGTTCAATCATGCATAAGCATTGATTATGAAACACTTTCCAACTGAAATGCACTTAAAAATTTCTAAAATGTGATACATTCAGTGGTGATATCTTTTACATTATCACAGTACTACAGTAATTTATTATACTTAAATATTTGAAACTGTATTGAAATATAAATCATTTAATTCTCTATGCAAAATCAATGAATACTTCATTCATATATCTTGTATTCCAGACTCCTGAGCTAAATAATTTTGTGTGAAAAAAATTCAGCAATTCTTATGTAACTCACCTTACAATCGCTTGAGATATTTGCATTCTGCATAAGTTAAAATTAGGCTTCGTTGAAGAAATAATAAAAGTTTAGGGATCATTTAAAATCGCAACTATTGTAATTACATAGGCACGGAATTTAGATACACAGAAAATATATGTGTGTGTGTGTGTATGTATTCAAAGTATTGGAATCGTGCCCAAGATCGGAACTCGAATTTTCGAAGGATCTACACGTTTTGTGACTTCAAGAATACGAAAAAACTATTTTTAGGAAGACGTCTGTGTGTGTAAGGGTGTATCTGTGTATGTTTCTGTGTGTCTGTGAGGATATTACATCCACTCTAATTGAAAAACTAATGGACCGAATTTCATAAAATTTAGTAGGTATGTTTTTTGTGGGAAATCCTGATGTTCATTAGATTATAGTACGATTCGTAATAAAAGAATCTGCCTTCTTTGCGAAATGGCCGGCAGAAATATCTTTATCCACTCTAGCTAAAAAGTAATGGAACAAATTTAACAAAATTTGGTGTATAATATTTCAATAACCTTCAAATGATTTATATACCAAATTTAACAAAATTTGGTATATAAATCATTTGTAGGTTATTCTAGTACGATTCGGGAAAAAGGAACAGGCTATTTTTGCGAAATAGCCCGCAAAAATCGTTAAATATAAAAATAAGACTACGTGTGCACAATTACATCAATTAAATTCCTATTTTATACGTGATATTTGACACCAAAATATATAAGACTAACCCCATTACTCTAGGACTAGCCGTTCTTGAGATATTCTATTTTTTTCGCGTTTTCGCTACGCCACCTTTGACAATAAGTCCAGCTATCAAATGAGAACCAAATTTAAATTTAACGTGCAAATTCAATGTCATTTAAAATACTTATGGCTGTTATTTTGTGCAGATAAACTCAAATTATTATTGAATAAATAAAGAGAACGTGAATATGAGTCTGCAGCGAAAGACATGTGCTGCCCACATCAGAATGTTTAACAATATTACAACAATGATTTATAGAAGTGAACGGGGATTATTTGCAGGCTATTTCGAAAAAAAATGTATGATCTATATTTAAAGATCCACCAAATTTTTGTAGAATAAAATGTTCAACAAATTTAAGCTGTGTACCAAATTTTAACTCTCTAGGACGTAGGAAAGTGCATTAAAAATGCCATCAAATAAGTATATCATGAAGAGTTATATAAAATTAAAAAAAAAAGGAAAAATTGTTATCTACCAAATTTATTTTAAAATGTGAAACCTCTCTCATATACAAAAGCCAAGCCAAGACGCTTCATTACGGGCTTCCGTGGGACCAAAGGTCCCTTACGCCCACATCGAAAGTAGTAAAGTCCATTGTGTGGAGTTTTTTAAGTATTTGCTTGATGAAGTCTGAAGCGGCTGGTGTTGTGCCGCCTTCGTTCTGGAATATCTGTTAGCAATACACAAAATCATTAAACTCTTGGAAAGATATTAATTATATAATATATCTCTTTTTTCTTTCTGGAGGATATCCCATAAGTCAGAATTTAATTGAATCTGTTTTTTTCCCTATATTAAATAATTTTTAATTAAAAAACTACTTAACATATCTTACTGAAATTTTTTTTATATATTTTATGGGATAATCTGAATATTTCGTAAAAATTTCGAAGCAATTTGTGAATTTTAAATTTGCTTAAAAAATGTTTGAAAAATTAGGTCCCATAGGGTTCGATGTATTTCATTTTTTCAACCCGGGTTCAATAAAAAACTAATTGGGTGATATTATTTATTTATATTCCCATAGGTCCCACAGACCGTCTGAAAAACATACTAAAATTTCATTTTGATAAAGTCATTTTTACGGTAGTTATCGTACAAACGGACAGACAGACAGACAGACAGACAGAATGAACAAAGTCATAAACACTTTTCAACTATGTTGTAAAGTGTTAAAAAAATGATGTCAGTCATGCCCGGGATGAACTTCCCCCTCCCGCCCCGGTAATACTGTATTTTTAAAATACTGGCGTATTGACATGTCACAGTTTCTCTTACCACCTGATTTTGTATCTAAAAAATCTGATGTGTGCAGCACATGACTTTTCCTGCAGACTTATATTCACGGTCTCTTTATTTTAATTCTATTTAATCCACTTTTCGTTCTTATTTGATAACTGGACTTATTTTCAAAGGTGGCGTAGCGAAAACACGAAAAAACTAAAATATCTCGAGAATGGCTAGTCCTAGTGTAATAGGGTGGGTCTTATTCTTTTCTTCGTTAAAAATTACGTATAAAAGAAGCATTTAGTATATATATTTAAGCATACGTAGTTTTTTATTTTAGAGTTTGACGATTTTTGCGGGCCATTTTCCAAAAACAGGCAGGTTACTTTTTCCGAATCGTACCAAAAACTATTCAGCACCAGGGTAACCCACATCCGACTTATCTACCGAATTTTGTGAAATTCGGTCCATTAGTTTTTCAGCTAGAGTGGATACAGGTTTTTGCGGGTCATTTCGTAAAAAAAAAGGCGGATTCTTTTATCCCGAATCATACCCAAAATTAATCAGCACCAGATTCGCCCACAAGTGACTTACCTACCAAATTTTATGAAATTCGATCCATTAGTTTTTTAGTTAGAGTGAATACAAAATCTGCACAGACAGACGGACACACACACAGAGACATCACGCTAAAAATGGTTTTATCGTATTCTAGAGGTCTCGAAACGTGTAGATCCGCCGAAAACTCGAGTTGCGAGTTTCGGTATGATTTCAATACTTTCCTTATACATTACCATGTATTGCAGGGAAAATAAAAATGAGCATCCTTATACATACATATATAGATACATATATACTTATATATAAGGATGCTCATATTCGGGGCCGGATTAAATTAAGGTCCCCTGGGCGGGGGGCCCCCATTAGAAAATAGTCCTAAAGGCCGGCTTTTGAAAAATACAAAAGAGCCAACTAAATATATGTTTATTTATTTATTCAATTTACGGGGAAACTACAGAGGAATTCCAGTTACAGTAACTACACAAACGTAAAAAGAACAGAGCATAAAATACAGGAATACTAAGTGGAATACATTTAAAGTGCATTAAAACAAGCTTTATTAAAATTTGCAGGAGTCCAATTAAAAATATCAATATCAGTACAATAGGTATTATAGAAATCAGCAAATTTATAGATAGAATAGGTTTTAATGTAGTTGCGTTTAACAGTAGTATTGTAAAATAATGATTTTTTTGTTGTAGTATTATTAGTATGTATATGGAATTCCAGACAAGAAAGTATACTCTATAACAAAAAAATCGACGCACCAAGAAGGACTTATCCGATTGTAATGAACATTTCGTATGCAAAGACATTTTGAGCGAACATGCAAATGAATAAAATTTGGTGTCCAATGTATAAATAGTGGGAGCTCCAGCGCATCAGAACTGCGCATTCAGCAGGAGCTATTCTGAATCTGTGGTCAAAATTTCTGCTGCATTTCGACTGCGGATGTCTTACGTCTTTGGCAGTCATTTCTGGCACCTTGACAGCGCAGCGGTACATAGACAACATTCTACGACCGGTTGTGTTACCGTTCCTTTTGCGACATCCGGGACTTACTTTTCAACAAGATAATACCCGGCCGCACACGGCACGTGTTGCTATGAATTGTCTTCAAGCTTGCCCAACACTTCCTTGGCCAACTAGGTCTCCTGATCTCTCTCCCATAGAGCATATTTGGGACGTTATGGGATGGCGATTGTAACCATCCCGGAATGCTGACGATTTAGTCCGACGGTTGGAGACAATTTGGCAAGACCTTCCGCAGGACACCATCCGTGAACTTTATCAGTCTGTGCCACGCCGGGTGACATCTTGGATCCAGGCCAGTGGTGGACCAACGCCTTATTGACTTCCTCCCTTTGTATACGGTCAAACTCTAAATCATTAAATTGTTCTGAAATTTTAATCGTTTTTTTTTTCTATGCATGTTCTTCACATCCACCAATTTTTATCACATTCGGACAACTCCTTCTTGGTGCATCGATGTTTTTGTTATAGAGTGTAAAATGGGACAATCAATAGTATTATTTAAAACTTTATAGTAAAACAAGAAACAAGGCCATTCTCTACTTTTTTTAAGAGACATTAAATTAAATTTTTGTCTGAGTTCACTTGTGGGCATATCATAAGGATAATAGCCAGACATTCTGTAATTAATAGTACGTAAACGTTTATTTTGTACGACTTGTATTTGTTGAGAATGCAGATTGTAAATAGGGTCCCAGATTATTGAACAATACCCTAAAGAATTATAAAAAAAAGTTAGACATTGATCGGTAAATTCGGTTTATAAGTATCGGGGATAAAGCAATTGTGTGCAATTGAACGGTATTTAACAGGTGAAAAATTTATGCAGAGTGCAAATTTATATATACGTATATAGCAACTAAAATATTAAAAGTGCTATTTTTATTAATTAAAATACACTGTTAATATAAAATAGAAAAGAAAACATAATATAAAATAAAATGGAAATGTCGGAAATACTCAGTCTTCTAATATGAGTTGGAGCTGGGAGGGGGGGGGGGGGCGAGAAAGCTTAGTCGGGAAATGCTCATACCTTCTGTGGAAAAATTTAGAAATCGTAAGCAAATCATAAAACTTCTGACCAATCCTTAGATAGATATATAAGGATACTCATATCATAGTCATATCCAGAGCCAGATTAAGTCAGGGGCCCTGAGCTCGGGCCTCTATTACAAAGGGGCTCCCAAATACCGGCTTTTGTAAAAAAGAGCCAACTAAAAATATGTTTATTTATTTTTCTAAGAAAATTTTTGAAATTTTTTCAAAATTTCATTCGAAAATTTAGGGAGGTTCTGAACATTCGATTGTGTATAAAAACAATAGGCTTCGAGTGTTTATGGATTGTGATTTTTGTTCCAAATTTGGTTCGAATCGGTCCATTCGTTCGTCAGTTATCGTCTCCACAGACTCACTGACACACACACACACACATACTTTCACACACACACATACTTTCACACACACACAGACATCACTTCAAAAATGTTTGATTCGTGATCAGGGATGCGTGAAACGTGCTTTTCCGTAGAAAACTCGAATTCAAATACCAGGAAGAGTTGTTACCCAATCACAGCAAGTTTTCCCATTATTACAATTAAAAAGTGTTTGTTCATTTTGAAGTGGCAATACCCAGATGTAAACAGTATGCGCAGAGAGTTTTAATTGTGCTATGCGCACCTTCCTCAGTGAAGTCCAAAGATATTCTCTGTCTCTTCAGAGAGTCCGAGAATAAAATGTTCGCGTTTGCATCATATACTCATATGCGCATAGTCAGAATAAACAAGAAAGTTCAATCATGCATAAGCATTGATTATGAAACACTTTCCAACTGAAATGCACTTAAAAATTTCTAAAATGTGATACATTCAGTGGTGATATCTTTTACATTATCACAGTACTACAGTAATTTATTATACTTAAATATTTGAAACTGTATTGAAATATAAATCATTTAATTCTCTATGCAAAATCAATGAATACTTCATTCATATATCTTGTATTCCAGACTCCTGAGCTAAATAATTTTGTGTGAAAAAAATTCAGCAATTCTTATGTAACTCACCTTACAATCGCTTGAGATATTTGCATTCTGCATAAGTTAAAATTAGGCTTCGTTGAAGAAATAATAAAAGTTTAGGGATCATTTAAAATCGCAACTATTGTAATTACATAGGCACGGAATTTAGATACACAGAAAATATATGTGTGTGTGTGTGTATGTATTCAAAGTATTGGAATCGTGCCCAAGATCGGAACTCGAATTTTCGAAGGATCTACACGTTTTGTGACTTCAAGAATACGAAAAAACTATTTTTAGGAAGACGTCTGTGTGTGTAAGGGTGTATCTGTGTATGTTTCTGTGTGTCTGTGAGGATATTACATCCACTCTAATTGAAAAACTAATGGACCGAATTTCATAAAATTTAGTAGGTATGTTTTTTGTGGGAAATCCTGATGTTCATTAGATTATAGTACGATTCGTAATAAAAGAATCTGCCTTCTTTGCGAAATGGCCGGCAGAAATATCTTTATCCACTCTAGCTAAAAAGTAATGGAACAAATTTAACAAAATTTGGTGTATAATATTTCAATAACCTTCAAATGATTTATATACCAAATTTAACAAAATTTGGTATATAAATCATTTGTAGGTTATTCTAGTACGATTCGGGAAAAAGGAACGGGCTATTTTTGCGAAATAGCCCGCAAAAATCGTTAAATATAAAAATAAGACTACGTGTGCACAATTACATCAATTAAATTCCTATTTTATACGTGATATTTGACACCAAAATATATAAGACTAACCCCATTACTCTAGGACTAGCCGTTCTTGAGATATTCTATTTTTTTCGCGTTTTCGCTACGCCACCTTTGACAATAAGTCCAGCTATCAAATGAGAACCAAATTTAAATTTAACGTGCAAATTCAATGTCATTTAAAATACTTATGGCTGTTATTTTGTGCAGATAAACTCAAATTATTATTGAATAAATAAAGAGAACGTGAATATGAGTCTGCAGGGAAAGACATGTGCTGCCCACATCAGAATGTTTAACAATATTACAACAATGATTTATAGAAGTGAACGGGGATTATTTGCAGGCTATTTCGAAAAAAAATGTATGATCTATATTTAAAGATCCACCAAATTTTTGTAGAATAAAATGTTCAACAAATTTAAGCTGTGTACCAAATTTTAACTCTCTAGGACGTAGGAAAGTGCATTAAAAATGCCATCAAATAAGTATATCATGAAGAGTTATATAAAATTTAAAAAAAAAATGAAAAATTGTTATCTACCAAATTTATTTTAAAATGTGAAACTTCTCTCATATACAAAAGCCAAGCCAAGACGCTTCATTACGGGCTTCCGTGGGACCGAAGGTCCCTTACGCCCACATCGAAAGTAGTAAAGTCCACTGTGTGGAGTTTTTTAAGTATTTGCTTGATGAAGTCTGAGGCGGCTGGTGCTGTGCCGCCTTCGTTCTGGAATAGCTGTTAGCAATACACAAAATCATTAAGTTCTTGGAAAGATATTTATTATATAATATATCTCTTTTTTCTTTCTGGAGGATATCCCATAAGTCAGAATTTAATTGAATCTGTTTTTTTCCCTATATTAAATAATTTTTAATTAAAAAACTACTTAACATATCTTACTGAAATTTTTTTTATATATTTTATGGGATAATCTGAATATTTCGTAAAAATTTCGAAGCAATTTGTGAATTTTAAATTTGCTTAAAAAATGTTTGAAAAATTAGGTCCCACAGGGTTCAATGTATTTCATTTTTTCAACTCGGGTTCAATAAAAAACTAATTGGGTGATATTATTTATTTATATTCCCATAGGTCCCACAGACCGTCTGAAAAACATACTAAAATTTCATTTTGATAAAGTCATTTTTACGGCAGTTATCGTACTAACGGACAGACAGACAGGCAGAATGAACAAAGTCATAAACACTTTTAAACTATGTTGTAAAGTGTTAAAAAAAATGATGTCAGTCATGCCCAGGATGAACTTCCCCCTCCCGCCCCGGTAATACTGTATTTTTAAAATACTGGCGTATTGACATGACATGTCACAGTTTCTCTTACCACCTGATTTTGTATCTAAAAAATCTGATGTGTGCAGCACATGACTTTTCCTGCAGACTTATATTCACGGTCTCTTTATTTTAATTCAATTTAATCCACTTTTCGTTCTTATTTGATAACTGGACTTATTTTTAAAGATGGCGTAGCGAAAACACGAAAAAACTGAAATATCTCGAGAATGGCTAGTCCTAGTGTAATAGGGTGGGTCTTATTCTTTTCTTCGTTAGAAATTACGTATAAAACAAGCATTTAGTGTATATATTTAAGCATACGTAGTTTTTTATTTTTGAGTTTGACGATTTTTGCAGGCCATTTTGCAAAAACAGGCAGGTTATTTTTTCCGAATCGTACCAAAATTTAATCAGCACCAGGTTGATCCACAAGCGACTTATCTACCGAATTTTGTGAAATTCGGCCCATTAGTTTTTCAGCTGGAGTGGATACAGGCTTTTGCGGGCCATTTCGAAAAAAAAAAAGGCGAATTCTTTTATCCCGAATCATACCCAAAACTAATCAGCACCAGATTCGCCCACAAGTGACTTACCTACTAAATTTTATGGAATTCGGTACATTAGTTTTTTTAGTTAGAGTGGATACAAAAACTGCACAGACAGACAGACAGACACACACACACAGACGTCATTTTTTATTTTATATTTTGGCGATTTTTGAGGGCCATTTCGTAAGGAAAGGCAGGTTTTTCTTTTCCGAATCGTACCAAAATCCAATCAGCACCAAATCATCCTACAAGTAACTTATCTACCAAATTCTGTGAAATTTGGTCCATTAGTATTTTAGCTAGAGTGGATACAAGCTTTTGCGGGCCATTTCGCAAAAAAGGCGGGTTCTTTTATCCCGAATCGTACCGAAAACTAATCAGCACAAGATTCGCCCACAAGTGACTTACCTACCAAATTTTATGAAATTCGATCCATTAGTTTTTTAGTTAGAGTGAATATAAAATCTACACAGGCACACAGACACACACACAGAGACATCACGCTAAAAATGGTTTTATCGTATTCTAGAGGTCTCGAAACGTGTAGATCCGTCGAAAACTCGAGTTGCGAGTTTCGGTATGATTTCAATACTTTCCTTATACAATACATTACCATGTATTGCAGGGAAAATAAAAATGAGCATCCTTATACATACATATATAGATACATATATACTTATATATAAGGATGCTCATATTCGGGGCCGGATTAAATTAAGGTCCCCTGGGCCGGCGGCCCCCATTAGAAAATAGTCCTAAAGGCCGGCTTTTGAAAAATACAAAAGAGCCAACTAAATATATGTTTATTTATTTATTCAATTTACGGGGAAACTACAGAGGAAATCCAGTTACAGTAACCACACAAACGTAAAAAGATCAGAGCATAAAATACAGGAATACTAAGTGGAATACATTTAAAGTGCATTAAAACAAGCTTTATTAAAATTTGCAGGAGTCCAATTAAAAATATCAATATCAGTACAATAGGTATTATAGAAATCAGCAAATTTATAGATAGAATAGGTTTTAATGTAGTTGCGCTTAACAGTAGTATTGTAAAATAATGATTTTTTTGTTGTAGTATTATTAGTATGTATATGGAATTCCAGACAAGAAAGTATACTCTATAACAAAAAAATCGACGCACCAAGAAGGACTTATCCGATTGTAATGAACATTTCGTATGCAAAGACATTTTGAGCGAACATGCAAATGAATAAAATTTGGTGTCCAATGTATAAATAGTGGGAGCTCCAGCGCATCAGAACTGCGCATTCAGCAGGAGCTATTCTGAATCTGTGGTCAAAATTTCTGCTGCATTTCGACTGCGGATGTCTTACGTCTTTGGCAGTCATTTCTGGCACCTTGACAGCGCAGCGGTACATAGACAACATTCTACGACCGGTTGTGTTACCGTTCCTTTTGCGACATCCGGGACTTACATTTCAACAAGATAATACCCGGCCGCACACGGCACGTGTTGCTATGAATTGTCTTCAAGCTTGCCCAACACTTCCTTGGCCAACTAGGTCTCCTGATCTCTCTCCCATAGAGCATATTTGGGACGTTATGGGATGGCGATTGTAACCATCCCGGAATGCTGACGATTTAGCCCGACAGTTGGAGACAATTTGGCAAGACCTTCCGCAGGACACCATCCGTGAACTTTATCAGTCTGTGCCACGCCGGGTGACATCTTGGATCCAGGCCAGTGGTGGACCAACGCCTTATTGACTTCCTCCCTTTGTATACGGTCAAACTCTAAATCATTAAATTGTTCTGAAATTTTAATCGTTTTTTTTTCTATGCATGTTCTTCACATCCACCAATTTTTATCACATTCGGACAACTCCTTCTTGGTGCATCGATGTTTTTGTTATAGAGTGTAAAATGGGACAATCAATAGTATTATTTAAAACTTTATAGTAAAACAAGAAACAAGGCCATTCTCTACTTTTTTTAAGAGACATTAAATTAAATTTTTGTCTGAGTTCACTTGTGGGCATATCATAAGGATAATAGCCAGACATTCTGTAATTAATAGTACGTAAACGTTTATTTTGTACGACTTGTATTTGTTGAGAATGCAGATTGTAAATAGGGTCCCAGATTATTGAACAATACCCTAAAGAATTATAAAAAAAAGTTAGACATTGATCGGTAAATTCGGTTTATAAGTATCGGGGATAAAGCAATTGTGTGCAATTGAACGGTATTTAACAGGTGAAAAATTTATGCAGAGTGCAAATTTATATATACGTATATAGCAACTAAAATATTAAAAGTGCTATTTTTATTAATTAAAATACACTGTTAATATAAAATAGAAAAGAAAACATAATATAAAATAAAATGGAAATGTCGGAAATACTCAGTCTTCTAATATGAGTTGGAGCTGGGAGGGGGGGGGGGGCGAGAAAGCTTAGTCGGGAAATGCTCATACCTTCTGTGGAAAAATTTAGAAATCGTAAGCAAATCATAAAACTTCTGACCAATCCTTAGATAGATATATAAGGATACTCATATCATAGTCATATCCAGAGCCAGATTAAGTCAGGGGCCCTGAGCTCGGGCCTCTATTACAAAGGGGCTCCCAAATACCGGCTTTTGTAAAAAAGAGCCAACTAAAAATATGTTTATTTATTTTTCTAAGAAAATTTTTGAAATTTTTTCAAAATTTCATTCGAAAATTTAGGGAGGTTCTGAACATTCGATTGTGTATAAAAACAATAGGCTTCGAGTGTTTATGGATTGTGATTTTTGTTCCAAATTTGGTTCGAATCGGTCCATTCGTTCGTCAGTTATCGTCTCCACAGACTCACTGACACACACACACACACATACTTTCACACACACACATACTTTCACACACACACAGACATCACTTCAAAAATGTTTGATTCGTGATCAGGGATGCGTGAAACGTGCTTTTCCGTAGAAAACTCGAATTCAAATACCAGGAAGAGTTGTTACCCAATCACAGCAAGTTTTCCCATTATTACAATTAAAAAGTGTTTGTTCATTTTGAAGTGGCAATACCCAGATGTAAACAGTATGCGCAGAGAGTTTTAATTGTGCTATGCGCACCTTCCTCAGTGACGTCCAAAGATATTCTCTGTCTCTTCAGAGAGTCCGAGAATAAAATGTTCGCGTTTGCATCATATACTCATATGCGCATAGTCAGAATAAACAAGAAAGTTCAATCATGCATAAGCATTGATTATGAAACACTTTCCAACTGAAATGCACTTAAAAATTTCTAAAATGTGGTACATTCAGTGGTGATATCTTTTACATTATCACAGTACTACAGTAATTTATTATACTTAAATATTTGAAACTGTATTGAAATATAAATCATTTAATTCTCTATGCAAAATCAATGAATACTTCATTCATATATCTTGTATTCCAGACTCCTGAGCTAAATAATTTTGTGTAAAAAAAATTCAGCAATTCTTATGTAACTCACCTTACAATCGCTTGAGATATTTGCATTCTGCATAAGTTAAAATTAGGCTTCGTTGAAGAAATAATAAAAGTTTAGGGATCATTTAAAATCGCAACTATTGTAATTACATAGGCACGGAATTTAGATACACAGAAAATATATGTGTGTGTGTGTGTATGTATTCAAAGTATTGGAATCGTGCCCAAGATCGGAACTCGAATTTTCGAAGGATCTACACGTTTTGTGACTTCAAGAATACGAAAAAACTATTTTTAGGAAGACGTCTGTGTGTGTAAGGGTGTATCTGTGTATGTTTCTGTGTGTCTGTGAGGATATTACATCCACTCTAATTGAAAAACTAATGGACCGAATTTCATAAAATTTAGTAGGTATGTTTTTTGTGGGAAATCCTGATGTTCATTAGATTATAGTACGATTCGTAATAAAAGAATCTGCCTTCTTTGCGAAATGGCCGGCAGAAATATCTTTATCCACTCTAGCTAAAAAGTAATGGAACAAATTTAACAAAATTTGGTGTATAATATTTCAATAACCTTCAAATGATTTATATACCAAATTTAACAAAATTTGGTATATAAATCATTTGTAGGTTATTCTAGTACGATTCGGGAAAAAGGAACGGGCTATTTTTGCGAAATAGCCCGCAAAAATCGTTAAATATAAAAATAAGACTACGTGTGCACAATTACATCAATTAAATTCCTATTTTATACTTGATATTTGACACCAAAATATATAAGACTAACCCCATTACTCTAGGACTAGCCGTTCTTGAGATATTCTATTTTTTTCGCGTTTTCGCTACGCCACCTTTGACAATAAGTCCAGCTATCAAATGAGAACCAAATTTAAATTTAACGTGCAAATTCAATGTCATTTAAAATACTTATGGCTGTTATTTTGTGCAGATAAACTCAAATTATTATTGAATAAATAAAGAGAACGTGAATATGAGTCTGCAGGGAAAGACATGTGCTGCCCACATCAGAATGTTTAACAATATTACAACAATGATTTATAGAAGTGAACGGGGATTATTTGCAGGCTATTTCGAAAAAAAATGTATGATCTATATTTAAAGATCCTCCAAATTTTTGTAGAATAAAATGTTCAACAAATTTAAGCTGTGTACCAAATTTTAACTCTCTAGGACGTAGGAAAGTGCATTAAAAATGCCATCAAATAAGTATATCATGAAGAGTTATATAAAATTAAAAAAAAAAGGAAAAATTGTTATCTACCAAATTTATTTTAAAATGTGAAACCTCTCTCATATACAAAAGCCAAGCCAAGACGCTTCATTATGGGCTTCCGTGGGACCAAAGGTCCCTTACGCCCACATCGAAAGTAGTAAAGTCCATTGTGTGGAGTTTTTTAAGTATTTGCTTGATGAAGTCTGAAGCGGCTGGTGTTGTGCCGCCTTCGTTCTGGAATATCTGTTAGCAATACACAAAATCATTAAACTCTTGGAAAGATATTAATTATATAATATATCTCTTTTTTTTTTCTGGAGGATATCCCATAAGTCAGAATTTAATTGAATCTGTTTTTTTCCCTATATTAAATAATTTTTAATTAAAAAACTACTTAACATATCTTACTGAAATTTTTTTTATATATTTTATGGGATAATCTGAATATTTCGTAAAAATTTCGAAGCAATTTGTGAATTTTAAATTTGCTTAAAAAATGTTTGAAAAATTAGGTCCCATAGGGTTCGATGTATTTCATTTTTTCAACCCGGGTTCAATAAAAAACTAATTGGGTGATATTATTTATTTATATTCCCATAGGTCCCACAGACCGTCTGAAAAACATACTAAAATTTCATTTTGATAAAGTCATTTTTACGGCAGTTATCGTACAAACGGACAGACAGACAGACAGACAGACAGAATGAACAAAGTCATAAACACTTTTCAACTATGTTGTAAAGTGTTAAAAAAATGATGTCAGTCATGCCCGGGATGAACTTCCCCCTCCCGCCCCGGTAATACTGTATTTTTAAAATACTGGCGTATTGACATGTCACAGTTTCTCTTACCACCTGATTTTGTATCTAAAAAATCTGATGTGTGCAGCACATGACTTTTCCTGCAGACTTATATTCACGGTCTCTTTATTTTAATTCTATTTAATCCACTTTTCGTTCTTATTTGATAACTGGACTTATTTTCAAAGGTGGCGTAGCGAAAACACGAAAAAACTAAAATATCTCGAGAATGGCTAGTCCTAGTGTAATAGGGTGGGTCTTATTCTTTTCTTCGTTAAAAATTACGTATAAAAGAAGCATTTAGTGTATATATTTAAGCATACGTAGTTTTTTATTTTAGAGTTTGACGATTTTTGCGGGCCATTTTCCAAAAACAGGCAGGTTACTTTTTCCGAATCGTACCAAAAACTATTCAGCACCAGGGTAACCCACATCCGACTTATCTACCGAATTTTGTGAAATTCGGTCCATTAGTTTTTCAGCTAGAGTGGATACAGGTTTTTGCGGGTCATTTCGTAAAAAAAAAGGCGGATTCTTTTATCCCGAATCATACCCAAAATTAATCAGCACCAGATTCGCCCACAAGTGACTTACCTACCAAATTTTATGAAATTCGATCCATTAGTTTTTTAGTTAGAGTGAATACAAAATCTGCACAGACAGACGGACACACACACAGAGACATCACGCTAAAAATGGTTTTATCGTATTCTAGAGGTCTCGAAACGTGTAGATCCGCCGAAAACTCGAGTTGCGAGTTTCGGTATGATTTCAATACTTTCCTTATACATTACCATGTATTGCAGGGAAAATAAAAATGAGCATCCTTATACATACATATATAGATACATATATACTTATATATAAGGATGCTCATATTCGGGGCCGGATTAAATTAAGGTCCCCTGGGCGGGGGGCCCCCATTAGAAAATAGTCCTAAAGGCCGGCTTTTGAAAAATACAAAAGAGCCAACTAAATATATGTTTATTTATTTATTCAATTTACGGGGAAACTACAGAGGAATTCCAGTTACAGTAATTACACAAACGTAAAAAGAACAGAGCATAAAATACAGGAATACTAAGTGGAATACATTTAAAGTGCATTAAAACAAGCTTTATTAAAATTTGCAGGAGTCCAATTAAAAATATCAATATCAGTACAATAGGTATTATAGAAATCAGCAAATTTATAGATAGAATAGGTTTTAATGTAGTTGCGCTTAACAGTAGTATTGTAAAATAATGATTTTTTTGTTGTAGTATTATTAGTATGTATATGGAATTCCAGACAAGAAAGTATACTCTATAACAAAAAAATCGACGCACCAAGAATTACTTATCCGATTGTAATGAACATTTCGTATGCAAAGACATTTTGAGCGAACATGCAAATGAATAAAATTTGGTGTCCAATGTATAAATAGTGGGAGCTCCAGCGCATCAGAACTGCGCATTCAGCTGGAGCTATTCTGAATCTGTGGTCAAAATTTCTGCTGCATTTCGACTGCGGATGTCTTACGTCTTTGGCAGTCATTTCTGGCACCTTGACAGCGCAGCGGTACATAGACAACATTCTACGACCGGTTGTGTTACCGTTCCTTTTGCGACATCCGGGACTTACTTTTCAACAAGATAATACCCGGCCGCACACGGCACGTGTTGCTATGAATTGTCTTCAAGCTTGCCCAACACTTCTTTGGCCAACTAGGTCTCCTGATCTCTCTCCCAGAGAGCATATTTGGGACGTTATGGGATGGCGATTGTAACCATCCCGGAATGCTGACGATTTAACCCGACAGTTGGAGACAATCTGGCAAGACATTCCGCAGGACACCATCCGTGAACTTTATCAGTCTGTGCCACGCCGGGTGACATCTTGGATCCAGGCCAGTGGTGGACCAACGCCTTATTGACTTCCTCCCTTTGTATACGGTCAAACTCTAAATCATTAAATTGTTCTGAAATTTTAATCGTTTTTTTTTTCTATGCATGTTCTTCACATCCACCAATTTTTATCACAATCGGACAACTCCTTCTTGGTGCATCGATGTTTTTGTTATAGAGTGTAAAATGGGACAATCAATAGTATTATTTAAAACTTTATAGTAAAACAAGAAACAAGGCCATTCTCTACTTTTTTTAAGAGACATTAAATTAAATTTTTGTCTGAGTTCACTTGTGGGCATATCATAAGGATAATAGCCAGACATTCTGTAATTAATAGTACGTAAACGTTTATTTTGTACGACTTGTATTTGTTGAGAATGCAGATTGTAAATAGGGTCCCAGATTATTGAGCAATTCCCTAAAGAATTATAAAAAAAAAGTTAGACATTGATCGGTAAATTCGGTTTATAAGTATCGGGGATAAAGCAATTGTGTGCAATTGAACAGTATTTAGCAGGTGAAAAATTTATGCAGAGTGCAAATTTATATATACGTATTTAGCAACTAAAATATTAAAAGTGCTATTTTTACTAATTAAAATACACTGTTAATATAAAATAGAAAAGAAAACATAATATAAAATAAAATGGAAATGTCGGAAATACTCAGTCTTCTAATATGAGTTGGAGCTGGGAGGGGGGGTTAATCTTCTATAAATCCTCATGCAAAAATTTTGCATAAGGGTCGTCTTCGTATTAAATTGTGCACAAACTTCAAAATATCCAATGGCAACACCCAACTTTGATTGTATATATATATATATATATATATATATATATATATATATATATATATATATATATATATATATATATATATATATCATCGTGCTACACTAGGCTTCTGATTTGCAAAAACCTTCAGTTTACAAGCAATTTTCTTTGGTATTTCTCGGGTATATATATATTACAAGCAATCATAAAAATCTTCAATTATATATATATATATATATATATATATATATATATATATATATATATATATATATATATATATATATATATATATATATATATATATATATATATATATATATATATATACATATATATATATATATACATATATATATATATATATATATATATATACATATATATATATATATATATATATATATATATATATATAGATATGTTGACGACTTTATTTATATTATCATTGATGATTCATATCCAATTAATATTGATTTTTACCCATCTAACCTAGAATTAATCCCTAATGAGCCTAGTATTGGTCAAACTGTAAATTATTTAGACCTAAATTTAGATACCCCCAATAATCATGTTATCACCAATCTATATGATAAAAATGATTCTTCCAACTTCACTATCATAAAGCTGCTATCATATCAATCTTGTAATTCTATGCAATTGCTTAGAAACATCATTTTAAACCAGCTATTTCGAATACATCGACTTTCTGCTCCTCAGTTTCACTTTCTCCACATCAATAATCTTAAACGCATTTGTCAAAATTACCAATATCCGGAAGTATTTTTAAATAATATTATTAATAATTTCAAATATACCACTTAATAATTTTACAAGTGCATTATTTATCCTTGATTGGATAACTCATTTTTGTGAATTTCACCCATTCTTATCACCTAACTTACCACTTGGCCTGAATCTAATACTGTTTACTATTTTCGAAAGACTAATTTCCACTTGTCCTGAGTCCTATACTGATTACTATTTTTGAAAGTCTAAATACAAATTATGTTTCGTTCAAATGTATTCATTCCGGTGCCCACTCGCATTGACGAAGTGAGGTGAAATACTCAGTCGAATGTTCCCCAGCGAGCATGTTCGACTTGCATGTGATAGCAGTGCCTGTGAGTTAATATTTCTATTTTTATATTTCTGATTTATAATTCATTTGATTTATATTATTTCTCCTTCCACTAGCCAGTAGACAGTTCCCGTGGTGTCTATAGTTAAATACTAGCGCCATTGTCAGAAACTGGCTATTCTATCGGTTTTAATTCGAATTGTATGGCTGTCCTGACGAGAATGCAATTTCCAACTAACCGCCATTTTTTGTGTAGTTTCAATTGATTGTTTTCAATGTCTTAATCTTTTATCTTGAGCATTATTCCCTTTTCTCATTTTTGCCGTGTTTTCTTTTCCATTTTTATATATATATATTTATATATACCTTTTTAATTGTGATTTTTGCAAACTTATATTCTTCTCATCCCCCTTTCCATTGTAGTGATATGTTACCTTCTATCTTTATCCTTAGTCTTGGTCTATAGTTACTTACTTGTAACAGATATGCTAGAGATGGGTTTTTTTTTTACATACCGTAGTTTATACATAGTTTTCGATTGAAATATTTAAATTATATATATATATATATATATATATAACAAGTCAAAAATAGCAAGAACGTGAATACATGAATAAAGTGAAAAAGACCAACAGGGCATATAAAAAAGGCCTAGAGGGATGGCGACCCCTAGTTCCCGGTTACAAGTCGACTTTTTACACCTTAGGAAACACTCCCGGAGCCATATATCACCTGTGGTCCTAATTTAGAATAACGTCAAAGTAGAAGACGCAAATCACACAAGAACGTGCATCCGTAGACGGCAAATGCCTCCATAAAGAAATAAAAGGTTTAAAAAAGAAATAGATCTATTTCTTTTTAAACCTTTTATTTCTTTCACACACTCCCCACTTTCATATTTTATTGAAAATAGACACTATTTCCTAAAGAAATTGCCGAATCTAAAAAAAATGTTAAAAATTAGTTTTAATGTCAAGAAGATTTAATTGTAAAAATATTTTTCTTTTACATTCAGCATTCTCTTTAGGAAGAAATTTCAAAATATGAAAGTGGGGAGTGTGTAAAATTTTAATTAGATGATTTCATTCCGAACATTTTTTCAGCAACAACAAAAAAAGTGAGCAAAAGAAATTTCATAAATTCCAGGGAAAATTCGGTGTGGATTTCGTATCAACATCAATTCTGCCATATAAAATTTAAATTTTCATTTTATTTTATTTATGGCCGGAGGGTCATTGGTCATTTTTAACGGCTATCATTTGGACAATCATTTGTTAAACCCTAAATAGATAATAGATATCGCCCCCGTAGATCATGATATTGCTAAATGTGCAAAATGAAATATTTATAGGAACTTTAATAGGTAGCCATAATATTTTATTGATAAATTCTACTTAAAAAAATTTGTTTAATCAAATGCAAACACATCATATTTAAATGAGATCCAGAATACTGTACTAAATAAGTAGTGCAGTTATTTAAAAGAAGAGTTTATTGAACTTCAGCGCAACACTTTTCCTTTTTTTTTTCAATTTGTACCTAAATCATATTTTTCGCTATGTGAAGAAATTCCCCAATTTGCAGCTAATCTTTCAAAAAAGATGTTTCTCACACTTCAGTCTATAAGTATACAGGTTAAAAGCAATAAATAGACGCACTCGATCCTTGTTGCATTTTGCATTCCCATCTGATGGCCCTATAGCTCAAACGGCACAATTATAAATATAGCTTATATTATACAGCACAATAACTTATACGGCACATTTTCTATCCACTTAAGGATATCTTTACGACTGCAAGACCATCTTCTATGTCAGAGTAGCAGTTTAGATTATTTTCCTGCCAAAATTTACGACACAAGTTACGCCTTCTTCTCTACCCCTCACTCCCTCAACCACACTTTATTTTTCGTTTAAAAGATCCATTTCAGCTATTCCTAGAAATTGTGTAATATTCCGTGAGAATTAACAGAAATTTTAGCCCCTTCTGCTTGGCTGAACAGATAGATATACACTATCGGTTTGAGAACCAATAATAGAGCAAAATACCACACCTCCTTGCCCTCCCGGTCGTCCAAATTGTTACTCGAGTCCTCAGGATGAGTCGGACGGCCTGGGGTTTCCACACCTCCTTGCCCCCTCCCGGCCACACAATCACCTGCTCATACTCTAGGGCAGTGTTTTTCAACCTGTGTTCCGCGGAACCCTAGGGTTCCACTCAAACGCTTTAGGGGTTCCGCGAGTCGGCACTACAATTCGTTGTTTTTGTTTTGTTTTTCTTTGTTTTCAATTTCATATGACATATATATGTATAATACAAATACTTTATATGAAATATTTATCTTCTTGTTTGAATTAATGCAAATTTATATCTTATATAAAGTTTTTATAACAAAGGCAAATACGCACCTTGTTCATAACATGTAATACGTAATATGACACATCCCCCCTAAAATCAAATCTTGGTGTGCTACTGAACGAAGGGTTCCATAAAAAAAAATATCTGAAAAAAAAAGGGTTCCGCGAGATGACAAAGGTTGAAGAACACTGCTCTAGGGTGAGCCGAGTGGTCTGGATCAGTGGTTGGAAAACTACTTTAAAAAGTCGCTAAGTTGTCAACATTCCGCCAAGTTCGTTGCCAAATTCTCGCCAGGCGTTATGGACCGAGAAATAAGTTATTCTTATAGCAGATACATGACTATTGGCGTTCAAATGCAAAAGTATCACTCAAAGTATCTTTTCTCATGAATGGAACGAGCTAGATCAACGAGAATGGTATCACCCAAATTATAGCATGATATTACATATGAAAAGTGAATATGTTTCTCAACAGTTAACATTTTTCTTTAATTTATGAGAGTTTTTGATAAATTTATTCGAAAAATGTGCAATATCTCGAGAAAGGTTCATGCTAGCGTTCTAAAGTTTCTGTCAATCGTTTTCTAAGGGAATATTACATAAGAAATGTCTATTTACGTAACTGTATTAAAGGCTTTGAATTTTTGATGATTTTTTCAAAATTTCACTCGAAAATTTAGAGGGGTTCTGAATATTCGATTACGTTTAAAAAAAATCTGATGTGGGCAACACATGACTTTCCTTATATGTATAATGTAATGAATTTACTACTTTTACAGAATAAAAAATTAGTTTTTCTTATAGTAGATACTAATATTCTTTCCAAGATATTGAATTTTCGACAATTAGTTGTCATTTTCATTGATTTAGCGTTATTTTTATCAATTTGGAGAGATTTTCGTTAATTTGGCAACATTTTAAAAAGTTGGCCAAGTTGGCGACATCCCTCCAAATTCGTCGCCAAAATCTCGCCAAACGTTATGGACGAAGAAATAAATTATTCTTACAGCAGATAAATGACTATTGACGTTCAAATACAAAAGTATTACTTAAAGTATCTTTTTTCATGAATGGAATGAGCTAGATCCACGAGAGTGATGTCACCCAATTTATCGCATGGTATTACATATGAAAAGTGAACATGTTTCTCGACAGTTAATATATATTTTTTTTAATTTTATGTGACTTTTTGATAATTTCTTTGAGAAATGTACAATATCTCGAGAATGGTTCATGTTAGCCTTCTAAAATTTATGTCAATCGTTTTCAAATGAAAAATTACATAAGAAATGTCTATTTGGGTAACTTTATTGGCGGTTTTGATTTTTTGACGATTTTTTCAAAATTTCATTCGAAAATTTAGGGGGGGGGGGGGTTGAACATTCGATTACGTATAAAAATAATAGGCTTCCAGTGTTTACGGATTGTGATTTTTGTACCAAATTTTGTTCGAATCGGTCCATTCGTTCGTCAGTTATCGTCTCCACAGACTCACTGACAGACACACACACACACACACACACACACACAACACACAGACATCACTTCAAAAATATTTGATTCGTGATCAGGGGTGCTCGAAACGTGCTCTCCCGTCAAAAACTCGAATTCGAATTTTCGACCTCATCACAATACTTTCCATTATGTATTATGTGTACATTATGTATATAAGGAAAGTAACAATAGACTTCCAGTATTCACGGATTGTGATTTTTAGGTACCAAATTTCATTCAAATCGCTGTATTTGTTAGTGAGATATCGTCTCCACAGACTCACTGTCATACACACATACTTTCACACACACACACATACTTTCACACACACACACACACATACTTTCACACACACACACACATACTTTCACACACACCCACACTTCCTCCCGGGTTCGACTCCAGTCACTGTCAAAAACCTGCCGCCGTGTTCACGTGCGGAGTACGATCACGTTACACACGTGGGTCCGTAAGTCCTTCCGAGAGGTTGGTGGTAGGGGAAGGAGGGTACGGTCCCTGTGGATGCCTCCCCCACTGGGTTCCGGTCTAAATTTGGTGGCACTTCCCGGCCGTCCAATCAGTTGCCTTACACCTTTCTGGTAGGTCGGACGGTCTGGGTCTCAACAACAACAACAACACACACACACTTTCACACACACACACACACTTTCACACACACACACACACACACTTTCACACACACACACACACACACACACACATACTTTCACGCACACACACAGACTGGACGGTCTGGACGAGCCGGACGGCCTGGGGCTTTCACACACACACAGACTCAAAAATGTTTGATACGTGATCAAGGATGCTTCAAACGGAGATCTCCCGCTGGAAACTCGAATTCGAATTTTCGACCCCGTCACAATACTTTCCTTATACATTATGTATATAAGGAAAGTAAAAATCAACTTCATGAGGCAATAGCCTTCTTAACCCTGCAGCGTCGAAAATCTTATGTAGGACCTCCTCGTATTCTCTTATGAACAGTCATATGTGTTCGACGGCGAAATCCCTCTTGTCTCATTTTTACTTTCTTTATATACATATAATGTATGAGAAAAGTTTTGTGACCGTTCCGAAAATTCGAATTCGAGTTTTCGACGAGAAAGCACGTTTCAAGCATCCCTGAACACGAATCAAACGTTTTTGAGATTATGTCTGTGTGTGTGTAAATGTGTGTGTGTGTATCTATATGTATATGCGCGCGCGTGTGTGTGTGTGTGTATGTGAAAGTATGTGTGTGTGTGTGTATGTGAAACTCTAGAGACGATAACTGACGAATGAATAGACCAATTCGAACGGAATTTGGTACAAAAATTACAATCCATGAATACTGGAAGCCTATTGTTTTTAAACACAATCGAATGTTCAGAACCGCCCTAAATTTTCGAGTAAAATTTTGAAAAAATCATCAAAGCATAAAAAACCTTCACTAAAGTTACGTAAACAGTCATTCCTTATGTAATTTTTCATTAGAAAACGATTGACATAAACTTTTGAACTCTAGCAAGAACCGTTCTCGAGATATTGTACATTTTTCAAAAAAATTTATCAAAAACTCATATAAAATAAAAAAAATATTTCCTATTGAGAAACATGTTCACTTTTCATATGTAATACCATGCGATAAATTGGGTGACATCATTCTCGTGGATCTAGCTCGTTCCATTCATGAGAAAAGATACTTTGAGTAATACGTTTGTATTGGAACGCCAGTAGTCATTTATCTGCTATAAGAATAACTTATTTCTCCGTCCATAACGCTTGGCAAGATATTGGCGGAATGTCGACGACTTGGCTACTTTTTAAATGTTGCCAAATTACCGAAAATCTCGCCAAATAGATAAAAATGACGCTAAATTAATTAAAATGACGACTAATTGATGAAAATTTAATACCGAACAATTTAATTGAAGAATATAAGTATTTCCTATAAGAATAACTAATTTTTTTAGTGTAAAAGTAGTAAATTCATTGCATTATATAAGGAAAGTCATGTACTGCCCACATCGGATTTTCTCATTTGGTATTATGAGACATGCAATTAGCTTTGACGATGTCTCCTCAGCTAAAACAACCTACATTTTTTATTTGTTCCAAAGCGCTTGGCACTTGTTGTACATCGTTGCGCAGAACACTAAATTTCGTACAAAGGAAGAAAGGGTGATCACATGATATGTAGAATGGCACCTTTTTTGTTCACTGAAGTAACGTTAAAAGTAGCTTCAAAACTCTATACAAACTGCTAATTTATTGTATCGCGCTACTCGCTGCACCACTTATTACTTTTCTTATATACATAATGTATAAGGAAAATATTGTGACGGGGTCGAAAATTCGAATTCGAGTTTTCGACGGGAGAGCACGTTTCAAGCACCCCTGATCACGAATTAAACATTTTTGAACGAATCAAACATTTTCAAACGATTTTGAATCAAACATTCTCTGTGTGTGTGTGTGTGTGAAAGTATGTGTGTGTGTGTGTGTGAAAATATGTGTGTGTGTGTGTGTGTGTGTGTGTGTGTGTGTGTGTGTGAAAGTATGTGTGTTTGCAAGACCTGGAAACTGGGGACATTCGTATGTTTACACACCAACAAACCGCGGACCACCTTCACACCGCGGACGTCCTCGGTTTGTTTTATTGCGAAAACGTGAATCTGAGGACTAAATTTATAATGTAAAAGTTTTTTTTTATAAATCTGGAGGTAGTCCTCGATTAGTAGGCTTATAGTGTATTGTGTGTATGACGCGCTCATCAGGTGTGTATCCGATAAAATCGAGGTCCCCGCTTTCATGTTAGAAAATGGGTTTGGACGGAGGTCCTCGGTTACTCGTAATTTCCACACGTTTGATATTACACAACCGGTTTTGGGTACTTACAAGTCAAAATTGTAGGTTTTTTTATTCATCGTATTGATTATTTTATTCTGCGCTTAAAGATTGAATTGTTTTTTACTTTAATGCCGTTTCTAATTGTTTGATATATGCATAATTCCCTTTTCAAGTCCGTAAGCAAGGAGTAGTTTTTTGGGGTTAATCTCTCTTCGGAAAAAAATCTATGAAAAGTACGTAAACATAAGATCGTACCAGACCTACCCCCCCCCCCCCTCTTTATTATGCATATTTAGGAGGGGCTATCACGGAAAAAGTTGTCAGGGTCCCAGCTGGGGATGATGCTGGCCTGATCTGTTATCAACACAGATTATTTTTTGTGAATACTTAAGGGTATATTTTTCGGACGTGAAGCTGGGGGGGGGGGGGGAAACCCTCAAATCCGTTATTGTCAGAAACAAGACGTTTCGCTACATTTTTCAATGTGCTAAAATAGAATGAAAAAAAATGTTCCAATTATTTTTAATCATTCTAATCCTCACTTTAACAAATTTTAATTTTAATTTAGAATAAAATTCAGTGTAGTCGATCAGTTATATTTTGTAGTTCAGCATGTAGATTTTATTTCAATAAATCTAATTTTTAGCTGTGCAAAAAGTTAACTTGGCAGAACAGGCTTCATCTATTTTCAAATTTATTGCAATGGAATTAGTAATATTTCATTGCGCACACGCATTTATTTTTAGGATATAGTTAGTTATACATAGGCTCTAGGTTCTTGTCGGAGATCGCGTTAAGGTTGGTTCCGCCTGAGATAGCCAAAGATTTATTTTTGGGACATAAAACTACAAATAAAGCAATAAACAAAACATCAAATCTTACACACAATAAACTGCGGACATTTTTTACATCCAGTGGAATGCGGACATTTTTTACACACAGTAAAACGCGGACATTTTTTACACACAGTGGAATGCGGACATTTTTTACACACAGTAAAACGCGGACATTTTTTACACACAGTAAAACGCGGACATTTTTTACACACAGTAAATCGCGGACATTTTTCACACTCAGTAGAATGCGGACATGTTTTACACACAGTAAAACGCGGACATTTTTTACACACAGTGAAACGCGGACATTTTTTACACACAGTAAATCGCGGACGTTTCTTACACCCAGGTAAGCGCGGACATTATTTATACCAGTAAAAAGCGGACATTTTTATACGCAATATAACGGGGACAGGAATTATCGATTAGCTAGGCTATTATTATTATTAGGAATTCTTAGCAACTTATATACCGAACATCAAACAATTAACATTCCAAATTCAAGAACTTTTTAATCAAAGAAATTCATTACGTACCGTTTATTAGAAAATAGAAAAGCTTACAAAATTATTCTAAAATCCAAATGTTAAAAATTTACGTTCCATGTTCAGTGTGATATATGGCCCGTGTAGGGAACAATGAAAACATTATTTCATTTTATTATATTATTTTTAATATTTAAGTTATTCTTTACTATATCTTCGTTTTGTATTAATGTTTTTCTCTATATGTTATGATTAACTCATGCCTCCATAACATGAGTTTATTGATAATAAAGAAAGTTAAAAACAGTATGAAATGTAAAGAATTGCATATATTAAAAAACAAATAATGGAAATGTATTTTATAAAAAGGACGGGTATTTAAAGTTAGTATTACTAAACAAATATCTAATTAGCAAATTATTCAATTAAGTAGGAAAAAGAACCCAGTAAAATGTTTTCCATATTAAGTACGGAGGAAACATATAGGATTTTATTGGAACTGAATACATAATAGGTGCAGGCATGTAATCAGGAGTGATATCGGGGTATATCCCCCATGCCAGAAATTCTAAGTTACCAAAATTTGATTTCATATACCCCCCCCCCCCGAAAAAAAAACCTTCTAGCTACGCCCTTGCATAGGTGCACTTAAGAGTGCTTATGGGCATGAAGCCCCCGAGACGCCATTTTAATATACAAAAAGAGTAAAAATAACAAATATTTCTCTAAAAGAAATTCTTAATCCCCCCAGAGAAAAATCTGGGTGCCCCACTAACTAAATGTATCGATATATATGCACAATTAAGTGCATATATTCCACACTTAGGTGCATATTTTTGTGCATATTTTGCAAAAATTTTGAGCATTAGGAAAAAATATTCATATATAATGTTGAGCATATTTGCATATTATTTGGCCTAAATATTGTGCATGAAAATCCGCGCCCTACTCATTAAGATAAGGAATGAGTTGGTTAAAACTATAAAGTTGTGACGAGACTTTAGAAACAATCCTATCAACATGAGTGTTAAAGTTTAACTTAGAATCTAACGTTAAGTCTAAACAGTGCTATTTCTGTAAAATTATAAGCTTTGCAACGCTAGGCTGTTGATTCTGGCTTTTTTTCTATACTGGGCATTTTCGTTGAAAAATAAGTTCTGGAACTCCGTTCTGGATTGCTTCATTTTGAGTACGAGGTTCCGGCACAAAAATAGCCTTGGGTCTAAATATTAAAATTATTAGAAATTTCAACAACTGTATCACGAGTGTTACTACATGACCAGTAAATGATCACGTTTTGATGAGAGAAACGATACTTTTGTTTTTGTAATATTAATAGAGAAGTTATTCCATATATATATTTCCATATAGACTTCAACCAGCGAATTTGTATGCAAGGGCGTTAACCCGTGTGAGATATGACACCTCCCTGAATGACTTAGTTGGAAACTTTTCAATTTGGTCGGAAAATATTCAGTTAGTCCGGAAAATTTTGGTTAGTGCACAATATTGGAATCTTGAAAAATCTACTAGAATATGTAATGAACAAGAAAGATCAATCATGCATAAGCATTGATTATGAAACACTTTCCAACTGAAATGTAATTTCATTTAAAAATTTCTAAAATGTGATTCATTCAGTGGTAATATATTTTACATTATCACAGTACTACAGTAATTTATTATACTTAAATATTTAAAACTGTATCGAAATATAAATCATCTGATTCTTTATGCAAAATCAATGAATATTTCATTCATATAACTTGTATTCCAGACTCCAGAGCTAAATAATTTTGTGTGAAAAAAATTCAGCAATTCTTATGTAATTCATCTTACAATCGCTTGAGATATTTGCATTCTGCATATGTTAAAATTCGGCTTCCTTGAAGAAATAATAAAAGTTTAGGGATCATTTAAAATCGCAACTATTGTAATTACATAGGCACGGAATTTAGATACACAGATAATACACAGATAATATATATGTGTATGTGTATGTACTCAAAGTATTGGAATCGTGCCGAAGATCGGAACTCGAATTTTCAAAGTATCTACACGTTTTGGGACTTCTAGAACACGAAAAAACTACTTTTAGGAAGACGTCTGTGTGTGTAAGGGTGTATCTGTGTATGTTTCTGTGTGTCTGTGTGGATATTACATCCACTCTAATTGAAAAACTAATGGGCCGAATTTCATACAATTTGGTAGGTATGTTTTTTGTGGGAAATCCTGATGTTCATTAGATTATAGTACGATTCGTAATAAAAGAATCTGCCTTCTTTCCGAAATGGCGGCAGAAATTGCCTTTATCCACTCTAGCTAAAAACTAATGAACCAAATTTAACAAAATTTGGAGTATAATATTTCAATAACCTACAAGTGATTTATATACCAAATTTAACAAAATTTTGTATATAAATCATTTGTAGGTTATTCTACTACGATTCGGGAAAAAGGAACGGGCTATTTTTGCGAAATGGCCAGCAAAAATCGTTATATATAAAAATAAAAGACTACGTGTGCTCAATTATATCAATTAAATTCCTATTTTATATGTGATTTTTGACAACAAAAAGAATAAGACTAACCCCATTACTCTAGGACTAGCCGTTCTTGAGATATTCTAGTTTTTTCGCGTTTTCGTTACGCCACCTTTGACAATAAGTCTAGCTATCAAATGAGAACCAAATATAAGTTTAACGTGTAAATTCAATGTCATTTAAAATACTTATGTTGTGCAGATAAACTCAAATTATCATTGAATAAATAAAGAGAACGAATATGAGTCTGCAGAGAAAGACATGTGCTGTCCACATCAGAATTTTTAACAATATTACACCAATGATTTATAGAAGTGAACGGGGATTATTTTCAGGCCATTTCGAAAAAAATGTATGATCTATATTTAAAGATCCATCAAATTTTTGTCGAATAAAATGTTCAACAAATTTAAGCTGTGTACCAAATTTTAACTCTCTAGGACGTAGGAAAGTGCATTTAAAATGCCATCAATTAAATTTATCATGAAGAGTTATATAAAATTTAAAAAAAATGAAAAATTGTTATCTACCAAATTTATTTTAAAATATGAAGCCACTCCCATATGCAAAACGTTTAAACAAATGGAGAGATATTTATTATATAATATCTCTCTCTTTTCTTTCTGGAAGATATCCCAAAGTCAGAATTTAATTGAATTTGTTTTTTTCCCTATATTAAATAATTTTTTTAATTAAAAAACTACTTAACATATTTTACTGAATTTTTTTTTATATATTCTATGGGATAATGTGAATATTTCCTAAAAATTTCGAAGCAATTCGTGAATTTTAAATTTACTTAAAAAATGTTTGAAAAATTAGGTCCCATAGGGTTCAATGTATTTCATTTTTTCAACCCGGGTTCAATAAAAAACTAATTGGGTGATATTATTTATTTATATTCCCATAGGTCCTACAGACTGTCTGAACAACATACTAAAATTTCATTTTGATAAACTCATTTTTACGGCAGTTATCGTGCTAACGGACAGACAGACAGACAGACAGACAGACAGACAGAATGAACAAAGTCATAAACACTTTTCAACTTTGTTGTAAAGTGTTAAAAATCTGAAACTAATCGGAAAAAGCAAATGAAAAGATTCGCCATTTGAAGCCCTCATAGATTCACTTTTCTTTCCTGGTACGTATAGCCTCGAGAACCCTATCGGGGAGGCTATATTGATCTCTATTATTTATCAATTAGCAATATATTAATTATCCGCTCCTCACGGATACATTTCATATTACACCATTATGTTTCTTCCATAGCAAATGGAAAATTTGCCCTCTTTAAAATTCCATTCGCCCCCCTCCCCCGGTCAAGAAGTCCTGAAAGAAACACTGACCTTCAAGGGCCCTTAAAACGACGAGACCCCCCGCCGTTTTAGGGGCCCCTTTTATTCAGTCACTGATATTCATATGTTATTAAAAAAGGGAAGAAATATAATTCTTGATTTTCAACAATTTTTTGTTTAATTTTATGTTAACATTTCTGCGTTAGGATAACCACATTTTTTTTGATAAAAAAAAAACCAGTTAGAATTTTTAGATATTTTACAATAATTTAATAAATTTCTATAAATACTACGCGAAAAAATAAGCGGGGGGGGGGATGGGCACCCATGGCGGGATAAAAAAACTTTTTTATTTATGTTTATAAATTATTGTGTCGTGGGCAAAAAACTTTTCTGAATATTTGGGAATGTTAGATTGTATGTGAATATTTGCGAGCGAAAATTGTTTCTTGTGGAGGGGGGGGGGGGAGGGGCACCCATGGCGGGATAAATACCTCTTTTATTTATGTTTATAAATTATTGTGTCATGGAGAAAAATATTTCTGAATATTTGGGAATGTTAGATTGTATGTGAATATTTGCGAGCGAAAATTGTTTCTTGTGGAGGGGGGGGGGGGGAGGGTCACCCATGGCGGGATAAATACCTTTTTTATTTATGTTTATAAATTATTGTGTCATGGGAAAAAATATTTCTGAATCTTTGGGAATGTTAGATTGTATGTGAATATTTGCGAGCGAAAATTGTTTCTTGTAGAGGGGGGGGGGGAGGGGAAACCATGGCGGGATAAATACCTTTTTTATTTATGTTTATAAATTATTGTGTCATGGGAAAAATATTTCTGAATATTTGGTAATGTTAGATTGTATGTGAATATTTGCGAGCGAAAATTGTTTCTTGTGGAGGGGGAGGGAAGGGGCACCCATGGCGGGATAAATACCTTTTTTATTTATGTTTATAAATTATTGTGTCATGGGAAAAAATATTTCTGAATCTTTGGGAATGTTAGATTGTATGTGAATATTTGCGAGCGAAAATTGTTTCTTGTGGAGGGGGAGGGAAGGGGCACCCATGGCGGGATAAATACCTTTTTTATTTATGTTTATAAATTATTGTGTCATGTGAAAAATTATTTCTGAATATTTGGGAATGTTAGATTGTATGTGAATATTTGCGAGCGAAAATTGTTTCTTGTGGAGGGGGGGGGAGGGGCACCCATGGCGGGACAAATACCTTTTTTATTTATGTTTATAAATTATTGTGTCATGGGAAAAATATTTCTGAATATTTGGGAATGTTAGATTGTATGTGAATATTTGCGCGCGAAAACTTTTTCTTGGGAAGGGGATGGGGAGGGGCATCCATGGCGGGACAAAAAAAACTTGTTTTATTTATGTTTATACATTATTGTGTCGTGGGAAAAAATATTTCTGAATATTTAGGAATGTTAGATTGTATGTGAATATTTTCGCGCGAAAACTTTTTCTTGGGGAAGGGGGGGGGGGGGCTGACCATGCAAAAATTATAATACTGAACACTTCAAACAATTGTTTTGAATTTTAGCGATAATTGCATTTCAACAAGAGGGGTGGGGTGGAGGGGGGGGAGCCTTACTTCCCAGCCAATGAAAAACGCGCAGTGAAGTGTCACTCTCGTTCCCTCTCAATAGAAAGAAAATGGCGGAAAAACACGTAAAAATAGTAACTTTTAATTTAACTGAATTTTCGTTATTTTTCAAAATGAAAAGTAACTAATTAAATTAAAAGCTAACGAAAATAAAACTAACTAATTAAATTAAATGTTAACGACAATAAAACTAACTAATTAAATTAAATTTAACGAAAATAAAAGTAACGAGATAAGTTAAAAGTTAACGAAAATAAAAGTAACGAAATAAGTTAAAAGTTAACAAAAATAAAAGTAACGAAATAAATTAAAATTTAAACAAAAAAGTGACGAATTATCTTTAACTTTTTAACGGCGTTATTCCCAAGTCTGTGGGCGGCAAGGTGTATTTTGGTCAAAGGGGTATTAGCACTGACACGGACGGATTTTGGCGCCTTTTTAAAGTTGTCCGAGTTGGTGTATTCGTATAATGACTCGACTGCAAGGTTATTATATCTATCGGGTAGTCAAAATGCATATGCGCTGTAACTATTGACATGGGGACATGGAAGAGGGCATCGCCTCTCGGATTCCAGGTATTGTCCAGTTATCCCTTTCAAAAGCATGTCAGACTTTTCTTCCCGGTATTAACGCCTGCCAGTCACAACTATGTGGACGTGGTTTAATTCAAGTTTTGAAAGCGGCAACGATAATGGGCACATTCGTCCCAAAGGGAATTGATTCATTCTAATCGCCATGTCGTCACCCAGGTTACAGGGCCTAAAAGTAACAGTGTGCCGACCGAGACGAAAAACAGGTTCCCTAAAACCCCCTCCCATAGGCGACGTTGGTCTTGAATAAGCGGTCTAAAGCGAAGGAGTTAACATTGAAACTAATGGGAATTTATTGCAAATGAAATGACCGATATCTTTCGAAATAACTGAATAATTTGTGTGAAATTTGGTGTGATTATTGTAAGTGATATACGCAAAAAGTCATTTGATTTTCAGAGAGATTGAGCTAGGGATATATTCGTATTATTGAAATTTTATTTAACTTTATCTGTGGTCGTTCAAACATTTGAGATTCAAAATAATCAAGTTCATTCATCACAGTAACGTGAAATTCGGTATGACGTTTTCTCTTGTTATACATTTCAGTTCTTTCGATTTTGAAGATTATCGGGCCAGCCTGTCCTGGGCCCGCCGTAGGACTTTACTTGTTTTTAGAGAATAACTCGAAAATCAGAGAAAGTAGGAAATCTAAATTTAAAATGTCGTTTTCGTTTGGGGTATATTTTAATTCTTTCAATTTTGAACCGTATCGGGTTAGCCCTTCTTAGGCCCGCCTTAGAAACTCATCCGTTTTTGCGGTATAACTCGAGAACAGGTGTATTTAAAAATTCGAAGTTCAGCATATCCTTCTCATTTGCTGTATATTTTAACTCTTTGGATTAAAAATCTTATCGGGCTAGTCCGCCCTGAGCCCAACAAGAGGAATATACCGTTTTTTATAGAATAACTCAAAATTCGGAGAATCTAGAATGTCTAAATTTTATATATCAATGTCCTTTGAGGTATATTACATTTCATCCCATTTCGAACCTTATCGGGCTAGCCCGTCTTGGCCCACCATAGAAATTTACTCGCTTTTCAAGAATAACTCGATCAATCGGAGTAGCTAAAAATGTAAATTTAGTATATCATTTCCTTTTGGATGAAATTTAATCTAGATTTTAAACCTCATCGGGCTAACCCGTCTTGGGTACGCTGAAGAAGGCTTTCGTTCTTGAAGAATAACTCGAGAATTGCAATAGCCAAAAATTCCAAGTTCAACATGTCGCTAGCTTTTGTGGTATATTTAAGTTTCTTCGGATTTGAACTTTATCGGGATAGCCCGTCCTGGGCCCGACATGGGAATGGACATTGTTTCTTTAGAATAACTGGAAAATCGGGGCAACTAGAAAATATAAATTTAGTACATCCTTATCTTTCGGGGAATATTTAAATTTCTTCGATTTTAAACCGTATTGGGCGAACCCGCCTTTTAAATTCACTTTTTTGGGGGAATAACTCTAGAACGGGAGTATATAAAAGTTCCAAGTTTAGAATGTCGTTGTCATTTGCGGTATATCTTAGCTCATTGGATTTAAAACCTTATCGGGCTAGCCCGTCCTGGGCCCAACAAAAATAATGTACTCGTTTTTTTAAGAATAGCACCAAAACTATAGTAGCTTGAATGTCTAAATTTAGTATATCCTTGTATTTTTGGGTATATTTTATTTCTTTGGGTTTTGAACCTTATCAGGCTAGCCCGTCTTGGACCCGACGTAGAAATGTACTATTTTTTCGAAAATAACTCGAAAATCGAAGCAGATAAATAAATCCAAATTTAGTACATCATTTTCTTTTGGAGTAAAGTTTAATACTTTCGAATTTGAACCCTATCGGGAGAGCCCATCCTGGCCCCGACATAGTAATGCACTCGTTTCTTAAATAACTCAAGCAGAGCAGCTAAAATATTTTATATATCATTGTTTTAGGGGTATATTTTAATTCTATAGATTTTGAACCTTATTGTGCTAGCCCGTTTTAGGCCCGTCTTAGGAATGCACTCGTTTTGGGGGAGCAAGTTTAGCACGATCGAATTCCTAACACGATCGCATTCTTAAGGCTGACTAAAGACGGGCTAGCCCGATGAGGTTCAAATTATAAATTATGATAAACCCCAAAAGAAATTGATATACTAAATTTATAATTTTTAGCTGCTCCGATTCACGAGTTATTCTCGAAAAACAGTACATTATCACTATGTCGGGCCCAAAGACGGTCGAGCCCGAAAGAATCAAAATCCAAAGAAATAATATATAACACATATCGCAAATGACAACGACATTCTAAACTTGGAAATTTTAGATACTCCGGTTCTAGAGTTATTCCCCCAAAAAGTGAATTTCTAAGGCGGGCCCAAAACGGGTTCGCCCAATACGGTTCTAAATCGAAGGAATTAAAATATTCCTTAAAATATAAGGATGTACTAAATTTATATTTTCTAGTTTCCCCGATTTTCCAGTTATTCTAAAAAATAGGTTCAATGTCGGGCCCAGGACGAGCTACACCGATAAAGTTCAAATCCTAAGACTTTTAAATATACCCCAAAAGCCAACGACATGTTAAACTTGGAATTTTAGCTACTTCTCGCGTTATTCTTCAGAAACGAATGCATTCTTCAGCTGATCCAAGACAGGCTAGCCCAATGAGGTTCAAAATCTAGATTAAAATCCATCCAGAAGGAAATGATTTGCAAAGACTGCAAATACGACCAAAAGTCTTCAATAGCACGAATTTCTGGGACGTTAGCAGGGTTGATGTACTTATCAACAAATTCGACATTTTCTGACCTCAAAGGTTCCAATACGATTTTTGCGAAATGAGTGCTGGCTCGGTCAGGTCAAAAGACATATTCACCTTTTCTATAATTAACACGTATATGAGGAATGAGCCTACGCGTAATACATTCTTTTTAGTAATCCAGATTTGTGGATAAATGATTGGCTGATGCCCTTTGGCATAATCGGTATATAGACCAAAACGTTTTGTTCAAATTTAGCTTTTTTCCAATATTTAATATTAGATGGAGTGGCGGACACGTCTTTGGTGTAAAATTCACCGTTTCCATAGATGGTCAAATGACAGCGGATAAAACAAAACTCGCTATCTATATAATAAAAGGCAAGGTCTATGTGTGTGTCTGTGTGTGTGTCTTACACACTATACGTTCAGCGACCGCGCGTCGAAGAGCTACGAAATTTGGCAATCGGAGACCCGGGGGGGGGGGGGGGGGACACGTGAAATCCGATTTTTAAAATTTGAATTATTTTTTTAGTTATTTACTGTTTTATGCGATTTCGACCGTTTTTCCCTTTTTTCTCTACCATCCAGACGTCGTAGAAAAAAACAAATCACACCACCGGAAAGAGCAGACAAATGCGAGTAAAAATATATCAATCTCAAATCTCAGGAACAAATTATAATATTTTTTAAAGATTTTAAAACAAAAGTCACTTTCGGTTAAAAAAAAACGAACTTTGGTTTTTAAATCCTCTCATCTCAAAAAGTACTAATGATTTCGACTATGGAATGAGAATATTTTAAATGATATTAATGAAAAGCGTAAACACTGAAGAAATAAAAAAATAAAAATAAATAAAGTTATGGAGATTGTCACGGTGCCTTAAAATTTCCTTTTTAGTTTTAACGTCATTAAACTAAACCAAACTTTGTTAACTCCACGGGGTTGAGGGCACGGTAGCCCAGTGGTTAACGCGTTGGAATTGCACTCGGTAGGCCCGGGTTCCATTCCCGCCACTGCCAAAACTGCAGCCGTGTTCACGCGGAGTACGATCACGTTAAACATGTGGGTCTGTAAGTCCCTCCGAGAGGTTGGTGATAGGGGAAGGAGGGTACGGTTCCTGTGGATGCCTCCCCCACTGGGTTCCGGTCTAAATTGGGTGAATAAAAAGAAAGTTATGGAGATTGTCGCGGAGGGCGCGGTTGTCCAGTGGTTAGCGCGCGGGAATTGCACTCGGTAGGCCCTGGTTCGATTCTCGCCACTGTCAAAATTGCCGCCGTGTTCACGCGGAGTACGATCACGTTAAATATGTGGGACCGTAAGTCCTTCCGACAGGTTGGTGGTAGGGGAAGGAGGGTACGTTCCCTGTGGATGCCTCCCCTGTGGATGTCATGGGTTTTGGTCAAAATTGGGGGGGGTGCACTTCCTGGCCATCCAAACAGTTACCTTACACCTTTCTGGTAGGTCGCGCCAGCGAGTTTGCCACGGTCAGAATTTTCAAGGGTAGTGAAAAGGTGGTCGCCAAAGGCGGCTAGTCCAAAATAAATTGTCTACTGTCGAATTTTCGAAGCAAGTAGCGACATTTGGTTTTCGCAAGCTTCATTTGGATATTCGTTCGAGATGGAATGCAAACTTCGACGTTTTCCAAGCTACGGACGTTCCAACTAACACTATAAGCGCTTCAATTACATTGACTTAAATTTGGACATGCGAATATACGGGTGGAAGAATCTCTCAAAAACACGGCTATGGGACAAACCCTATCCCAAACAGGTTGACCCCCATTTGCAGGCAGTTGACACCTTTGACACCACCCATCAGAGATAACGTACAATAGATCAGAGGATACGACTCTCCTGACCCACAGGAAGAAGATAAAAGAATTTGAGAGCGGAGAATTTTAATCCTTCAAACAGTGACCTCTAGAATAAAATTTGTTAGGAGTTTCTTATTCATCCAATATACTTCCATAGTTTATACATTTTTAACATAAATACTCTATATTATTTATATATATTCATTTTCAATTTCTTTACAATTTTCAAGCTCTCAAAACCTTAAGCCACAAAATAAGTCCGTGAATTTAATCTGGGAACTTTGGATTTCCGTCCTAATTTTTTACTTTTTCTATTGTTCATTCTTATTAGGTCTCAATAAATATGACAGAGTTGATTAAGTATATAGCATTCGATTTACAGAATTTATCATTATACTTGCAATGGAGTACAATAGAGAAACATTGTTTTTCCAAATCAGCGTATTTTCTTTCAAAAAGAAAATGAAATATAGATAAGTAACGTATGCAACTCATGATTTCCACTACAGATTAACAGATTCTTATTTTGTTGGAAAACAGCAACACAAATTAGAACTTTCTTCAACCAGATATCACTAAAATGAATAGGCTTATTGCAGTTACCAATTAAAATATGCACAAAAAGTTGAAGTAAATTGGTTCATTATTTCGTGAGATATGGTGTTTCTGGAGAAAAGTAAAATATCTAATATCTAGTAAGTAACTATTAAACATACTATTAAACTAACTATTAAACAATAGTGTCCATTAATTATTGGTAAAATGTACTTAAGTTATTTTGTTACATAATAATTGTGAAAATATATAATGTTTTAGGATTTTCCCCATTTTGGATCAATAACGACTATATCGCAAGAACGGTGTAGATTATCGTTCTAAAAATTATGTCATTTGCTTTTAAACAGAACTTTACATATTAATTGGCAATTTTCGCAGGAAATTTTTAAATGTAATTACGTTTCAATATAGTTCCGATATTCGGGGAAAATTAACTGCAGTTTGGCTCAATTCGATTTTCTCATAACATAATTTATTTTTAATAGTTTCTTTATTTTTTATTTTATTTTGTTTTATTTTACAAAATCTTTTTGAAAAATCGGTATAAAGAACCTAAATGATTACAATTATAGTGTGTTACCCTTCACTTTAAAGAGCAAAAAAAATCGATTAAAACCGCACTTCCTAACAGTATACCTAACAGTGGGTGGAGGGGGTAACTTGCCTCCCGGTGGGACTAATGACATCACGAAAAATAAAATTATATTGCGGTTACCTTTCACAACAATGATTGTAACTATGAAGTCACGTGGTCATTGAGCCATAAATAAACTCTTATGTATGATTATCTCAAATTTTGTTCTATGCTGTCATGTTAAAAAAATATGAAGTTTAGAATAAATTTCGAACTCGAATTAAAAAAAAAGTATATCATGTTCTAGATTATTTGTAACAAAGCTGGATATAAGATTTCATGAAAATCCGTTAATATTCGTGGCCGCTATCGGGAATACAAGAAATCGACCACAGACAGACGGAGGGACATCATTAAAAAAAAAAGGCAAAATGTGTTCAGAAGGTCTTAAAACATATTGGCATCAAAATCTCGAATTTGAGAAAACGATTATGTATGTAATACTACTACACGAATATCTATGTGATATACACCATATGAATACAAAATATTATAAACAAGAAAGATCAATAATGCATAAAGCATTGATTATGAAACATTTTCCAACTGCAATGCAATTTTATTTAAACATCTCTAAAATGCGATACATTCAGCGGTGGTAGTATTTTTAAAATTATCACAAAACTACAATAATTTATTATATTTGAAAACTTAAACTTCATCGAAAAAAAATGAACTTTATTCAAATGATGTCATCGAAATATAAATGACCTGGCTCTCTATGTAAAAGAAGTAAATATTTCATTATACACATTTATTTTATTCCTTTCATTCATCACAATACTACAATAATTTATTTTACTTAAAAACTTAAAACCATGGAGGTAAAAGTAACTTGAATCTGTGTTTAAAACTTCATCGAAAAAGTCTGCTATAAAATCGTCTGCTTAAAACTTCATCGAAAAAATCGTCTGCTTCCCAATATAAAATCAATGAATGTTTCATTCATATCAGCTATTTTGCAGACTCCATGAGCTAAATAATTTTCCGTTAAGGAAATTCAGCAATTCTTATACAATTCATCTTACAGCTTGGTAAGTTTACATTCTCCATAAATGAAAATTAGGCTTCTTTGTAGAAATAATTAAAGTTTAATGATCATTTAAACTCAAATATATTGTAATTGCGTTGTTTCAGAATATAGGTGAACAGAAATTAAGCAAATAAAGCGATTTTAGGACGGATACAACACTAAATATAAATTAAAAATAACATTAAAAATCACGAATTCGACCCAAGGTGGATCGCATTGATTATTTAAACTCAAATATATTGTAATTGCGTTATTTCATAATATAGATGCACAGAAAATAAGCAAAAACAAAGCTGTTTTAGGACGGATACAACACTCAATATAAATTAACAAGATCAACCATGCATATAGCATTGATTATGAAACACTTTCCAACTTCAATGCAATTTTATATAAATATCTCTAAAATTCGATATATTCCTCGGTAATATTTTTAAAATTATCAAAATACTACATTAATTTATTATATTTGGAAACTTATAACATCATCGAAAAAAATGAACTTCATTTAAATAACGGCATTGAAATATAAAATGCCTGGTTTAAACATCTCTAAAATGCGATACATTCCTAGGTAATATTTTTAAAATTATCATAATACTGCAATAATTTATTATATTTAAAAACTTCATCGAAAACAAATGGAATTTATTCAAATGACGTCATCGAAATATAAATCGCTTCTATAAAAATGTAGCATTTCATTCATAAACATTTTTCCAATTCTTTCATTCATCACAATACTATAATAATTTACTTGATTTAAAAATTTAAAACCATGGAGATACAAATAATTTAACTCTATGCTTAAAACTTCATTGAAAAAATCGTCTGGGTTCTTTGTGTAAAATCAACGAATGTTTCATTCAAATCAGCTGTATTGCAAACTCCATGAGCTATATAATTTTGCTTTAAAGAAATGCAGCAATTCTAATACAACACATTCTACATCTTTTGGTGTTTGCATTTTTCATAAGTGGAAATTAGGCTTCGTTATAGAAATAATCAAAGTTTGATAATCATTTAAACTCGAATATAATGTAATTGTGTTGTTTCAGTTAGTAGATGCACAGAATTTTAGCAAAAATAAGGCGGTTTTAGGACGGATACAACACTAAATATGAATTAAAAATAACTAACTTTAAAAATAACGATTTTGAGACAAGTTGGATGCCATATCTTATTTTAAAGTGGGTCACGTGATCTCTTCATAAAAAGGATGTAATTATTATTTTAATTTTTATTTAAAAACTACCGAATATGTTTTGCTAATTTTTATTTATATATTTTATGGGATAATTTGAATATTTCCTAAAACTTTCGAAGCAATTTGTGAATTTTAAATTCGCTTAAAAAATGTTTGAAAAATTAGGTCCCATAGGGTTCAATGTATTTTATTTTTTCAATCCGGGTTCAATCCAAAACTAATTGTGTGATGTTATTCATTTCTATTCCCACAGGTTCCACTGACCACCTGAACAACTAAAATTTTGATAAGGTCATTTTTGCAGCAGTTATCGTGCTAACGGACAGACAGACAGACAGACAGAATGATCAAAGTCATAAACATTTTTCAACAATGTTGCAAAATGTTAAAAAGAACTTTAAAAATCAAGATTTTGACACAATATGGATGCCATATTTTATTTTGAAGTGGGTCACATGATCTCTTTTTATAATATAGGTGTAATTATTATTTAAAATTTTATTTTAAAAACTACTGAATATATTTTGCGGAATTTTTTTCATTTTTTTATGGGATAATTTTAATATTTCCTAAAACTTTCGGAGGAATTTGTGAATTTCAAATTCTCTTAAAAAATGTTTGAAAAATTAGGTCCCATAGGGTTCAATGTATTTTATTTTTTCAATCCGGGTTCAATCCAAAACTAATTGTGTGATGTTATTCATTTCTATTCCCACAGGTTCCACTGACCACCTGAACAACTAAAATTTTGATAAGGTCATTTTTGCAGCAGTTATCGTGCTAACGGACAGACAGACAGACAGACAGAATGATCAAAGTCATAAACATTTTTCAACAATGTTGCAAAATGTTAAAAAGAACTTTAAAAATCAAGATTTTGACACAAGATGGATGCCATATTTTATTTTGAAGTGGGTCACATGATCTCTTTTTATAATATAGGTGTAATTATTATTTAAAATTTTATTTTAAAAACTACTGAATATATTTTGCGGAATTTTTTTCATTTTTTTATGGGATAATTTTAATATTTCCTAAAACTTTCGGAGGAATTTGTGAATTTCAAATTCTCTTAAAAAATGTTTGAAATATTAGGTTCCATAGGATTCAATGCATATCATTTTTTCAACCCGGGTTCAATCCAAAACCAATTGTTTGTTATTATTCATTTATTTTCCCATATGTCCCACCTACTGTCTGAATAATATAGTAAAATTTCATTTTAATAAAATCATTTTTATGGCAGTTATCGTGCGAACGGATAGACAGACAGACAAAATGAACAAAGTCATATACACTTTTCAACTATGCTGTAAAATGTTAAAAATATGTAAATACTCGTGTCATTTTAGCTTGAATTAAATGTTGAAATATCGCACAAACGATATCCAGAAAATGCGTGTTTCATTGCAGAAATAATATAATTTCAACATAATATAAAATGTTTATGTACATGTACACGTATGCGTAAAAAAATATTATATGCAACAAAAAATCTAGAGTATGTGTTTTATATAAAGAATTAAAGTTTTCAGCAAAAAGCAAATGAACACAGGTTTTGGTGAAAATCAGAAGAATGCCCCTTGCTCTAAGTTTCCCACGGTAGAGAAGAATTTTTCAGGGAAGAATGTATTTCACCCCTCATTTGGGACTCCAAGGGGATAATGATTGACACTAATCTTTCTTTGCGGCTAAGCAGGGGGCTGCCGCACACTAAAATATTCGTCTAATGGCCAAAGAGTGTAGGTAGGTATTCGAACGTTTTGAGAAAGAGTTTATACAGAGTCTTTACAATTAAAGTTCCACTTTGAAATGGCCATAAATGGACAACTACTGGACAGAATGCTATCAAACTTGGTAATAGTTTACATGAGATCATGGGATTTTATTTTCCGGAAGAAAAAAAAAAGTTCAAAAACTCCAGGGGGAATGGCAAAGGTCCGAGGGGCAAAATATACCTTCATGTTCGAAAGAACTTCGTGGGCAAAATAGACCTTCATGTACCTTAAAATGTTCGATTTTCCAAATAAATTAGAAACGGCTCCTTTAAAATTTGATAGAGGCTAGAAATTTTGCACATGGACTAATTATGTGATGAAAACACTCAATACGAATACAGTTTTTTTTTTAAATGTTCGTTTAAGGGGTGCTTCAGAGAAAAACGTCCGAAAGATGAATTTATGAAAAAGAAAAAAAACATGCTTCGGGATGAGATAGAGATGTCAAATGTGTTGTGCGGATAGATAGTTTGGAAGGCAGAGAGTGTACAGTTTCAATTTTCCAATATTTTCTACCGTAGGGATGACGCACATCAAAATGTTCGATTTTCGGAATAAATGAGAAACGTCAATTTGAAATGTGATAGATGCTTGAAATTTGATATATGGGCCAATAATCTGATACAATACCCAAGAAAAACGGAATTTTTAAAAAATGTGTATATAAGGGGGTGATTACCCTACACAGAAACATTTGAAAGGTGAAATGATAGAAAAAGCATGCTTTGTGATGACATAGAGACTTCAAATTTATTGTACAGGTAGATAGTTGGAAAGGATGAAAGTGTGCACTTTCAGTTTTCCCACATTTGCTAAAGCAGGGGGGTGCCGCACAATAAAATATTCGATTTGACAAACAAATGAAAATCGCCTCCTTTTCAACGGCTTGAAATTTGGTATATGGACAAATCATTTGATAAAAAAACACAAAATGAATACAATTTTCCAGCAATGTTCATAGGGGGGTGCTACACATGGAAAGTTTGAAAGGTGAAACGAAAGGAAAAGCATGCTTCGTGATAGAATAGTTCAAATTTGGAATATGGGTAAATAGTTTGAAGAAAAGAAAGTGTGCAATTTCAGATTTCCAATATTTGTTACTTTAGGTGTTGCCGCACACCAAAACGTTCGATTTTCCGAATAAATGAGACACACTTCCATTTAAATGTGATTGAGGCTTGATATTTGGTATATGAACCAATTATCTGATAAAAGACGAACTATTTCAAAAATGTTCATTTATGGGTGTCGATGTCGAAGGCCCAGACCACATTTATGGGTGTGCACTATAGGAAAAACCGTTCGAAATGTGAAATGATAAAATAGCATGCTCCGGGAAGACATTGAGACTTTAATTTGGTGTACGGGTAGATTGTTTGAAAGAAAGAATTGTGCAATTTAAGTTTTCCAATAGTTTCTTTTGGGGGGGAGGGGGGGGGGGTATGCACACTAAAATATTCGATTTGACGAATAAATGTGAAACGCGAATTAATCAAACATTTACATTATTCGAGAGTTGCTTATTGCGACACAGTATTTTTTCAACTGGTATTCGGCTTGTATTTATTTTAATTATCCTTAATGGATGTATAAGAATATTTATTCTCGCTATACAAAATTATCTTCACAGGCAGCTCTGAAGGTAAAAACATTCTGGTCCTGTGTGTAAACAAATTTACAAAAACTATTTTCTAATTACCACAGGGCGACAGGGATTTTCAAGGAAATTGAACTTAATTTTTCAAAAGATTGAATTTTCATTAATTGGGTGTATAATTGTCATTAATTTAGTATCATGTTATCAATTCGGCAGCATTTTCAGTAATTTGACAGCATATTAAAAAGTAGTCAAATTTGTCGGAATGTGGGATAGTTAGACTAAGAGACAAGTGCTACAGAAAATCATTACAATAATATTATCTTTCAAAACGCAACAAGACAAGTCATTTAAAAAGTACAAATTTTAAATTCGTATTATATTTTTTAAACCAACAATAGGAAAGTACACGTTACAGCTCGAGAACCCTAAACGTTCAAATTTAGTTCAAATTTAGCATATCGTTGCTTTTTAACACTTTACAGCATAGATAAAAAGTGTTTATGACTTTGCTCATTGTGTCTGTCTGTCTGTCCGTTCGCACGATAACTGTCGTAAAAATGACTTTATCAAAAGAAAATTTTAGTATGTTGCTGAGACGGGCTGTGGGACATACGGGAATGTAAACAAATAATATCACCTAATTAGTTTTGGATTGGACCCAGATTGAAATAATTAAATACAATGAACTCTAAGGGACCTAATTATTCAAACATTATTTAAGCGAAATTAATTCAGAAATTGCTTCGAAAATTTTAGGAAATAGTCGAATTATCCCATATAGTATATAAAAAGAAATCAGCAAAATATGTTCGGAATATTTTGAAGTAACAATTAAAATAATAATTGCATCCACATTATATGAAGAGATCACGTGACACATTTCAAAATAAAATATGCCAACCACTTTTTTTCCCAGTGTAATCGTGATTTTTAATTCTTTTTTATTTATATTTAGTGTTGTATCCGTTTTAAAACCGCTTTAGTTTTTATCTTTTCTGTGCATCTATATACTGCGCCAACTCAATTACAATATTTTGAGTTTAAATGATCATCAAACTTTGATTATTTCTACAATGAAGCTAAATTGTCACGCATGTAGAATGTAAACACATAAAGCTGTAAGAGAAGTTGTATAAGAATTGCTGAATTTCTTTAACGCAAAATTATTTAACTTTGGAGTCTGCAGTATAGTTGATAGGAATGACACATTCAATAATTTCATATAGAAAAGCAGACGATTCTATTGTATTGATTTATCGATGAAGTTTTAAGCATGGAATTATAAAGTACTTTTACCTCCATGGTTTTAGGTTTTTAAGTAAAATAAATTATTGTAGTATTTTAATAATTTTAGAAATATCGCTTCTGAAAAAAAGGAATGAAAAAAGTTTATGAATGAAATATTCACTGCTTTTATATAGAGAGCCAGGCGATTTATATTTCGATGACGTTATTTGAACACAGTTAATTTGTTTTCGATGAAGTTTTTAAATATAATAAATTATTGTAGAATTGTGATAATTTTAAAAATATCACTTCTGAATGTATCGCATTTCAGAGATGTTTAAATAAAATTACATTGCAGTTGGAAAGTGTTTCATAACCAATGTTTTATATATGACTGATCTTCCTTCTTGTAATATATTTTTACTTTCGCTGCAATACATGCTAATGTATAGATAAAGTATTGGAATAATGCTGAGAATCACATCTGGAGTTTTCTACGGATCTACACGTTTCGGGACCTGTAGAACACGAATGAACTACTTTTAGCGTGACGTCTGTGTGTGTGGTCTCTCTGTGTGATGTATGTATCCACTGAAGCTCAAATACTAATGGACCAAATTTCATAAAATTTGGTTGGTAAGTTACTTGTGCGTGACCCTGGTGCTAATTACTTTTCGGTATGATTCAGTATAAAAGAAACCGCCTTTATTTGCGAAATGACCCTCAAAAATCCCATGTATCCACTCTAGCCAAAAAACTAATTGATCAAATTTCACAAAATTCGGTAGATAAATCACTTGTGGGTTACCCTCGTACTGATTAGATGTTACTGCGATTCGAATAAAGAATATCGAGGATCTGATGAAGACTTTAAAGCGCAGTTGCTGAATGAAACTAAGGTACATTAAAAATGCAAATTCGATATAATATCAGAAAAGTGTCCATGTGGTTTTCTGCAATTAAACTCAATTTAACGCAGCATGAAATACAAAATAAGAAAATATATTTGTGTCTGTAGGAAAAGTCATGTGCTGCCCACGTCAGATTACTTTTAATATATATTTTTTTCTATTTATAAGTGAATTAAATGCGATTTGCAAAATGCGCAATTCTCAATATAAACAGTAGGAAATTTGAAATACATTCATTATTAACAAATGTGGTGAAGGCTTTGCAAGTTACTTTAACAGAATAGTGGTAGACCCTATTATTAAGAGAGGTTTTCGAGATATTGGGAATTTTATTTTTTGCTATGGAGCATAATATCCCAGATATATTAAATACATCGAATGAAATATAGTACGATAAATTACGTGCGGAAGCTAATAAAATGTTAGCATTTTTTTAATCAAAAAATTATTATAAAAGATAAATATGCTTTAAAATGTATTGCCTAAATAGTTTTTATATGTAATTTATTATTTAAAAATTTTAAATATTTTTTATTTAAAAAATCCGATCTTTTGTAAAAGGTTCGATCTCTTTTAAAATCTTTGATAACAAATGATAGCTTAGATGATAAATGATAGGGATTCAGCATCCAATTTAAGAAGAGGTATAGGGTAGTAGGTCACTAAAGATTTCCACTTTCGGTATATTTTCTAATTTCGTTTCAAAAATTTTTGCATAAAACACTTATTTATCGGAAACTGTTATAGATATAGATAGCTCAGATAATGACTGATACGGATTCAGTATTATTGAATTTTGAAAATTATCATCCCAGTCCATCCTGGGGCCGCGCAATAGGAATGTATACGTGTATTTTTAGAATAATAACTTGAATACCGGAGAAGTTAGAAATCTCACATTTGTCATATATTTGCCTTTCGTATCATATTTTCTTTCCTTGGATTTTGAACCTAATGTGTCTAAAGAAGTAGAAAACTAGCAAACAAAAACCAATTTTATAGGATCAACACCTTTATTTTAGATTGTTCTAAGATCTAGACCTTTATTTATGCAATTAAAATGTAACTCACATTTTCATATCATACAATAGAAGTGGTGACTATAAATTTTGTAAAACTAATATTTCATTATAAATCGGAATACGCTAAAATATTACCAATGGGTTCAATCATTGATTAAATATATGGAATTACTAGCAGGTATATCTGTTATTCGTACGGAATATATAATATAAAAACTTTAAATTCACAATTATTTGCAAATTCTTTGTATTCTAAATAATATTGTTATTCAAAGCACTCTATTAAACCATTTAATTCTCCCAAATTAAGTATCAGAATCTCTGTTTCTGCTATATAAAATTATCTTCAGAGGGAGATCGGAAGAATAAAATATCCTGATCCAGGATGTAAACAAATTTACAAAAATGGCATTACCTCTATTTGGGGCAAAGCTAAAAATAAAGGTCCCCTCATTTACAATAAAATTTTTCAGCGGTCATTTATTTCCCTCTGCCATTTTTTCCACGGTTATATTTTCCCTCGGCCATTTTTTCTTAGATTCCTTTGAAACTGTGCTAAGGGCCTCTAAGCTTATAGTTACGCCACTGGTTGGAACCAGGCGGGAATTGAGAGGGGAGCCGGGGGACCTAGTGCCCCCACCCTTTATGATGAAAACTAACATTAGTTCTATGCGTATGGGAACAAAGTTGAAATTGAATGTTGGGCCCTCCTTTTGAATGGTTCCCTCCACCTTTTGCAAAGTCTGTATCTGCCCATGGTTGTAACACATGTACATACCTATAAAGCTCTAAGTTTTTCAGGTTATACTGTAAACCTTTAAATAATGCAATGAAGTTGTGTCTGCAGTTAAAGCAGTCTGTTTCGATGGGCAACTGGGCATTATCCAAACGTGACCAGGATTTTGTTTACATCACACCCAACCTTTTACTCTACAACAGGTGAAAATGAAAAAGGGTTCGACTCTCACCAGCAGCAAATTACCCAAGGGAATTCAGGACCACCACCCCTCTCTACCTAGTACCTGCCGCCAAATTGCTCCTTTTGCCATCCTGCCTTGGTGTCTACACAAAAAGACAATTTTGTCAACTCGACAAACAGAGTTATAGAGTTTGACATTCTCGTAACAATGGTCAAAGTGAAAGTGCCGCTAAAGCTGTCAATTGTACCTAAATCCAAAATCTAAAAATAGGCAATAGAGACTTACTTTTCTGCTTCTGGGAGGGGGGGGGGGAGAAGGGGAGCTTCAATGAGTGCGTGTTTTTTGTTTCCTTATCAAAACTGTTATTGTAGTATTTATCATAGTTCTGGGTTTATAAATAAAATGAATTAAATTAAAATGTAATGTAATTTTATTTTTATTTCATGTTTACACTACTGATCAGTATGCAGTTAAATTTCCATCGCTACAGGCTGAAATGTTCCATATCCACATATAAGATCTCCCCGCTTATAGGGTCAGTTTTTTCAAATACGTAAGGGTGACCTTATACCTTATATCGAGTTTTGACTGTGTAACGTATGTTCAGCATAACGATTCTAACGAAATTATTCTATATCTTAAGGAGCGAAAAGCGTCTTCTTCCCACCCTCCTACCCCATTTGGCATTCAATCAATACGTATTTTAAATTTAACTCTCAATTCTCGCATATACTCTTCTGGATATGGAGTCGTTCACCAAGTACGTTGGCGCTTTGAGGTGGGGGGGGGGGGGGGGTCGCTTTAATGCGGATCGTCCGCATTTATTGTTTTTTCTTCTAATAAATGTTGTGAAAACTTTGGGGAAGTGCAGTTTTATTTTTAATTGCATGTCTATTTCATATGACAGTTTGGAACCGTATCAGTAAATATAACTCTCTCAAAGTTAAAAAATGTTGAAATTTTTTAAAAAAATTTATTATATAGAAAATCGAAAACTGAAGGGGGGGGGGGGGGGCATGGCTCTGTGCCGGTGCCCGTGTTTGCTTGTATAAACATAAATAACAGCTATGCCTTAATAATTTTCCATGTTAACATGTGGAAATTTATTATTTTAAATCAGTAAAATTTATTATTTTAAAACAATAAAAACTTTCTCTATCAATGTTCATAAACAGTTATACAATTTTGTCAATTTAGGCTAATTTATTTTATAAAATAATAATTGATTTACAAGGGGACAAAAATGAAAAAAAGTGACTTTTAATTTTTGTTTCATAAAAAGCAATTTCAATTTTTCAGAGTATTTAAAAGCTTCTTAAATCAAAAGCCTATCGTTTCCGACGATACCTAATTACCCCTTATAGACTATGACACTTGTTAATCATTGGCGCCGAAGATTGGGGGCCGGAGACAGGCATTTGTCGCTTCCTGTCCTGTGGATTTTACAGATTTCATTGTATATTTTATGCATATATGTGCGTGCATGTGTGCAATGCATCTTTTGCCTCCTCCTGGAAAATATCCTTCAGGCGCCTATAATGTCAATGGTTCAGACCGAGACTGGATAAGTGTCAGATGGTTGTTGACTACCGTTTTACTTATTTCTTAAGCTTAATAAGATATCCGGTCTCAAGTGACTAATATTTAGAACTAGTGAAATTTCACTGCAGAAAATTGAGAGGGTAATACGTTGAAAATTTCAAACTTTAAATGCGAAAATATAAATATTATTCCAAATAGTAAAGAAAAATATATTTATACAATTTTGATTTTTTTGGGGGGAGGGGAGACGCTTCCTCACACACATTAGGTAGGAGGGGCTTGTGCCCTCCCAAAAAGGGTCTAGCGATGCTTCGGATCCATGTTAAACAAAAATCAAACTAAGCCGGAGTAAACCGCCCAAAAACTATTTTTGTATATACGTCACTGGATGTATCTATGAGACAAGTCCCCGGTTTGTAGATGTATGAAACAGGTCCGCGATTTACTGTGTGTGAAACATGTCTACGATTTACTGTGTGTGAAACATGTCCCCGATTTACTGTGTGTGAAATAGGTCTGCAATTTACGGTGTGTGAAACAGGTCCGCGATTTACGGTGTGTGACATGGGTCCGCGATTTACGGTGTGTGACATGGGTCCGCGATTTACGGTGTGTGACATGGGTCCGCGATTTACGGTGTGTGACATGGGTCCGCGATTTACGGTGTGTGACATGGGTCCGCGATTTACGGTGTGTGACACGGGTCCGCGATTTACGGTGTGTACATATTAGATGTGTAACACCAGGTCCCCATTTTGGTTGAAAAAAACATGCGTTGAAATAATTAATTTTTTTTAAATTACGAAGTAGAAATGAAAAGTACACTGTATTTTAACTGGGAAATCATTAACGTTTTCACCAAAAATATATTCCTTAATAGGGTTCTCAGTTTGATAGGATACACACAGCGTCCTCGTTTTACAGGTCTTGCCCACCTGTGTGTGTGTGTGTGTGTGTGTGTGTCAATGAGTCTGTGGAGACGATAACTGACGAACGAATGGACCGATTCGAACGAAATTTGGTACAAAAATCATAATTTGTAAACACTGAAAGCTTATTGTTTTTATACGCAATCGAATGTTCAGAATCCCCCTAAATTTTCGAATGAAATTTTGAAAAAATCGTCAAAATATCAAAACCGCTAATAAAGTTACAGAAATAGACATTTCTTATGTAATTTTTCATTAGAAAACGATTAACATAAATTTTAGAACGCTAACATGAACCGTTCTCGAGATATTGCACATTTTCCAAAAAAATTATCAAAATGTCATATAAAATAAAAAAAATATTTCCTATTGAGAAACATGTTCACTTTTCATATGTAATACCATGCGATAAATTGGGTGACATCATTCTCGTGGATCTAGCTCGTTCCATCCATGATAAAAGTACTTTGAGTAATAGTTTTGTATTTGAACGCCAATAGTCATTTATCTGCTGTAAGAATAACTTTTTTCTCCGTCCATAAAGCTTGGCGAGATTCTAGCGACGAATTTGGTGGAATGTCACCATGCTAACTTGGCGACTTTTTTAAATGGTGCTAAATTAACGAAAAACTCGCCAAATGGATAAAAATGACGGTAAATCAATGAAAATGACGAGTCATTGGCGAAAATTCAATATCTTGGAAAGAATATAAATATCTACTATAAAAATAATCTATTTTTTTTACTATAAAAATAGTAAATTCATTGCATTATATAAGAAAAGTCATATGCTATCCACATCAGATTTTTTTAACTAACAGCAATCTCTATGTGGTACAGTATGTTTGGTTTCAGAGAATGATGTGGAGACTTCACAGTTAAAGAAACTAATTTTTTTTTTCATAGAATATATCAAACAAATATTATCGATACATATTAAATGCTTCCATTACCAATTTTTTTCAAAAATATTGTAAAAAATTATCATTTTTTCATTGCATTTTCAAATGAAAGGAACTGAAATTAAACGTAATATAAAGGTAATTTTCTATTTTAAATTTTATTTTGTTGGAAAAAGTACATTGTTTTGATGTATGGGAAATGCCTTAATGATAGCCTAAGTGGTAAAGGAGTAATGCTGGGTTTTCCAGATGTCGTAGAAAACTCATCAGAATTATTTTTTGCAATAATTTTTTTGACAAGTTCCATTCTGTATTATAAAGGTGTTTGTTTTCCTCCTGCTTTAGAGTACAACATGTAGGAATTGCATAGAGCTAAATCCACTATATGCAAAAAGATCTTATTATACTTCTTTCCTCATTTTCTTTGTGTACAATAATCAGCTAAATGATGATCCACTTTATCAACTCCACCCATTTTGTCATTATTTTAGTCATTCCACCTATTTTGTCATTGTATCTGTGCCATTCCAGTGAGCCTGCAAACGAAACTTGGCAACTTGCCAATTGGTGCAGGAATACTCATTTATCCGTCAATTATTTTCAACTGGCGTTAAATCACATCGATGCAAATCATATCGAAAAGAAAATTCTATCCTCGAGTTTTCTCGGGATAAAATTTATTTGCAAAATATACTAACACGAGTTAACTCAGGTTAATCAGTCAGTCGGTTAAAGGTTAAATCCCATAAGCATTTCATTTTATACTTTTAGCAATATCATGATCTGCGGAGAGATAATTGTTATCCATTTAGGATTTAACAAATGATTGTCCAGATGATATCCGTTAAAAAAATCTGATGTGGGCAACACATGACTTTCCTTATATAATGTAATGAATTTACTACTTTTACAGGAAAAAAAATAGGTTTTCCTATAGTAGATACTAATATTCTTTCCAAGATATTGAATTTTCGGCAATTAGTCGTCATTTTCATTGATTTAGCGTCATTTTTATCCATTTGGCAAGATTTTCGTTAATTTGGTAACATTTCAAAAAGTCGCCAAGTTGGCGACATTCCGCCAAATTCGTCGCCAAAATCTCGCCAAGCGTTATGGACGAAGAAATAAGTTATTATTACAGCAGACGAATGACTATTGGTGTTCAAATACAAATGTATTACTCAAAGTATATTTTTTCATGAATGGAACGAGCTAGATCCACGAGAATGATGTCACCCAATTTATCGTATGGTATTACATATGAAAAGTGAACACGTTTCTCAATAGGAAATATTTTTTTTTTATTTTATATGACTTTTTGATAATTTTTTTTAAAATGTGCAATATCTCGAGAACGGTTCATGTTAGCGTTCTAAAATTTATACCAATCGTTTTCTAATGAAAAATTACATAAGAAATGTCTATTTGCGTAACTTTATTAGCGGTTTTGATTTTTTGACGATTTTTTCAAAATTTCATTCGAAAATTTAGGGAGGTTCTGAACATTCGATTGTGTATAAAAACAATAGGCTTCGAGTGTTTATGGATTGTGATTTTTGTTCCAAATTTGGTTCGAATCGGTCCATTCGTTCGTCAGTTATCGTCTCCACAGACTCACTGACACACACACACACACATACTTTCACACACACACAAACACACACACACAGACATCACTTCAAAAATGTTTGATTCGTGATCAGGGATGCTTGAAACGTGCTCTCCCGTCGAAAACTCGAATTCGAATTTTCAATCCCGTCACAATACTTTCCTTATACATTATGTATATAAGGAAAGTAAAAATCACCAATGACCCTCCGGTCATAAATGAAATAAAATGAAAATTTAAACTTTATATGACAGAATTACTCGATACGAAATCCACACTGAAATTATTTTTCATTTTTTGAAATTTTCCCTGCTCACTTTGTACTTGCTGAAACAGTGTTCGTAATGAAATCATTTAATTAAAATTTTACACACTCCTCACTTTCATATTTTATTGAAAATAGGCACTATTTCCTAAAGAGAATGCCGAATCTAAAAAAAAAATGTTAAAAATTAGTTTTAAAATCGAGAAGATTTAATTGTAAAAAGATTTTTTCTTTTACATTCAGCATTCTCTTTAGGAAGAAATACAGCTTATTTTCAAAAAAGTAAGGTGTGTGTAAAATTTTAATTAGATGATTTCATTCCGGAAACTTTTTCAGCAACAACAAAAAACGTGAACAGAAGAAATTTCATAAATTGAAGGGAAAATTCGGTGTGGATTTCGTATCAACATCAATTCTGCCATATAAAATTTAAATTTTCATTTTATTTTATTTATGGCCGGAGGGTCATTGGTCATTTTTAACAGCTATCATTTGGACAATCATTTGTTAAACCCTAAATAGATAATAGATATCGCCCCCGCAGATCATGATATTGCTAAATGTGCAAAATGAAATATTTATAGGAACTTTAATAGGTAGCGATAATATTTTATTGATAAATTCTACTTAAAAAAATTTGTTTAATAAATGCAAACACATTATATTTAAATGAGATCCAGAATACTGTACTAAATAAGTAGTGCAGTTATTTAAAAAATAAGTTTATATTTAAACCTCAGCACAACACTTTTGCTTTTTTTTTTATTTGTACCTAAATCATATTTTTCGCTATTTGAAGAAATTCCCCAATTTGCAACTAATCTTTCAAAAAAGATGTTTGTCACACTTCAGTCTACAAGTATACTTCAGTATACAAGTTAAAAGCAATAAATAAACGCACTCGATTCATGTTGCATTTTGCATTCCCATCTGATGGCCCTATAGCTTATACGGCACAAAGAACTTTATCAGAATTCGAAGACCTTACACATTTTCTATCCAATTAAGGATATCTTTACGCCTGCAAGACCATTTTCTATACCAGAGTAGCAGTTTAGATTATTTTTCTGCCAAAATTTGTGAGACAAGTTACGCTTTCTTCTCTACCCCTCACTCCCTCAACCACACTTTATTTTTCGTTTAAAAGATCCATTTCAACTATTCCTAGAAATTGTGTAATATTCCGTGAGAAGTAATAGGAATTTTAGCCCCTTCTGCTTTGCTGAACAGATAGATATACACTATCGGTTTGAGAACCAACAGAGCAAAATGACACACCTCCTTGCCCTCCGGCCGGCCAAATGGTTACTCATGTCCACAGACTACTATACAGACCTGTCACTCTCGATAGTTTCGTTTTCGCGGCGGCCATTAGAGATAGACCAAACATTGGGTTGGCGCGCTCTTGGCGATGGTCTGGTTTGTTCCGAGCGCTTGGCGATAGTCTGGTTTGGTTCCAAGACGATTTTCATTGTTATAACCCTATTTCGCTCGGCGAAAACTTAGAACAGACTAGCGTGGTTTGAGTAACGTGAAAAAGGATTATTTGTTAAGTGTTTAGATCATTTCATAGAAATGGATTGATAAAAGAAAACTGGTTGCGTTACAGGGTATGTAATTTATGTTTATTAAAATTGAAATAATTTTAGTTATCACCATCCTACATACGTGTTCATTATAAGTATACACGTGTTCATAAGTATACAGGTGTTCATATAAGTATACACGTGTTCATATAAGTATATTAGTGCTGTGTTATTACTGCCGGATTAGACTAAATTTTAAGAGGTAGTGGTATAATTAGTTAAAAAATATTTTCCGTATTTTTATAAAATGTGAAATAATTGATATTTGGATAGCTTTTTCTTAGTTGAATGTGATATAGTATGTGTATATATTTATGTAAAATTTTCATTAAATGCCTTATGGTGGAAAATTCCCTCCCCCCCCCCCTTCGGGTAATTAATGATTGAGTTCCACAACTTCGATAGTGCATTTATGTAAATTTGATATTTACTATATGAATATTTTTATATTTAAAAAAAAAAGTCTATTATCAGTATCCCAGAATAAATTAAGGATCAAGTAATTAACGATCAACACGCTAGTATACTTTTTAGACTGAAAATATTATATAATATTTCAGTCTTTTGAGTATGTTAGCTTGTAATTTTTTGTGCATTATGTTTTATAGTGAGACAATGCAATGTGTTGAAGACCCAGACCGTCCGGCTCGTCAGCAAGGACTTGAGCAACTATTTGGACGGACGGCCAATGCAATGTGTGTATTTTTTAATCTATTTTATAATTATAAAATACACCCAATGCAATGTGTGTATTTTTTAATCTATTTTATAATTATTTGAATTAAATATATAACTATGTTTATTTAAATATTCTTAAACTAATGAATATATTTATGTTGCAGATTAATGTATTTTTAAATCCTGATCCTTTCTATAGTTTCAAAAATTATAAAAGTACAGTCCTTAACATTTTGTTCCCCTCCCGTTTAAAAAAAATCGCCAAGCGAGCGATAGCGCGCCAAATCTGGCAGACGCATCGTAGTTCAGTTGGTCCAACTCACGAACTCTAGTGTCTATGCGACATCCCATGTTAAAAATGTTGCCATAGGGTCCTATGGGAGTGAACCTTCTGAATATAGTATTCTGTGCTCATGTCCTTGTCGACGAGTCGGTCGGTCTGGGTCTTCAACACCTCCTTGCCCCCTCCCAGCTACACAATCAGCTGCTCATACTCAAGGGTGAGTCGAGTGGTCTGGATCAGTGGTTGGAAAAACTACTTTATTATTGTAATGATCTACAACTACAACTGCATTATAGGAAATGTAGTTAACTGCAACTACAACTACTTTTTAAAAAAAGGAGTGACTACAAACTACTTTTAGGATGTAGTCACTACACAATTACTTTTATAAAACGAATTTTGCCGCAACTTCAATTTACACAAAAAGTTGAGAATATGGGTATACTGTAGTAATTCAACATCCTTATTCTGAATAATTAAAATTGACTGATCAACTTACCAATCTTTACGCTTTTACCCACTTCTGAAAAGAGTAAAATAAAATAAAAGTATAAACTTTAAAATCAAAGACAACGAAAAATAGGTTTAAAAATACTTTAATAAAATCTTCTTTCCTCGACATACAGTAATTACACGGCCAAAGTGCTTTCGGGCATCACGATGCCCTTCATCAGTGGGCCACTGAGAAACATATTCACGTAATATCATGCGATAAATTGGGTGACATCATTCTCGTGAATCTAGCTCGTTCCATTCATGGGAAAATATACTTTGAGTAATACTTTTTTATTGGAACGCCAATAGTCATTTATCTGCTATAAGAATAACTTATTTCTCCGTCCATAACGCTTGGCGAGATTTTGGCAGAATGTCGTCAACTTGGCGACTTTTTTAAATGTTGCCAAATTAACGAAAATCTCGCCAAATAAATAAAAATGACGCTAAATCAACTAAAATGACGAATAATTGATGAAATTTAATATCTTACAAAGAATATAAGTAATTTCTATAAGAATAACCTATTTTCTTTTACTGTAAAAGTAGTAAATTCTTTGTATTATATAAAGAAAGTCATGTATTGCCCACATCAGATTTTCTCATTTGGTATTGTGAGACGGGCATTTAGCTCTGAAGATGTTTCGTCAGCAAAAACAACCTACATTTTTTATTTGTTCCAAATCGCTTGGCACTTGTTGTACATCGTTGCGCAGAACTCTAAATTTCGTACAAAGGAAGAAAGGGTGATCACATGATATGTAGAATGGCATCTTGTTTGTTTACTGAAGTAACGTTAAAAGTAGCGTCAAAATTCTATACAACCTACTAATTTATTGTATCGCGCTACTCGCTACACCACTTATTTTTAAAAGTAGCGCGTTACACTACAACTACAAGAAAAAGTAGTGACTACAGTAATTTCGCTACTTGCAGCGCACTACTTCCGACCATTGATCTGGGTCTTTCACAGATTTTCTATCTAAGCGTAGTAATCGTTTGGCTCAGTGTGCCAACTTCAGGATCGAAGCTTCGTCTAGCCCCACTCATCATACTACGGGAAGGAACCCCTCTACTATTGATTTGGCACTGTTTCGGAACATTCCTTATAACTATGCGATCACCTTCCCGTAATCTTGACCCTTAACTTTGATAACATCTCTTTAGACCATCCCACGGAGCTACATGCAAATCGGGATAACTTCCGTTATACCCTTGAAACGTATATCTCACCCCCCCCCCTCACAAAATTACCAGCACGGACGACATTGAAAAATGCGTCCAGGATATGAATCATGTTCTGCTCGAGGCAGTAGCTGCAGCCTCGAAACCAAATCATTCTTGACCTAATCATCACACTCTCCTAGGTGAGATTAGGTACAAAATTAAGCAGCGTAATCGGTTACGGAAGGATTGGCAGCGCACCAGGTATCCTCTTTACGGCGCACAATTCCGTAAACTTCATCATGAGATCAAGGCTATGATCAACACACATTCCCAGCAACGCTGGCGCACACATCTAGAGAGCCTTACACCCACAGAGCCTTACACCAACAGCCCACAGAGCCTTACACCAACAGCTAAAAAACTCAGATACAAGAAGACAACAATTCCGCCCCTTAACGGTCCAAATGGACTCGCCCAGACTGCGGAGGAAAAAGCCAATGCAGTTGCAGACAGCTTGGAACTCCAATTCACACCACACACCTACCAGAACTTCAGCCAACTCCACGACAACACTGAAGACGAACTACAACAGATCAATTACGAAGGACTTCACACTGATGTAAGAAATGATCTGGACAACACCTCATTGACTGAAGTTATTGACATCATCAGGGGTATCAAGGTAAGAAAGTCGCCCGGCCTTGATGGTATCAGCAATCGCATCATCAGGAACCTTGCTATTATTTATCTATGCTGGTTGACCGTGCTTATAAATCGTATGCTCGAATACCGCTTTTTCCCCAAAGTTGGAAAACTGCCGTCATTATTCCCTTAGCCAAAAATAATCTAAATTTAACCCTAGCAGAAAGCTGCAGACCTATAAGCTTGTTATCAAGCTTATCCAAAATTTATGAATTGGTGTTGTTAAGACGTTTGGATAGTTTCTGCAGACTGAATAATGTTTTAATTCCTGATCAGCACGGATTTCGGTCTGCTCATTCCACGCAATCCCAACTTTTGCGTGTAGTTGAAACTATCCGCGAAAACTCTTCCAACAGGCAGTACACCAGCATAGTATTTTTTGATATCAGCAAAGCGTTTGATAAAACGTATATTCTTGGTCTTATCTCCAAGTTGGTGCGGCTTGGCATTTCGACTCAACTTCTGGCTATAATCAACTCGTATCTCACTAATCGTTCCTTCCGCGTACGGGTTGATCACTCTCTCTCCTCTCTTCGACCAATCAGGGCCGGAGTTCCGCAAGGAGGAAATCTAAGTCCCTTGCTTTTCAACATCTACATCAACGACTTATGAAAGATACCCCAAGTTAAGCTGGCCGTCTTTGCAGACGACACAGCACTGATTGCTAGCAGTTGTTCACCACACAACGCTATCAACACACTCCAAAGCTACATCAAACATAGCCTTGAGCACTGGCTCGTGACCTGGAGAATCAAAATTAATGCTTCTAAGAGTGCAGTGTGCATTTTCAAACCCAATTACCGAGAAGTAAATCACAGTTTCACTTTAAAAATCTTCGATGAATCCATCCCATTCTGCAACTCTGTCAAGTACTTGGGGGTCACTCTTGACTCCCATATGCTTTTCAGCGAGCATATTGCAGAAAAGCTTAGAACTACTAAGAAAACCCACTCCGCCCTCATCCCTCTTCTCGGTAGAAAGTCCCACCTCTCCACCCATAATAAGCTTATTGTCTACAACCAAATCATTGCACCAGCGTTTTTGTATGCCTACCCTGTCTGGGGGTCGGCTGCAAATACGCACATTGAGAAATTGCAAGTATTCCAAAACAAAGCATTACGATGCATTGTGAATGCTCCTCGATTTGTACAAAACGAAGTCATTCACCATGACCTCAAAGTCTCTAAAGTTGTAGAGCGCATTAGGCGATTCACTCGAAATTTTTACAAGAAGAATTCAAGCAAACCATGTTTGAGAGACACAGACCAAAGCTACGACAATACTTCCTTTAGTTATCTAAGGAAGCGGCGTCCGAGGAACCTTCTGGCTGGACCGTTAAAAGTCCCCTGGGAAAAGCCGAGGTTTGTGTCCCCCCAATCTGGTGTCACTTAGCTGAATTCGATCTACATGACGGCGATAGATGGCGCCACTTCTGCGCCCGGCCGTCACTAGATCAAAACCCACTGACATGGCACGATTGCCTTTTAGCTAGCTTCTCCTGTCGCCAGCCCGTTTGCAATCTACTCTCGTGTTTTATTTGTTTCATATTTAATTGTAAATTTATCTTTTTTCATGATATAACCCGACTTATGCTAATATCGTCTGTTGTATTAAACTTTAACTTAATTGGGCTCTGGTATCCCCAGGTCTGAGCTTTCCTTCGCCCCCCCCCCTTTTTACCTCTTCTAGGCAGTCGGCCAATGCCACGGCAGCGTCACCTTCCATCATAGACACCATCATCATCTATAATCGAAGACAAGATCTACAAGCCACGTCCTGTACAGGAACGACATGTAACCAATATAATGCTGAAGAGTATTAAAATCGGACATTCATCCAACAAATTCGATGTGGGGATAAGTGCCCCGACACAGGCGCCCCGAAATGTTTCGCCTTGGCTTGGTCTTTCACACCTCCTTGCCCCCTTTCTTGTAGGTCGGAAGGTCTGGGTTTCAACAACAACAACACCTCCTTGCGCCCGGCCACACAAATTTCTACCATAAGCTTTAAGATTGGTCGTGTGGTCTGGGTTTTCGACACCTCCTTGCCCAAGGGGTGGTAGTGGTTAGCGCGGGGGAGTTGCACTCGGTAGACTTGGGTTCGATTCCCTCCGCTGCCAAAGCTGCCGCCGTGTTCACGCGGAGTACGATCACGTTAAACATGTGGGTCCGTAAGTCCTTCCGAGAGGTTGGTGGTAGGGAAAGGAGGGTGTGGTCCCTGTGGATGCCTCCCCAACTTGGTCCCGATCAAAATTGGGTTGCACATCCTGGCCAACCAAACGGTTGCCTTACACCTCTCTGATAGGTCGGATGGTCTTGGTCTTAACAACAACACCTTCTTGCCCAACTTTCCTTACGAGAGAGAGCTGGTAATAGTATCATATTTTTAGTTCATGAAAATTTTTACTATGAATGGTAGGTAACCAGTATCTGCGGAGTACTTTCCTCCAAGGAGGGAAGGAACCCATTATAGATGTTAGTTTTCTACACATTATTCAAACAGTTTGAGTAAATATGTGTGCAGCTATGAATGAGTGCACAGTTAACAGCCTAAGAACTGTTAGAATTTTGAATCAGTAGTGAATCGGACTTGAGATAATTTATTTTTTTAAATTCGAAATCGGATTTGCAACTATAATTTGCGGCATATTTCTTAAGTTAGTGTGTATCTTAAGAGTAAGTGTCAGTAAATCTTCTGCCCCATCCGCGCTTTGTTAACTTTCGCGGCACACATTTTTAGCCAAAATTCTGCTCAAACGGTTGTGAAATATTTTCTGAAAGATAAAATGCAATGCTTAGATTATATTAAAACTAAATTTAATACCCAATAAAACATAGCATGTATTTTTTATTTTAATTCAAAATATTTTGGGTGCTGCCATCTGTTGTCGTAATTTAATTCATACCGATTATTTTTATTTTTTAATGAACATGTTTAAATATCTATTCCTTCTAATACAGTATTAAATACAACAACAGATCATATATAATGATGCCACAATCACGGAATGGTCATTTCTCATTCTATAAATTTGAGAAATGGATCTGAATGTACATCACTGAAGACTGCAGTTTTATCTTCAAGTTCCTTTGTCTTCAAGTCCAAGTTCAATTGCGTTTCCGTGATTATGGCATTATTGTATATGATCAGTTGCATTTAATAGCGTATTAGAAGGAATAGATATTTAAAAATGTTCATTAAAAAATAAAAATAGTCGGTATGAATTAAATTACGATAACAGATGGCAGCACCAAAAATATTTTGAATTAAAATAAAAAATATATTCCATGTTTTATTGGGTATTAAATTTAGTTTTAATAAGCATTGCATTTTATCTTTCAGAAATTATTTCGCAACTGTTTGAGCAAAATGTCAGCGTAAAACGCGTGCCGCGAAAGTTAACAAAGCGCGGATAGGGCACAAGATTTACTGACGCTCACTTTTAAATTACATGGTCGTATTGCGATAAAAAAAAAATCTGATGTGGGCAGTACAGGACTTTCTCTGCAGACTCAAATTCATATTTACATTATTTCTTTAATAATTCATTAGATTGAGTTTAATTTGTGGCGATTGGGAGTAGCTGGGCACATTAACGCTCTGCCTACAGAACAACAACAACTGTCGGGGGATTATGCCGGGCATTAATACCGCATGTCAGGTTTAGCCCACACAATCAAACAAACCAACAGCAAAACCCCGCAAATTGAACCAAATAACATTAAATTTGAATTTTTAATTCAATTTTTGTTTTTATTTGGTAATTGGACATTTTTCTGAAATCGGAGTAACAAAAATGCATGAAACCTCAAATATCTTGAGAACGGTTAATCCTAAAGTATAATGGAGTTTGTTATATTATTTTCCTCTTCAAAAATTGTATATAAAACAAGAATTTAATTGATACATTTGAGCATACACTGCTTAGTCTTTTTGTGTTTTAGATTTTGGCGGGCAATTTCATAATAAAAGGCAGATTGTTCTTTTCCGAATCGTACCAAAATCTAATCAGCACTAGAGTGTCTCACAAGTAACTTATCTACCACAATTTTGTGAAATATGGTAAATTAGTATTTTAGCTAGAGTGGATACATGAAATTTTTGCTGGCCATTTCGTAGAAAAAGGCAGATTCTTCTTTTCCGAATTGAACCAAATTCTAATCAGCACCAGAGTATCCAATAAGTAACTTATCTACAAAAATTTTTATGAAATTTTGTCAATTAGTATTTTAGCTAGAGCGAATAAATGAAATTTTTACGGGCCATTTCGCAAAAAAGGCGGGTTCTGTTTTTACGAATCGTACCAAAAACTAATCAACACCAGGGTCACATCCAAGTGACCTGCCAACCAAATTTTGTGAAATTCGGTTAATTAGTTTTGGAGTTAGAGTGGATACATACATTGCACAGACACACAGACAGACGCACAGACAGACGTTACGCTAAAAATAGTTTTTTCGAATTCTAGAGGTTTCGAAACGTGTAGATTCGTCGAAAACTCGAGTTGCGATTTTCGACATGATTCCAATACTTTCCCTATACATTATCATGTATTGCAGGGGAAGTAAAAATCTGATGTGGGCAGCACATGACTTTCCCTGCAAACTTATATCCACGTTCTCTTTATTTTAATTAAAGTTATTTCACTTTTAATTCAATTTTCGTTCTCATTCGGTAACCGGACTTATTTTCAAAGGTGGCGTAGAGAAAATACGAAAAACTAAAATATCTCGAGAACGGCTAGTCATAGTGTAATGGGGTTGGTCTTATTCTATTCTTCGCTAAAAATTACGTATTAAACAAGCATTTAATGGATATATTTGAGCATACGTAGTTCTTTAGTTTAGATTTTGACGATTTTTGAGGGCCATTTTGCACAAAAAGGCAGGTTATTTTTTTCGAAGTGTACCAAAATCTAGTCAGCACCAGGGTGCCCACAAATGACTCATCTGCCGAATTTTGTGAAATTCGGTCCAATAGTTTTTCAGTTAGAGTGGATACAAGCTTTTGCGGGCCATTTCGCAAAAATAGGCGGGTTCTTTTATCCCGAATCGTACCCAAAACTAATCAGCACCCAAGTGACAATCGCCCACAAGTGACTCACCTACCAAATCTTGTGAAATTCGGTCCATTAGTTTTTAGTTAGAGTGGATGTAAAATCTGCACAGACAGACAGACACACACACAGACAGACAGACCGACAGACACACACACAGACGGCACGCTAAAAATGGTTTTTTCGTATTTAGAGGTATCGAAACGTGTAGATCCGTCGAAAACTCAAGTTGCGATTTTCGGCATGATTCCAATCCTTTCCCTATACATTATCATGTATTGCAGGGAAAGTAAAAATGCCGTCGAACTGAGGCTCCTATCCTGCGCCTCAGTGGATATGCAAAGCCCTGGCTGACAGTTTCTCGATTCCTTTAACCAGTAATGGTTTCCTTAAGACACATTTCCTTAAGAGGTATGACGAGCCCTTCTCGAATTATTAGAAAATATACTTTATCAACAAAAAGAGTAATAGCTTACGGAGAGAACCAACCATTCGTTTTTATCAAGCAAAATTTGGTTGTATAGAACAGATGCAATAAGAGATAACAATAACAGATGCAATAAGAACAGATGCAATAAGAAATATAGAACAGATGCAAAGACAGATGCAAAAGACCCTTCATATGGTATAGCAAATAGTGGGTGCACTTTAATACTTTCCCTGCAATACATGGTAATGTATAGGAAAAGTATTGGAATCATGTCGAAAATAGCAACTCGAGTTTTCGACGGATCTACACGTTTCGAGACCTCTAGAATACGAAAAAACTATTTTTAGCATGACGTGTGTGTGTGTGTCCGTGCAATGTATGTATCCACTCTAACTAAAAAACTAGTGGACCGAATTTCAGAAAATTTGGTATGTAAGTCACTGGGGTGAGACTCTGGTGCTGATTAGTTTTTGGTAGAATTCAAAAGAACAGAATCCGCTTTTTTGCAAAATGGCCCTTAAAAATTTCATGTATCCATTCTAACTAAAATACTAATTGACCAAATTTCACAAAATTTGGTAGATAAGTTATTTGTAGGATGTTCCGGTGCTGATTAGATTTTGGTATGATTCGAAGCAGAACAACCTGTCTTTTTTTACGAAATGGCCCACAGAAATTTCATGCATCCACCCTAGCTAAAATACTAATTAACTAAATTTCACAAAATTTGGTAAATAAGTTACTTGTGGGACACTCTGGTGCTGATTCGATTTTGGTACGATTTGGTGTATAAGGAAAGTATTGTGATGGGGTCGAAAATTCGAATTCGAGTTTGCGACGAGAGAACACGTTTCAAATATACCTGATCACAAATCGAACATTTTTGAGGTGATCTCTCTCTCTCTCTCTCTCTCTCTCTCTCTGTGTGTGTGTGTGTGTGTGTCAGTGAGTCTGTGGAGACGATATCTGACGAACGAATTCGAATGAAATTTCGTACAAAAATTACAATCCTTGAATACTGGAAGCGTATTGTTTTTAAACATAATCGAATGTTCTGAACCACCCTAAATTTTTGAGTGAAATTTTGAGAAAATCATCAAAAAATCAAAACCTTTAATAAAGTTACGCAAATAGATATTTCTTATGTAATCTTTCCATAGAAAACGATTGACATAAACTTTAGAACGGTAGCATGAGCCGTTCTTGAGATATTGTCCATTCTTCAAAAAAAATTTCAAAAAATCCCGTAAATTAAAAAGAATATTAACTATTGAAAAACATGTTTACTTTTCATATATAATTACATGCCATAAATTTGGTGACATAATTCTCATGAGTCTAACTCGTTCCATTCATGAGAAAAGATACTTTGAAAAATTCTTTTGCATCTGAACGCCAATAGTCATTTATCTTCTATAAGCACAACTTATTTCTCCGTCTATAACGCTTGGCGAGATTTTGGCGATGAATTTGGCGGAATGTCGCCAACTTGGCACCTTTTTTGGATAAAAATGACGCTAAATCAATGAAAATGACGATGAAAATTCAATATGATGAAAATTGAATATCTTGGGAAGAATACAAGTATCTGTTGGAAGAATAACCTATTTTTTTAACCCTAAAATTAGTAAATTCGTAGCATTATATAAGGAAAGTCATGTGCTGCCCACATCAGATTTTTTATTTAAACTAGTTCTGATAAACCCGCGTTTTCGATTTGTACACATCAAAATTTCAAAATCAATTAACATACTTGGCTGAAGCCTAGTGGGAAATTGCCATACGGTAATTGTTTAAATTAAAATAAAAAGGAAAATGAATGTAAAACAAAACATATGCCCTCAATCATATTTCTAAACATTTCATGTTTAAAATTTTAATTGGATTACAGTGTTTCGTAAGCTCGACCTAGTTTGCAAAAATTTTTACCGCCAACATGCATACGTATCAATCATCTTCGTTTACTGAAATTCAAGTATTTGAATTTTTATATGATTTTATTTATTTCCAACTAGTTTGTTTCAGAACATTTTGTTTAATTTTAAATCATCGCTTACATCAATGCATTGTAATTAATGTATAAGGAAGCATGGATATAAAGTCGAAAATCGGAACTGTAGAACACAAATCCGCCATTTTTATTGTGCCGTCTGTGCATGTGCTGCCTATCTGTTGGTGAGTCTTTATCTTCTTCGACCCAGACCGTCCGATCAACCCGAAGGTGTAAAGTATTTGTTTGGATGGCCGGGAAGTGCCACCCTATTTAGACCGGAATCCAAAAGGGGGGGGGGTATCCACAGGGATCGTACCCTCCTTCCCCTACCACCAACCTCTCAGAAGGACTTGAGGATCCATATATTTAATCTGCCTTAACATGGCGACAGTTTGGGTAGAGCTAGGGATCGTGTTGGTGAGTCTCTGCAGGGTTGCCTCATTTTACCCAATTTGGTAATTTTTTATTATGATTGGCTAATTTTTTAAAAAAAAGGACCAGCCAACCATTACTTGGCTATTTCTAGCAAATTTGTTTATTATTCTTTCTTTTTTCAAAATACAATGACAAAGGAAGTAATTTTATTATAACAATTATGCTGATAATTGTAATGTTGTCTACATATATTGAATGTTTCAATGTTAATATTTAGTTGATCTAATTTGCCTGAACATCAGCATGCTGTGATCATGGTGTGATCAGATGATTTAATCTAGAAAATACCCAAATCCTATATTTTTTTTAATTTTTCAGTATAATGTTAAGCGCTGGTTGAATTTTGGAAATTATTAAATTGTGTAATTTCCTTATCTCTGTATAAAACAAACAACGTTTTTACTTTCCCTGCAATACATGGTAATGTATAGGAAAAGTATTGGAATCATGTCGAAAATCGCAACTCGAGTTTTCGACGGATCTACACGATTTGGAACCTCTAGAACACGAAAACACTATTTTTAGCATGACGTCTGTGTGTCTGTCTGTGTGTGTGTGTCTGTCTGTGTGTGTGTGTCTGTCTGTGTGTGTGTGTCTGTCTGTGTGTGTGTCTGGCTGTCTGTCTGTCTGTGTGTGTGTCTGCCTATCTGCCTGTGCAATGTATGTATCCATTCTAACTCAAAAACGAATGGACTGAATTTCATAAAATTTGGTAGGTAAGTCAATTGTGTGTGATCCTGGTGCTGATTAGTTTTTGATACGATTCAGAATAAAAAAATCTGATGTGGGCAGCACATGACTTTCCCTGCAGACTTATATTCACGTTTTCTTTATTTTAATTACATTTAATTCACTTTTAATTCAATTTTCGTTCTCATTTGAAACCTGGACTTCTTTTCAAAGGTGGCGTAGAGAAAATGCGAAAAAACTAAAATATCTCGAAAACGGCTAGTCCTAGTGTAATGGGGCTGGTTTTATTCTTTTCTTCGTTAAAAATTACGTATTAAACAAGCATTTAATGGATATATTTGATTAAACGTAGTTTTTTATTTTAGATTTTGCCGATTTTTGCGCGTCATTTTGCAAAAATAGCAGATTATTTTTTTCTGAATCCTACCAAAATCTAATCAGCACCAGGGTGACCCACAAGTGACTTATCTACTAAATTTTGTGAAATTCGGTCCATTAGTTTTACAGCTAGAGTGGATACAAGCTTTTGCGGGCCATTTCGCAAAAAAAGACTGGTTCTTTTATCTCGAATCGTGTTCAAAACTAATCAGCTCCAGACTTGCCCACAAGAGACTTACCTACCAAATTTTACGAAATTCGGTCAATTAGTTTTTTAGTTAGAATGGGTACAAAATCTGCACAGACAGACACACAGACACATACACAGACGTCACTCTAAAAATGGTTTTTTTCGTATTCTAGAGGTCTCGAAACGTGTAGATCCGTCGAAAACTCGAGTTGCGATTTTCGACATGATTCCAATACTTTCCCTATACATTACCATGTATTGCAGGGAAAGTAAAAAACACCCGCCTTTTCTTCGAAATGGCTTTCAAAAAGTGCTTGTATCCACTCTAGCTGAAAAACTAGCGGAAAAAAATAACCTGCCTTTTATGGCGAAATGGCCCGCAAAAATCGTCAAAATCTAAAATGAAAAACACCGTATGCTCAAGTATATCAATGAAATGCTTGTTTCATATTCAATTTTTAACGATGTAAAGAATTAGTCCAACCCCATTACACTAGAACTAGCCGTTCTCGAGATATTTCAGTTTTTTTCGCATTTTCGCTACGCCACCTTTGAAAATAAATCCAATTACGAAATGAGAACGAAAATTGAATTAAAAGTGCAAATGCAGTGTAATTTTAAATACTTGTGGATGTTATGTCGTGCAATTAAAACTCAATATAATGAATTATTGAAGAAATAAAGTGAACGTGAATATAAAGCTGCAGGGAAAGTCATGTGCTGCCCACATCAAATTTCTTACTTTTATTGTTAAATAAGACCAGCTCTACAAATTGTTAAAGAAAAATACTTAAACTGCTGCTAAAAATAAATTGATAATAAATAATTTCGTTAATATTGAACATAAAACAATAATTTAAAGGTATCAATAAGTTTCTATTGGAAGAGAGCAAAACCGGCTTTCTGAGAGTAAAAAAATAGAGCAGACAAACCAACAAAACCAAGATAGCCTTTTAAAATTATTCTTTTATGCTACATATTAATGAAGTTATTTATTATTCTTTACTATAAATTCTAATTTTATTTAAATTCGTTATTATGATGCCAATAATTTTTGAACGATTATTAAAAATTTTTGTATTAAGATATAATATAAATATAATTTTTTGTTACTTTGGATTTTAAAACTATGATTTAAAATATATTTTCATTGAACATTATTAAATATTTTTTTTTGTGTATGTGAAAAAATATATAAATTAAGTACACTCAAATTCTTTATTTGTTATGTATATCACCAAAGGGGATATTTGTATGAGTTGGCTGAATTTGGCTAATTTTAGGTTATGATTTGGCTAGTTTTACTCAAATCAACTTGACAACCATAAATCTGTGTAACATATGCATCCTCTTTAGCTCAGTAAGTATTTGACGAAATTTTACAAAATTTAGTAGGTAGCAAGCCACTTAGAGAATACTTTGGTGTTGATTAGGTTTTGGTATGATTCGAATAATTGAAACCTACCTTTTTTCGCGAAGTCATCTACAAAATTCGAGATAAAGAACTAAATATGTTTATATCTATTGATTAAATGCCTGTTTTTATAAGTATAGTTTATGACGAAAATAATAAAACAAATCCCATTTCTTTAAGATAAATTATTCTCAAGATATGTTAAGTTTTGTTTTAGTTTTTGTTTTTTGCCGCATCGCCATTTGAAAATACGTCACGTCACAAAACATTCGTTGTCATTTCAAATAAATATTCGTGTACTTTTTGTTCAATTAAACAAATTTAATGCATTATGAAAGAAAGAGAAAATGAATTTTAGCATGTAGGAAAAGTCACGTGCTGCACGCATCAGATCTTTTAAATTTCAAAATATCAATGTTCAATTTCCAATATTTTAAATTGAGTTTCAAAATATTTTGCTGACTTTGAAACATTCTATATTTCACCCTTCTTTGAATTCTAATAATTTTAATATTTAAATTTTTAAATGTTCCATTTACTTTTAAAAGGTTTGCATTTCAAATGTGTTTTCATTTAGTTTTTAAATAATTTCAACTATTTATGTTCTTTCGTTTTTTCCCCTCATCTTGTAAATAATAAATTTAGTGTTTCGATTTCTTTTTTACAACTTGCCTCAAAATAAACCTGCATGAAAGTAAGACTTTTAAATTCAAACGACTAACATGAACTGCAAAATAAGGACTTACAGATAATCTTCCTTTTCAAAATTGAAAACAAAAATTCAGATTAAGCATCTTATGAAAACTCTACGATTAAATATCTGTGATGCAACTAATCTCTTTCAATGACCAAAGCTTCAAATCCTCACACTCTCATCTTTTAGAAGATTAATCAAATAATCTCGTTAGTTTGACGGAAATAAAATTTTCATACAAATCTTCTAATAAGCCAGATTTCTGAAATAATCTTCAAGCTGCTTAGAACCAATTATTTACGCTCTTACATGTGACGTCATTCACGGTACGGGCACAGTTTATCTTGCTCACCGATGCTAGAATAATCGGTAGTAGAAAATCGTCTGATGTTTGCGCTTTTTCTTAAGCTTATTCTATTACTGCCACTTTTCGGAAACTAAATTTGTGGATAAACACTGTAATAAAGGGCAATTCAGCACGGTAACTTCTTTTTCTCTTGTCATCTGCTAAATGACCTGCCAGTATTCGCAGAATTATGTATTTTTTAAAGAGGAGGAAAGGTAAACTGTGAGAATAGAAATGTCGGGGAAAAATAAATAAATCATCCGTTAGACAAAAATACTCCTCGCTTCTCCAGAGGTGACGTATTTATTGTTCACGAACATTCCACGGGAATACTAAATTTATGTAGTTGCTAAGAATTCTTGTTTTTTAAAGACTATTAGACATTTTTCCTGCTGAGCAGGCATTTCAACAATTTTGTAAAAATGTAAATCATCAGAACAACATTAACTGCAATTACCTTAGGCGCTGTTCAGTTCGTTTCAAACCATTATTTTGTATTCGAGCATATTTTACTACGATTATTATCTATTTAAAATGAGATATTTTCTAATGTTTTAATTTTTTGTCCCAGATAGTCGTAAACCGAATAAAAATTTGCCAAAAAGGAATATTTATAATTCGAAAACATACAAATAAAAAAGTTATTTCAGACGTATATTTACCTAAATATTCCATTAATGAAATGGCATACTTTGGTAAAATGTTTATGCATTTTAAATGGCATGCTTAGGTTAAAAATTTATGTTATGTCAATGACATGATTAAGTAAAAAAAGAATAACATGATGATGCATACAATGTCGTTATCAGAATGGCATAAATTACCAATATCGGCGATTTTCAAATGCTAATCTAGAAAAATCTCAAGCAATCCCCCTCCCTACACAGACATACACATACACACACCACCACTGAAATATATACTGATGGATCTAAAATTCATGTTCAAGTTGGGTGTTCGGTGTATATTTTCAAAAATCAAGAATTGGAAAAGATTTTTTGCTGTAAATGAAACTGGATGAATGGAATTTTTCAATCGATGGTAAAATATACAGTTCTTCAAAATTTTTCAATAAGCTATAAAATATGCTGTTAACTGGGCTTTTGAGTTTTAATAATAAAATTTTTGTTAATATTTATACTGACAGCTTATCCTCAATCAATACTTTAAATTCTATAAGTAATAAATCCAATTATATAAAAAAATATCAAAGATCAAATTTATTACAGAAAAAATTATGTCCATATCAGTTGGATTAAATGACATCTTTGGGACTATAGGAAAATAAATTTGCTGATCTTGCTTAAAAACTGCCTCATCAGAAAGTGAGCCAATTAATGTTCCTTTCTCTTACTCCTAGTCCTATTTATCAAAACTTTGTAAAAATCTTTAAATTGACAATTGGCAACATCTATTGAATACTTCTGTTTCTTCCCTCAAGAAAAAACCTGTAAGAATTAGATCTTTCCAACCCATTGTTAGCTTAGATATTCAAATTCTCAATAAATATCTGACTTACTTTTTAACCAATCATGGCCCATTTTTAAAATATCTCTGTGGATTCATTATTAAATCTACTAGAAAATATATCTGTAATATTTCGTGTAAAGTTGATCATTACACTTTTGATTGTCCAGATTTAAAAAAAATCACATTACTGGGCCAGCCATTACAAATCAATCTATTTGGTTTTCCAATATCTGTAAAAATAAAATCGCTATTGAGTGATTGAAAAACTGTAATATAATTGGCAAAGAAATTTTAGAGCAGGTCAAGTAGTATTTTGCGTATGAGTGACATTTGCTTTTAAAAAATTTTCTGGTCAATGTTGTTGATGTTCAATATTCATGGCCGTATTTAGGGGGGGGGGGGGGGGGTCACAGGTTGTTCCAAAGCATCCCCACGGAAAATTGCTAATTTAATTAAAAGCCAATACGAGAGAAAAAAAATCAGAAAAGGCTTTTTGGAATTAGAACATTCAACCAGAACAGTGTGTTTTCTCCCACGTGTATATTAATGAAAACAATTTAAACTTATACCTAACTGGTAAATTTAGGATTATTGCATTTGGTATGTTTATGAATATCCAATTTGTTAGTTTAGTTGCTCTGTCTCCAGGAAGGTTAGAATTCTGTTATGAAAAGGGGAATATTTATTAATGTGGTACACACTAACTTTTAAAAATCTGATGTGGGCAGCACATGACTTTCCCTGCAGACTCAAATTCATATTTTCTTTATTTCTTTAATAATTCATTAGACTGAGTTTAGATGAACCAAATAACACTAAATTTGCATTTTTAATTCAATTTTTGTTTTTATTTGCTAATTGGACATTTTTCCGAATTCGGCGTAACAAAAATGCAAGAAATCTCAAATATCTTAAGAACGGTTAGTCCTAAAGTATAATGAAGTGTGTTATATTATTTTTCTCTTCAAAAATTGCGTATGAAACAAGAATGTAATTGATACATTTGATCATACGTAGTATTTATTTTTTAGATATTGGCTAATTTTGCGGGGCATTTGGTAAAAAAAAGGCAAGTCGTTCTTTTCCAAATCATATCAAAATCTAATCAGCACCATAGTATCCCACAAGTGATTTATCTACCAAATTTTGTGAAATTTGGTCAATTAGTATTTCAGCTAGAGTGGATACATGTTATTTTTGCAGGCCATTTCGCAAAAAAGGGCAGGTTCTTTTTTCCGAATTGTACCAAAAACTAATTAGCACCATGGTCAAATCCAATCTTACCTACCAAATTTTATGAAATTCGGTCATAATGTATAAGGAAATAATGTATAAGGAAAGTATTGTGACGGGGTCGAAAATTCGAATTCGAGTTTTCGACGGCAGAGCACGTTTCAAGCATCCCTGATCACGAATCAAACATTTTTGAGGTGATGTCTGTGTGTGTGTGTGTGTGTGTATGTCAGTGAGTCTCTGGAGACGATATCTCACGAACAAATAGAGCGATTCGAATGAAATTTGGTACAAAAATCACAATCCGTGAATACTAGAAGCCTAGTGCTTTTAAACGTAATCGAATGTTCAGAACCCCCTAAATTTTCGAGAGAAATTTTGAAAAAATCATCAAAATATCAAAACCTTTAAAAAAGTTACGCAAATAGACATTTCTTATGTAATTTTTCCTTAGAAAACGATTGACATAAACTTCAGAACGCTAGCATGAACCGTTCTCGAGATATTGCACATTTTTTAAATAAATTTCTCAAAAAATCCCATAAATTAAAAAATATAAATTAACTGTTGAGAAACATGTTCACTTTTAATATGTAACATCATGCGATAAATTTGGTGACATCATTCTCGTGGATCTATCTCGTTCCATTCATGAGAAAAGATACTTTGAGTAATGCTTTTGTATTTGAACGCCAATAGTTATTTTTCTGCTATAAGAATAATTTATTTCTCCGTCCATAACGCCTGGCGAGATTTTGGCACCGAATTTGGCGGAATGTCGCCAACTTGGCGACTTTTTTAAATGCTGTTAAATTATCAAAAATCTCGCCAAATGGATAAAAATGACACTAAAACAATGAAAATGACGACTAATTGACGAAAATTCAATATATTTTAAAGAATATAAATATCCACTACAAGAAAAACCTTTTTTTTTATTATAAAAGTAGTAAATTCATTGCATTATATAAGGAAAGTCATGTGTTGCACGTATCAGATTTTTTAGAAATGGGATCAAGGTGATTCATGCTTAAGATCTGCTTGTGAAGATAATTTTGTATAGCGAAAACAGATATTCTTAAACTTCATTTTAGAAGCATATATTTATATATATTTTAATAGAATCTTTTAAATAATAATGTTATTTATAATGCTATAGGAATTTGAACTGTAAATTTAATGTTTCATTATATTACATAATCCATACGAAGAACGAGTATATTGCTAGTTCAAAATAATTGACGACATTTTTATCCCATTTCAGCAATCGATAAAACACATTCTAAACTATAATACTCTTCTTAAATTAAACTATTTTATCTAGTACTTTCATTAACATTTAGATGGGAGAAAATAAATAAAGTCGCTTTCCTTTAATTGCAATTGTTGGGTTGCTTTACTATTTAGGTAATTTGGAGATTTGAAAATTTACTTTTATTTCTTTTTCCCTGGCTCAATATTCTTAATGTGGTAATATTTAAATAATATTTATTGGCTTTTCATTTATTCTTTAATTAGAATATTTTTAATCTTCTAAATTAATTTTCTTTATGATATTCTTAGTTAAAAATGTTCCATTCCTTAAATTAATATTACTTTTGATTTGCAAATTTTAGAAATTATTTATTTATTTGATTCCCCTTAAAATTCCCTTTAATTTGACGTCCCATTTTCCCATTTTGGTTAGAAATTCCGTTTGTTCTACAGTTTCAAGTTATTTCCATGTCTCACTGTAATTCAAAAATTTCAGTTGCGGCCATTTTCGGAATTTTGTTTCGCGGGCCCTTTACTGCGATTAAGCCGCCACCTAAGCGTTTTTCGCGCCTCTTTAGAATTCGGGATTTTTTTTTTATTGGTTCGCGTTTTTACGGATCGTCTGCTCTCGGAATTATGAGTATTATTTTGGCAATTCTAATTTCGGTAAGCGAATTTTAATTGCTGCCGTTTATCTAAACTCGCCCTTTTGCCGCAAGTATAAATACGCGCGTAGAACTTTTCAGTTTCTGAGTTTTTTGTTGAAATCCTTCGTTGTGCGTTAGCGCGAGAAGCGCGTTGTTTTTTTTCGAATGGAACTTATGTTCCACGCGAGTTTTTAATGGAACGTTAAGTTCCTCGCGTTATTCTTTTTTTTCATTAGTTGTTTTAATTTAAATTATGCATTTTTCAAGCTTTTATCGCGGAATTCGCGACGTAACTCTCCAGAAAAGTACGTGGTGAAAATTCCTTATGCGAGCTGCATGAACGTAGTTTCTGACGAGGACGGCCGTTCTAAAAAGATCCGAGTGTTCCAGAAGTAGCTGTTAGGTCTGATCTCCTGAGTACTGATGTTTTTCAAGAAAGTGCTGAATCCTCTCCTGACTAAAGTTTGTTGATCTCCTGATCCCAAGAAAACCAGTTTTTCCAAAATCTGTGCAGCTCCAATGATTGGAACTTCCCCCCCCCTGTCTGATGGCCCATCCGGGTGAATACACATGTTTTATTTAAACTCTTAATTTCTTTAATCCTGAATATGATTTCTCAATATTTTTGAAATGCATTTAACTAAAATTTATTCTGTAAAATTAAAATTCTAAACTTCATTCTGAGAGCAAATTTCTAAACCTTCATAATTTTTAAGAGCCTGGGTTAAAAATTCTAAAATTCTTTAAATTTAATATTTTTGTTAATGATTTTTGATGAAATTTAAATAGATTGTTTTGAGTTAAGTTTTTATGCTAATTCCTTAATTTTAACTAAGTTGATAAAATTCTAATGTTAATTCTTCCTGAGTTGCCTGCCTGTGAGCAGTGTTTTTGTATTTGTTAATTGGAAATAATTGAAGTTACAATCTAATAAACTAATTTTCTTTAAACTAAATATTATGTCTTCATTTATCTTTTTTAAACACAGCAGGTTTTATTCTATCTGTCAAACACAACAGTAGTTTTGGTGCCGTGACCAGGATTCGAACCTGGGTTATTGCCACCTAAGCGTTTTTCGCGCCTCTTTAGAATTCGGGATTTTTTTTTTATTGGTTCGCGTTTTTACGGATCGTCTGCTCTCGGAATTATGAGTATTATTTTGGCAATTCTAATTTCGGTAAGCGAATTTTAATTGCTGCCGTTTATCTAAACTCGCCCTTTTGCCGCAAGTATAAATACGCGCGTAGAACTTTTCAGTTTCTGAGTTTTTTGTTGAAATCCTTCGTTGTGCGTTAGCGCGAGAAGCGCGTTGTTTTTTTTCGAATGGAACTTATGTTCCACGCGAGTTTTTAATGGAACGTTAAGTTCCTCGCGTTATTCTTTTTTTTCATTAGTTGTTTTAATTTAAATTATGCATTTTTCAAGCTTTTATCGCGGAATTCGCGACGTAACTCTCCAGAAAAGTACGTGGTGAAAATTCCTTATGCGAGCTGCATGAACGTAGTTTCTGACGAGGACGGCCGTTCTAAAAAGATCCGAGTGTTCCAGAAGTAGCTGTTAGGTCTGATCTCCTGAGTACTGATGTTTTTCAAGAAAGTGCTGAATCCTCTCCTGACTAAAGTTTGTTGATCTCCTGATCCCAAGAAAACCAGTTTTTCCAAAATCTGTGCAGCTCCAATGATTGGAACTTCCCCCCCCCTGTCTGATGGCCCATCCGGGTGAATACACATGTTTTATTTAAACTCTTAATTTCTTTAATCCTGAATATGATTTCTCAATATTTTTGAAATGCATTTAACTAAAATTTATTCTGTAAAATTAAAATTCTAAACTTCATTCTGAGAGCAAATTTCTAAACCTTCATAATTTTTAAGAGCCTGGGTTAAAAATTCTAAAATTCTTTAAATTTAATATTTTTGTTAATGATTTTTGATGAAATTTAAATAGATTGTTTTGAGTTAAGTTTTTATGCTAATTCCTTAATTTTAACTAAGTTGATAAAATTCTAATGTTAATTCTTCCTGAGTTGCCTGCCTGTGAGCAGTGTTTTTGTATTTGTTAATTGGAAATAATTGAAGTTACAATCTAATAAACTAATTTTCTTTAAACTAAATATTATGTCTTCATTTATCTTTTTTAAACACAGCAGGTTTTATTCTATCTGTCAAACACAACACAATACATTTGGCTGGTAAACATTTCTTACAGGATAAAATAAATTTATTTACGCTAGAATGAAATGCAATCTTATTTTCTTCTGATATATTATTAGAAAGAAAACATATAATCCATTTAATGTTATTTCTACAAAATGTGTAATTTTATGTTTTTAATTTATATAACGACAACCCCCTTGATACAGAAACTTAATTCAATTAACTTGGGAGGCTCAATTAACTTAACAAAAGAAAATTGACTCAAAATTTACCTGAGCAACTAAATTAATTTAACAAATGAAAATTGACTCAATTAACTTAACAAATGAAAACTGACTCAATCAACTTCAACAATTTAATTAACTTAACAGATGAAAATCGACTCAATTAACTTGAACAAATCAATTAACTTAACAAATAAAAATTAATTCAATTAACTTGAATAACTCAACATAATAAAAGTGAACAAATCAATTAACTTAACAAATGAGAATTGGCTCAAATAACTTGAACAACTCAATTAATTTAACAAATGAAAATTGGATCAATTAATTTGTACAGCTCAATAAAAGTAACAAAATAAAATTGACTCAATTAACTTAACAAATGAAAGTTGACTCAATTAACTTAACAAATGAAAATTGACTCAATTAACTTAACAAATGAAAATTGACTCAATCAACTTACCAAATGAAAATTGACTCAATTAACTTGAACAAATCAATTAACTTAAGAAACGAACACTGACATCTTGCCGAATTTGAAAACAAAATTGATCCAAAACTATGGATTTACATACGCAACAGACATACAGACAAATTTATAGACACTTAGCTAACTATTTCAAGCCAAGCATAAGTTTAAATCGAAAAACAGTTTATTCCAAAGAGTCTCACTATTATTTCTCCACGAACGTACAAAATTTCATATTTTTTATGCTATAGTTTTTGTCTATAGTCTAGTTTTTTTCTATAGTCTAGTTTTTGTCTGTATGAGACAAAGAAACTTGAGAGACGCGCCCATGCAGAAGGAAATTTTTCACTGCAGAAGTGCATAAAAAGTGGAATAACTCATAAACTACATCAAAATTTAAACAAGAAAGTTCAATCATGCAGCACAATTATGAAACATTATCCAACTGAAATGCAATTTTATTTAAACATCTCTAAAGTGCAATATATATTCAGCATTGATATTTTTTTAATTATCACAGTACTACAATAATTTATTATACTTTGAAACTAAGATCTTCATCAAAAAAGTCAATCTTATAAATCGTCTGCTTCTCAATGTAAACCAATGAATATTTTATTCATAACACTTATATGAGACTCCAGAGCTAAATAATTTTGCGTGAAAAAAATTCAACAATTCTTATACAACTCATCTTACAGTCGCTTGATGTATTTACATTCTGCATGCTGTAGAAATTAGGTTTCGTTGTAGGAATAATCATAGTGATCATTTAAAATCAAAAATATTGTAATTGCGCTGTGGGTTGGCACAGACTTTAGATACATAGATAATATGGGGGGGGGGGGCGGTTTTGTGAGGAATGCAACACTAAAAAAAATTTAAACTATCTTTAAACATCAAGATGTTTACACTGTGTAAAAAAAAAAATGGATGCATTTTATTTTCAAATGAGTAACGTGATCACTTCATATAATATGAGTTAAAGGCCCAGACCACACAGCCAACCCTAAAGCTTACGGCAGTTTAGTGTGGCCGGGAGACATATAATATGAGTGTAATTATTATTTCAATTTTATTTTAAAGAAAAAACTACCTAACATATTTCGCTGAATTTTTTTTTCCACATTTTACGTGATAATTTGAATATTTCCTAAAATTTTTAAATGGGGAAAATATATCGAATCTTATTTGAAATAGGATTCGATTAAATCATATGACGGATGAACTCGAAAAAATGATTCAATTGTTAACTTCTTTTTCCGATTGGCAGCCAAAAGATATAAAAAATTTTTATTACTTCTGAGAGGCGAAGTGTTGTAATTTTATTTTATCTCTTTATATCGTCACCCTTAATTCGAATTTTCGAAAATTTTAATTTTTTTCCCGTTAATCTCACAAATCGAATTGAGACCAAAACAAATATTCTAAAGTGGAGGTGCTCAATAATGAAGTAAAAGTGATATTGAATTTTTTTTTTCATTTTTATTTCTTTGCATCATCACCTCTAATTCGGAATTTTAGATTTTTCCTTCATCTCGAAGTTGAGACAGAGCGAATGACGCCAAAACCAATATTCTAGCTATAGAGAATGTGCTTGATAATCTTTGTATGCCATCCAATCAGTCAGTGAGATCAGCGCCTCTTACTATGATAGATAGAAACGAGAAAATCTGAGGACATTTAGATAATTTATAGATGAGGAATTTTATTCCCTCTGATTTTTCTGGAGATTAAGTTTGACTTCACGTTAAAAAAATTTGATGGAAAGCAAGATGACATGCTAAAAGAACTTTATTCTCTCATTTTTGACATGAGCGGAAGAGTTTCTCCCAGACAATTATTTCCGCTAAAATTCTTGACATTTCGAGCCCGCAATCTGGCAACAATAGCTCTTCATCGCGTGCGAGTAGAAGCGAACAATTCAACTCCGTGTCCCTTGTGAAAGATCTTTAAATTTTAAGTTATGGAGATAAGATGCGCAGACGATGAGAAAGAACAAACGATGTTCGAATAAAACTGTAATAAAAGCTGAAACATTTCGACTCTCTGCCTTAAATTTAAAGCGAAATAATAATAATAAAATAAATCATGTTATACATCATGTGATCGTCATACGCCATAAATCACGTGATCCCGAATCCTAGGAAAATATTTTTCTCATTCCAGGAAGAAATAGTTGAAACCATACATTTTTACTTTCCTTATATACATAATGTATAAGGAAAGTATTGAGACGGGGTCGAAAATTCGAATTCGAGTTTTCGACGGGAGAGCACGTTTCAAGCATATATGATCACAAATAAAACATTTTTGAAGTGATGTCTGTGTGTGTGTGTGAAAGTATGTGTGTGTGGCAGTGAGTCTGTGGAGGCGATATCTCACGGACAAATAGTGCGATTCGAATGAAATTTGGTACAAAAATCACAATCCGTGAATACTGGAAGCCTATTGGTTTTGAACGTAATCGAATGTTCAGAACCTCCCTAAATTTTCGATTGAAATTTTGAAAAAATCATCAAAAAATCAAAACCTTTAATAAAGTTACGTAAATAGACATTTCTTATGTAATTTTTCCTTAGAAAACGATTGACATAAACTTTAGAATGCTAGCATGAACCGTTCTCGAGATATTGCACATTTTAAATAAATTTATCAAAATATCCCATAAATTAAAAAAACATATTAACTCTTAAGAAACATAGTCACTTTTCATATGTAATATCATGCGATAAATTGGGTGACATCATTCTCAGGGATCTAGCTCGTTCCATTCACGAGAAAAGATACTTTGAGTAATACTTTTGTATTTGAACGCCAATAGTTATTTATCTGCTGTAAGAACAACTTATTTCTTCATCCATAACGCTTGGCGAAATTTTGGCGACGAATTTGGCGGAATGTCGCCGACTTGGCGACTTTTTGAAATGTTGCCAAATTAACGAAAATCTCGCCAAATGGATAAAAATTACACTAAATCAATGAAAATGACGACTAATTGACGAAAATTGAATATCTTGCAAAGAATATAAGTATCTTGTATAAGAAACACCTATTTTTTTATTGTAAAAGTAGTAAATTCATTGCATTATATAAGGATAGTCATATGTTGACCACATCAATTTTTTTTAATTGACCAGTTAAATTATAAATTAAATAAGAAATACCTTTAAACGTATATAACAGTATTTGTCCTTTGTACTAAATTTAGATTACCATCTAAATAACTCTTCTACTGTATTAAAGTCAATTAATCTAGACCTTGATATATTTTTAAATTATATTTATAAATTAGTTTGTAAATATACTCTGCCATGAGTGGCATTTAATATGTGGAAATATACTTTGTTAAAAATTATTAAACGTACTATTAGTAGTAAAATTATCTAAATCTGTATATGCTACTAATAAAATTAAAAAATCTATCATTAATTTATAAAAATCTTTTGTTATTACTTATGTTGATAAAACCTCTAACATTTATGCTATTATCTGTAAAAAATTTTATATACAATATTTGTTAGATTCTTTAAAGAATAATAACCTATTTAAACTTAAATCACAATCTATAATCAGTATCAAACAGAATATTACCAATATGTATTGTGATTTAAATATTGGTAGCTAAGCCGTAATTTTGGTACATAAGTCTCTTGTAGGCTATCTTAGTACGGATTAGATTTTGGTTCTATTTGGGAAAAAAGGACCTGCCTTTTGTACGACATGGCCTGCAAAAATTGTCAAAATGTAAAATAAAAGATTATATTTGCTCAAATGTACCAATTAAATGCATAATTTTCAAAGATGAAAAAAATAAGACCAATCCCATTACTCTAGGACTAGCCGTTCTCGAGATACTTTTATACCGTATACGCACAGTTACCCAATGGAAACAAAAATTGAATTAAAAGTGCAAATTCAGTGTAATATTATGCGTGCTATTTTGTTCAATTAAACTCAATGTAATAAAATTTATAGAAATAAGGAGACAATGAATTTGAGTCTGTAGCGAAAGTCATGTGCTGCCCACATCAGATTTCTTTTTTTTATACACAAAATTTCTCAATTTCGAAATTATTTCATGTCCTACGTCACGATTTTTTTTTTTTTTTTTTTTTTTTTTACTTTCCTTATATACATAATGTATAAGGAAAATATTGTGACGGGGTCGAAAACTCGAATTCGAGTTTTAGACGGGAGAGCACGTTTCAAGCATCCCTGATCACGAATCAAACATTTTTGACATGATGTTTGTGTGTGTGTGTGTGTGTGTGCGAAAGTATGTATGTGTGTGTGTGAGTGTGTGTGTCAGTGAGTCTGTGGAGACGTGGAGACGTGGAGCCGATATCTCACGAATGAATGGAGCGATTCAAATGAAATTTTGTACAAAAATCACAATCCGTGAATACTGTAAGCCTATTGTTTTTAAACGCAATCGAATATTCAGAACCCCCCTAAATTTTCGAGTAAAGTTTTGAAAAAATCATCAAAAATCGAAATCTTTAATAAAGTTACGCAGATAGATATTTCTTATATAATTTTTCCTTACAAAACGATTTACATAAACTTTAGAACACTAGCATGAACCGTTCTCGAGATATTGCACATTTTTCAAACAAATTTATCAAAATATCCCATAAATAGAAAAAAATATATATTAACCGTTGAGAAACGTGTTCACTTTTCATATGTAATATTATGCGATAAATTTGGTGACATGATTCTCATGAATCTAGCTCGTTCCATTCATGAGAAAAGATACTTTGCATAATACTTTTGTATTTGAACGCCAATAGTCATTTATCTGCTGTAAGAATATCTTATTTCTCCGTCCATAACACTTGGCGAGATTTTGACGACGAATTTGGTGGAATATCGCCAACTCGGCGACTTTTTTAAATGTTACCAAATTACCAAAAATCTCTCCAAATGGATAAAAATGACGCTAAATCAATGAAAATGACGACTCATGAAATGACAATGAAAATGACGAGGAAAATTCAGTACCTTGGAAAGAATATAATGTATCTACCACAAGAATAACCTTTTTTTTAGTGTAAAAGTAGTAGATTCATTGCATTATACATATAAGGAAAGTTATGTGTTGCCCACATCAGATTTTTTTTTTGTCGACATTTCATAAGATGATTTTAACATTGTCTACCTCGTTAAGAAAGCATGTAATTTTCTTCACATTGGTAAACCAAAACTATTTTGTTTCCACAAATAGTGAAAGAGAAATTGAATCAAGTTTATCTAAACTCATTCTTTAGAACAAGAAAAGCGGAAAAATCTCACGCTTTTGTTTGGGAAATCAGTTTTCCATGTCCATCTCATTTGTTTTGCGTGGCATCAGTGGCCTTAAGGTAAATTGATGAAGTAGATTGTCGATCGTTTTGAAATACAAAGTTTGACTGTAGGAAGCCATTTTGTTTCGGAGCAAAACGGAAGGTAGGCAGGTGATTTAGACAGTGGTCATAACCTCATATGCAGAGCTTGATCAACGTACGGGTCTCCGGGACCATGGTCCTGGACCCTAAATTTTAAGGACCCCCCTAAATTTTGTATGTGATACAAAACTTAAGCAGAAATATATTTTAATTATATTAAAGCTGGTAAAATTAGGTTTTGTTTTAAATTATAAAATATATTAATAATTTTAAATATTATACATGCTTTAAACTCTTAATATATTACTTTGAAATAAAAAGTTTGGAAGTTTTCAACATGTACAAAAGGGCCTTCCGGGATATGATTCTGACCCTTCTAAATGGTTATGTGTTGATGTTTTGCATGCCATGAGTGTATAGGGGCCCCGAATTAACAACAGGCTCTGGGCCCCAGTTTGGCTTGATCAGGCCTTGGTCATACGTGACGAAAAATGTCTTTCGTGGAAGACTTTGTAAGCGTGCCGCCTCAATTGCCGAGAGGTCTAATGCAAGTATTTGGTCGTGCTCTTTCGACTCGTAGGTTCGAATCTCACTAGTTGCATAGATGTTATAGTGTCCGTAAAGACTGTAATGTGTTCCGCTCTCCGTGGTGCACCGGGTCAACGTCGTGTGACGACAACATTGTTCACGTTTCGGCCTCTGTATAGGCGAATTATTAGTTAATCAAATACCCGGTCAAAATAAACTTCCTTTCTAATGCAAGCATTTCTTCCTACTCTCTCGACGCGTAGGTTCAAATCCCAAGAGGAATATAGATGCTATAGTGTCCGTAAAGGCCGTAATGTGTTCCCCTCCCTGCGGAGCGCCGGGACAAAGTCATGTGACGAAAAAATGGTTCACGTTTTGGCCGCTGTACAGGCGAATGATTAGTCAATCAAGTATCTGGCCAAAATAAACTTCCTTTCTAATGCAAGCATAGGTGCCGAGTTTTTAAAATCTCAGGAGGGGGCACAATCCGATAAAGTTATATAAAAAATTCACAAAAGCAATAAAGTTATACCACCTTACAAGGCCGCCTTGAAGAAAGCAAGCATATGTCAGTTAGGTGACTACAATTGGCTCGAGATCATTTTAAGCCCCTTCTTCAGGCCAAAAGAACAGTATACGCCCTTAACAACCTCCAAGAACGAGCTGCCCAACGAACGGCAGTAGTGGTTGTTAAGAGCACATACTGTTATTTTGGCCTGAAAAGGGGGATGATAATGCCATCGAAGCAACTGTAGTCACCTAACTGTCATATATATGCTTTCCTCAAGGAAGTTTTGTAAGTTATTGTCTTACAAGCAGCAGTTTTGGAGTGAGCTAACCGAGTGGTTAAGTCAAGGGGATTGTACTCGGAAGGCTCAAGTTCGATTTCCGGCTTTGCCTAAACTATTCACGTGTACGAGCGTTCACGTGTTAGTGTGTCCGGAAGAATGTATCACGAAAGAATGGAAGCGCTTCGAATGGAATTTGGCACAAATATTACAATCAGTGAATACTGAAATCCTGTATAGATTTTAACCACGAACGGATGTTCGGAAAATTAATAAGTAATCATATCTTATGTAATTACTTTATTTATATGCATAGTATAACGTATAAGGAAAGATTTGTGACGGGGTCGAAATTTCGAATTCGAGATTTCGACAGGAAAGTACATTTCAGTCATCCCTGTACACGAATTGAGGTGAATTTGAGATGACGTTCAGGAGGGTGTGGGAGGATGTTCGTAAAATTAATAAATAATCATATCTTACGTAATTTATAATTAGAAAATAGCGGATGTTCGGAAAATTAGTAAATAATCATATCTTACGTAATTTATAATTTAAAAATAACGGATGTTTGAAAAATTAATAAATAATCATATCTTACGTAATTTACAATTAGAAAATAACAGATGTTCGGAAAATTAATAAATAATCATATCTTGCGTAATTTATGATTAGAAAATAAATGACACCTACAATGCTAGCATGAACCGTTCTCAAACCGTAGCACAAATTTCATCGAAAAGGACAATTATAGTTACACAAAATGAACTTTATTCAAATGACATCATCGAATTATAAATCGCCTGGCTCTCCATGTAAACTCAATGAATATTTAATTCATATCACTTATATTCCAGAGCTAAATAACTTTGCATGACGAAAATTCAGCGATTCTTATACAACTCACATTACAATCGCTTGATTTGTGTATATTTTGCATGATATAATACAGCTCTAAAATTAGGCTTCGTTGTAGGAATAATCAAAGTTTAGCGATCATTTAAAATAAAAAATATTGTAACTGCGTTGGCACAGAATTCAGATGCACAGATAATACACAAAAATAAAGTAGTTTTATGGCGATTGCAACACTATAAATATAAATTTAAACGATCTATAAACAACTACGGTAACAGCTGAAAATGGAGACCATATTTTATTTTGCAAGTCACATGATCTTTTCCATATATATCATGGGTGTAATTGTTGTTTCAATTATTATTTTAAAAACTACACAACATATTTTGTTGAAATTTTTTTAACCATTTTATGTGATAACTTTTTTACTTCAATTATCGAGCAGAATGACCAAAGTCATAAACACTTTTCAACTATGTTGGAAAGTGTTAATAAAAAATCTGATGTGGGCAGCACATGACTTTCCCTGTAGACTTAAATTCATATTTCCTTTATTTCTTTAATAATTCATTAGATTGAGTTTAATTGCACCAAATAACACTAAATTTGCATTTTTATATCAGTTTTTGATTTTATTTCGTAATTGGACATTTCTCTGATAGCGGTGTAACAAAAATGCAAGAAATCTCAAATATCTTGAGAACGGTTTGTCCTAAAGTATAATGGAGTGTGTTATATTCTTTTCCTCTTCAAAAACTGCGTATAAAACAGGAATTTAATTGATACATTTCAGCATGCGTAGTCTTTTTTTTTTATTTTAGATTTTGGAGATTTTTGCGAGCCATTTCATAAAAAAAGGCGGGTTCCTCATTTCCGAATCGTAACAAATTCTAATCAGCACCAGAGTATCCAATAAGTAACTTATCTACCAAATTTTGTAAAATTTGGTCAATTAGTATTTTAGCTAGAGCGGATAAATGAAATTTTTACGAAAAAGCGGGTTCTGAAATTTTTACGAAAAAGCGGGTGTTTACGAATCGTACAAAAACTAATCAGCACCAGGGTCACATCTAAGTGACTTATCTATCAAATTTTATGAAATTCCATTAGTTTTTGAGTTAGAGTGGATACATACATTGCACAGACACACAGACAGACACACACACAAACGTCACGCTAAAAATAGTTTTTTCGTATTCTAGAGGACTAGAAACGTGTAGATCCGTCGAAAACTCGAGTTGTGATTTTCTACATGATTCCAATACTTTCCCTATACATTACCATGTATTTCAGGGAGAGTAAGAAACGTAGCAAATAACCTTAAATAGATTGACTTGGCGATAACTTTAACGAAATACCACTGACTTGGCGATAATTTTGGCGAAATACCAGTGACTTGGCGACTATTTGATTGAAAACGTTGTCAAATTAACGAAAATGTCGCCAAATTAGAGACAATGAAACTGAATTAACGAAAATAACGACAAAATGTATGAAAATTCAATATTTTCTAAAACTTTATTTTTTCTTTGAAATCGTTCAGTACGTAAATGAAAAAATGTTTTTAATTGCCAAGTTCGAAATATAAATTAATTGCGTACTTCGAAATAGTTTTACACATTGTCCTCCAAAAAAGCGCTCTGTATGATTGACTCATCGTTACAAACATTGCACTATGGATCTTGTACATGCTGTGAAGCAAGTGCTGTCATTGTATTGTGTAAAGAAGGTCATATGCTGCCCACATCATATTATCTTAAACCAATAAAATAGTATGGAAACAAGTCAATTAATTAATACATTAAAATCAAAGACAATGAAAAAAAATCTGATGTGGGCAGCACATGACTTCCGCTGCAGACTTATATTCAAGGTCTCTTTATTTGAATTCAATTTTATTCACTTTTAATTCAATTTTCGTTCTCATTTGCTAACTGCACATATTTTCAAAGGTGGCGTAGCGAAAACACAAAAAAACTTATGTATTATGGTCTTATTCTTTTCTTCGTTAAAAATAACGTATAAAACAAGCATTTAATGGATATATTTCAGCATACGTAGTTTTCAATTTTAGATTTTAACGATTTCTGAGGACCATTTCGCAAAAAAAAGCAGGTTATATTATCCCAAATCGTACCCAAAACTAATCAACACCAGATTCGCTCACAAGTGACTTACCTACCAAATTTTATGAAATTCAGTCCATTAGTTCTTTAGTTAGAGTGGATACAAAATCTGCACAAACAGACACACAGACGTCACGCTGAAAATAGTTTCTTCGTATTCTAGAGGTCTCGAAACGTGTAGATCCGTCGAAAACTCGAGTTGCGATTTTCGGCATGATTCCAATACTTTCCCTATACATTACCATGTATCGCAGGGAAAGTAATAGGTTTAAAAGTCTTTTATTAAAATCTCCTTTTCATGCGTATAAAATCACACGGCAATAGCGCTTTAAAGCAAATTTATGCCCTACCATTGTTGCCCAGTACGTTATTAACGATAATTTTCAACCTATGTTTGATAAAACTTTTCTTTTGATTAGCAGCAATAACATCCGTAATATTACTTTCCTTATATACATAATGTATAAGGAAAGTAATGTGACGGGGTCGAAAATTCGAATTCGAGTTTTCGACGGGAGAGCACGTTTCAAGCATCCCTGATCACGAATCAAACAATTTTAAAGTGATGTCTGTGTGTGTGTGTGTGTGTGTGTGTGAAAGTATGTGTGTGTATGTGTGTGTGTGTGTGTGTGTCAGTGAGTCTGTGGAGACGATAACTGACGAACGAATGAACCGATTCGAACAAAATTTGGTACAAAAATCACAATCCGTAAACACTGGAAGCCTATTGTTTTTATTCGCAATGGAATGTTCAGAACCCCCGTAAATTTTCGAATGAAATTTTGAAAAAATCGTCAAGAAATCAAAACCGCTAATAAAGTTACGCAAAGAGACATATCTTATGTAATTTTTCATTAGAAAACGATTGACATAAATTTTAGAACTCTAACATGAAGCGTTCTCGAGATATTGTACATTTTTCAAAAAAATTATCAAAAAGTCATATAAAATAAAAAAAATATATATTTCCTATTGTGAAACATGTTCACGTTTCATATACCATGCGATAAATTGGGTGACATCATTCTCATGGATCTAGCTCGTTTCATTCATGAAAAAAGATACTTTAAGTAATACTTTTGTATTTGAACGCCAATAGTCATTTATCTGTTGTAAGAATAACTTATTTCTCCGTCCATAACACTTGGCGAGATTTTGGCGATGAATTTGGCGGAATGTCGCCAACTTGGCGGCTCTTTGAAATGTTGCCAAATTAACGAAAATCTCGCCAAATGGATAAAAATGACGCTAAATCAATGAAAATGACGACTAATTGTCGAAAATTCAATATCTTGGAAATAATTTTAGTATCTACTATAAGAAAAACCTGTTTTTTTTTACTGTAAAAGCAGTAAATTCATTACATTATATAAGGAAAGTCATGTGTTGCCCACATCAGATTTTTTTACTTTATAAATCCATTTTTATTACTTTCCCTGCAGTAAATGGTAATGTATAGGGAAAGTATTGGAATCATACCGATAATCACAACTCGAGTTTTCGATGGACCTACACGTTTCGAGACCTCTAGAATACGAAAAAACCATTTTTAGTGTGACATCTGTGTGGATGTCTGTCTGTCTCTGTGTCTGTCTCTGCGTTTGTGCAATTATGTGTCCACTCTAACTCAAAAACTAATGAACCGAATTTCATAAAATATGGTAGGTAAGTCACTTGGATGCGACCATAGTGCTGATTAGTTTCTGGTACGATTTGTAAAAACAGAACCCGCCTTTTTTTGCGAAATGGTCCGTAAAAATCTCATTTATCCGCTCTAGTTAAAATACTAATTTACCAAATTTCACAAAATTTAGTAGATGAGTTACTTATTGGATACTCTGGTGCTGATTAGAATTTGGTACGATTTGAAAAAGGAGAACCCGCCTTTTTTTACGAAATGGCCCGCAAAAATTTAATGTAACCACCCTAGCTGAAATACTAATTGACCAAATTTATCAATATTTGATAAATAGTTACTTGTGGGACACTTTGGTGCTGATTAGATTTTGGTACGATTCGAAAAAGAACAACCTACCCTTTTTTACGAAATGGCCCGCAAAAATCACCGAAAAAAAAAAAAAAAAAAAAAAAAAAGACTACGCATGCTGAAATGTATCAATTAAATTTTAGTTTTATACGCAATTTTTGACGAGGAAAAGAATATAACACACTCCATTATACTTTAGGACTAACCATTCTCAAGATATTTGAGATTTCTTGCATTTTTGTTATGCCGCTATCGGGAAAATGTCCAATTACCAAATAAACACAAAAATTCAGTTAAAAATGCAAATTTAGTGTTATTTGGTGCAATAAACTCAATCTAATGTATTATTAAAGAAATAAGGAAAATATTAATTTAAGTCTGCAGGGAATGTCATGTGCTGCGCATATCAGATTATTACTTTCCCTGCAATACATGGTAATGTATAGGGATAGTATTGGAATCATGTCGAAAATCGCAATTCGAATTTTCGACGGATCTACACGTTTCTGGACCTCTAGAATACGAAAAAAACTATTTTTAGTGTGACATCTGTGTGTGTGTCTGTCCAATGTATGTATCCACTTTAACTCAAAAACTAATGGACAGATTTTCATAAAATTTGGACGATAAATCACTTGTGTATGTCCCTGGTGCTGATTAGTTTTTGGTGCGATTCCGGATAAAACAACCCTCCATTTTTTGCAAAATGGCCCGCAAAAATCGACTTGGTAATCGGTTGGTAAGTCACTTGTGGGCGAATATGGTGCTGATTAGTTTTGGGTATGACTCGGGAGAAAAGAACCCGCCCTTTTTTGCGGAATGGTCCGCAAAAGCTTGTATCCACTCTAATTGAAAAACTAATTGATCAAATTTTACAAAATTTGGTATACAAATCACTTGTGGGTCATCCTGGTGCTGATTAGATTTTGATGCGATTCGAAAAGAAGAAACCGAATTTTTTTTACGTAATGGCCTGCTAAAATTGTATATATCCACTCTAACTCAACTAATCGATTAAATTTCATAACATTTGGTGAGTAAGTAAGTCACTTGAGTGTCACCCTGCTGCTGATTAGATTTTGTTACGATTCGGGAAAAATAACCTGCCTTTTTCGTGAAATGGCCCAAAAAAATCGTCAAAATCTAAAATAAAAAACTACGTATGCTTAAATATATAAATTAAATACTTGTTTTATACATAATGTTTAACGAAGAAAATAATACTACCAACCCCATTAAACTAGGGCTAGCCGTTCTCGAGATATTTTAGTTTTTTCGCATTTTCGCAACGCCACCTTTGAAAATAAGTCCAGTTACCAAATGAGAACGAAAATTGAATTAAAAGTGCAAATTCGGTGTAATTTAAAATAATTATGGGAGTTATTTTGTGAAATTAAATTCATTATTAAAGAAATTATGAATTATTGAAGAAATAAAGAGAACGTGAATATAAGTCTACAGGGAAAGTCATGTGCTGCCCATATCAGATTTTTTTTTTTTTTTTTTAAAGTATTATCTTAAGCTTTTAATCTTACCGCAGAATACCCATTGGCATCTCATAGAACACAGTTTTAAAAAATGCTGTTTTATCCCTAAAACATTTACCGCAAGTATTTTCCAAACTTATCTGCGGGGCACTAGTTAAAAAGGCATTTGTGTTTAAATGTCTTGTTTTAAATCCAGAGCCATTTATCAACGTTATTTAGTACTGCATGAGGTATCTATCATCCATTATTTGCTGCCCGCATATCCGTCAGTGAAAAAATGATTAGTCAGATCGCACTTGTTGAGTTTCGCAGCTGAGATGTTTTTGCTGATGTTAGCCTTTATCGAGGTACATCGATTAAGATGAGAGGAAGAATTGATTTTCGGTTTTGCATCGGAATCGGATGACCGAGCTGTATGATAATAGGAATTAAATCAAACTTAATCTTTTGTTTATTTTTCTTTGGGGAATAGAGACCTTTATCAAAGAATGATTTGAAGGTTTGGTTTACTTCTGCCTCCCGAAATTAAATTTATTTAAAAATTATAAATTGTTACAATAAATGAAAAATCTGATGTGGGCAGCATATGACTTTCCCTGCAGACTTATATTCGCGTTCTCTTTATTTTAATTAAATATAATTCACCTTTAATTCAATTTTCGTTCTCATTTGATAACTGGATTTGTTTTCAAAGGTGGCGTAGAGAAAATACGAAAAAAACTAAAATATATCGAGAACGGCTACTCCTAGTGCAATGGAGTTGGTCTTATTCCTTTCTTCGTTAAAAATTACGTATTAAACAAGCATTTAATGGATAAATTTGAGCATACGTAGTTTTTTATTTTAGATTTTGGCGATTTTTGCGAGCCATTTTACAAGAAAAGGCAGGTTATTTTTTTCCGAATCGTACCAAAATCTAATCAACATCAGGCTGTCCCACAAGTGACTTATCTACCGAAATTTGTGAAATTCGGTCCATTAGTTTTTCTGCTAGAGTGGATACAAGCTTCTGCTGGCCATTTCGCAAAAAAAGGCGAGTTCTTTTGTCCCGAATCGTACCCAAAACTGATCAGCACCAGATTCGCCCACAAGTGACTTACTTACCAAATTTTATGAAATTCAGTCCATTAGTTTTTTTAGTTAGAGTGGATACAAAATCTTCACAGACAGACACACAGACACACAGACAGACACACACACACAGACGTCACGCTAAAAATAGTTTTTTCGTATTCTAGAGATCTCGAAACGTGTAGATCCGTTAAACTCGACTCCATTAAACTTCGAACACTCGAATAGCGATTTTCGGCATGATTCCAATACTTTCCCTATACATTACCATGTATTACAGGGAAAGTAAAAATACAATTTTGAGAAGTACAAAGATACAAAGCACAAAGATGGATAAATGTTCGAAGACATAAACAAGCACAGAAACTGATAAAAGTTGTAAATAAACTAGCTGTCCCAACAGGGAATCGAACTCTGGATCTTCGAAATAGTCAGCCGATGCTCTACCGTTCAGCTACTGGAACGGAATTGCAAGCTCTTATCGTTGAAGCGGACTCTACATTCTCCACTCTCTAATGTCAGATTGACGTGTAAGACAATCTGATTGACCGCCTGCTGCTATTTTTACCTCAGGTTAGCCTTCTAATGCTATTTTTATTCTCCAGATGAGCTTCCTGTGTGGTCGTTATCCTCTAGATTTGAAACCGGTGATTAATTTTCCCACAGACCTCCGAATTCGTGCAAGTCGGTCTAGAGTCAGATCTCCGATATCTTTTCACTAACTTGCAGGGTTGATTTTTTGGGACGACACTGTTGTTGTTGTTGAGACCCAGACCGTCCGACCTAAAAGAAATGTGTAAGGCAACAGTATGGACGGCCGGGAAGTGCCACCCAATTTAGACCGGAACCCAGTGGGGGAGGCATCCACAGGGACCGTACCCTCCTTCCCCTACCACCAACCCCTCGGAAGGACTTACGGACCCACATGTTTCACATGATCGTACTCCGCGTGACATTGTAAAGAACGGCATTGGACTTGTAAAGAACATTGTAAAGAACTTGTAATTGACATTGACATTGTAAGGAACGACTCCGGACGACATTGTAAAGATTCTTGGTGTCCCAACCGGGAATCGAACCCTAGATCTCCGAAATGACCAGCCGACTCTCTACCGTTGAGCTACTAAGACGGAATTCCACGCTCTCATCTGAGTGGACTCTGCAAAGTACAAAAAAAAAAAAAAAAAAAAAAAAAAAAAAAAAAAAAAAAAAAAAAAAATAAATAAATAAATAAAAAAAAAAAAAAAAAAAAAAAAAAAAAACCTATTACTTTCCCTGAAATACATGGTAATGTATAGGAAAAGTATTGGAATCATGCCGGAAATCGCAATTCGAGTTTTTGACGGATCTACATGTGTCGGGACCTCTAGAATACGACAAAAACTATTTTTAACATGACGTCTGTGTGTGTGTGTGTGTCTGTCTGTCTGTCTGTGCAGTTTTTGTATCCACTCTAACTAAAAAAACTAATGTACCGAATTCCATAAAATTTAGTAGGTAAGTCACTTGTGGGCGAATCTGGTGCTGATTAGTTTTGGGTACGGTTCGGAATAAAAGAATCCGCCTTTTTTTGCGAAATGGCCAACAAATATTGTCTGTATCCACTCTAGCTGAAAAACTAATGGACCGAATTTCACAAAATTCAGTAAATAAGTCGCTTGTGCATCACTCTGGTGCTGATTAGATTTTGGTACGATTCGGGAAAAAATAACCTGCCTTTTTTGTGAAATGGCCCGCAAAAATCGTCAAAATCTAAAATAAAAACTACGTATGCTTAAATATATCCATTAAATGCTTGTTTTATGCGTAATTTTTAACGAAGAAAAGAATTAGACCAACCTCATAACACTAAGACTTGTCGTTCGCGAGATATTTTAGTTTTTTCGTATTTTCTCTACGCCAACTTTGAAAATAAGTCCGGTTACCAAATGAGAACGAAAATTGAATTAAAAGTGCCAATTCAATGTCATTTTTAATAATTGTGGGAATTAATTTGTGCAATTAAACCGTTGTAAAAGAGTTTCTCGAATTATTTCAGATTTTTCGCATTTTTTCTATGTCGATTTTGAGTCCATCATTTATGCCTGTTATTTAGTGTAATTAAACTAACATTAATGAATAATTAATGAAATAAAGAGAATTTATTTTAATTAAATTTAATTTAATTAAAATAAAGAGAACGTGGATGTAAGTCTGCAGGGAAAGTCATGTGTGTGGGAAAGGCGAAAAAAAATTGCAATATCTCGTATTACTCGTATCTCCCATTACTCGTAAACGGCTTGTTTTAGAGTAATGGGGTTGGTCTATTCATTGTCAAAAATGACGCATAAAATAAGCTTTTAATGGATACATTTGAGCATACGTTGCCTTTTATTTTAGATTTTCACAATTTTTATGGACCATTTCACAAAATAAGGCAGGTTATTTTTTCCCGAATCGTACCAAAAACTAATCAGCACCAGGGTCATACATAAGTGACTTACCTACCAAATCTTATGAAATTCGGTCCATTAGTTTTTGAGTTAGTATGGATAAATACATTGCACTGACTGACACACAGACACACGCACGGGCACACACATACAGACGTCACGCTAAAAATGGTTTTATCGTATTCTAGAGGTGTCAAAACGTGTAGATCCTATACATTACCATGTATTGCAGGGAAAGTAACAATGGAATTAATGAGACTTTCTTCTTCCTTTATCTTAAAATTCATGTGGAGGTAAAAGTAAGGAGGTAAAACTTCATATTAAGGAAACGCCAATATCGTTTGAAACAATCATTCAGGTGGCGCTGGAGATAAAATCAATAGTCCAGCATTTTGTACATTTCTATGGCGAAAGGTCTAAAATATATATTTAAACCGTTCATTTTGTAAAAAGAAATTATGAGTTCAATGCAAAGTAGGATTAAAATAATAAAGATTTTTCCTACGCATTCAAAATTATTTTATCTTACAATTTATTTTTACCTTCATATATTCTGTACTTTATCCTACAACTATAAAAAAAAATTGATCTGGGCAGCATATGACTTTCCTTATACTATAATGCAATGTATTTACTACTTTTACAGTAAAAACAAATAAGTTATTCTTATAGTAAATACTTATATTTTTTCCAAGGTATTGAATTTTCGTTAAATAGTCGTTATTTTCATTAATTTAGAGTCATTTTTATCCATTTGGCGAGATTTTCTTTTATTTCATAACATTTTAAAAAGTCGCCAAGTCGGCGACATTCCGCCCAATTCGTCGCCAAAATCTCGCCAAGCGTTATGGACGGAGAAATAAGTTATTCTTATAGCAGATAAATGACTATTGGAGTTCTGATACAAACGTATTACTCAAAGTATCTTTTCTCATGAATGGAACGAACTATATAAACGAGAATGATGTCACCCAATTTATCGCATAATATCACATATGAAAAGTGAACATGTTTCTCAACAGTTAATAATTATTTTAATTTATGAGATTTTTTGATAAATTTATTTGGAAAATGTGCAGTATCTCGAGAACGGTTCATGCTAGCGTTCTAAAATTTATGTTAATCGTATTCTAATGAAAAATTACATAAGAAATGTCTAATAGCGTAACTATTAGAGGTTTTGATTTTTTGATGATTTTTTCAAAATTCTCGAAAATTTAGGGGGGTTCTGAACACTCGATTGTGCATGAAAGCAATAGGCTTCCAGTATTCACGGATTGTAATTTTGTAATTTTTGTACCAAATTTTGTTCGAATCGGTCCATTCGTTCGTCAGTTATCGTCTCGACAGACTCACTGACACACACACACATACTTTCACACACTCACACATCACCTCAAAAATGTTCGATTCGTGATCAGGGATGCCTGAAACGTGCTCTCTCGTCGAAAACTCGAATTCGAATTTTCGACCCCTTCACAATACTTTCCTTATACATTATTGTATATAAAGAAAGCAAAATACTGGTTAATGGACAATTCCGGCCTCTTATTTTTTTATTCGATTCGAAATGTTTCAAAACGGACAACTGTATAAAAAATGTTATTCTCCGAGCTGTATTTCATGTTTTATTAGCAGTTAAAGTTCGCCTTTCTGAGTGTGGCGGGAAAACAGTCCATTTTGGCGCACACGGAATGTGACGTCACTAGATTCTTCCGCGGCTCCCGTCATTGCAGAATTGATGCATAAGTTTGGTTATATTCGGAAAGTTCCGATAATTATAATTGTTTCTTCAGTCCCAAACTTCCGAATAGTTATAAGTATTGTATCGCTCCAATGTGCCGGACTGCTAGTTTTACATCCTCAGATAAAATATTTATATCCGTGTCAAAAAAAATTTTTCGTGAAAAATTTTGTGAAGCGCAGGAAGCCAGATTGTAAACAAAATTTACCACTGTCATTAAAGAGTGTTCATTACGTGTGCTATTAAGTTTGTATAAAATACTTTTTTAGTTATTACTATGAATGCAGAACATGAGAAAAAAGAGAGTAAATAACAATAAAATAACTCACTGACTTTGGTTTAAACAGTCATAACTATTAAACAACTAATTCGTATGCTTCAGTTAATTTTTAACAAAGTCTGAGTAATAATACGAATTTTGCTATGTATCAGAATCAGAACAATAGTAATTTGAAGATACAAATATATTAATTACTATATAATATAAATATTAAAAAAAAGTATAGCTCATATTAAATTATAACTTTAATTATGAAAAGAATTACACATAAAATGATTAAATTTCATCAAATTCAATTGAATTTTCTACATCAGAGCACATATTTTGTTTTTTTAACATTGCATAGCAATAAACAAGTTTTGAAACTCTATCTATTCCCAACCTGTTTCGAATCTTTGAATGCACAAATGAAAAATTAGAGAATATTCTCTCTGTTGCAGCACTGCTTGAAGGTCATGTTTAGAGATGGGCAAGTAACTTGCAAAAGTCTTTAGAAATATCACATGCTCTTGCTCTACTTCTCCACCATTTATTAGCATCAACAGTCTTAATCACTTGATCTGGTCCATATGATTTTTTATTTAAAAAAAAAAAAAAAATTGTAGGAATTTTAAAAGATTACTTCTATAAATTATTCATAAAAGTTATACCTAGATATTCAAATAAGAATAAAATGAAGATTGATTTCACAACATCTTATTAATCAATTAATGTTGCATTGTGTTTTATCATTTTAATTAAATAAATTAATATTAATAAAATAACTAATTAATATTCTGATTTAAGTCTCAATTATATTATGTACAAAATTATTTTGTTTTTTGTACATTTTTTTTAATCCAGCCATTTTTTCCTGTTCTTGCCGGTTTTTACCAGGTTTTTGCCACTGTCCTGGCAAAAATACTATTCTGGTGGCAAAATGACCAACCCTAAGAGTAAGTAAGGACACTGAGCTGCAGCAATTATAATATTTTAAATATTGTAACTTTCCCAGCTATTGGAAAATCCAGGTTTAAAACTAAGAAATTAGAATCACTCGATCCAAAACCCAATTATATACACTTGCAAGAATTTAGAAGAGCTACAAATTCTTGCTCATTGTTCATAGCTAGCACTTTTAGTTTTCGAGATATAAGCATTACAAACTTGTAAAATGAAAAATTTTCAATCTTCTTCAATTTGTCAAAACAATTACTCGAAAACTAAGTCAGTAAGGTTCAATATATTAGTTTTTTTTTCTTAAAATATAGATTCAGAAACTAAATTTACTAATATATATTTTTGTCGCTTACTGTTTATATCTATCTTTTGAAGTTTGAGTGAAAGTAGGAAAAATTAAAAGATCACTTGCTCGGATAGACGCTTTAAGTGTTTTCTAAAAAAGTTCCAAAGTATTAAAATTATTTCATATATTCATAATCTGGATCAACGAAACAAGAAAAAAATATATACATTTTTAACTATCAGGTTCGGATAAATTGGCGTACAAAGTGTTTGCATTTTTCGTAATGCTCCGATTTCCCCCACAGATACCTTAAGCGTAAATGTAATTCACATAATAATAATAATTATTATTATCATTATTATTATAAGCATTAAAAAAAAAGGGTATCAAGTTTACATCTCGAGTTTCAGCTGTCACAAAATATTTATTATTTCTGAAAGAGAGCGCCATCACAGTAAAGTCGATCTTAGGCAAATTATCTGATTGCCATTTAACAAAACCAGAATCCTTGTTTAGAATAAAATAAAATAAGGAACAAATAATTTAAACTCAAGCAGACCGAGAACAAATGGATAAAATAATTATAAACAAATTGTAAACAAAATTAAACTCCAACTACTTGCAAATATCTCAGTAAAAACAGCACATAGTAGAATGTTGCGTAACAGATCGAACAGGCATTGTGACGTCACAGCCAATCACGGGTCGTTTTGTGTTTGAGTAGATTTTGCGCTTTTTCATTTCTTGATATTTAAATAAATAATTATTTTAAGAGATTTCCACTTGGGTATTTGAAATCAGAAATAAATTCTCTATAAATATTAATTGGTTTTAATACATTTTTAAAAAAATCGGAATTGTCCATTGTACTCATAATTAGGGAACTCTTAATTTAAAAATAATCAAAAATATATATTCTAAATACTACGCCTTTCTGGTATGTCAACTATCAATAGCGGCTGCTTTGCTAACACTAGCGACACCTAGATATAATTCTCAAAGCATTGTGGCATTTTCAAGGGCTCCATCCATCGCCTTCTTTCTAACTCCATGTTTTAAAAAATCTGATGTGCATAGCACATGAATTTCCTTATATAATGCAATAAATTTACTATTTTTACAGCAAAAAACATAGGTTGTCCTTATAGTAGGTACTTATATTCTTTCCGAGACACTGAATTCTCGTCAATGAGTCGTCATTTTCATTGATATGGCATTATTTTTATCCATTTGGCAAGATTTTCGTTAATTTGGTAACATTTTAAAAAGTCGCCAAGTTGACGACATTCCACCAAATTCGTCCCCAAAATCTCGCGAAGCGTTATGGACGGAGAAATAAGTTATTATTATAACAGATAAATGACTATTCGCGTTCAAATGCAAAAGTATTACTCAATGTATCTTTTCTCAAGAATGGAACGAGCTAGATCTTCGAAAATGATGTTACCAAATTTATCGCATGATATTACATATGAAAAGTGAACATGTTTCTCAACGGTTAATATACTTTTTTTTATTTATAGGATTTTTTGATAAATTTATTTGAAAAATGTGCAATATCTCGAGAACATGCTAGCGTTCTGAAGTTTATGTCAATCGTTTTCAAAGAAAAAATTACATAAATGTCTATTTGCGTAACTTTAAAGATTTTGATTTTTTGATGATTTTTTCAAAATTTCACTCGAAAATTTAGGAGGGGGGGGGGGTCTGAACATTTGATTGCATTTAAAAACAATAGATTTCCAGTATTCACATATTGTGATTTTTGTACCAAATTTCATTCGAATTGCTTCATTCATTCGTGAGATATCGTCTCCACAGACTCACTGACACAGACTCACTGACACACACACACACACACACACAGACATCACCTCAAAAATGTTTGATTCTTGATCATGGATGCTTGAAACGTGCTCCCTCGTCGAAAACTCGAATTCGAATTTTCCACCCCGTCACAATACTTTCCTTATACATTATGCATATAAGGAAAGGAACAATGAAATCAGTGCAAAATTGATTTATAGATAGATTAGCTTAAACTGAATTGTATGATACATGAAGTTAGAGAGAGCTAGTTGTCACTTTCACCTCCATGGTATGGCCATTAATTGAAAACTTAAAACAAAAAATTTGAGGCATTAAACTTGATAAATTCGTTGTTAGGGGGAATCTAAGGGGGCGTATATTAATTGCGTTATTCCAACCCTTTATGCCCTTGATGGCAAGGGGCACGGCCTGGGTGGAATTGCGTTATTCTAACGGATGACATAGTATGTGTGTTTTGGAAGTTGTAAAATAAATATTTAATATTTTTCTTTAATATTCAGAACTAGGGAGATTACAGGGTCCATGAATACCAACTCCTAAAAGATAGCATTATAGAAGGAGGTGTGTAAATACTGCAATTATAGTTGCATCGAATGATATGAAAATAGTTATAGATAAAACAATTACAATAAACCATTGCATCATAACAACGAAAAAGATAAAGATTGACAATAAAAATAGATAAAGATGACAGTAAAAGCAGATAAAAAATTAGCTATCAATACGGAAAAAATTCTCAATTTCAACTGAATTATAAATAAATAACCAGTCTTTGATAGTCCTGGAAAAGGAACGATAGGTAATAATGCTTTTAAAACATTGAGGCAGAAGATTGTAACATCTAGGAGCGAAAGGCGATAAAATTTCTGAAACTTGGTAGAATAAGCTTGTGAAGGTCTGATAATACCCCGCCTTAGCCCGTGGTTACTTCGACTACCATCCGCATTCTTATTTCCAAGGACGCCCGTGAACATTGCTGAAGATAAAATATTTATTATAGAACATCTGTGTACGAATTTATAATTTTTTTCCTAAATTACTTGAAGATTGTCTGTTTTCCAAAATAGTCAAACAAGCTAAAAGAAGATCTCCTTAGTTCAATACAAGTCGTATTTCTAATATAAAACATATTAAGAACCTTGTAAAGGTGCCTAAATGGCATAATGATAGAATCGGGGAAAGAGGAAAAGATGGTGTCTGACGATGTTTACGTACGGCAATCCTAATAAATAATTTTTGAAACAAAGTAACAGACCTAAGGATATTCAGATCAAAGAGCTAGTATCACTAGAGGTAGTCTTTCCTTTGTTTAGTGATCTTAAGGGTGAGCGTCAGTAAATTTTCTGCCCCATCCGCGCTTTGTTAACTTTCGCGGCACACATGTTTAGCCGGAATTCTGCTCAAACAGTTGCGAAATATTTTCTTATAGATAAAACGCTATGCTTAGATTATATTAAAACTAAATGTAACACCCAATAAAACATAGAATATATGTTTCATTTTAATTTCAAATATTTTTGGTGCTGCCATCTGTTGTCGTAATTTAATTCATATCGACTACTTTTATTTTTTAATGAACATTTTTAAATGTCTATTCCTTCTAATACGCTATTAAATACAACAACAGATCATATATAATGCCATAATCACGGAAACGTAATTGAACTTGGACTTGAAGACAAATGAACTTGAACACAAAACTGCAGTCCTCAGTGATGTACATTCAGATCCCGTATCAAATTTATAGAATGATAAATAATCTTTCCGTGATTGTGGCATTATTATATATGATATGTTGTTGTATTTAACACTGTATTAGAAGGAATAGATATTTAAAAATGCTCATTAAAAAATAAAAATAATCTGTATGAATTAAATTACGACAACAGATGGCAGCACCAAAAATATTTTGGATTAAAATAAAAAATGTATTCTATGTTTTTGGGGGCATTAAATTTAGTTTTAATATAATCTAAGCATTGCATTTTATCTTTCAGAAAATATTTCGCAACTGTTTAAGCAGAATTTCGGCTAAATATGTGTGCCGCGAAAGTTAACAAGGCGCGGATAGGGCAGAAAATTTACTGACACTCACCCTTAAAAGCATGGTCAGTATGTCAGGGAATTTCCCCCTTCGCTTCTACAAATGAGCGCCAGATTTCGCACGTTCGTGCTTGAACAGCGTATTGCAGCAGTTCCAGAAAATTGTAAAAGTGTGCCATTGTGGTAGTTTGTTCATTGTTATACACAACTTTCTTTTTTCGGAATCTTAATCTAGGTATTTTTAAATCTCTAAAATATTCAGGTTCAAAATGCGTGGATTAAGATTCTACAACACTTTCTCTTCCTACACATTTATTTTCATATTTTGTTACTGCAGTTTTAGTTATCATTTCTCACCTGCTCGATAGCTTCGCAATTGCAAGTACTATCTGGATAACAACAAGTTGTTGTTGTTGAGACCCAGACCGTCCGACCTACCAGAAAGGTGTAAGGTAACTGTTTGGACGGCCGGGAAGTGCCACCCAAATGCTAAAAATAGTCATGCTAAAAATAGTTTTTCCGTACTAGAGGTCTCGAAACGTGCAGATCCGTCGAAAACTCGAGTTGTGATTTTCGGCATGATTCAAATACTTTCCCTATACTTTACCATGTATTGCAGGGAAAGTAAAAAGCTATTCAAAAAGGAGAATATTATGAGGGTTATTACAACGCATTAAAAGAAAAGTTTTTCAAAAAATGGGCAGAAAATTATCATTAACAACATAATGAGCAAGGGCCATAGAAAGTTTACCGATTTTGACATCCCGAGCGTGTTCTGCTAAACGGATGCCAACATTGCGTTTGGTACTGCCAATTAAAAATTTATAGTCACCATCGGTAGAGTAAAAGAGCTGGTATAAAATTTATAGTTATCATCGGTCATAAGAGAGTTTATTTTATTAACACTTTCCAACATAGTTGAAAAGTGTTTATGACATTAATCATTCTCTTTGTTCGCACGATAACTGTCGATAAAATGACTTTATCAAAATGAAATTTTAGTATGTCGTTGAGATGGTCCGTAGGACATATGGGAATGTAAATAAATAATACACCCAAATAGTTTCGGATTTAACCCTGGTTCAAAACACTGAACCCTGTGGGATTTAATTTTTCAAACACTTTTAAGCGGAGTTAAAATTCACAAATTGCTTCAAAAAATTTAGGTAATATCACATAAAATGTGCAAAAAAAAAAAATGTTCAGCAAAATGTGTTGGGTATTTTTTAAATAAAAATTGAAATAATAATTACACCGCTGTGTGTCCCTAAGGGCGCGGTAGCCCATTGGTTAGCGCGCTGGAGTTGCACTCGGTAGGCCCGGGTTCGATTCCAGCCACTGCCAAAAACTGCCGCCGTGTTCATGCGGAGTACGATCACGTTAAACATGTGGGTCCGAAAGTCCTTCCGAGAGGTTGGTGGTAGGGGAAGGAGGGTACGGTCCCTGTGGATGCCTCCCCCACTGGGTTCCGGTCTAAATTGGGTGGCACTTCCCGACCGTCCAAGAAGTTACCTTACACCTTTCTGGTAGGTCGGACGGTCTGGGTTTCAACAACAACAACAACCCCTGTGTGTGATGCTATATGAAGAACTCACTTGACTCATTGCAAAATAATATATGGCGTCCATTTTTGTTTTCCGCTGTATAAATATCGTGATGTTTAAACCATGATTGTTTAGAATTAGTATTAGTTCCGTCATAAAACCGCTCTATTTTTACGTATTATATGTGTATCTAAATTCTGTTCCAACGCAATTGCAATATATTTTAATTTAAATGATCACTGAACTTTGATTATTTCTACAACGAAGCCTAATTGTAACGTATGCAGAATGTAAACACAAGTCAAGCGATTGTAAGGTGAGTTGTATAAGAATTACTGAATTTTTTTTTCACGCAAAATTAATTAGTTCCGGAGTCTGGAATGTAAGTAATATGAATGAAATATTCATAGAAAGACAGACGATTTATATTTCAAATATCAAAATATCAAATCATTTTATTAATTTTCTTTTCGTTATATAAATTAAACTTATACAATATATCTGACGAGATTTTACATTCAAGTTAATCTATAAACATGCATGGGGGCACATAAATACGTACTTGAATAAGTATATTTTCATCTATTCTGTTCAAACCTCAGCAATCACTAAACATCTTTAGAATCCCCAAGTTCATTCAATCGCCTAATTTTTTTACGAAATAATGTATCTCGAGCTTATGCACCCATATTTCACCAAAAAGTAAATAAACAGAGCAGAATGAAATGCAACAGTCGTGACATTTTAAGTACTACAGTTTTCCCACCCATAGGAAAACCCAGGTTAAAATACTAAAATATCAAAATTATAACCACTATACTTAAAATATAAGAGCTCAAACATAAATCCAATTATAGACACTTGTAAGGATTTCAAAGAGCTACAATTTCTTGTTTGTTGTTCATAGCTAGAGCATTTAGTTTTTGAGATATACGGTTTGCAAATATGAAAAACGGAATATTTCCAATCTTCTTCAACTTGACAAGATGAGTACTCAAAAACTATAAGAGTTTTTCTTTAAATAAATATAAATTTCGAAATCAAATTTCCTAACACAAATTTTTGTCCTTTTCTATTTATAACTATCTTCTATAGTTTCAAAGATATTTCGAGTGAAATAAAATAAAAAAATTCGCTAAGGCAGATACTTAAATTTATAATGAAAAAAGTCAAAAATTTTTAAATATTGAAATTATTCTTATATATTCGTAATCTGTAGCCTAAAATCATCAAAATAAGAAAAATAGTTTACATTTTCATCTGTTAGGTTCGGAGATATAAGCATCCAAAGTGTTTAAATTTTTCGTAAAGCTGTGACTTCCGCCACAGAAAATCCCAAGCATAGATGTTATTAATATAAAAAAATCTGATGTATGATGACTGATGACTTTCCTTATATAATGCAATGAATTTACTACTTTTACAGCAAAAAAGAGAAAAAAAAAAAAAAAAAAAGGTTATTCTTATAGTAGATACTTATATTCTTTTCAAGATATTGAATTTTCGTAAATTAGTCGTCATTTTCATTGATTCGGCGTCATTTTTATCCATTTGGCGAGATTTTCGTTAATTTGGCAACATTTAAAAAAGTCGCCAAGTTAGCGACATTCCACCAAATTCGTCACCAAAATCTCGCCAAGCGTTATGAACGGAGAAATAAGTTATTCTTATAGCAGATAAATGACTATTGGAGTTCAAATACAAAAGTATTACTCAAAGTATCTTTTCTCATGAATGGAACGAGCTAGATCCACGAGAATGATGTCACACAAATTATCGCACGATATTACATATGAAAAGGGAACATGCTTCTCAACAGTTAATATATATTTTTTAATTTACGGGATTTTTTGATAAATTTGTTTGAAAAATGTGCAATATCTCGAGAACGGTTCATGCTAGCTTTCTAAAGTTTATGTCAATCGTATTCTAAGGAAAAATTACATTAGAAATGTGTATTTGCGTAACTTTATTAAAGGTTTTGATTTTGTGATGATTTTTTCAAAATTTCACTCGAAAATTTAGGGGGGTTCTGAACATTCGATTGCGTTTAAAAACAATAGTCTTTCAGTATTCATGGATTGCGATTTTTGTACCAAGTTTCATTCGAATCGCTGCATTCGTTCGTGAGATATCGTCTCCACAGACTCACTGACACACACACACACAGACATCACCTCAAAAATTTTTGATTCGTGACCTGGGATGCTTGAAACGTGCTCTCCCGTCGAAAACTCGAATTCGAATTTTCGACCCAGTCACAATACTTTTCTATACATTATGTATATAAGGAAAGTAAAAATAATTCCAATCGAGAAAGTTATAAAACAAATAAAATTTACAGTTTTTCTCATCTTGTTAATGTTGCTATGGATCGCTAGACAATACAGGTCAAACCGCTAATCCAATTGGCGATGGTTAGAGGCTCATTCGAAGCGTCTCAATCTGAAGGACACGCTTTTACTATTTCTGTTCTAATATTCGAATATTGCAACAAATGCCGAAAATGTATTTGTGTCTCTATCGTTTGAATGATCGGAGGTATTTGGTTCATTTTGCTCTGTTATATATAAATTTCTAAAACAAACAATCGCCTAATTTATTTCAAATGCGTATTTATAACAGTTTCTGATATATATTGAAATTATCATGGAGAAAAACCCCAATGTTTTTACTTTCCCTGCAATACATGGTAATGTGTAGGGAAAGTATTGGAATCATGCCAAAAATCGCAACTCGAGTTTTCGAGGGATCTACACGTTTCGAGACCTATAAAATACGAAAAAACTATTTTTAGCGTGACGTCTGTGTGTGTGTTTCTGTCTGTCTGTGCAGATTTTGTATCCACTCTAACTAAAAAACTAATGAACCGAATTTCATAAAATTTGGTAGGTAAGTCACTTATGGGCGAATCTGGTGCTGATTAGTTTTGGGTAAGATTCGGGATAAAAGAACCCGCCTTTTCTTTGCGAAATAGCCCGCGTGTATTTTAAAAAGTGTTTCAAAAAGTGTGTATTTTAAAAAATTGCATTTTTTGCTTTTACTTATTATGGCTGTCCCTAATAGTAGTGTGTAGTTAGTATTGTGATGAATTAAATGAATGGGAAAATATTTATGAATGAAATGCTGCTTTTATAAAGAGAGCCAGGCGTGCTATTTTTTCTATGACGTCATTTGAATGCATTTCATTTGTTTTCGATGAAGTTTTCAAATATAATAAATTATTGTAGTATTATGATAATTTTAAAAATATTACCGAGGAATGTGTCGCATTTTAGACATGTTTAAGCCAGGCAATTTATATTTGTGTCGTCATTAAATGAAGTTCATTTTTTTCGATGAAGGTTTAAGTTTTCAAATATAATAAATTAATGTAGTATTGTGATAGCTTTTAAAATATTACCTAGTAATGTGTTGCATTTTAGAGATGTTTAAATAAAATTGCATTGAAGTTGGAAAGTGCTTTAAGCATGATCAACGCTTTAAGCATGATTGATCTTTCTTGTTTTACTTATTGCTGTCAGATTTACTGTGAAAATTTTCGTGCTTGGTGATATCATTTGTGACTATCATGGATTTAGAAAAGGATAACTGGATGGATAACGCATCATTCTAGGATGTATAAAAAATTGCAATCAGCAGAAGCAGACGAAATATCTCCCAATGGACGAAATCAGGTACTTGTCTATGGTAGAGTCCCTATAAATATTTATTTGATTTATTTAATATAGTATTTATTTATTTAATAAAAGAACCAATTCACACGTCAAAATAAAAAAGCAGGTTGATTACTTTATTTTTTTGTAAAATAATTTTAAAAAATAATAATCAATATAGTAAAAAAAAAGAAATCTGATGTGGGCAGCACATGACCTTCCTTATATAATGCAATGAATTTACTACTTTTACAGTAAAAAAATAGATTATTTTTATAGTAGTTATTTATATTCTTTCCAAGATATTAAATTTTCGTCAATGAGTCGTCATTTTCCATGTCGTCATCATCAATGTGTCGTCATTGATTTAGCGTCATTTTTATCCATTTGGCGAGTTTTCGCTAATTTAGCAACATTTAAAAAAGTCGCCAAGTTGGCGACATTCCACCAAATTCGTCGCTAAAATCTCGCCAAGCGTTATGGACGGAGAAATAAGTTATTCTTACAGCAGACTATTGGCGTTGAAATACAAAAATATTACTCAAAGTATCTTTTTTCATGAATGGAACGAGCTAGATCCACGAGAATGATGTCACCCAATGTATCGCATAGTATTACATATGAAAAGTGAACATGTTTTTCAATAGGAAATTTTTTTTTTTATTTTATATTACTTTTTGATAATGTTTTTGAAAAATGTGCAATATCTCGAGAACGGTTCATGTTAGCGTTCTAAAATTTATGTCAATCGTTTTCTAATGAAACATTACATAAGAAATGTCTATTTGCGTAACTTTATTAGCTGTTTTGATTTTTTGACGATTTTTTCAAAATTTCACTCGAAAATTTAGGGGGGTTCTGAACATTCGATTGCGTATAAATACAATAAGCTTCCAGAGTTTACTGATTGTGATTTTTGTACCAAATTTCGTTCGAATCGGTCCATTCGTTCGTCAGTTATCATCTCCACAGACTCACTGACACACACACACGCACACACACATACTTTCACACACACACACACTCATACACACACACACAGACATCACCTCAAAAATGTTTGATTCGTGATCAGGAATGCTTGAAACGTGCTCTCCCGTTGAAAACTCGAATTCGAATTTTCGACCCCGTCACAATACTTGCCTTATACATTATGTATATAAGGAAAATAAGAAAATTGCGAAAATACCAAAAGCTGAAAGCATTTGAATAGCTACATTTTACGGAGTTCCCTCCATTGTCAGTGCAATTAACATTAACAGTCGTCTGCTAAGCTCGGCTGCATTTTTGTAACATTATCCAGTTCTCTTCTTCTAAATCCACGGTGATTATAGATCACAATTTCCGCACAGCTGTGTCAAGAAAGCCAACAAAAATATCAGAGAATAAGAAAAAAGAAGGAAGAAGAAAATAAACTGCTCCCGGTTGAATAACTAATGTCATCATGATTCTTCTAATTACTTTTCAAAAAGTTCTTTCTTCGGTGGAAATCCTGAAATCAACGCCATATTGAGGAAAATTTTCCTTTTCCTTACGTTTAATTATTTCCGCTTAGTTGTCACGAGTTGCAGTCTCTTCACTTCTTTCGAAGAATTTTTTAAATAAATGAGAGTGCAACAAATTAGAAATGCGCATGCGCCGTTCCAGTTTTCGAGAACAAAATGCTACAATTTCTGAGTCTAAATTATCGTCTGCACTTTCCTTGCAATTCTATAGAAGTGCTTGAGTTCATGAAGATAGATAAGGCGTGTTCTGAAATTTCTGGAACACACGTTAAAATGTTTTGTCGTAGTCGCTCATTAATTTCTTTATCTTATGCTGTTCTTTGTTTTTCCACAGTTGTTATTTCTTTGCCTAATTAGTTTGGTCGTTATAGTTCAATTCGAGGTCCAAGTAAAGATTTTCCAAGATATATTTTTTAAACTTTTATTTTACTTATTTATTTATTTTTTAATTTTTACTTTCCCTGCAATACATGGTAATGTATAGGGAAAGTATTGGAATCATGCCGAAAATCGCATCTCGAGTTTTCGACGGATCTACACGTTTCGAGACCTCTAGAATACGAAAAAACCATTTTTAGCGTGACGTCTGTGTGTGTGTCTGTGTGTCTGTCTGTCTGATTGTGTGTCTGTCTGTGTGTCTGTGTGTCTGTGCAATGCATGTATCCACTCTAACTCAGAAACTAATGGACCGAATTTCATAAAATTTGGTAGGTAAGACCCTTGGTGTGACCCTGGTGTTGATTAGTTTTTGGTACAAATCGGAAAAAAAGAACCCGCCTTTTTTTACGAAATGGCCCTCAAAAATCTCATGTATTCACTCTAGCTGAAATACAAATTGACCAAATTTCACAAAATTTGGTAGATAAATCACATGTTGGGATACTCTGGTGCTGATTAGATTTTGATATGATTCAGAAATTAAAAATCTGCCTTTTTCTACGAAATGGTCCACAAAAATCGCCAATATCTAAATAAAGACAAAGTAGTGTATGCCCAAATGAATCAATTAAATTTTTGTTTTATACGCCATTTTTATAGAGGAAAATAATATAACACATTCCATTATACTTTAGGACTAACCGTTCTCAAGATATTTGAGATTTCTTGCATTTTTGTTACGCGGATTTCGGAAAATTGTCCAATTACCAAATAGAAACAAAAATTAAATTAAAAATGCAAATTTAGTGTTATTTGGTTCAATTAAACTAAATTTAACGAATGATTAAAGAAATAAAGGAAATATGAATTTGTGTCTACAGGGAAAGTCATGTGCTGCCCACATCAGATTTTTACTTTCCCTGCAATACGTAGTAATGTATAGGGAAAGTATTGGAATCATGCCGAAAACAGCAACTCGAGTTTTCGACGGATCTACACGTTTCGAGACCTCTAGAATACGAAAAATCTATTTTTAGCGTGACGTATGTGTCTGTGTGTCTGTCTGTCTGTGCAATGTATGTATCCACTCGAACTTAAAAACTAATGGACCAAATTACATAAAATTTGGTTTGTAAGTAACTTGGGTGTCACCTTGGTGCTGATTAGTTTTTAGTACGATTCGATATAAAAGAACCCGTCTTTATTTGCAAAATGGCCCGTAAAAATTGTCTGTATCCACTCTAGCTAAAAAACCAATGGACCGAATTTCACAAAATTCGGTTGATAAGTCGCTTGTGGGTTATCCTGGAGCTGATTAGATCTTGGTACGATTCGGAAAACAATAACCTTCCTTTTCTTGCAAAATGGCCCGCAAAAATCGTCGAAATCTAAAATAAAAAACTACGTATGCTTAAACATATCCATTAAATGCTTGTTTTAAACGTAATTTTTAACGAAGAAAAGAATAAGACCAACGCCATTACACGAGGACTAGCCGTTTTCGAGATATTTTAGTTTTTTTTGTATTTTCACCACCTTTGGAAATAAGTCCAGTCAGTTACCAAATGTGAACAAAATTTAATTAAAAATGAATTAAATTTAATTAATATAAAGAGAATGTTGACGATTTTTTCAAAATTTCATTCGAAAATTTAGAGGGGTTCTGAACATTCGATTGCATATAAAAACAATAGGCTTCCAGTATTTACGGATTGTGATTTTTGTACCAAATTTTATTCGAATCGGTACATTCGTTCGTCAGTTATCGTCTCCACAGCCTCACTGACGCACACACACACAAACAGACATCATCTCAAAAACGTCTAATTCGTTTTCAGAGAAGCTTGAAATGTGCTGTCCTGTCGAAAACTCGAATTCGAATTTTCGACCCCGTCACAATGCTTTCCTTATACATTATTTGTATATAAGGAAAGTAAAAATACTGGTTAATTATACTCATAATTAACGAACCCTTCATTTAAAAATATTCAAAAATATATATACTAAATACTACGTCTTTCTGTTGTGTCAACTAACAACAGCAGCTACTTTTCTAACACTAGCGACACCTGGATATAATTCTCAAAGCATTATGGTATTTTTAAACGTTTCATCTATAGGAGTTTTATCTCTTTCTTTCTAACTCCTTCATATTTACATATTAAATTCCAATTTATTTGTGGAATTAACTTTCATTTATTTTTCATGCTTCAGCTATTTACAAAAAAATCTGATGTGGGCAGCACATGACTTTCCTTAAATAATGCAATGAATTTACTTCTTTTACAGCAAAAAAAAAATAGATTATTATTAGAGTAGATATTTATATTCTTTCCAAGATATTGAATTTTCGTCAATGAGTCGTCATTTTCATTGATTTAGAGTCATTTTTATCCATTTGGCGAGTGTTTCGTTAATTTAACAACATTGAAAAAAGTCGCCAAGTTGGCGATATCCCTCCAAATTCGTCGCCAAAATGTCGCCAAGCGTTACGGACGGAGATATAAGTTATTCTTACAGCAGATAAATGACTATTGGCGTTCAAATATGAAAGTATTACTCAAAGTATCTTTTTTCATGAATGGAACGAGCAAGATCCACGAGAATGATGTCACAAATTTATCGCATGGTATTACACATGAAAAGTGAACATGTTTCTCAATAGGAAATACTTTTTTTATTTTATATGATTTTTTTATAATTTTTTTGAAAAATGTGCAATATCTCGAGAACGGTTCATGTTAGCGTTCTAACATTTATGTCAATCGTTTTCTAATGAAGCATTACATAAGAAATGTCTATTTGCGTAACTTTATTAGAGGCTTTGATTTTTTGACGATTTTTTCAAAATTTCACTCGAAAATTTAGGGATGTTCTGAGCATTCGATTGCGTATAAAAACAATAGACTTCCAGTGTTTACGGATTGTAATTTTTGTACCAAATTTCATTCAAATCGGTCCATTCGTTCGTCAATTATCGTCTCCACAGACTCACTGACACACACACACACACACAGACATCACTTCAAAAATGTTCGATTCGTGATCAGGCACGCTTGAAACGTGCTTTCCCGTCGAAAACTCGAATTCGAATTCTCGACTCCGTCACAATACGTTTCTTATACATTATTGTATATACGGAAAGTAAAAAATAATATTAGTTTTGAGTTTTTCATCTGTAATGCACATTTTTCACACATTTCTTTTATGATGCAAAATGAAAGGACTGAAAATTACCAATTTTTGGAAACTTTTAAAATACCTATTTTTTTTTTTTTTTTTCTCTCTTTTTTAATTTCCTTCTCAAAAAAGACTCGGTTTATTCCCGGAAATAAACCGGATTTTTTTTTCTTGTCTTTGCAACTCTAGGTACAATACAATTGGAAGAAATTGACAGTTAGGGGGGCACTCGCGTGAAAAAGTTTAGGAACCGCTGAATAAATGATGCACTGCGTCTATTTCAGCCTCAACCGTAACTTTATTGCCCCAAAACAAATCTCCAACTCTCTCGCATGACTTATTTTACTACTATGATATCGATTAAACCAACAATAAAAACAGAATATTTCGTGTCGGTGGCTACGTTTCTGTGACGTCGTACGACATGTGATTATGACGTTCATTGACGTAATAAATGGAAAAGTGCAGGAAGCGAGCTCGTTCCCCATTACTGGACGCAGAATTCTATTCCAGTTAAGAATAATGAATATTTATTCGTTTTGACATCTCTTTTTTGTTACGGACGATTTTGCACATATAGCCATTTAATTACAAGCTCATTAAGGGCATATTGGCTAGCTTTGGAATTTTTTTTCTATTTATAAATAGACGTAGGTAATGTGATTCGATTTGCCCTGAGGAGGAAAATTTGTCGGACATAAATATTACATGTCTTGTAGTTTACGATGCATTTCATAATAGGTTAGCAAGCGTGCGAGGAGAAAAATAAATGGAAAATTTCAGGTTGGGAGGAAAAATTTTCATTGCGTGAGAGGAAAAAAAAAAGCAAAGTATTTTGAAATAAAAATTTAAAACAAATGCAAATTTAAAACAAAGAGGGAAGACGTAAGACATAGAAAGTGAAAACAGATTCTATCTGTAAAAAATATTTGACTTGTATACCGCCAAACTCCTCAATGCAGGGTGAGACCCTGAACTGTAAAAAGACTCAAGAAAAAATTGTGAAATAAATATTTAAGAAATTCAAATTGAGCAGGGCTGCTCTACAGGGAGAGCACAAAAGGATGAAATGCATAGGAGCCCGGGAGGTTTGTGTGCTTCTGCTTCTTCGACCCAGACCGTCCCACCTACTCGAAAGCGTAAGGTATATGTGGACGGCAGGTAACTGCCACCCAATTCAGACAGGAATCCATTGGTGTTGGCATACATAGGGACCGTACACTCCTTCCCCTATCACCAACCTCTCGAAAGGACTTACGAATAGTGAACGTTCTCGTACTCCGCGTTAACGCGGGTAAAGTTTGGGCAGAGCTGGGAATCGAACTCGGGTCGTCCGAGTGCAATCCCCGCGCTCTAACCATTGGGCTATCCTACCCCTAGATTTGTGTGCGTAGACTACATAAAGAGTTTATAAAAAAAAGGCTAATAACTTGTAAAATAGGGGAATATGATATCGAAATAATACTTACCAATTCACAATTTTTGTCGGATTCCTTTCAAATTAGGCGTAGGTATGACTTTTCCTACACACAGGGGCGGCAAATAGGGGACGCAAGGGGGGGCGGTCGCACCCCCAAATTTTTCCTCGTCGTCTATCGGCTTCTACCTTTTTTACTTTCCCTGCAATACATTGTAATGTATAGGGAAAGTATTGGAATCATGCCGAAAATCGCAACTCGAGTTTTCGACGGATCTACGCGTTTCTAGACCTCTAGAATACGAAAAAACTATTTTTAGCGTGACGTCTATGTGTGTGTGCCTGTGTGTCTGTATGTCTGTCTGTGTGTCTGTCTGTCTGTTTGTCTGTGCAAATTTTGCATCCACTCTAACTAAAAGTAACTGACCGAATTTCATAAAATTTGGAAGGTATGTCACTTGTGGGCGAGTCTGGGGCTGATTAGTTTTGGGTACGATTCGGGATAACAGAACCCGCCTTTCTTTGCGAAATGGCCCCCAAAAGCTTGTATCCACTCAAGCTGAAAAACTAATGGACCGAATTCCACAAAATTTGGTAGGTATATCACTTGTGGGACACTTTGGTGCTGATTAGATTTTAGTATGATTCGGAAAAAATAACCTGCTTTTTTTTGCAAAATGACCTGCAAAAATCACCAAAATCTAAAATAAAAAACTACGTATGCTCAAATATATCCATGATATGCTTGCTTAATACGTAATTTTTAACGAAGAAAAGAATAAGACCCACCCCGTTACACTAGGACTAGCCGTTCTCGAGATATTTTAGTTTTTTCGTATTTTCTCTACGCCACCTTTGAAAATAAGTCCAGTTATCAAATGAGAACGAAAATAGAATTAAAAGTGAATTAAATTTAATTGAAATAAAGAGAACGTGGATATAAGTCTGCAGGGAAAGTCATGGGCTGTCGACATCAGATTTTTATCGACTGTCCACTGGTCAGTTTTCTCACGCTATGGAGCTTCAAAAGAGCCTACCTTCACAGTGAAGCTTCTATCTTCCGGCTGAAACGAATACTTTTCAACTTGAAAAGACTGGAGTGATGTTATCCTTTTCACTTGAAAATTTCAAGTGTCCGAATAAATGTATGTGTAGTTAGTGCATGTTCATCCATTCTTTTCTGCTAGAAATGCATTTCAGCAGCTCAATGCATTATATTCTTTCATAGAAACATCCTGTAAAACATATGCTATTTTAGAAAAGATTCGCTCATCAACAATTACTTTACTGGAGGCTCTTCAACACTACAATCACCAAGTGATACGAAGTGGTCTTCCAGAGTTAAAGCCATAAAAGCACTACTTGATAATTTTGAAGTGGTGATTTTAACATTGGAAGAATTATCTGAAAACGATTCTCTCAATAGCATCAATTTGATATGCATGACATCGTTCGAATTTTTGTTCACTTTGTTTATATTGCCCAATGTTTTTTATCAATGCAATACTCTCTCAAAGCATCTTCAGTCATCTGATCTTAATTTTCAGACTGTGCAAGCTTTGGCTAAAGCTACTATCGAAACTGTTAGTTCTTTTCGAACTGATGCATTTTTCAATTAAGTGTGGAGTTTTGTGACAGAACTTAGCGAAAAAAATTCTTATTCTAGATCAAAACTGAAAAGGCGTAAGAAAATTCCAAGCGAATTCGGTGGTACAGTAAATAAATGACTATTGGCGTTCAAATATAAAAGTATTACTCAAAGTATCTTTTCTCGTAAATGGAACGAGATAGGTCCATGAGAATGATAACACCAAATTTATCGCATGATATTACATATTAAAAGTGAACATGTTTCTTATGAGTTAATATTTTTTTTATTTTACTTGATTTTTTGATAAATTTTTTTGAAAAATGTACAATATCTTGAGAACGGTTAATGCTAGCGTCCAACAGTTTGTGTCAATCTTTTTCTAAGGTAAAATTACATAAGGTAAAATTTCTAAGGTAAAATTACATCCATTTGCGTAACTTTATTAAAGATTTTGATTTTTTGATGATTTTTTCAAAATTTCACTCGAAAATTTGGGGGGTTCTGAACATTCGATTGTGTTTAAAAACAGTAGACTTCCAGTATTCACGAATTGTGATATTTGTACCAAATTTCATTCGAATCGCTCCATTCGTTCGTGAGATATCGTCTCCACAGACTCACTGACGCACACACACACACATACAGACATCACCCCAAAAATGTTCGATTCGTGATCAAGGATGCTTGAAACGTGCTCTCCCGTCGAAAACTCGAATTCGAATTTTCGACCCTTTCATAATACTTTCCTTATACATTATACATGTATATAAGGAAAGTAAAAATAAGAAAATGAATTTAAATTTGTAGGGGAAGTCGTGTACTGCCCACATCAGATATTATTTTTCCCCGCTGTAAAAGAAATAATAAATCATTGCATTATGTATGTTAATTCGTGTGCTGGCCACATGAATGTTTTTTGTTTTTCAAATCTGGCATGGAATTTTGTTATCGTTAAAAAACTAGAGCACTAAGTATCAAAAGACCACTGCGAAGAAGAGGAGCGAAAATGTTTTTGTTTGTTAAGGAAAAATACTCAATTTATTCGTTTACGTAGAAATTACGAGCGATTCTATATCGGGAATCCCTCTGAAGTAAATACAAATACAACGCGCATTTCTATTGGAACACCTGATCCTTATAACTTTGTTATGCACCGAGAGCCATAAATATTTGCGCAGATGAATCTGAAATGTTAACTGTGTTTGTCTCCCATCTGTATATGGATTATTTCTAAAAGAGCAGGAAGGCGATATGTAACACAAGACAGATATTTAGGATTGTCATTTTTTTACTTCCCCTACATATAATAGTACAACTCCGAGTCAAAATATTAGAATAAGGCATTTCATTCGTAATTTGAATTGCATTTAGCTTCATTTCAGCATAGTAAATTTAAAAAATCTGATGTGGGCGACACATGACTTTCCTTATATAATGCAAGGAATTTACTACTTTTAGAGTAAACAAAATAGATAATTTTCATAGTAGATATTTATATTCTTTCCAAGATATTGAATTTTCGTCAATGAGTCGTCATTTTCATTGATTTAGTGTCATTTTTATTCATTTGGCGAGTTTTTCGTTAATTTAGCAAAATTTAAAAAGTCGCAAGCTGGCGAAATTCTACCAAATCCGTCGCCAAAATCTCGCCAAGCGGTATGAAATAAGTTGTTCTTACAGCAGATAAATGACTATTAGTGTTCAAATACAAAAGTATTACTCAAAGTATCTTTTTTTCATGAATGGAACGAGCTAGATCCACGAGAATGATGTCACCAAATTCATCGCATGGTATTACATATGAAAAGTGAACATGTTTCTCAATAGGAAATATATTTTTTTTTGTTTTATATAAATTTTTGATAATTTTTTTTTTAAATGTGCAATATCTCGAGAACGGTTCATGTTAGCGTTCTAAAATTTATGTGAATCGTTTTCTAATGAATAATTACATAAGAAATGTCTATTTGCGTAACTTTATTAGACGTTCTGATTTTTTGATGACTTTTTTAAAATTTCACTCGAAAATTTAGGGGGTTCTGAGCATTCGATTGCGTATAAAAACAATAGACTTTCACTGTTTATGGATTGTAATTTTTGAGCCAAATTTCGTTCGAATCGGTCCATTCGTTCGTCTCCACAGACTCACTGGCACACACACACATACACACACACACACACACACACACACACACATATACACACACACACGCTTTCACACACACACACACACATACACACACACATCACTTCAAAAATGTTCGATTCGTGATCAGGTATGCTTGAAATGTGCTCTCCCGTCGAAAACTTGAATTCGAATTTTCGACCCCGTCACAATACTTTCCTTATACATTATGTATATAAGGAATGTAAAAAGAACAATGGTAGATGTTTTAATAAATGTATATGCTATTAAAGTATATTAAAACTTTAAAAGTTTTAATTTCGATCAAATATTGTAGATTTTTCAAGCAAATATTGTAGATAATTGTATATTTCGAGCAAATATTGTAGAGCAAATATTGTAGAATGATTTTCATTATTCAAGATATTAAAATACTAAAACAGGTGGTTCAAAAAATTAGAATACTTATGAATTTTCCAGAATGTTTCAGAAAGTTGCATACATTAAGAATAAAATTAGCTTCTGCAGGACTTTTGTGTTTTTTACTTTCCCTGCAATACATGGTAATGCATAGGGACAGTATTGGAATCATGCCGAAAACCACAACTCGAGTTTTCGACGGATCTACACGTTTCGAGACCTCTAGAATACGAAAAAACCATTTTTAACGTTACGTCTGTGTGAGTGTCTGTCTGTCTGTCTGTTTGTTTGTCTGTCTGTCTGTGTGTCTGTGTGTCTGTCTGTGTGTCTGTATATCTGGGCAGAATTTGTATCCACTCAAACTAAAAAACTAATTGACCGAATTTCATAAAATTTGGTAGGTAAGTCACTTGTGCACGAATCTGGTGATGATTAGTTTTGGGTACGACTCGGGTTAAAAGAACTCGCCTTTTTTGCGAAATGGCCCGCAAATGCTTGTATCCACTCTAACTGAAAAACTAATGGACCGAATTTCACAAAATTTGGTAGATAAGTCGCTTGTAGGCCACCCTGGTGCTGATTAGATTTTGGAATAATTCGAAAAAAAATAATCTGCCTTTTTTTGCAAAATGGCCCGCAAAAATCCTCAAAATCTAAACTTAAGAACTACGTATGCTCAAATATAGCCATTAAATGCTTGTTTAATACGTAATTTTTAGCGAAGAAAAGAATAAGAACAACCCCATTACACTAGGACTAGCCGTTCTCGAGATATTTTAGTTTTTCGTATTTGTCCTACACCATTTTTGAAAATAAGTCCAGTTTTCAAATGAGAACTAAATTGAATTAAAAATTAATTAAATTTAAGATAAATAAATAGAACGTGAATATAAGTCTGCAGGGAAAGTCATGTGCTGCCCACATCAGATTTTTACTTTGGCTGCAATGCATGGTAATGTAAAGGGAAAATATTGGAATCATGTCGAAAATCGCAACTCGAGTTTTCGACGGATCTACACGTTTCAAGACCTCTAGAATACGAAAAAACCATTTTTAGCGTGACGTCTGTGTGTGTGTCTGTGTGTCTGTTTGTCTGTGTGTCTGTCTGTCTGTGTGTCTGTCTGTCTGTGTGTCTGTCTGTCTGTCTGTGCAGATTTTGTATCCACTATAACTAAAGAACTAATGGCCGAATTCCACAAAATTTGGTACGTAAGTCACTTGTGAGCGAGTCTGATGCTGATTAGTTTTGGGTACGATTCGGGATAAAAGAATCCGCTTATTTTTGCGAAATGGCCCGCAAAATCTTGTATCCACTCTAACTAAAAAACTAATAGACCGAATTTCACAAAATTCGACAGATGAGTCATTTGTGGGTCACCCTGGTGCTGAATAGATTTTGGTATGATTAAAAAAAAAATAACCTGCATTTTTTTACAAAATGGCCCCTCAAAAATCGTCCAAATCTTAATTAAAGAACTACGTATGCTCAAATATATCCATTAAATGATTGTTTAATACGTAATTTTTAGCGAAGAAAAGCATAAGACCAACCCCATTACACTAGGACTAGCCGTTCTCGAGATATTTTAGTTTTTCGTATTTTCTCTACGCCACCTTTGAAAATAAGTCCGGTTACCGAATGAGAACGAAAATTGAATTAAAAGGGAAATAAATTTAATTAAAATAAAGAGAACGTGGATATAAGTCTGCAGCGAAAGTCATGTGCTGTCCACATCAGATATTTACTTTCCCTGCAATACATGGTAATGTATAAGGAAAGTATTGGAATCGTGCCGAAAATCGCAACTCGTGTTTTCGACGGATCTACACGTTTCGAGATCTCTAAAATACGAAAAACCTATTTTTAGCGCGAAGTCTGTGTGTGTGTCTGTGTGTCTGTCTGTCTGTCTGTTCAGATTTTGTATCCACTCTAACTAAAAAACTAATGAACCGAATTTCACAAAATTTGATAGCTAAGTTACTTGTGAGCGAGTCTGGAGCTGATTAGTTTTGGGTACGATTCGGGATAAAAGAACCCGCCTTGTTTTGCAAAATGGCCCGCAAAAATTGTCCAAATCTAAATTAAAGAACTGGGTATACCCAAATATATCCATTAAATGCTGATTTAATACGTAATTTTTAACGACGAAAAGAATAAGACCCACCCCATTACACTAGGACTAGCCGTTCTCGAGATATTTTAGTTTTTCGTATTTTCTCTACGCCACCTTTGAAAATAAGCCCGGTTACCGAATGAGAACGAAAATTGAATTAAAAGTGAAATAAATTTAAATAAAATAAAGAGAACGTTAATATAAGTCTGCAGGGAAAGTCATGTACTGCTCACATCAGATTTTTACTTTCCCTGCAATACATGGTAATGTATAGGGAAAGTATTGGAATCATGCCGAAAATCACAACTCGAGTTTTCGACGGATCTACACGTTTCGAGACCTCTAGAATACGAAAAAACCATTTTTAGCGTGACGTCTGTGCGTGTGTCTGTCTGTCTGTCTGTGTGTCTGTCTGTCTGTCTGTCTGTCTGTGTGTCTGTCTGTCTGTCTGTCTGTGTGTCTGTCTGTCTGTGCAGATTTTGTATCCACTGTAACTAAAAAACTAATGGACCGAATTTCACAAAATTTGGTAGGTAAGTCACTTGTGGGCGGGGCTGGTGCTGATTAGTTTTGGGTACGATTCGGAATAAAAGAACCTGCCTTTTTTTGCGAAATGGCCCGCAAAAGTTTGTATCCACTCTAGCTGAAAAACTAATGGACCGAATTTCACAAAACTCGGTAGATGACTCACGTATAGGTCACTCTGGTGCTGATTAGATTTTGGTACGATTCGGAAAAAAATAACCTGCCTTTTTTTGCAAAACGGCCCGCAAAAATCTTCAAAATCTAAACTAAAGAACTACGTATACTCAGACATATCCATTAAATGCCCGTTTAATACGTAATGTTTAACGACGAAAAGAATAAGACCAACCCCATTACACTAGGAATAGCCGTTCTCGAGATATTTTAGTTTTTCGTACTTTCCCTACGCCACTTTTCAACCGCAAAAGTTTGTATCCACTCTAGCTGAAAAACTAATGGACCGAATTTCACAAAATTCGGTAGATGAGTCACGTATAGGTCACTCTGGTGCTGATTACATTTTGGTACGATTCGGAAAAAAATAACCTGCCTTTTTTTGCAAAACGGCCCGCAAAAATCTTCAAAATCTAAACTAAAGAACTTGGTATACTTAGATATATCCATTAAATGCCCGTTTAATACGTAATGTTTAACGACGAAAAGAATAAGACCAACCCCATTACACTAGAACTAGCCGTTCTCGAGATATTTTAGTTTTTCGTACTTTCCCTACGCCACCTTTGAAAATAAACCCGGTTACCGAATGAGAACGAAATTTGAATTAAAAGTGAATTGCATTTAATTGAAATAAATAGAACGTGGATATAAGTTTGCAGGGAAAGTCATGTGCTGCCCACTTTACTTTTCCTGCAATACATGGTAATGTATAGGGAAAGTATTGGAATCATGTCGAAAATCGCAACTCGAGTTTTCGACGGATCTACACGTTTCGAGATCTCTAGAATACGAAAAATCTATTTTTAGCGTGACGTCTGTGTGTGTGTCTGTGTGTCTGTGTGTCTGTGTGTCTGTCTGTGTGTCTATCTGTGCAGATTTTGTATCCACTCTAACTAAAAAACTAATTGAACGAATTTCATAAAATTTGGTATATATGTCACTTGTGCACGAATCTGGTGCTGATTAGTTTTGGGTATGACTCGGGTTAAAAGAACGCGCCTTTTTTTGCGAAATGGCCCGCAAAAGTTTGCATCCACTCTAACTGAAAAACTAATGGACCGAATTTCACAAAATTTGGTAGATAAGTCGCTTGTAGGCCACCCTGGTGCTGATTAGAATTTGGTATAATTCGAAAAAAAATAACCTGCCTTTTTTGCAAAATGGCCCGCAAAAATCATCAAAATCTAAACTTAAGAACTACGTATGATCAAATATAGCCATTAAATGCTTGTTTAATACGTAATTTTTAGCGAAGAAAAGAATAAGACCGACCAACCCCATTACACTAGGACTAGCCGTTCTCGAGATATTTTAGTTTTTCGTATTTTTCCTACACCATTTTTGAAAATAAGTCCAGTTTTCAAATGAGAACGAAAATTGAATTAAAAATTAATTAAATTTAATTTAAATAAATAGAACGTGAATATAAGTCTGCAGGGAAAGTCATGTGCTGCCTACATCAGATTTTTACTTTCCCTGCAATACATGGTAATGTATAGGGAATGTATTGGTATCAACTCGAGTTTTCGACGGATCTATACGTTTCAAGACCTCTAGAATACGAAAAAACTATTTTTAGCGTGACGTCTGTGTGTGTGTCTGTGTGTCTGTCTGTGTGTCTGTGTGTCTGTCTGTCTGTGTGTCTGTGTGTCTGTCTGTCTGTGCAGATTTTGTATCCACTCTAATTAAAAACCTAATCGACCGAATTTCACAAAATTTGGTAGGTAAGTTACTTGTGAGCGAGTCTGGAGCTGATTAGTTTTGGGTACGATTCGGGATAAAAGAATCCGCCTTTTTTGCGAAATGGCCCGCAAAAGTTTGTATCCACTCTAACTGAAAAACAAATAGACCGAATTTCACAAAATTCGGTAGATAAGTCACTTGTGAGTTACCCTGGTGCTGATTAGATTTTGGTATGATTCGGAAAAAAATGATCTGCCTTTTTTTGCAAAATAGCCCGCAAAAATCGTCCAAATCTAAACTAAAGAACTGGGTATACTCAAATATATCCATTAAATGCTGATTTAATACGTAATTTTTAAAGACGAAAAGAATAAGACCAACCCCATTACACTAGGACTAGCCGTTCTCGAGATATTTTAGTTTTTCGTACTTTCCCTACGCCACCTTTGAAAATAAGTCCGGTTACCGAATGAGAACGAAAATTGAATTAAAAGTGAAATAAATTTAATTAAAATAAAGAGAACGTTAATATAAGTCTGCAGGGAAAGTCATGTGCTGTTCACATCAGATATTTACTTTCCCTGCAATACATGGTAATGTATAGGGAAAGTATTGGAATCATGCCGAAAATCACAACTCGAGTTTTCGACGGATCTACACGTTTCGAGTCCTCTAGAATACGAAAAAACTATTTTTAGCGTGACGTCTGTGTGTGTGTCTGTGTGTCTGTCTGTGTGTCTGTCTGTGTGTCTGTGTGTCTGTCTGTCTGTCTGGGCAGATTTTGTATCCACTCTAACTAAAAAACTAATGGGCCGAATTTCACAAAATTTGGTAGGTAATTTACTTGTGAGCGAGTCTGGTGCTGATTAGTTCTGGGTACGATTCGAAATAAAAGAACCCACCTTTTGTCGCGAAATGGCTCGCAAAAGTTTGTATCCACTGTAACTGAAAAACTGATGGACCGAATTTCACAAAATTCGGTAGATAAATCACTTGTGGGTTACCTTGGTGCTGATTAGATTTTGGTACGATTCGGAAAAACATGACCTGCCTTTTTTGGCAAAATGGCCCGCTAAAATCGTCCGAATCTAAACTAAAGAACTGGGTATACTCAAATATATCCATTAAATGCTGATTTAATACGTAATTTTTAACGACGAAAAGAATAAGACCAACCCCATTACACTAGGACTAGCCGTTCTCGAGATATTTTAGTTTTTCGTACTTTCCCTACGCCACCTTTGAAAATAAGCCCTGCTACCGAATGAGAACGAAAGTTGAATTAAAAGTGAAATAAATTTAATCAAAATAAAGAGAACGTTAATATAAGTCTGCAGGGAAAGTCATGTGCTGCTCACATCAGATTTTTAAAGGTGACGTAGGGAAAAACTAAAAAAAGAAAATATCTCGAGAACGGCTAGCTCTAGTGTAATAGGGTTGGTCTTATTCTTTTCTTCGTTAAACATTACGTATAAAACAAGCATTTAATGTATATATTTCAGAGTATGTAATTTTTTTATTTCAGATTATGCCGTTTTTGCGGGCCATTTTGCAAAAACGGCAGGTTATTTTTCTCCGAATCATACCAAAATCTAATCAGCACAAGGGTAACCCACAAGCGATTTATCTACCATATTTTGTGAAATTCGGTCTATTAGATTTTTAGCTAAAGTAGATACAAGCTTTTAAGTGCTATTTCGCAAAAAAAGGCGGGTTCTTTTATCCCGAATCGTACCCATAACTAATCAGCACCAGATTCGCCTACAAGTGACTTACCTGCCAAATTTTATGAAACTCGGTTCATTAGTTTTTTAGTCAGAGTGGATGCAAAATCTGCACAGACAGACAGACACACAGACACACACACAGACGTCACGCTAAAAATGGTTTTATCGTATTCTAGAGATGTCAAAACGTGTAGATCCATCAAAAACTCGAGTTTCGATTTTCGGCATGATTCCAATACTTTCCCTATACATTACCATGTATTGCAGGGAAAGTAAAAGGGACAGAGTGAAGGGGTCCAAAAAAAATCTGACGTGAGCAGCATATGACTTTCCCTGCAGACTTATATTAACGTTCTCTTTATTTTAATTAAATTTATTTCACTTTTAATTCAATTTTCGTTCTCATTCAATAACCGGACTTATTTTCAAACGTGGCGTAGGGAAAGTACGAAAAACTAAAATATCTCGAGAACGGCTAGTCCTAGTGTAATGGGGTTGGTCTTATTCTTTTCTTCGTTAAAAATTACGTATTAAATCAGCAATTTTATGCATATATTTGAGTATACCCAGTTTTTTATTTTAGATTTTAGCAAATTTGCGGGCCATTTTGCAAAAAAAAGCAGGTTATTTTTTTCGGAATCGTACCAAAATCTAATCAGCACCAGGGTGACCTATACCTGACTCATCTACCGAATTTTGTGACATTCGGTCCATTAGTTTTTCAGCTACAGTGGATACAAGCTTTTGCATGCCATTTCACAAAAAAGGCGGGTTCTTTTATTCCGAATCGTACCCAAAACTAATCAGCACCAGCCCCGCCCACAAGTGACTTACCTACAAAATTTTGTGAAATTCGGTCCATTAGTTTTTTTAGTTAGAGTGGATACAAAATCTTCACAGATAGACACAGAGACACACAGACAGACACAGAGACACACACACAGACGTCACGCTAAAAATGATTTTATCGTATTCTAGAGGTGTCAAAACGTGTAGATCCATCAAAAACTGGAGTTTCGATTTTCGGCATGATTCCAATACTTTCCCTATACATTACCATGTATTGCAGGGAAAGTAAAAATACTTTTATGGGGGTGTGGATGATTGGAAAAAGGTATTGTTCAGTGATGAGTGTATGTTCTATGTATCAAATAGTGATCAGGGTGTTTGTGTATGGCGAATGAAGCAAGAAGCATATTACAAGGAATGCATGAAGCGATCAATGAAATTAGCAGCCAGCTGAAAGGCCATGTGTCACTTACGAGAGGATTAATTCTCAGATATATCAATAAATTCTTGAGAATTTCATGATAGCATCTTCGAAAGATTTGTGTGGTGACGATTTTTTTTCCAACATGATTTAGCATCTTGCTACAGGTCATTTTCCACTACGAACTGGCTTACACAACACCAAATTAACATACTCCCCTGGGTGGCTAATTAGCCAGATTTAAATCCAATCGAGAATTTGTGGAGAATAATAAAGAAAAAACTCCAAGAAATTGGTCCAAAAAACGAAGTTGATCTTTTTTCCAGCATAAAATCGATATGGTCAAGTCTGGGCAGAAAACATTGTTGTTGAGACCCAGACCGTCCGACCTACCAGAAAGGTGTAAGGTAACCGTTTGGACTGCCGGGAAGTGCCACCCAATTTAGACCGAAACCCAGTGGGGGAGGCATCCACAGGGACCGTACCCTCCTTCCCCTACCACCAACCTCTCGGATGGACTTACGGACCCACATGTTTAACGTGATCGTACTCCGCATGAACACAGCGGCAGTTGTGGCAGCGTGCAAATCCAGCGCGCAAATCGCCGGGCTACCGCACTCGAAATGTGCCAACAGCACTCGGTTACAGTGTCTAGAAGTAAGTTCTTTTTAGATACTGTAACTCGATGTTCCCAGGTTGTCACCCACCAAGTACTAACCGCGCCGGATGCTACTTGACTTCGGTAATCTAACGAGAACCGGTGTTTTCAGCACGGTAGGGCCGTTGACTCGGGCAGAAAACATTGTGAACCACTTGTAACTAACTTGCCAAATAGAGTTTGTACTGTTATAAAATGTACTGGTGATGCTACAAAATATTAAACAATCACTGTTTTTGATTTTTTTTTTTAAATAAGGTGATTTAGAAAGCATTATTCTAATATTTTGAACCACGTAAATGTTACTCTACTATTTTGATTTTTTCCAAGTGTGAATAATCATTTTCATTTTTGTATTATTTTCGCTAATTTTTATGCTAAAATATTCAACAAATTATGTAGATTCTTACATTATGAAGTTTTCTCCTGTATTACTTTTTGTATAAGAGATACATAAAAAGCCTTTTTCCAAAATTCAATTTTTTCGATTATTCTAATCTTTTGACTCGGAGTTGTATATTGTATAGGGACGGGGCCGAAAATTTGAATTCGAGTTTGGGTAACGCATTTGAAGTATCCCTGAACTCGAATAAAACGTTGAGATGACGTGCGCATGTGTGTGTGTATGTGTGTGAAAGAGAGTTTGAGCACGTGATATCTTACAAAAATGCAATTATTCGAAAATAATTGGGAACAGTTATTACAATTAGTGAATACTGGAATTTTATTCATTTTAAAGTCTATCGAATGTTTGAACCCCACCCTCGCCCCTCCCAATTTTGGAGTGAATTTCTAAAAATATTTATAAAACATCAAGACCTACAATAATGATAATTAAATAATCATTCTAGACGCAATTTTTCAATAGAAAACGAATGACAAGCTTTAGAACACTAGCATGAGTTCTGAAGATATTAAACGATTTATTAATGAATTATTGAAGAAACCATGAGGAAAATTAGAACTTTCGATACTATTAAACTAATCATTTCATACATAATATTTCGTTATAAAACGAATGACATAAACCTTAGGACGCTAGCATGAACCATTCTCAAGATATTGCAGGTTTTCCAAATAAAATTATGACAAGAATTTCATAAAATTAAAATTGTCATTCGCATGATCAAATATGCTCTCATTTCATGTGCAATTAATATCATTCAAGTGGATCTAGTTCGTTCCATTCACGAAAGAAGATACTTGTTGCGGTAGATTTATATTTTGACGCCCAAGAATTGGCCCACAGTCTTTTATTTCACAGGGGATTAATTACATATAAATTTCATTTAGATAATGGTCTTGCACGTGAATATAATTAAATTGTTCTATTTGGATTAATAAAAACAGCAGATGTCAATTTGTGTGGTATTAAGTCAATCCCAAAAACATTATTCTGTGGATTTTGCACATCATAATTTTGCTGGTGAAAGAAGTAAAGCCATTGCATAATGTAGTGAAAGTCATGTGCTGCCCACATCAATTTTTTTAATCATGTAGTAATAAAACTTACAGTAATAAAGTAAAACTTGCCTATGAATAGAAAAGATTGACTATGAATAGAAAAGAAAACAGCATTAAACAAAAATATAAGGATATCAGCACGTTTTGGGGGGACAAAAGGAAGCTCCTTCTTCAGGGTAAGAAAGCTACAGTCACTCCAAAAAAAGAAAGTACAAACAAAAATTAAAATTTCCATAACATGAAATCATGGAGGTAATTGGAAGGAGTTAAAATTTCATATTGAGAAAACGCCAATATCGTTTGAGACAATCATTCAGAGGTGGTGCTAGGGTAAGATTAGTGGACTGCATTGTATGTATTTCTATAGCGAAAGACCTAAAATATTTATTTAAACTGTCAATTTTATAAAAAATAAATTATTAGCGCAATGTATGTTAGCACTAAATCTATTAATATTATTTTTACGTATTCAAAATTATGTTACCTTTCGATTTATTTTTGTGTCCCGATATTCTGTACCCTGTTCTACAACTATGAAAAAATTGCTGATTAATTAATTACACTCATAATTAAGAAACCTTCAATTAAAAATAATGAAAAATGCATATACTAAATACTACGCCTTCCTTTTGTGTGTAAAGGACGTTTTACTAACACTGTCGACACCTAGATATAATTCTCAAAGCATTATGGCATTTTCATGCGTTTCATCCATAGAAGTTTTATCTTTTTCTCTTCCTTTAACTCTATGCATGAAATAACATTAAAGCAGACGATTTTTATTTCTAAATAAAAAATCTGATGTGAGCAGCACATGACTTTCCCTGCAGACTTATATACACATTATCTTATTTTAATTAAATTTAATTCACTATTAATTCAATTTTTGTTCTCATTTGGTAACTGGACTCATTTTCAAAGGTGGCGTAGAGAAAAAAACAAAAAAACAAAAATATTTCGAGAACGGCTAGTCCTAGTGTAATGGGGTTGGTCTTATTCTTTTCTTCTTTAAAAATTACGTTAAAAAACAAGCATTTAATGGATATATTTCAGCATACGCAGTTTTTTATTTTAGATCTTGACAATTTTTGCGGGCCATTTTGCAAAAAAAGGCAAATTATTTTTTTCCGAACCATACCAAAATCTAATCAGCCCCAGAGTGACCTATAAGCGACTTATCTACCAAATTTTGTGAAATTCAGTCCATTAAATTTTTAGCTAGAGTGGATACAAGCTTTTGCGGGCTAGTTCGCAAAAAAAGACGGGTTCTTTTATCCTGAATCATACCCAAAACTAATCAGCACCAGATTCGCCCACAAGTGACTTACCTACCAAATTTTATGAAATTCGGTCAATTACTTTTTTAGTTACAGTGGATACAAAATCTGCACAGACAGACAGACAGACAGACACACAGGCACACAGACACACACACACAGACGTCACGGTAAAAATAGTTTTTTCGTATTCTAGAGGTCTAGAAACGTGTAGATCCGTCGAAAACTCGAGTTGCGATTTTCGGCATGATTCCAATACTTTCCCTATACATTACCATGCATTGCAGGGAAAGTAATATAAGAAAAATTGATTGTATTTCTTAGTAAATTAATTGACTTTATTCAAAAAACATGCCCATCAATCAAATGTGTTGCAAATTAAGGACAGACGATTTTATCTATATAGATAGGAATTTTTTTTTTATTTGACCGAAAACTTCGAAATTTAATATTTTCAGCTTAGGACAAAATTTGACATAATCATGCATAGAATGGATTGCTTATATTCAAAGATCACGAAACAATAACTTTTGTGATCGTGACGTCACTAGTGTCCGCCGGAGGACAAGTTACCTCCGATAGGGTACATCATTAGACTTCAATTGAAATATTTTTTGAATATTAGTATCAATTGAAATATTAGTATCAATTGAAATATTTTTTAAGCCTTTTAAAATGAAGGGTAACATTGGTTCAGCGGTATAGAATTCTCAAATTATCTCTTGCAAAATATGAAAAATAAATAAACAAGCTACTTTAAAAAGAATTGTAGTATGAGAAGGTCTAGTTAAACCACACGCCAGTTGATTTATTGTGATTTTTAAACATTTGATCCATGGAAGTAAAAGTAAGGAGATAAAACTTCATATTAAGAAAACGCCCATATCATTTGTGACAATCATTCAGGTGGCCCTGAGATAACAGAAGTGGTCCTGCATTGTATGCATTTGTATGGCGAAAGGCCTAAAATATTTATTTAAACTGTCAATTTTGTGAAGATAAATTATTACCGCAATGCAAAACAGAACTAAAACATTAAAGAATATTCCTACATATTGTTGCAAACGCGCAATGTTCCGTTTGGCGCCTCCCCTTTCGTCTGTCTCGAAGGCCAGACGAAGAAAATACAGTGCATGATGTCAGCATGACGTGGGGGGTGACCTGAGCCCAGGGTGTCCATAATTTCCCTGTTAGAAGAATTGTTGCCAGATTTGGCGATTTATCGCCAATTTGGCGACTTCCGGAATGTTCCAGAAACTTCTCGATAGAACGATTATTCTTTGAGATATAGATATTTCCAGAAGTTTCTAGGGAGAGATTATAAAAAGGACTCGCCCCTCCGTTGCAGGGGAGTTAACGGGTGTACGTGACACGAGCTACATTGAACTGTGATTTTGTCAATGTTTTGAGAATAGTAGCGACTGTTTTGTTGTTGTTGTTGAGACCCAGACCGTCCAACCTACCAAAAAGGTGTAAGGTAACCGTTTGGACGGCTGGGAAGTGCCACCCAATTTAGACCGAAACCCAGTGGGGAGGCATCCACAGGGACCATACCCTCCTTCCCCTACCACCAACCTCTCGGATGGACTTACGGACCCACATGTTTAACGTGATCGTACTCCGCGTGAACACGGCGGCAGTTTTGGCAGCGGAGGGAACCGAACCCGGGAGCGGCTATTTTGTGAAATTACTTTCGTCAATATTCTGTGAATAATATGGCTTATTCTGTAAAATTAGCGGAGCATTTAAGTACTATTTGATTGTGTACTGTTCCTGTTTACTTTGTGCTTGTGAATAAACGTAGATTATGCAGAAACTTGGACTCGTTCTTGTATCTTGTGCACGACCCTAGAGAATACGTTTTGTAACGGTATTCAAAATTATTTGACCTTCCTATTCATTTTTATCTCCCTATATCCCGTATTCTACGATTGTGAAAAAATACTGGTTAATTTTCCTCATAATTAGAGAAGAGAACCTAGCCCTTCATTTAAAAATAATCAAAAATACATATACTAAACACTACGCATTTCTGTTGCGTCAACTAACAATAGCAGGTACTTTAGTAACACTAGCGGCACCTAGATATAATTTTCAAAGCGTTATGGCATTTTCAAGCGTTTCAGCCATAGAGTTTTATCTCTTTTTACTTTCCCTGCAATACATGGTAATGTATAAGGAAAGTAATAGAATCATGTCGAAAATCGGAACTCGAGTTTTCGACGGATCTACCTCTAGAATACGAAAAGATCTTATTTGGACAGCGCATGACTTTCCCTGCAGGCTTCATTCTTTCTATATTTCTTTAAGAACTCATTAAATTGAGTTTAATTGTACAAAGTAACACAAAATTTTCTTTTTTAATTCAATTTCTACTTTTATTTGGTAATTGGACATTTTTCCAAAGGCGGCTTAACAAAAATGCAAAAAATCCCAAATATCTCGAGAACGGTTAGTCCTAGAGTAATAGAGTTGTTGTTATTCTTTTTCTCGTCAAAAATTACGTATAAAACAAGCATTTAATTGATATATTTGAACATACGTAATTTTTATTTTAGATTTTGGCGATAAACTCAGAAACTAATGGACCAAATTTCATAAAATTTGGTAGGTAAGACCCTTGGGTGTGACCTTGGTGCTGATTAGTTTTTGGTACAATTCGGAAAAAAAGAACCCGCCTTTTTTTTCGAAATGACCAGCAAAAGTCTCCTGTATTCACTCTAGCTGAAATACAAATGAACCAAATTTCACAAACTTTGGTAGATAAATCACACGTGGGATACTCTGGTGCTGATTGGATTTTGGTACGATTTGGAAAAGAACAACCTGCCTTTTTTTTACGAAATGGCCCGCAAAAATCGCCAATATCTAAAAAAAAGACTACGTATGTTCAAATACATCAATAAAATGCTTGTTTTATACGTAATTTTTGACGAGGAAAAGAATAAGAACAACTCTAGTTCTCTAGGATTAACCGTTCTCGAGATATTTGAGATTTTCCGCATTTTTTTTTTATGCCGCCTTTGGAAAAATGTCCAATTACCAAATAAAAGCATAGATTGAATTAAAAATGCAAGTTTAGTGTCATTTTGTGCAATTAAACTCAATTTAATGATTTCTTAAAGAAATAAAGAAAAAATAAATTTGAGTCTGCAGGGAAAGTCATATGCTGCCCACATCAGATTTTTTTCCATGTCCGTGATTTGATCTCTTGTATTAGTTTGTCTTTTTTTTTCCAAAATACAGATGTTAAAATAAAAGTACTGAATATACTAATAATGTCATTTACGAAATTTATACTATTTACCAGTGTTTTAAAATTATTTTTCTGTTATAATGTCAAAATGAATGTCTTTATAACCGAGTTGGACTGTATTTCAATTTCTCTGTGCATAATACCGTTTAAAAAAAATTGATGCGCGCTCACTGTGTGCATGTAGGGAAAGTAATAAATCACCGTATGCAGGTGGTTAATTTCAAGTGTTTACATGGAGTTAAAAGTTTGAGGTGCATGACATGGAGAAGGTTGAAAAACATTTGTTTTGAGCAGGCGATTTCCCTTTCTTGTTTCATTCCGTCCCGCATCATGTCTACTTACCAACCGCAAGGTTGGCGAATCTCGTCCTAATGAGTATCGTAAAGGGCAATAATATTGCAAGACAAGGTGAAAAGAGTACCTGATGTGGCACAAGCAAAATAAACCGCAAGATTTGTGCAGGTGGTAAAATTAGAAAAAACATCCATTCCCAGTTCATACAAAATGTATACGAGCGAGATACTATAATAAGGTTCGTCCCATAAATACAAAACGCCATAAATATTTAAATAAAATAGAAACATAAAATTTGATCCATTAGTTTTTCAGGTAAAGTGGATATAGGAAATTTTTGCGGGCCATTTCGCAAAAAGATGCGTCTTCTTTTATCCCGGATCGTACCAAAAACTAATTAGCAACAGGGTCACACACAAGTGACTTACTTGCATACCAAATTTTATGAAATTCGGTCCATTAGTCTTTTAGTTAAAGTGGATACATACATTGCACACACAGACAGACACACACACAGACGTGACGCTAAAAATAGTTTTTTCGTATTCTATGGGGTCTCGAAACGTGTAGATCCATCGAAAACTCGAGTTGTGATTTTCGGCATGATTCCAATACTTTCCCTATACATTACCATGTATTGGAGGGAAGGTAAAAATCTGATGTGGACAGCTCATGACTTTCGCTGCAGACTTATATCCACGTTCTCTTTATTTTATTTAAATTTAATTCCCTTTTAATTCAATTTTCGTTCTCATTTGATAACTGGACTTCTTTTCAAAGGTGACGTAGAGAAAATACGAAAAAACTAAAATATCTCGAGAACGGCTAGTCCTAGTGTAATGGGGTTGATCTTATTCTTTTCTTCGCTAAAAATTACGTATGAAGCAAGCATTTAATGGATATATTTAAGCATATGTAGTTTTTTATTTTAGATTTTGGCGATTTTTGATGGCCATTTCGCGAAAAGAGGCAGGTTATTTTTTTCCGAATCGTACCAAAATCTGATCAGCACCAGGATAACTCACAAGCGACATATACCTACCGAATTTTGTGAAATTAGGTCCATAAGTTTTTCAGCTAGTGTGGATACAGGCAGTTTTTGAGGGCCATTTCGCAAAAAAAGGCTTGTTCTTTTATTCCGGATCGTATCCAAAACTAATCAGCACCAAATTCGGCCACAAATGATTTACCTACCAAATTTTATGAAATTCGGTCAATTAGTTGTTTGGTTAGAGTGGATACAATATCTGTACAGACAGACAGACACACACACACAGAGATATCACACTAAAAATAGTTTTTTCGTATTCTAGAGGTCTTAAAACGTGTAGATCCGTCGAAAACTCGAGTTGCGATTTTCGGCATAATTCCAATACTTTCCCTATACATTACCATATATTGCTGGGAAAGTAAAAATCTGATGTGGGCAGTACATGACTTTCCCTTCAGACTCAAATTCATATTATCTTTATTCCTTTAATAATTCATTAAATTGAGTTTAATTGCACAAAATAACACTAAACTTGCATATTTAATTCAATTTCTGTTTCTTTTTTTTTTTTTTTTTTTTAGTAATTGGACTTTTTTCCAAAAGTGGCATAACTAAATGCGAAAAATCTCAAATATCTCGAGAACGGTTAGTTCTAGAGTAATAGAGTTGTTCTTATTCTTTTCCTCATCAAAAATTATGTATAAAACAAGTATTTAATTGATATATTTGAACATGCGTAGCTTTTTTTAGATTTTGGCGATTTTGACCATTTCATAAAAAAGCAGGTTGTTCTTTTCCGAATAATACCAAAATCTAATCAGCACTAGAGTATCCCACAAATAACTTATCTACCAAATTTTGTGAAATTTGGTCAATTAGTATTTTAGCTAGAGTGGTTGCATGACCTTTTTGCGGGTCATTTCGTAAAAAAAGGCAGGTTGTTCTTTTCCGATTAATTCCAAAATCTGGTCAGCACCAGAATATCATACAAGTGACTTATCTACCAAATTTTGTGAAATTTGGTCAATTAGTATTTTAGCTAGAGTATTTTAGCTACATGAAATTTTTACGCGCCATTTCACAAAAAAGGCGGGTTCTGTTTTTACAGATTGTACCAAAAACTAATCAGCACCAGGGTCATACCCAAGTGACTTATCTACCAAACTTTATGAAATTCGATCCATAAGTTTTTAGTTAGAGTGGATACATGCATTGCTCAGACACACAGACACGCAGACAGACACACACACAGACCTCATGTTAAAAATAGTTTTTCGTATTCTAGAGGTCTCGAAACGTATAGATCCGTCAAAAACTCGAGTTGCGATTTTCGGCATGATTTCAATACTTTCCCTATACGTTACCATGTATTGCAGAGAAAGCAATAAAAACTGTTTTACGAAATAACGAAAAAGTCAACAAAACCAATATTTCATGAAAAATAAATTAGAAAGGAAAAAACATGCTTTTTATTTTGCAGGCACTTGCAGAGCGACCGATCTTCGTTCATGGACATCTTGGAAAGTAGGACAATAAAGCTGCTTGAGTGGACTTCCAGTCACGGTTACGGAGAAATAATTGATCTGGAAAAACAGCAGACGATTTTCTTTTAAAAGTTTAAAATCATTTGATCGTGAATATACATATTAAGTGAATTGTATGTATATTGCTACTTTGCCTTCACAGTATATTGCTTTTTCTCGCTTAATGTATATTACTTTATCTACATACATTGTATAAAATGTGTAGGAAAAGCATTGTGACGGGATCGAAACTTCGAATTCGAGTCTGAAAAGCACATTTGAAGTAACCTTGAATTTGAATCAAACGTTTTTGAGTTGGCACGTGTGTGTGTGTACGCAATATTTTAGGAAACAATGCAGCGACTCGAAACTACATAATTGGATACAAATAATACAAAAAATCTGATGTGGGCAGCATATATGACTTTCCTTATATAATTCAATATATTTACTACTTTTTACAGTAAAAACAAAATAGGTCGTTACTTTAAGTATATACTATAAAGTATATACTTTAATTTTTTCCAAGATACTGAATATTCGTCAAATAATCATGATTTTCATTGATTTAGAGTCATTTTTATACATTTGGCGAGATTTTCTTTGATTTGATAACATTTAAAAATGTCTCTAAGTTGGCGACATTCCACCAAATTCGTCGCCAAAATCTCGCCAAGCGTTATGGACGGAGAAATAATTTATCCTTATAGCAGATAAATGACTATTGAAGTTTAAATACAGAAGTATTATACTATTACTCAAAAGTATACTATTACTCAAAGTATCTTTTTTCATGAATGGAACGAGCTGATGTCACTAAATTTATCGCATGATGTTACATGTGAAAAGTGAACATGTTTCTCAATAGGAAAAATTTTTCTTTTTATTTTATATAATTTTTTGATATTTTTTTTTTGAAAAATGTGCTGTGTTTTGAAAAATATCTCGAGAACGGTTCATGCTAGCGTTCTAAAATTTATCTTAATCGCTTTCTAATGAAAAATTACATAAGAAATGTCTATTTGCGTAACTTTATTAGATGTTCTGATTTTTAGATTTTTTTCAAAATTTCACTCGAAAATTTAGGGGGGGGGGGTCTGAACATTCGATTGCGTATAAAAACAATAGGCTTCCAGTATTCACGGATTGTAATTTTTGTACCAAGTTTTGTTCGAATCGGTCCATTCATTCGTCCGTTATCGTCTCCACAGACTCACTGACACACACACACACACACACACACACACACACATACTTTCACACACACTTTCACAAACACACACACGCTGACAGACATCGCCTCAAAAATGTTCGATTCGTGATCAGAGATACTTGAAACATGCTCTCCCGTCGAAAACTCGAATTCGAATTTTCGACCTCGACACAATACTTTCCTTATACATTATTGTATATAAGGAAAGTAAAAATAAACACTGGAACAATATTGATTTCAAACGCGATCGAATATTCCTAATATCCCTACATCTGCAAATGAATTTTTGAAAACATCATTAGTAAATCAAAGATCTTCAATAATAGCAAATAAAAAAAAATCTGATGTGGGCAGCACATGACTTTCCTTATATAATGCAAAGAATTTACTACTTGTACAGTTAAAAAAATGTTATTCTTATGTAGTAGATACTTATATTCTTTCCAGGATATTGAATTTTCTTCAATTAATCGTCATTTTCATTGATTTAGAGTCATTTTTATCCATTTGGCGAGATTTTCGTTAATTTGGCAACATTTAAAAATGCCGCAAGTTGGCGACATTCTGCTAAATTCGTCGCCAAAATCTCGCCAAGCGTTATTGGCGGAGAAATAAGTTATTCTTACATCAGATAATTGACTATTGGCGTTCAAATACGAAAGTATTACTCAAAGTATCTTTTCTCGTGAATGGAACGAGTTAGATCCACAAGAATTATGTCATCAAATATATCGCATGATATTACATATGAAAAGTGAGCATGCTTCTCAACAGTTAATATTTTTTTGTAATTTATGGGATTTTTTGAAAAAAATTTTTGTAAAATGTGCAATATCTCGAGAACGGTTCATGCTAGCGTTCTTCTAAAGTTTATGTCAATCGTTTTCTAAGGAAAAACTACTGCGTAACTTTATTAAAGGTTTTAATTTTTTAATGATTTTTTCAAAATTTCACTCGAAAATTTAGGGGGGTTCTGCGCATTCGATTGTGTTTTAAAACAATAGGCTTCCAGTATTCACGGATTGTGAGTTTCGTACCAAATTTCATTCGAATAGCTTCATTCGTTCCTGCGATATCGTCTCCACAGACTCACTGACACACACACACGGACATCACCTCAAAAATGTTTGATTCGTGATCAGGGATGCTTGAAACGTGCTCTCCCGTCGAAAACTCGAATTCGAATTTTCGACCCCGTCACAATACTTTCCTTATACATTATGTATGTAAGGAAAGTAATAATTCCAGATGTAATTATTCATTAGAAAACGGATGACAAATATTAGAACACTAGCATCAAAGAATCTCAAACAACCATGACATGAACCATTCTCGGGATATTGTACATACCGGATGTGTCGTTCAGGACAGAGCATCAGGGGGAAGCTCCTTTAATCTCCAGTTTCACAATGTGGTACTTATCTTCATACTATGACATTATTTCATTTACCAATTAAATGGAAGCTCTTTTTTTTTACTTTCCTTATATACAGTAATGTATAAGGAAAGTATTGTGAAGGGTTGAAAATTCGAATTCGAGTATTCGACGGGAAAGCACGTTTTAAGCATCCCTGATCACGAATCAAACATTTTTGAGATGATGTCTGTGTGTGTGTGTATGTGTGTGTGTGAGTGTGTCAGTGAGTCTGTGGAGACGATAACTGACGAATGAATGAATCGATTCGAACAAAATTCGGTACAAAAATAATAATCCGTGAATACTAGAAGCCTATTGTTTTTATATGCAATCGAATGTTCAGAACCCCCCTAAATTTTAGAGTAAAATTTTGAAAAAATCATTAAAAAATCAAAACCTTTAATAAAGTTACGCAAATAGACATTTATTATGTAATTTTTCGTTAGAAAACGATTGACACAAATTTTAGAATGCTAGCATGAACCGTTCTCGAGATATTGCAGAGTTTTCAAAAACATTATCAAAAAATCATGTAAAATAAAACAAAGTATTCCCTATTGAGAAACATGTTCAATTTTAATATGTAATATCATGCGATAAATTTGGTGACATGCTTCTAGTAGATCTAGCTCGTTCCATTCATAAAAAAAGATACTTTGAGTAATACTTTTGTATTTAAATGCCAATAGTCTTTATCTACTGTAGAAATAACTTATTTCTCCATCTATAACGCTTGGCGAGGTTTTGGCGACGAATTTGGTGGAATGTCGTCAACTTGGCGACTTGTTTAAATGTTGCTAAATTAACGAAAAACTCGCCAAATGGAAAAAAATGAGGCTAAATCAATGAAAATGACGACTCATTGACGAAAATTCAATATTTTGGAAAGAATATATCTACTATGAGCAGCAAGAGCTAGCTGAATGAAGTTCAAATTCGAAAAAATGAAATATATCACAAAAGACAATAGCATGCTAAATTTGGAATTTTTAGCTACTCCGGTTCTCGAGTTATTCATCAAACACGATCGCATTCCTAAGACGGACTCAAGACGATGAGGTTCAAATTGTAAATTATGATAAACCCCAAAAGAAATTGATATACTAAATTTGAATTTTTTAGCTGCTCCAATTTACGAGTTATTCTCGAAAAATGAGTACATTACCACTCTGTCGGGCCCAAGACGGGCGAGTCTGATAAGGTTCAAAATCCAAAGAAATAAAATATACCCTAAAAAACAATGATATACTAAATTTAGATATTCTAGCTGCTACAGTTTTGGAGTTATTCTTAAAAAACGAGTACATTCTTTTTGTTGGGACCGGGACGGGCTAGCCCGACCAGGTTTTAAATCCAATGGGCTAAGACATACCGCAAATGACAACGACATTCTAAACTTGAAACTTTTTGATACTCCGGTTCTAGAGTTATTCCACTAAAAAAGTGAATTTCTAAGTCGGGCCCAAAACGGGTTGGCCCGATACGGTTCAAAAACAAAGGAATTAAAATATTCCCCAAAAGATAAGGATGTAATAAATTTATATTTTCTAGTTTCCCCGATTTTCCAGGTATTCTAAAAAACGGGTCCATTCCTATGTCGGGCCCAGGACGGACTACCCCGATAAAGTTCAAATCCGAAGAAACTTAGATATACCCCAAAAGCCAACGACATGTTAAATTTGGAATTTTTAGCTACTTCGGTTCTCGTCTTATTTTTCAAAAACTAATGCATTCTTCAGCGGATCCAAGACGGGCTAGCCCGACGAGCTTCAAAATCTAAATTAAAATCCATCCAAACGGAAATGATATACTAAATTTATATTTTTCAGCTACTCCGATTGATCGATTTATTTTTTAAAAGCGAGTAAATTTCTATGGCAGGCCCAAGACGGGCTAACCCGATACGGTTCGAAATGAGGGGAAATGTAATATACTCCAAAGGACAATGACATATTAAATTTATACATTCTAGATGCTCCGAATTTTTAGTTATTCTCAGAAAACGATATATTCCTTTTGTTGAACTCAAGACGGGCTAGCCCGATAAAATTTTTATCCAAAGAGTTAAAATATACAGCAAATGGCAAAGATATTCTAAACTTCGAATTTTTAGATACACCTGTTCTCGATTTATACCGCAAAAACGGGTGAGTTTCTAAGGCGGGCCTAAGACGGGTTAACCCGGTACGGTTGAAAATTGAAAGAATTAAAATACACCCCAAATAAAAAGGATATATTAAACTTAGATTTCCAACGTTCTCTGATTTTCGAGATATTCTCTAAAACCAGGTAATGTCCTATGGCGGGCCCAGGACGGGCTAGCCCGATATGCTTCAAAATCGAAAGAACTGAAATGTGCAACAAGAGGAAACGTCATAACGAATTTCGCGTTACTATGATAAATTAACCTGATTATTTTGGACCTCAAATGTTTGAACGAACACCAGATCAAGTTAAATAAAATTTTAAAAATAAGAATATATCCCTAGCTCAATCTCTCTGAAAATCAAATGACTTTTTGTGTATACCACTTACAATAATCACACCCAATTTCACACAAATTCTTCAGTTATTTCGAAAGATATCAGTCATTTCATTTGCAATAAATTCCCATTTGTTTCAATGTTAACTCCTCCGCTTTAGACCGCTTATTCGAGACCAACGCCGTCTGGCGGAGGCGGCTTTTCAGGAACATCTCCCAGCATTGGGAGGTATAGGCGGTCGGCACACTATTAGTTCTAGACACTGTACCATGGGTATCCATGGTTTCAAGAGGTATTAGCTAAGTAAATTTTATTGACTATCCCTGCAAATGAAATAACTACAATCAGATCCAGCGTTATCATAATTCACTTATAAAATTGTATCTTTATCTACCATAAAAAATTTCAAACGATCGGTTTTAAAATTTAAAATATGCCTTTAACAAACATCTATCTATCGGAAAAAGAGTTATCCTGTCCAGTAAGCTGAAATCTGATAAAGATGGCTTACTAGAATTTGAAATGAGACTAATATAAACCGTTCACTACGTAATACCAAAGGCCGGAAAATTTCGCGTATTTACGGTAAAAAATGAGCGACAGCTCAGTTTACTAAAATATCCGCTAGGATCGCTTTTATTTCCCGCGCTTTCGCTGTTTTTCAATGTAAACAATGATGCACTCGTGAGGGTTTGGGTACGTTTTTGTTTTTAGTAAAGCTTTTTTTTTTATATTTATTTGAAATGAGACTAATATAAACCGTTCCCTACGTAATACCGAAGGCCGGAAAATTTCGCGTATTCACGGTAAAAAATGAGCGACAGCTCAGTTTACTAAAATGTCCGCTAGGATCGCTTTTATTTCCCGCGCTTTCGCTGTTTTTCAATGTAAACAATGATGCACTCGTGAGGGTTTGGGTACGTTTTTGTTTTTAGTAAAGCTTTTTTTTTTATATTTATTTGAAATGAGACTAATATAAACCGTTCCCTACGTAATACCGAAGGCCGGAAAATTTCGCGTATTCACGGTAAAAAATGAGCGACAGCTCAGTTTACTAAAATGTCCGCTAGGATCGCTTTTATTTCCCGCGCTTTCGCTGTTTTTCAATGTAAACAATGATGCACTCGTGAGGGTTTGGGTACGTTTTTGTTTTTAGTAAAGCTTTTTTTTTTATATTTATTTGAAATGAGACTAATATAAACCGTTCCCTACGTAATACCGAAGGCCGGAAAATTTCGCGTATTCACGGTAAAAAATGAGCGACAGCTCAGTTTACTAAAATGTCCGCTAGGATAGCTTTTATTTCCCGTGCTTTCGCTGTTTTTCAATGTAAACAATGATGCACTTGTGAGGGTTTGGGTACGTTTTTGTTTTTAGTAAAGCTTTTTTTTTTATATTTGTTATTATTTATTAAATTATACTGATTTTTATAGCATTAATATAAAAAATGTTGTGCAAAAATAATTCAGTAAAAATAGTACATTGTTGTGTGCCATATTGCAGTAAATGATTTTAACGATGAGAATCAAAATCGGTAAGTTTACGGCCCCAGCGATAAAACGCCAATGACAAATAGGAAAGGTTTGCCAGGACAAATAAAAAAGCCAACATTTACCACAACTAAATAAACAATTTTTTTGCCGTAAAAATGGCATTTTGCTATCGGCATGGAAAGAAAAGCGAATTATAACATTACTCAATACTAAAAACAAAGATGCAAAATGTCAGCAGAATAATTCGCGGTGGTGATACTCAACATGTTGATAAGCCCAGCGTGGTTTTAGGCTACACTGCACATATGAGCGGTGTCTATTGAACAGAACGGTAATAACCACACACCCTGGATTTGTTGGTATATATTATAATAAATCTCGAGCGTAAAACGCATTTTGTGCTAATTTTATGATAAGCATAAAATCGATATCAAATTCCAAAATCTTATTAAATTTGCAAATGTGCGATTTTGAATTTAGGTCTTCATATGTAATTTTGCCCAATGCGCCCTGAGCACATGGGCGCCCATAGAACTTTTTCCAAGGGGCGGGGGACAGGCAAATAACTGACCTCAGTGGGGACACTCAAGGGAAATATGCACCGCACCAGCTAGCTTCACGCCCACCTTGTGACTTTGAACGCCCAGGGGTTGGGGCAAGCCCCTCTCTCACCCTCCCCAATGGGCGTCAATGCCTGAGTAGCTATAGGGTGTAATGCACAGGGCGTAATAAACTGACAAGCAACTTTTACCCTGTTTAATCCTCCTGAATTTCGTAGCAATCATTTCCTCAGATTCAGCCATTTTTATTAGACTGAGAGATTGTCTGGTACTTTCCCACATAAGGCACCCCTTTAAATACCTTGAGCCTTAAGCCCATTGTAAAGAGTGTTATAAAAAATTCTTATATTCATTGGGAGTGTTTTCCGAATACATAATATATATATATATATATATATATATATATATATATATTATGTATTATGTATTCGGTATGTATGTATGCATATATATACATATATATGTATGTATATATATATAAGCATGACCATAACTATTTCGAGGATCACAGTCATCTTGTTAAACTAAATCAGTTTCGGTGAATCCCAGAGACTGAATATGATCTTTTACAATGGTATATTTATCTACCATAAATAGAATCATAGTTAAATTTATAAACAATAGAATTTCATTCATTATCTCACACGAACCCAAAGAATATCTAGTAGTGTCTGCTGTATGCGTTGCATGGCCGTGGACGGAAATTTTGGATTCATGTATTTTTTAGCAACTCTAATATTTAGTTCTTTGATGATATTTTATGGTATTGGAGCGCCGTAAATTGGCATCGGAAAGGAGCTTTGTTATTTATGCCTATTGCCTATACCAATATAGTGCACGTTACTTTTAATCTTTCACATCGCATCCTTAAATTGTTACATGAAGATATAATATTAATATAGCAACACTAAAGGCACAGAATACTATATTCAGATGGTTCACTCCCATAGGACCCTATGGCAACATTTTTAACATGGGATGTCGCATTAGACACTAGAGCTCGTGAGTTGGACCCAAGGTCTATTGAAAGGTAAGGTTGGCCAAAGATTGTACGCCAACAGCTGGAATTCTCCCCTCCCTTCGCGCCTGACGTCACTGGTCCCAAAGACAGGTCCGTAGCCCGTTGCTGTCATAAGAAATACATTGAATTACCGCAGCAATTTTCTTATTTTAAATATACATCATATAGTATATTGACATTTCTACCGAGTAAATGATAGATTACATTTCATTATTCATATATAAGAATATAATATTAAATAAAACTAGTTATGATAAATTTTATTTAGGACTGTATTGTTAGAGTTGTTTTTAAGCATCTCTAACGATGACATTAGCAATTGAACTGTTTAAACTATGCTAAAATATTTTCTGCATTTTAAAATTATTATTAGTTTTTCTTTAATCAGTGCATAGTAAAATATCGGATGATTTAGCTAAAATACAAGGCACTATCAGGGCCCCCACAAAGGGGGGGTCAGTTGGGGTTGTGGTACCGGGGCCCGGCGAACGATAGGGGCCCGTGAAAAAATATTTTTTCAACATTATTTGTGCATATGAATTTGTAATAAAAAATATTTTATGATATAATATCGCATATTTTACGCAAGTTCTTTAAAACAATAAAAAAAATCCAAAGAATTGTAAAAATTAAGCACATGATACGTTAAGCAACATGTGACACGTTTTATTTCTTTGATTCCATGTGTTTCAAAAAAAGGGAAAAAAAAGACATCGTCCGTAACGTACAAAGAATACGCTATCCCATCAACAAAGGATCAGAAAATCCGGTAAGAAAATGATAGATAATATTACTCCACATAAATTGCCCAGCTTTGAAGGGTTGGCTACAAAGCATTTCCCAGGGTAATAAAAGTAACTTTTTTCTATTTAGCTTCGAAAATTTGCAAGCATTGAACTGATAAAATAAATGCCTTTACAACAAGAAAAGAAAAGCCTTCCACATAGAGTCATCTCCTTGCGTAGAGGGAGTCTTTTTCACTCCCATACAGATGAGATAAGATCATGTGAATGGCCAGTTGACCTAAAGCAATTAACACATCAGGGGGTCCAGGTCCAGTCTACAGTCTACCGACAATATCCGCGCTCTTTTGTAGCAGAAAATTCTGGGTATTTGGCAATGGATCGGATGACCCTATTTCCAGCTCTCAAGTTCTGTAGTAGATGCCTGAAGGAAAAGTGTTGTATTTCATCCTGGGGAAACCAAGTGGTTAGCATTGAAGACCTTTTGTCTAGAAAATGTCCCTAAGCAATGTAGCAATGTTCATCTGAGTGGATCCTCTAGAAATGAAACCTCGGCCTAATCCGATGAAACTGTGTTTTCATTTGTAAGATTTTGTAACTCGTATAAATTCTTCAATATTTGTAATTACTGGAAAAAATTTTTGCACAGGGGTCTGATATTAAGGTTTGTTTGAATTCTTATATTTTTTTCAATATTAGTTTTAATTGCCTTAAAAATATTGATCTTAGAATTAACGTTATTTATTTTATCAGAATACTATATAGTTCTGTAAAATTAATCTATACATTTAAAATTTGTATAAAACTTTTAGATGAATTTACTCATTGAGAATATCCCTGAAAACGTACAAACCAGTAATTTATTAATATATATGAGTACAACACGGATTGAAATAATGAATCAGAATGTCGTAGGATTATTTCAATCGTGTAAATAATCAGAATTCTATTAATTTTCAGTGAGGTCGGACCGGGAGAAGGCTTTTTCAATTATTTATTCTTAAAATTGAAAAGACATGCAAAATATTCATGCTTCCAATATATGTGCAGAAAGGGCCGTTTAATATGGAATTTATTTTTATATAAAAATGCAAATGACATCATTTATAGGATGTTCCATCATCCAGATATTGCATGTTTTCTTTATCTAAGTTTAAAAAATTATAAAAATGTTAAATATGGTATTTATTACCAATTGGGTGGTTAATTTAAGTACTTTTAACCAGAAATGAATTGAAAATATATTTAGGATTTATCCTAAACCACTTTTGAGGTATTAGAAATATTACTTTTTCTACAACGAGCGTGATATCTCTCAAAATAATTAAATAATTCCCATGCGATTAGGTATACTTATTTTAATCAGTGTCAGCATAAGACCTATTTATTTTCAACGAGTTTGCGTCATAAAGAAGTGCTGTTTTTTTATTGTTTATGGATATCATAATATTTTCATTGGCTGAGAAGTTTTTTGCTAGATACATCAGATGTTTTAGTTACTGGGGCTGTGCATAATTTTTTTGTTCTCTGAGTAGTAAATAATACAATTAAAATTTACAGAAAATTTGTAGATTCTTTCAAATTATCAAATAACTCAAGAAATTTTTTGCAACTGATGTATTGTTGAACGTGTTATACTACTGTAGAGGGCAGGAAGAATGAAAATTAATCATACCAAAAGGCCGTAAGATGCAGATAGGTCACTTTTCTTTGCCCATGCACATTTATATAGTACTACAAATAATTACTCAGAGTTGCCCGGGTCCTAGATAAGCTTCCGCTAGTTAAATAATACATGCAGATAAAAACCACTCAATTTGCATATCGCTTCCTTCTTTTGTTCCGCAACCGTGGAAAGCAGAGAAAATAAATAAATAAAAGAAACAAAATGAAATCATTTCTCTAGGCGAGAAGACTTAAACATCGTGAGTTCCAAGGCTTTGAGGGGCATGCTCACAAATGTCCACCGGGGAGAAAAATAGTATACACATTTCATTAACGATATCTATAATTTTAAATTTTATGCGTTTGTAAAAACTCACAGCAAATAAAATAATGTAGTAATTAAAAATATTTCCGTTAGAATACGAGGATATACACACATATTTAAGTATCAAATATTCTAAAATATACAAATTTCGATGTATTTATAAAAAATCCAATGTGGGCAGCACATGACTTTCCTTATATAATGCAATAAATTTACTACTTTTACAGTAAAAAAAATAGATTATTATTATAGTAGATATTTATATTCTTTCCAAGATATTGAATTTTCGTCAATGAGTCATCATTTTCATTGATTTAGTGTCATTTTTATCCATTTGGCAAGTTTTTCGTTAATTTAGCAACATTGAAGAAAGTCGCCAAGTTAGCGACATCTCACCAAATTCGTCGCCAAGGTCTTTCCAAGCGTTATGGACAGATAAAGAAGTTATTCTTACAGCAGATAAATGACGATTGGCGTTCAAATACAAAAGTATTACTCAAAGTATCTTTTTTCATGAATGAAACGAGCTAGATCCACGAGAATGATGTCACAAATTTATCGCATGGTATTACATATGAAAAGTGAACATGTTTCTCAATAAGAAATATTTTGTTTTTATTTTATATGATTTTTTGATATTTTTTTTTGAAAAATCTGCAATATCTCGAGAACGGTTCATGTTAGCGTTCTAAAATTTATGTCAATCGTTTTCTAATGAAAAATTACATACGAAATGTTTCTTTGCGTAACTTTATTAGAGGATTTGAGTTTTTGACGATTTTTTTAATATTTCACTCGAAAATTTAGGGGGGTTCTGAATATTCAATTGCGTATAAAAACAATAGATTTCCAGTGTTTACGGATTGTAATTTTTGTACCAAATTTCATTCGAATCGGTCCATTCGTTCGTCAGTTATCATCTCCACAGACTCACTGACACACACACACACATCACTTCAAAAATGTTCGATTCGTGATAAGGGATGCTTGAAACGTGCTCTTCCGTTATAAACTTGAATTCGAATTTTCGACCCCGTCACAATACTTTCCTTATATAGTATTGTATATAAGGAAAGTAATAAAATAAATTTAAAGGAATTGTCCTACTGATTCGGTTCAAACATTGTTAGAAAAAACGTTTTGCGATCTTTGCGATGGTGTCAAAATAGAAACTCTGCAATAACATTTTCGATCGCTAAGGAACCGATTTTTGTGGAAATCGCTCAAAATCGTGATTCAATATAAAATAACTAAAAACTAATATAAATTAAAAACAATTCATTGAGGAGAATTCGTCGAAACGTCCTGAAGCGCCTCTGTACCATATTCCATCGCTGTCCGCAGCTTAGATTTCTCGCTACAGACTACACACATGCTTTCTTATATTAAGTAAACTTAATTTTGTCGTACCCTATGGAGTGCTGATTTGAAGAAAATTAGAGATCAACTGATTTAGAAGATCCAAGCTACTATTACACATTATTAAAAAAATCATTTATTGCAACAAGTATATTTTCATATATGAGATTTTGATATGAAAAATCGATTGATACAGAAGATCAAGAGTGTTTTATCTGCATATCCCGCTTTGTTAAGAGTGTGGCAATAGGAATAGAAGTTGATCAAATAACGATTATGGAAGTTATTTCGGATATATCTTTTTTTACTTTATTGATGAATATATATTTACATTTTCACTTCACTACAAGATTGTATTTATTACTTTCCTTATATACATAATGTATAAGGAAAGTATTGCGATGAGGTCGAAAATTCGAATTCGAGTTTTCGACGGGAGAGTACGTTTCAAGCATCCCTGATCACGAATCGAACATTTTTGAAGTGATGTCTGTGTGTGTGTGTGTCAGTGAGTCTGTGGAGACGATAACTGACGAACGAATGGACCAATTCGAACAAAATTTGGTACAAAAATCACAATCCGTAAACACTGGAAGCCAATTGTTTTTATACGCAATCGAATGTTCAGAACCCCCTAAATTTTCGAATGAAATTTTGAAAAAATCGTCAAAAAATCAAAATCGCTAATAAAGTTACGCAAATAGACATTTCTTATGTAATTTTTCATTAGAAAACGATTGACATAAATTTTAGAATGCTAACATGAAACGTTCTCGAGATATTGTACATTTTTCAAAAAAAATTATCAAAAAGTCATATAAAAAAAAAATACTTCCTATTGAAAAACATGTTCACTTTTCATATGTAATACCATGCGATAAATTGGGTAACATCATTCTCGTGGATCTAGCTCGTTCCATTCATAAATAAAGATACTTTGAGTAATACTTTTGTATTTGAACGCCAATAGTCATTTATCTGCTGTAAGAATAACTTATTTCTTCGTCCATAACGCTTGGCGAGATTTTGGCGACGAATTCGCCGGAATGTCGCCAATTTGGCGACTTTTTAAATGTTGCCAAATTAACGAAAATCTCACCAAATGGATAAAAATGACGCTAAATCAATGAAAATGACGACTAATTGTCGAAAATTCAATATCTTGGAAAGAATATTGGTATCTACTATAAGAAAAACCTATTTTCTTTACTGTAAAAGTAGTAAATTCATTACATTATATAAGGAAAGTCATGTTTTGCCTACATCAGATTTTTTCTACTGTGTTTTACTATTTTGTAACTAAAGAATTCAACTTTAAATTATTTACAAAGACTGAGCAAAAATTACTTTAAAGTTAACTTTGGCGAAAATATGTTGGATACATGGAGGGGGGGGGGGGGAATCACTCCCTTCATATACATGGGGCCCGCGTCACTTCTTGGTACCCTGTCTCACAATTTGATGTGGGGGGCCTGGGCACTATTATTCTATCTGAGACTAGAATAATAAGTCAACAAAACCAGTCCATTTTTATCGAACTGCTTTAAAATATCATCATGCTTGTAGACTTGACATGATAAAATAAATTAGAAGACAGTGAATGACTTGCTGAATGTAATTTAAAAATAGTTTTCAGAATTATAGAAATAAATAAATATGTGACGTCCTTAAAGATTTCAGGCAGAAAAATGCTCGTATTATTATTTTTTTTTTCATTATCAAATTGATATGTGTACGAAATCCAATTATTTAAAGACTCCTCCGAATGCGAACAAATGTGGAAATCATATTTCGTACGATACAAAAGATCAGTACAATTTTTTTCTTTTATTATGTATTATTATTGTTTCATGATGGTCAAAAAATTGAATTATTCAAGAAATTAAATGAGCACTGAATTTCATATAACGATAGGCAATTTTTTAATATGGGTACTTCATGATAAAAAAAATTTTAAAATTAAAAAAAGTAAAGAGATAGGACGAGATATTGATTAGATAAGTTCAGTTGTGACCAGATTTTGAAAATGCCTTTCATAAAGGAACATCTACCAAAATTGTGCCTTATTTACGCTATATATGTTTGGAAATCAATGAAAACTAACACGTCCAATCAGTCAGTAGGTTTTAATCAATTGCGTCGACAGAAAAAATGGGGGGGGGAATGAGTTGTTTCCTATTTCTCTTAATATCCTTCCTTCTAACTTCAATAGTTTTCGATAGGTTTCTGGGGGGGGGGGGGGGGGGGGAGAGCGGTGTATCTCCCAATACCTCTTTAGTGACTTTACTAGATTTGATCTCACGATCTTTCAACTAATTCTGGTGTTACAAAGGTCAGTGATCAAATGACTGGGTTACGGATTTTCCCCTATGGGAGAGAAGGATAATTTTAAAAATGGTCATTCTATAAAGGAGGAATGCCTTCATGGAGGACTTTTTAAGGGAAACTGCGTCACATTTATGTTACATGTTAGGAAAACCATGAAAACCTAACACACGTAGCTCGTCAACTCCTAACTACTAGGTCATGAGTAAACCTTAAAATTTAAAGCTCTCTCTCCATTGCTTATTTTTCATTTCTTCACGTGAATGACCAGAAATTCTTTCAGCTTTTTTTTTTCATGGCGTTTCTTCTCATCTGTTCATTTATGTGCCTTATTCGAAAGAAGGTTCTGGTTCTGGTATATGTTCTTACAACATCAAGAGCTATTTCAGGAAATTGTTCTTTTATTTTCCGTTGGAGGTTCTCTAAAATATTTCTTGAATTAGAAATAAAATTTCCATGTAGTTTTAAAAAAATATCTTATAATTTGGTGACTGTTTCTACCCAGGTATCATGTTGTTGTTGTTGAGACCCAGACCGTCCGACCTACCAGAAAGGTGTAAGGTAACTGACCCAGGTATCATGTGGAACAATTAAACCACCTCTTGATAAAGATACAATCCATTTTTTGTCATTTTCGGATGTTGATTCCATTAGATATGAATAAGTTCCTAACTGCGCTTCTTTGTGATGATATGCCAAATATCCTGCAAAAAAAACGCAAGGCTTCTTTGCCATTTACATCAGGACTGAAATGAATGTCATGTTGAGGCTCAATATCTGCAGTGATGCTGACGGCATTGTCTTTTTCTTCTAATTTGAAAAATAAAGTCACAGTTAGTGTTTGATCTTGGTCATTTTCCACATTTGTATTTATTGGCATAGGAAGCTTAGACCCAAGCAATAATGTTAAGTCGGGATTTGAAATCAGTAGAAGAGGATGATTATAAAATCGTCCAAGACCTCTAATTTGGGAAAATATATTTTCTAAAGCATCTTGATTGACTCTACTTGTCATTATGTATTTGATATTATTTTCTTTCATGTCATCATAAAGTCCTTTTAAGATTGCTATTGAAACAAGAATGCCTTTTTGGAAAGGCAGTATTCAAGTTTTAGAAACGACTCTGAGTTCCGTAATATTCGCTTGCATTTGACTCAGAATTTGCATTTGGTCATTTATATTATTTCCAAAAGCTGAGCACTTTGATTTGTTTTCGTCATTAGGAACGCGAGAGCTAAAAACATCGACACATTTTCCCATACTTCGGAAAGGTCCGACTAGGGACCAGTGACGTCAGTAATTCCAAGAACTCTGGACAGGAGTAGGTTGCCAGAAACGAATGGCCTACCTCTCTTACTTCCATTTACCTTGAGTTGGACCAACTGAACTACGATGCGTCTGCCAGATTTGGCGCGTTATCGCTCGCTTGGCGATTTTTTTTTAAACGGGAGGGGAACAAAATGTTGAGGACAGTACTTTTATAATTTTTGAAACTATAGAAAGGATCAGGATTTAAAAATACATTAATCTGCAACATAAATATATATTCATTAGTTTAAGAATATTTAAATAAACATAGTTATATATTTAATTCAAATAATCATGAAATAGATTAAAAAATAGACACATTACATTGTCTCACTATAAAACATAATGCACAAAATATTACAAGCTAACATACTCAAAAGACTGAAATATTATATAATATTTTCAGTCTAAAAAGTATACTAGCGTGTTGATCGTTAATTACTTGATCCTTAATTTATTCTGGGATACTGATAATAGACTTTTTTTTTTAAATATAAAAATATTCATGCAGTAAATATCAAATTTACATAAATGCACTATCGAAGTTGTGAAACTCAATCATTAATTACCCGAGGGGGGGGGGATCTTCCACCATAAGGCACTTAATAAAAATTTTACATAAATATATACACATACTATATCACATTCAACTAAGAAAAAGCTATCCAAATATCAATTATTTCACATTTTATAAAAATACGGAAAATATTTTTTAACTAATTATACCACTACCTCTTAAAATTTAGTCTAATCCGGCAGTAATAACACAGCACTAATTCCGTATGATGAACACATGTATACTTATATGAACACGTGTATACTTATGAACACGTGTATACTTATAATGAACACGTATGTAGGATGGTGATAACTACAATTATTTCAATTTCAATAAACATAAATTACATACCCTGTAACGCAACCAGTTTCCTTTTATCAATCCATTTCTATGAAATGATCTAAACACTTAACAAATAATCCTTTTTCACGTTACTCAAACCACGCTAGTCTGTTGTTCTAAGTTTTCGCCGAGCGAAATAGGGTTATGACCACAGACTACTATACAGACCTGTCACTCTCGATAGTTTCGTTTTCGCGGCGGCCATTAGAGATAGACCAAACATTGGGTTGGCGCGCTCTTGGCGATGGTCTGGTTTGTTCCGAGCGCTTGGCGATAGTCTGGTTTGGTTCCAAGACGATTTTCAATGTTATAACCCTATTTCGCTCGGCGAAAACTTAGAACAGACTATCGTGGTTTGAGTAACGTGAAAAAGGATTATTTGTTAAGTGTTTAGATCATTTCATAGAAATGGATTGATAAAAGAAAACTGGTTGCGTTACAGGGTATGTAATTTATGTTAATTAAAATTGAAATAATTTTAGTTATCACCATCCTACATACGTGTTCATTATAAGTATACACGTGTTCATAAGTATACACGTGTTCATATAAGTATATTAGTGCTGTGTTATTACTGCCGGATTAGACTAAATTTTAAGAGGTAGTTGTATAATTAGTTAAAAAATATTTTCCGTATTTTTATAAAATGTGAAATAATTGATATTTGGATAGCTTTTTCTTAGTTGAATGTGATATAGTATGTGTATATATTTATGTAAAATTTTTATTAAGTGCCTTATGGTGGAAAATTCCCCCCCCCCCTCGGGTAATTAATGATTGAGTTCCACAACTTCGATAGTGCATTTATGTAAATTTGATATTTACTTTATGAATATTTTTATATTTAAAAAAAAAAGTCTATTATCAGTATCCCAGAATAAATTAAGGATCAAGTAATTAACGATCAACACGCTAGTATACTTTTTAGACTGAAAATATTATATAATATTTCAGTCTTTTGAGTATGTTAGCTTGTAATTTTTTGTGCATTATGTTTTATAGTGAGACAATGCAATGTGTGTATTTTTTAATCTATTTTATGATTATTTGAATTAAATATATAACTATGTTTATTTAAATATTCTTAAACTAATGAATATATTTATGTTGCAGATTAATGTATTTTTAAATCCTGATCCTTTCTATAGTTTCAAAAATTATAAAAGTACAGTCCTCAACATTTTGTTCCCCTCCCGTTTAAAAAAAAATCGCCAAGCGAGCGATAACGCGCCAAATCTGGCAGACGCATCGCACTTCAGTTGGTCCATCTGACTAGCGCTAGTGTCTATGCGACATCCCATGTTAGAAATGTTGCCATAGGATCCTATGGGAGTGAGCCTTCTGAATATAGTATTCTGTGGTTATGACATTGAAAATCGTCTTGGACCCAAACCAGACCATCGCCAAGCGCTCGGACCAAACCAGACCATCGCCAAGAGCGCGCCAACCCTCTGTTTGGTCTATCTCTAATGGCCGCCGCGAAAACGAAACTATCGAGAGTGACAGGTCTGTATAATAGTCTGTGACTAAAGGGGTCATAGAGTATAGTGTCATATAGAACTACTAAACTTATTTATAGCAAGATATATATAGTATATATGTATCTTTTGGGTCTTTTATCTAAAAAATAACACATCTGCTTCATCTTCTACAGAAAATAGTTTTTTTTTAAATAGAATATTATTTTCTCATTTATTTACCCACTTGTACCAAAATAAAATACAAAATATATTTTCAATATAATGATATTTGTGTTGGATAATTGCTAATGATAATAATGCTTAAAAACCAGACAAATAATGTGTACTTTGGGATACTGAAAATGTGCTGCTATTAGAGCATAACTAAACACCATAAAATATTTAAATATTTTAAAATACATAAAAATATGGAATATTATAATTCTTGGAATAGATTTATAACTCCCAAAATGTCGGGTTTGAATATTTTCTGGGTTTTCACATTTTGTATAATCACATTACAACCTTTAACATTAATTTCTGAGTTTAGAATTTTAATGGATCAAGTTCAACTAAAGAATTGTTTAATTCGGTGGTGTACTGTCCTATCATACATATTATACTAAAGAAGAAAAAATCAATATTTTTAAACTGCTTTAAACCACTGCCTGCTTTATACTCTGTGCAGTCAGCTTCTGGAACTAATTTTGAGTTATGACACATTGTACCGCGTGAGGGCGCCCCTTGCGTCAAATGTTTTTGGCGGTTTATCCATATGTTTAGATTGGTTTAAGTATAACTTTGAAATTTAAATTTTCAGTTGTTATTTTTTCTACTTTTATCATTGGATTTTATCCTTAAGTTTATTGTTAATTTGATTTTAAAGTTAATTTTATTGCTGATTTGATTTTATCATTGGATGTTCCTATATATATTTTAATATTGAAATCGAGGGAAAATTAAGGTATGTGTATTTTATTTTATTATGAATTTGTTTCATTTTATTGAAAAAAATTGTCAAAAATTATAGATTTTCCATATAAAGGATTTATTATATATATATTTTTTTTTTTTATGTAACAATAGTGTAGTCAAATGCAAATTCTGAATGCTTTTATACACACAAATTTTTAATGCAATTCAATTTTGCTATTTGAATGACACTTTTTATTTTATAAAAAAATATAGTAAAACTTGTTTTCACCACTCTCATTTCTGGGCTATATCCTAGGCAGGTGATCAATATACAAAGGGCTGTGATCTAAAGTTTTTAATATTGTAGAATCATAAAATACTTATCATGGTTATGTTACTAAAAAAAAGTACACAAGTACATACTTTAAAAGATGATTATGGGTCTGAAGAGAAGGGGGGGGGGGGGGTAACTTTTTATGTGCTAAAATATCGATATTGAATAAAATAAAAACATTTTAGATCACAATTCTTATTAATGTAGCCTAAATATAAAATTTTAATTAACATAAATGACCAGCCTATTATCACTTAAATTAAGCAATCAGTTATATTGAAAGTACTTTTACAATAGACATACGTAAAAGAGATCAATTATTAAAGCTTTAACAAAATTTACATTATAATCAATATAAAATTAAAATTGAAATGATTTCTTAATTTTAAAAAAGTGTGTACTTCTTTAGTTTGTTTAGCATTAAAAAATAGTTTTTTTTTTTTTGCTTAAAAGCTGTATTAAATCATGGAAACAAGATCTAAAAGGAAATGTTTTGGATACCAAGCATTTTGGGGTTCAGGTGCTTAAATCTCACAATTTTAACCTGTATCCCTCACACTGTATATAGATATAATAAACGGTAGATAAGAGAAAAATAAATAAATTGTAAAATGATTGTACTTGAATGGAAATATGTTATAATAATAGTTTATTTCTCATATCTGTTTCTTCCTTTACATAATTTGTTTACATATGGTATCTTCAGTATAAATTTCCCCATGACTGTTTCGAGTTCCTAGGAACCTCGTTTCCACATTCCTACATATTTTGCATCCCTGGGAGGGGATTGGGGGGGGGGGGGGGTCATACATAATCTATACTCATCTCCTAAAGCTAAGAATAATTATATACATTTCAATAGGAAAAATACACATTTTGCTCTGCCACTCTTAATGTACTTTACATAGTAAAAAACCCCTAGGGATGCCTGCAGGAAATAAAAGAACTTAGAACACTTAGCAGATACACAACAAATTGAAATATTGCATATGTATTTCATGTATATCCATGATTGAAAATTGAAATAGAAAATTCATTGAAAAATGATTTGGAATAATAAATTTCTTCATATAAAAACATGAAAATTCATTAAAGAATAACTTTTCACTTTATCACAAATTTATTATCTGAAGTCATTTTTCTATGATTTAACTTATATATAAATTTTTGATGAAAGATTCATATATTAAATGCATGTAAAATTTCAATTTGTTGTGGTTTTGTTAAATGAAGCCCTTTAATTTCAAGTAAGTATTTTTTCTTTAATTACAAAGTGGGTTTATGTGATATTATATGGATTATAATTCTTTCTTCAAGTCTCCTGGCTTGTGGTGTTTGGAATTTTTTTCTCATAAAGAAATTATTATCAATCGTAAGGAATCGTAAGGAAAGAAAAATCATAAAACTAAATTTTAAAAAAAATTAGATCATAAAAATCTTTTTTTTTTTTTTTGTATAACCAATAAAAAAACGTCGTCTATCCTAGTTTCATATATCATGTTTGTAAATTAAATATTAAATCCTATTTCAAGCACTTTTATATGCCTTTTCAAAATTAAGCTGTACCACTGTATTCAACTGATGTAGCGTCATCTACCGCAGAATGTTGTCCTTACGCAAATCACGGTTTACTAGGGAGAAACGGCTGACTGAACAAGCAGAGTTTAAAGGATGCGGTATTTAAACACGGACTAGAAAAAATCTTTCAATTATATATCATAGATGGCGGCGACCCTGAACACTTTATTAAATATATTCGTATTAAAATATATAAAAGGCAATATAATTTTGAAAGTAAAACACAGAAATTACAAATTTCAAGCTACACTACACACAAACATTTACATGCAACTATTATAAACTACTCTGTGAACGAACTTTTTAATTAAAGAAATTCATTATAATTCAAGAAATAGCATTTATACAATCTCTAAATAAGCAACGTGGAGTCGCCATTAAAACTCCATGAGCATGCGAAGTTGCAGTATAGGTTTTCATATCGGCCATAGCCAGTCAGCGCAACGGGCACTAGTGTCTGCCCATTGCTCTGGATCCCATAATCGCAGGATTCCTTAATCACCTTTCATATTCTAACCATCTTGACATTAGCAACAAAATCCTCCTTTATAAATCAATTATCCAGCCCATCCTTCTTTATGCCTGCCACATTTGAAGATTCGCTTGTAAATCCAGTATCGAGAAAGTCCAGATCGAACAAAATAGAATTCTTCGTATTATTCTCAACCCCCCCCCCCCCCCCCCCCGTTTTCTTCGTAACGACGTTATCAGGAAAGATTTTAAAATCAAAACAATAAAATTCACTATTAGAAAACATTCCAAAAAAATCTTCCAAAATATCCCGAGCGTTCGAAATGAAGATCTTTTCAACAAACCCAATTACGACCCCAGACAGCATAGGAAGCGTCCTCGAGCAATTCTTTATGACCCACCGTAAGCATTATACTTCTTTCTCCCCTTCCAAATCCTCTCTTTTTAATCTTAATTCTGTAAACTTTTGATCAAATCTAATTTATTTTATATCTGGCATCTATTAAAGCTACATTGTAATTCTTTATTTTTGTTTCTCGGTTTAATCACAGAGGGCAGCACCATACCCTTTAAAATAATTTAAATCCCCTTCCTGTCTTTGGAAGGAAGTACATCTTTGTAATTACTGCTTTTCCTTTTTTTATGTAATTTTCATACCTTTCTGCTCAAATTATGTCATGAGTGCATACATCGTTCACATACCGGAGGTTAAAGTCGTCATGACTAGGGACTCCTTTAAAACTGCACATTGGCTCAGTGTGTCACACTAGTTTTTGTGAGAACATCTCATGCTAGTGAGCTTTCCTGAATAATGATGGCTTACATATATCTGTTGTCAAGATCAATAAATACTGTTGTCAAGAATGCGGGAAAATCGTTGCCCTTGTTTTCAAGTCTGTCGTTAGAAAAATTCCTATGCTTTAATACTCTATCCAGAACCGAATAACCGTAGACAAAGTAGGACTTTGCAGAACGGATGAAACTAACTGACTCTTATTAATTTTTGGAACGCATTAAAAAGGGTAATTTTCCAAAAATGCAAATTTAAATCACCAGTGCGGAAGTGCACTTTATTAATAAGACTTCCTTTTTATTTTCAAGATACACACAGAAAAAAAAATTACACTTTTATGAAAATATTTTCCTAGTAATAAAGATTTAAATTGCTTATGCATTTAAATTGCTCGATCGATGTTCAATTTCTTGACAAGTTTAAAAAGTAACTATATTTATTCAATTTTAAGTGCAAATCTTACAGAGTTGTAGGGGGCGTGGTTTATATCCTTAGATCTCACTTAGTATCCAAAAAGAATAAAAATCTCACATTACTATGTAGCTCTTTTTCCCATTTTCTAGATTTAAAAAAAGTCAATGAATTATTATATTTTTTTCTGCAAATTCAAATATTGCTGTAACTTAGTGGGGGGGGGGGGGGGTGTTTAATGTACTGAAATCAAATTTTATATAAGAAAAATTTCAGCAACTTATATAAGCACAAGTAAAATGATAATGAATTTGTGCTTATATAAGTTGCTCATATTTTTCTTATCCTTTCGGACAAAGTGTATTTTACTCATTGATCATATTTTATATATTTTAAAAATAATAGAAAGCGAATTCCATTTCTGCTACAATTCACACTTCACTTGCTTGGAAAACTTTTAAATCATTAATATATTTATTATTTCTTCTTATAAATGCAAATGTTACAGGTATATCACCCATGTGATCAATAATTTCAAACCGTACATTATTCCTTTTGAAAGAATATACATCTAACTCCAACACAAGTTTGCTTTTCATATTCCTCACAAGGTTTTGTAAAAATAAAATCAATATCTTTATTTCGTTTGTTTTTCTTCTAAAAATGAATAGTATACTGAAAATTTGGTAGGTATGGTTAATATACTGAAACCATTCTTTATTTGATTTAAAGCAGGGGTGGGCATTAAGTCGATCGCGATCGACCGGTGGACCATCAAGACATTTTGGGGCGACCACCTTTACTAAGACCTAAGACGCGTATACTAAAAGAAACATATTTATGGAGCACCGACGCCAGCTAGACTGGCTTTTCACAATCGATGCGACTGTGTTTACTTAAGCAAATGATTCAATGAATGTGTAGACCACAGAATACTATATTCAGAAGGTTCACTCCCATAGGAACCTATGGCAACATCGTTAACATAGGATTTCGCATAGACACTAGCGTTCGATGAACCAACCATCCTCGACTGCTAGATTTGGCGACTATCGCTCAGTTGGCGATTTTATGTTAATGCGGCCAAAAAAAAAAAAAAATAAATAAAATAAACTGTACTTCTATAATTTTTTAAACTATAAACATGATCAGCATTTAAAAATACTTTTAACTGTAATATGTTTAACTTTAAATAAATAAACACAGATATATATTTAATTCATGCAATCATAAACTAAATAAAAAAATTGACGCATTGCATCACTGTAAATCATTATACACCAAAAATTACAAGCTAACATACCCAAAAGACTAAAATATTATATAATATTTTCAGCCTAAAAAGTATACTAGCGTGTAGATAGTTAAATTGCTTAGTTCTTAATTTATTCTGGGATGCTGTTATTATATATATATATATATTTTTAAATACACTATACTAAACTATATTCTTATACTAAATAACAAATTTACATAAATGCATTATCAAAGGTGTCGAACTCAATCGTAATTAGAAGGGGGAGGGGATTACTTTCCACATTACGTCAGTTAGTAAAAAGCATGTAAAATATATACACATCCAATATTATATTCAACTTTCTCTAGAAAAAGCTATCCAAATATCAATTTTTATACAATTTATATAAATGCGGAAAAGGTTTTTTAACTAATAATGCCATTGCTTCTTAGAATTTATAATCTAGGCGGCAGTGATAATACTGCACCAATTTCTTATGATGAACACGTGCATAGGATGAAACATGGGATAGATAACACATAATTTTTTATTTAAATAAAAATAAATTACATACCTTTTAAACGTAATTCCTTTTCTTTTAGTAATCCATAAAATAGCAGCGAAAGTAACATGCGATGATAGAACAAAGCAACAAAGTTCTAAGTTCCAAGTGTTTCGTTTAGTGCCAAATAGGGTTATATTAGCAGAACGTCTTGGCGAAAAACGTCACAGACCATCGCCAAGCCTGCCAACCTTGATATTTTGGTTGGCGGTTGAGGGCGCTGAGGTCGAGTGAAATATCTGTATATGTTAATCTGTGGTGTAGACTATGTACCTTCATTGGAAGCGCACGATGACGCTTAAGTGCATACGTCGGTTACAGAGTCATCGGTTCACGTATGTTCGCTGCTCGCTGCATTGAATACTCCACGGTCTAGCAGTCGCCGCCAACGGCCGTACCGTGCTGAAAACACCGGTTCTCGTTAGATCACCGAAGTCAAGCAGCATCGGGCGCGGTTAGTACTTGGTGGGTGACCACCTCGGAACACCGCGTGCTGTTGGCCATCTCGGGTGCGGTATCCCCGTGGTTTGCGCGCTAGATTTGCACGCTACCACAAATGCCGCCGTGTTCATGCGGAGTACGATCACGTTAAACATGTGGGTCAGTAAGTCCTTCCGAGAGGTTGGTGGTAGGGGAAGGAGGGTACGGTTCCTGTGGATGCCTCCCCCATTGGGTTCCGGTCTAAATTGGGTGGCACTTCCCGGCCGTCCATACAGTTACCTTACACCTTTCTGGTAGGTCGGACGGTCTGGGTCTCAACAACAACAACAACGGTCTAGCAGTCGCTAAAGTTCTTCAAACATTCAACTTGATAATTTTGTGTTACTTGTATTTTTGTAGTAAAAATAGTAATCTGTCATATTTTAAAAGAGGGGTACGATGTCGAAAACGAGTGTTAAGAAAAGAAAAACATACAATTTTAATACAGAATGGGAAGAACAGTTTTTCTTTACAATGGTGAATGCAAAATGTGTGTGTCATGCAAGTGTGGCACTTCCAAAATAAGGAAACGTTGAAAGGCGTTTCAAACGCATGCATGGAAGTTTCGACACAGATTTTCCGTTAAAAAGCGAATTGCGTAAACAAAAGTTAAAAGAATTTAAATCGCAATTAATTGGACAACAATCATATTTTATTAAACCCAATACTATATCCAAGGCTGCAACAGTTGCATCTTTTCGTGTGAGTCATGTGTTAGCAAAACATAAGAAACCTTTCGCAGATGGAGAAATGATATAAAAAGCGTTTCTGGAAGCCAGCGATTCATTATTTGATTCATTTAAGAACAAAAATGAAATTATTTTGGCAATTAAAGACGTACAACTTTCGTGTAGAACTGTCACGCGCCGTATAGAAATGATGAATTCTGATCTGACTGATCAGCTGACCGAAGATATTACTAACTGTATTTGCCTTTCTTTGCAGTTTGACGAATCTGCGGACATGGTTGTTATTTCTCAACTTTGCATTTTTATAAGAATGGCTTTTAAGGATATGAGTGTAAAAGAAGAATCATTAACAATATTACCTCTAAAGAAGAAAACACGAGGTGAAGATGTTTACTGCACCTTCAAAATATACATAGAGGAGAAAATAATTCCAATTTATAAAGTTGTATAGATGACAACTGATGGGGACCCATCAATGACCGGCACAGCCAATGGATTTTTGGCTATGCATATCAGAGACGATGACTTACCGCATTTCCTTTCTTATCATTGCATTATTCACCAACATACCCTCTGTTGTAAAATTCTAAATATGCGTCATGTTATGGGAATCTGCATGAAAATTGTGAACTCAATTCGAGGAAGAAGTCTTCAGAGAAGAATGTTTCGGGCCAAACTTGAAGAAAACGAATCTGATTACGGGAAATTGTTATATCATGCAGATGTTCGTTGGTTAAGTCGGAGTATATTTTTACAAAGATTCAGGGACCTACTACAAGAGGTAAAAGATTTTTTGGAATCAAATGATCAAGCGTACGTTAAACTTAGTGATGACGTTTGGTTGAATGGATTTAGCTTTTGTTGTTGATATAACAAGCCATCTTATTGAATTGAACTTACAAGTGCAAGGAAAAAATCAAACAATAGTAGAATTGATTGGATTTGTTAATACTTTCAAAAACAAGTTGAAGCTGATATCTTCCCAGTTGATGAAGAATGAACTAAAAAATTTCGAAAATATTTCTGACGAGTTGTTTAAAAACGGAGGTACATTAAGCAAAGAGAAATATTATGATGAAATAATAAAACTTCACTCCGAATTTGAGAGGCGTTTTCAAGAATTTACTAGCCTAGAACAAATTGTTCCATTCATGTGTTACCCATTTGGCAATGTTGATGTGGAAGAAATAACTGAAAATATAAATGATATATTCTCTTTATCTCTTGAGGAAAACGAAGTTTTTCTCCTTCAAAATGACATAATTTTAAAAGCACGTAGTTCAGAACCTAAGAATAACTTTTGGAATATAATGGACGAAGCAAAGTATCCTAATTTAAAAGAAGTTGCATTTCATTTAACATCGTTCTTTGGATCTACCTACCTGTGTGAATTTGCATTTTCAACGATGAATGTAATTAAGACAACATATCGTTCCCGTCTCACAGACGACCACTTAGAATTCAGTGCAAGATTAGCAATTAGTAATTATATACCGAGATATTTAGATTGGCGGACAGTATGCAGACTAAGTCTTCTACTAACTATAACTACGAGAACTAACTTTAGATGAAAATGATTTATTTTTTAATGTATTTTAAATTGTTTGATAATGAATGCATCATTTGAAATTATTATATTTGTGGCTATTATTGTTATGTTTGTATCTTGCGTTTTGCTTTAAACGCGGTTTTAAAAGAGCAAGTTCTTTTAGGTAGGATTAGGTAGGTAAGTACATATTCCGTATTTATTATTAAAATATAATAAATATTGTAGACTTTTTTTTAGCTCACCCCACCTACGCCACTGGATGGACCGCAACACCTTGAAAAAATTAGAAGTAGCCCGTACCCTGGAAAAGTCTGCCCAGCCCTGATTTAAAGGAATCCTTGCAATTTAGACTATTTATTAGCAAATTCTTGAAGAGATTCAGTAGTTCTCATTTATATTGATAAGGAGATTCAGTAGTTCTCATTATATTTATGTCGATTCAGTAGTTCTCGATATATTTATATCGATATTTTAATTACAAGAAAAACGGTGAAACTCCCACTGATCATTTTACATATTATTCCGATAAATTTCCAAAGCCATTCAAATACAATTACTGATACAGTATATACCCAATAATTGAATAACAATAAACGAAAAACTCATTATTTAGTTTGCAAGACGATACATTATTTTACATTGAAATATTGTTTGAGATTCCCTTGCCATACAACAACGTCTCGGATACGTCGAACGTTTCATAAGTCATTGTAAACATTGGTGCTTGTGGGACATGCGTAGATTTAAATTTTGTCATGTTTGTCTGAAATTAGTGACATTAGAGAGGAGAGGCTGAAGTATGATTTACGGGCGGAATTGACGAAGTTCGGCAATAAAAATTGTCCTGTGTAAGAACACCACAAAATAGGCTTTTAATAGTGGAACCGTCTGGGACTTTTACGCTTAAATTAAAAGAAATTTTTACAAACATTAGGTGACTAACAAATCTAAACAATATACAAAAATAAGTGGATAATGTACTCTGAATTTTACGAATTTGATGCCTTTAATAACATAAAATTTGATAATATTTTCAAATCGATATACAGATTCTTTCCGAGTAAAAATACAAATTCTAAATTAGTTTTGAAATGTGATAAACCACCAAGATGTTATATTATCAATTATAACCAAGTTGCCAAATTAACAATAATAATTGTGAATTGGATAAAGAGTCTTATTGTCATTATCATTTAAATAAATACAAAGATTAAGCAGATACACGCCATGACATATTGTGACAGGGAATCTAAGGATTAATAATTGTTAGACACTGAGATCACTTATGTTACTGGTGATACAAGTTTGAATACTTTTTAATACCCTTTACCTTCCACTTTTAAATATGACCTAATTTGCAAATATTTGTCCTCTGACTTAAATAAGTTTATATATACAGTAGTGGCCAAAACTGTGGAAACCTTTTGGAAAAAACGTATTTTCGTCGACGTAGAGTCGTCAGATTGGCATGCAGCACAACTAGAGGAGATCGGCTGTCCTACAAGATGGCACCCGAGGCTTCAAAATAACCATGCATGATGGCCGTGTGCCGCTCGACAACAAATGTGGAAACGCTGGTCAGTCCTCCTCCACACATGTATGCGGTAGGCCAACGACCGTACCGTGCTGAAAACACCGGTTCTCGTTAGATCACCGAAGTCAGGCAGCATCGGGCGCGGTTAGTACTTGGGTGGGTGACCACCTGGGAACACCGCGTGTTGTTGGCTCTTTTCGGGTGCGGCAGCCCAGTGGTTAGCGCGCGATTCTCGCCGCTGCCAGAACTGCCGCCGTGTTCATGCGGAGTACGATCACGTTAAACATGTGGGTCCGTAAGTCCTTCCGAGAGGTTGGTGGTAGGGGAAGGAGGGTACGGTCCCTGTGGATGCCTCCCCCACTGGGTTCCGGTCCAAATTGGGTGGCACTTCCCGGCCGTCCAACAGTTACCTTACACCTTTCTGGTAGGTCGAACGGTCTGGGTCTCAACACAAGTATGCGGTGGTCATTAGCACTGAGAGAAAAACGGAATTTGTCGCTAAAAACAACATGAGTTCAATCGGACACTGCCAAGGTTGGCCAAATTCGACACTAACCCTGCCTATTTTGAGATATCAGTGGTAGGTACCTTAATGGGCGTGGACACCTAATCACACCTTCTGCCAGTCGTCTCCCTTGATATAGGATGCATGGAAGATGGCAAATGCCTTCTAATGGTTGATAGCGACGCCATTGATGTGGACGTGGCTCCTCTCCTGACAACACGATCCTCTCGAGCAGTTGTCTGCCTAGGGCGTGATGTGCCTCTGCGATGATTACATGTGCCAACTCTGATCCACTGTTATCACTGTTCCCAACATCAAGCAACTGCCGTATCGCTACAACCAAGATGACGATACTAACCAGCCAAATATAACTACTACCAACCAACTCATTCAACCAACTTTTTCATGTATGCTTTTTTTTTTTACAACACAGTGTATTGACAGTGGACTTGTTTCTATCCCGTTTCAAGTAATATCAATTTTAGGCAATGTCAAGTTTCATGTAATATATTTTCCACAAGACATATGGTTGCATGTGAATACCGATGGCTCTTTGCTTGACAGAGCTTGGGGGGCCGGGGCTAGAGTCTCATGCACACTGTTTAATTTTTACTTAAGAGTTGTAATTTCTACAACACACTTTAATGAGGGGGGGGGGGGATCGAAGCAATTTTTGTGGGATTGCAACATCTCGCACTTCGTCCTTCTTCATTCAACAAAGCTGTTATCCTCTCGGACTCTAGTTCGGCTCTCCTGCCCTCTCCTGGCCTTTCCGGCAACCAGAGAAATGATGGTACGCGGATTAAAGAGATCGTGGCCCTTTTAAAAGACCTAATGTATAGAATCACTTTACAGTGGTGTCAGCACATTGCGGAGTACCAGAAAATGAAAAAGCGGACTTTTTGGGCCAAAAAAGGTGGATCAGAGATGCCTGACTTTTCATTCAGCACAACTGTACATTAAAATGCTACATAAAAAATAAATTGAGGCAGAATCTCTGGAAAGATCTAAGGGAAAGTCATGGAGCGGCCTCAGACTTCTCACTGGTTGTGACTGTCTCAGGTTCATCTTCATAGAATTGGACTTGCTGTTTCCCCGGATTGTATTTTATGGGATCTAGGACAGTCTGGAAAACATTTGGTCGAGTGCCCTGCACTAATGACTTTTAAGTCAATTTTTGAGAAATACTGGAGAGCTCGCTATCTAATGGACTAGAAGCCAAACGCCTGGCATTTGTAAATAACATATACTATTGTCATACACATACATATGTATCGATTGAATCTGCTTACACCCCCACTACCGTTTAATTTCCTACGTATGAGTAAAAATTATTTTCTACTTTCTCGTACTCCACTGCTGTGTAGTGGATGGCAATTATAAACTTTATCTTATAGTATATGTTTTACTTTTAGGTTTCAATATTTGACATAACTGACGTTAAAACTTATGTAGTATTACACATTAGCTACAGAAGTCGGGATTATGCACTAGTTGAAGCACATCCCCGCTCGATAACGTGACGCGCTAGCAAGTGCGTCGGGTTGCGTAATCGAGTGGAACCGTGGTTGAAGAAACTAATTGTTTTGTTCCTTTTCAACTTTACATCCTGGAACGGGAATAATATTTTCCTTGAATTCGGGATCACGTGATTTATGACGTGTGACGATCACATGATTTATGACATAATTTATTATTATCATCATTATTTCGATTTAACTTTAAGGCAAAGATTCTTAATACTTTTAAATTTCGCGCTTCTAACAAATTCTTTGTAGAAAATCTTACATATGGCTGTTCAGCAGAATAAATACGTAGGAATTCATTTAATTGTGGGTTTGTATGTTTACACATACAATTGTGAGATTGTATGTTTTCATATACAATTCCAAAAGAGTCTAATTGACTTATATACTGATAAACCAAACAAAATGAAATGAATGTTCGTTTGTTTTCTATAGTGGTTCAATAGATTCTCTATAATCGGGAAACCAAAAGTAACTCACTCCTATGAATATCTCCATATAAGCCACGCCCACTTTCGTCTTTTATTTTACGACACAAAAAAGGAGATATATAATATTTTAAAACGTAGTGTAGTAGGTCTTTAAAAAAATGGATTACATGTAAAACGAAGATATTTGTTTTGTGTGAAACATTTAACTGTACTCTAATTAATTAGTTCTTCTCCGATTCAGGATTATGTGGATTTCAAACTGTGCCTAACGTTCATTATAAATATCCTTGGAGTTCAAATATTATAAATGACAATTAAATTACTCTTAAATCAGGAATAAAATGTCTTATAATTGTGATTTTTTAATGACGCAAATTCTTAAATTGATGCAATGCCAACAGTTTCAGAACTCAGCCACAAATATCGAGAAACATGCTCAACATAAGATAAATAATTGTTTCCAAATTCAATAACAGTATTGATAGCCATGCCCATCCAGACTTAATGTTAAACCATGGCACAACAAAAGTGCAAGAATTCCTAACGTTATTATATGATAGTAGTTTTCAAGTATAAATTATAAGCTTATGTGTTACATTTGAGTAACATATCAAAAACTACTGAAATGATTATCAGCATATGATTAAGTTGAAAACCACGCTAACCTAGCTATGACACAACAAAAAATCATAGAACGTTTTAATGGAATAGACAGTATTGAAGAGCATTTATTAGAATGCAGTTTATTTCACTGCACAAATTCCACTTTTCTGCTGCACATAAAAGAAAAAGCATGTTAAAAAACTCTGTGCAGCTTTTTAACACTACTATTATAGCCAGTGCTGTAGTTCGATAATAAGCATTTACGACTAATTACGATTAGGTTTTTTATGGAAATCGCAATATATATATTTCGCTGTACGGAAATGTATAACTATGTGCCACATTTTTTTTTAAACGCAACTTAAAAACTATCTATAATGATAAAGCGCCATCTGGCGAGTCATGTACACTAGTGGAGGAAAATTTTGGGAAAATACTCTTATACCCATTTTAAGCATACATCAATATATCAATATTGATGCACGGCTAGACCCCAGACCTTTTTGGTGTCTAGAGAAAAGGAAACCTCAACCACAACTAGTTAATAAGGTATGACTGGTATAGGTCTACCCCACACTCACAAAAAAAGATTTAATTTTTCTTTCTGGTAGATATCATAATGTGCAAATAAGTGTTTTAAAATTTAAGTTTTATGTCTTGAGCTAATATTTTATTCAATGGTACGACTGTAAAAGTGTGATTCTTTCGATGCTTCCATAAAGAAAGCAGATAGGTGCAAATTAGGTGACAAAAATTGTTTCGAAAGAGTTTTAACACCTCTTCATCAAGTCAAAAATAAGTGGAATGCATTATGCATATATAAAAATGTTCAAGACCGAATTCGTAGCAGGCATAACTGACATTGAAACGAAACCCCAGTCATAAAAACATCAACACCGGATGATAAGGCGACCGGATGATAAGGCCCCCTAGTCCACAAAAGCGCAAAGCGAAAGATAGGCAACAGAAAGGCGGCACGGATTGCTATGATATTTAAAATAAAACTGATGGAGAAAAATATATTAAAGCCTTTGAATTTATAGCAACAATAAGGGAATTGTGAAAAATCAGAGAAAGGAAAAATAGACCAATCCATATAAAGAGATTAAAAGAGGAAAATTGCGAAAATAACTAAAAAGAGTGATATATCAATAAAAATTGGGATGACCAATTTCAAAATCCACAGAAATATGTAGTAAATAGCAAAATGAAGAAAACAAGCTATTTCGGTATTCTTTATCAATACACGAAACTTTAAAAACAAGTTAATTAAGAGATAACTAAACAGAAATCAAATAATTAACAAAAATTAAGAAAAATAACCAAATTGCTATTTGGTTGTTTTTCTTACCAAACCAAAACAAACATAAATTATAATAATCAAATACCACACAATCAAACAGCATTAAAATTACAAAATCAGAATACTGAAAATAAGTAAAATATGTTCAAGCAATTAAGGAGGTAACTTATATCTGAAGCTATGTGAGCTAAATTTATCCAACTTCAAAAGATATGTGGTCCAATCACATCCAAGTAACAGTGAATGTGATAGAAAATAAGATTATACCAAAAATAATGGAAGCAACCAGTTTCCGAAGCAAACTACTAAATACTTACCAGTCAATGAAACTTGAATTAAGAGTAATATTATAAATTGAAGGTACTCGATTTCAGACGGAATATGAGTATAGGCACCGACTTGAAAAATCATTTAGAGGTTCCAGAAATTTTAAATCAAATGACCCATGCATTTTTCAGAGGATTTAAGCTTAATTTAAATTTATTCAGTCAAATTATCCTTCACAATAAGACGTATCACAGAATACAATATCACAGAATACATTCAGAAGGTTTACTCCCCTAGGAGCCTATGGCAACAACGTTAACATGGGATTTCGCATAAACACTAGCGCTCGCGGAGCCAGAAATCGCATCTATGACGTAATAAACCTTCGACTGCTAGATTTGGCGACTGTCGCTCGATTGGCTATTTTATGTTAATGCGGTCAAAAAATAAATTACGGAACTGTACTTTTATAATTTTTTAAACTATAAACATGTTCAGCATTTAAAAATACTTTTATCTGTTACATATTTGTTAGTTCAAGTAAATTTAAATAAATGAACATAGATATATTTAATTCACGTAATCATAAACAAAATAAAAAATTGACGCATAACATCACTGTAAATCGTTATACACCAAAAATTACAAGCTAACGTACCCAAAAGACTGAAATATTATATATTATTTTTAACCTAAAATGTATACCAGCTTGTTGATTGTTAAATTGCTTAGTTCTTAATTTATTCTAGGATGCTGTTAATATAATTTTTTTAATTACACTAATATTCTTATAATAAATAGCAAATTTACATAAATACACTATCAATGGTGTCGAACTCAATAGTTAATTACAAGGGGGGAGGGGTATTTTCCACATTACGTCAGTTAGTGAAAAGCATGTAAAATATATACACATTCAATATCATATTCAACTTAATAAGCTCTATAAAAAGCTATCCAAACATCAATTTTTATACATTTTATATAAATGCGGAAAAGGTTTTCCAACTAATAATGCCACTGCTTCTTAGAATTTTGTCCAGTCGGCAGTGATAATACTGCACCAATTTCTTATGATGAACACGTGCATAGGATAAAATATGGGATGGATAACAAATAATCATTTTATTTAAATAAAAATAAATTACATAGGGTTAGCTCATAGGGTTAGCGAACTTTCATAAAAAGGCCTCATATGAACAATAAATACAGGAGAACATCACACATCCGAAAGTTGGTAATCCGAAAAATAGAATATCCGACAATTTAATTATGTTGCTTTTACAAGTTCAAAAAATGATACTAAAATAAGTATTCATTAAAAGACTAACATATACGTTAGTTTTTTACTTTCCCTGCAATACATGGTAATATATAGAGAAAGCATTGGAATCATACCGAAAATCACAACTAGAGTTTTCGACGGATCTACGCGTTTCGAGACCTCTAGAATACGAAAAACAATTTTTAGCGTGAGGTCTGTGTCTGTCTGTCTGTTCGTCTGTCTATCTGTGCAGATTTTGTATCCACTCTAACTAAAAAACTAATTGACCGAATTTCATAAAATTTGGTAAGTAAGTCACTAGTGGGCGAATCTGGTGATGATTAGTTTTGGGTACGATTCGGGATAAAAGTACCCGCCTTTTTCGCAAAATGGCCAGCAAAAATTGCCTGCATAGAGTTTAGCTAAAACGCTAATGAACCAAATTTCACAGAATTCGGTTGATATGTCGCTTGTGGGTCACCCTGGTGCTGATTAGATTTTGGTACGATTCGGAAAAAAATAACCTGCCTTTTTTGCGAAATGGCCCGCAAAAATTGTCAAAATCTAAAATAAAAAATACGTATGCTTAAATATATCGATTAAATGCTTGTTTTATACGTAGTTTTTAAAGAAAAAAAGAATACAACCAACCCCACTACACTAGGGCTAGCCGTTCTCGAGATATTTTAATTTTTTATTTTCTCTACGCCACCTTTGAAATTTTTTGAGTCCAATTACCAAATGCGAACGAAAATTGAATTAAAAGTGAATAAAATTTAATTAAAATGAAGAGAACATGGTTATAAGTCTACAGGGAAAGTTATGTGCTGCCCACATCAGATTTTTCTCTTTAGGTTCTGAAATAGGAAGATTCCCGATTCAACAATATTTTGGAGGTATTTGTATGATATAAAATATTTCTGGGTTCGAAACTACTTTCCCAATGGGTAATCTGACCCTGGTTATATAACAAAACACAAATTGGGAATTATGGCATCATGGTATCAATATGCTCTACTACAATTCGATAAACAGATTGTAGCCAAAACGTTGTAAAGAACACTGCAAACTGATGCCTTATAATAATACAATGTAAAATTATATAAAATACCAAAAAAAAGTTGGATTAGGTATAATGTATAAAGCACTAATTAGTCTTTTAAAAAATGCAAGATAAGTGCAATAAAAATTATTCACAAAATTTGAGGCCCTCTGCAAACATGAGGCTCCAAGAAGTCGCCTTCGTTGCTTGGCTCTCCGGACGCCCCTGTTCGTCACCTCTGAGAGTGGAAGCCGGAGCACTAACTTGGCTTGTATGCCCACTGCGAGTAGGTCTTTCAGATAGCGATCGGAGCTTTTGCTATTTACTTTCCTTATGTTTCTCTATTCGATATAAAGGAATAATAATTTGTCAGTAAAGCAATAATATTAATTAAATTTGTTAAATCCAGGGAGGGGCAAGCGCCCATCCCTATGGGTACCTATGGTTTCAAGAGGTATTAGCTAAGCTAAGTATATTTTATATCGCTGCAAAAGAACTAACTACACTCAGATCCAGAGTTGTCAAATTTAATTTTTTAAACGGTATCTTTATCTGCCGTAAATAATTTTAAAAGAATAACTTTTAACAATAAAATACACATATGAAAAAATACCATCTGTTGACAAAAGAGTTATCTTGTCTTGTAAGCTAAAATCTAATAAAGATGGCTTACGACAAATTGAAATCATAGACAAATATCTACAGACGCCTGGGCTAAAACTTTGAATTACTATATTGTGCGTTTAGAAAAGTGGAACATTATTTTAACTCTTAAGGTTCCTCTGCGGAGATTTGTATTAAAGCTATAGAAATCGGAAGGCTCCCCTATGGAGACATTTCTGTCATCTCATATATATATAGATAAATGAATCATTTTTATAATGTAAAATTGGAACGTACATAAGTTTACGGCTCCAGCGATAAAACGCCAATGACGTATAGAAAAGGTTTTCCTGTACAAATAAAAAAACCCAACATTTACCGCAACTAAACAACCAATTTTTTACCGTATAAATAGAATTTTGCTATCTGCCTAAAAAAACAAGCGAATTGTAACATTACTCAGTACTAAAAACAAAGCAGGGATGCAAAATGTCAGCAGAATAATTCGCGGTGATGATACTCAACATGTTGGTAAGCTCAGCGTGGTTTTAGACTTTCGATCTGTTCATGAAAAGCAGGTTCCCTAAAAACCGCCTCCGCCAGATGGCTTTGGTCTCGAATAAGCTGCCAAAAGCGGAGTAGTTAACATTGAAACTAATGGGAATTTATTGCAAATGACCGATCTCTTTCGAAATAATTGAAGAATTTGTGTGAAATTTGGTGTGATTATTGTAAGTGGTATACACAAAAAGTCATTCAGAGAGATTGAGCTAGAGATATATTCGTATTTTTAAAATTTTATTTAACTTGATCTGGTGTTCGTTCAAACCTTTGAGGTCCAAAATAATTAGGTACACTTATCACAATAACGTGAAATTCGTTATGACGTTTCCTCTTGTGGTATATTTCAGTTCTTTCGATTTTGAAGCTTATCGGACTAACCCGTCCTGGGCCCGCAATAGGACTTTACCTGATTTTATAGAACAACTCAAAAATCAGAGAAAGTAGGAAATCTAAATTTAATATTATCAGAAGGTAAAGAGAATAAAGGCAAAAGACTAATAAATATTAAAAATTAAACTAGACCCTTGGTCAGCAATTAAATTCGAAACAGTGAATAAGGCCCTATATAGTGGAGAAGCCTATAAATTATTCACTTACCTTTGACATCTAAAAAAGAATGATCAATACAGTACACACTGTTCATAAAGATAAATCCAAAAAGGGGTATCACATCGCCTTGTTTAATGCATAAAATATTTGTATATTGCAATAAAAAAAAACTCTGCTCTTTCTCTATATCGTGCAAATAATTCTTATTATGTGGCATTTAATTCTTTATCAGCATTCAATCTTGATTTATGATTACATAAAACCATATCAACTTTCTTTCAAATTAAAAAAATCAATATTTTAATTATATCAATTCTCATACATGTATGACGTGCCTCCTTGGGCTTAAATATTGTTTCAGAGCTTTTGTTCTCGTTTTCATTTTTCTGGTTTTTTAAATGTTTTTGTCTTGTTTTTCACTTTCAAATTTATATTTAATTGTTATAAATAAGTACTAAACAGATATTTTAACCATTGACTAGCAAATGAAAAATAGGTAGATAACTAATTTTAGTCAATCAGCGAGAGTTTCGGTATTTTTTTTTAGCAATACGCCACTAAATCTTTTATTAAATGTTTCAAATCTGAACAATCAGAAAATAATATATGTATCAAATTTTAATTATCTTCAATCTAAATTGTAAAAATTGTCATTACCTTTTTAAATAATTTAATAATGCAATAAACATATTTCCTTAACTACGTCATAATGCAAAAATTTTCCCAAACTACTGTTTAAAATAATCTAAAATTAAAATATTCGGTTAGTAACAGCATATATTTGACAATTTTAATCAACTGTTTTATTATGAATGCCAATTTTAATCAACTGATTATGTTGTTTCTAACTACGTTCGCATTAGATGATATGATAATATAACTCCGCCTCCGAATGGGATGTCGTAAATGAGAATTCTTCGGAATGGTGCCATCTGTCGGTAAATGTTTAAGGCATTAAAACTTTGGGAAGTGAATTTATATGTAACAAATTTTAATTATCTTTATTCAAAACTGAAAGAATTTTTTATTAAAAAAAATCATATTTCAGTAATGTTATAGGTGCTTCATTCATCTGTTTCACCATAGATAAATATTCATTATCAAACAATTGATTGCTAGAAATTAACTATATCTACCAGTACGTAAATACAACAAAAATAATTCTCTTATAAATTCCACGTAAATATAGTTTCTCTCAAAGGGTATGATGCACCGTGTTTCACATGATCCCTTGTGATTACAACTATACAACTGACCCTTCATCAATATCTTAGAGATAACTTTTTTCTTACTTTTCGTACATTACATACTAATGTATATGGAAAGTATCGCTATCATTTCGATAATCAAATTTCGATTCAAATTCATTTCGATTTCCGTCGTATCAGCACCTCTAGAATACGAAAAAACTATTTTTTACGTGGCGTCTGTCTGTGAAATGTGTGTATCCACTTTAACTGAAAATCTAATAGACAAAATATCAGAAAATTTGATAGGCTAGTTACGTGTGGGTTATCCTGGTGCAAATTAGGTTTTAGTACGATTCGGGATAAAAGAATCTGCCTTTTTCTGCAGTATGTATCCACTCAATCTAAACAACTAATTAACCAAATTTCACAGAATTTAGCAAAAAGAAACTTGTGGACAATGTTTCTTTCAGATATAACTTTCTGACAACTTTTTTTTCCTTACAACTAATAAAAAAAAAAACGAAAATTTGGTCTTTTACTTCTCCCCAAAAAGTTAAAACTATGATATTTTTCTCTTATCTCATCGCGATGTGTACTATTTTTGTATACCTCATTTTTGTTCTCTATTTCACAACACCCCATCTTATTACTCTTTCGATATTTTTTATTATTTTTCTTCCCTCACATTCTCTCACACCCTTCTTTTTCTAATCGACATGAAGCATACCTATTATTTTTCATGTTTAGGTTGGGACTCCTAAAAGCTATTTCAGCATTTTTCGTTCATTACTTCGTGAAAATGAAAAGTTGACGTTTTTACAGTCCCCCTCCCCCCCATCCAGTGCAGTAAAAATGAAAAATTTGGAGTTTTTCTCCATGTTTTCTTATGCCCTTTTCTTTAATATCCTACTATATGTCTTTTTATGTATTTAACTTTTGGGGGCGGTTTTTATCTCCCGTCCTCCCCTCCGAAATTTAAATGCTTCGCATTTTCATCAGTTTGGTGTTATTGGACCTCTAAATCTACATTTGCTTGCCAATTTTCAAGGTTGTTCAATGAACAGGTAAGATTTAAAATATGTGTGTGTGGGGAGGGGGGGGGGGAATTACAGACTAATACAAGCATCTGTAAACAGGATTTCTGTTTTTTTTTGTTTTTTTTTTAATTTCGAAACTCAAAATGGAAGGTTGTTATTAATCTCCAAATTTTGAATGCAATCGATTTTAGCACTCTCCTGGAAAAAAATCCTGCATACGTCCATGGTTATGAGATAGATAAACTATGGTTTATAACCAGGGTTGGATTATCCATTGGAACAACGTAGTCTAGGGCGCGGAAGGCCAGAAAGTATACTAAGCCAGAGAGCCTTCTTTTAAATCAGACGGCAAACGTAGTTTTATCGCCAGCGTGATAGGCGAAGGAGCGCTCCTCTCTCAAGGATACTATAGCAGCCACATCAAGAGAAAGAACTCTCGTCATTTGGTTTATTTTTTCCTTATATGACTTGCAATATAGACACACGTTTTAAATGCATTATCTCTTAGATTGGAATTAAATTAATTCAATATTGATTAGATTAAAAAAGCCGAGATATAACTTACAATTAAGCAATATAGACACTTTTTAAATGCATTATCTCTTAGATTAGAATTAAATTAATTCAATATTGACTCAATTAAAGAATCATTTTATTATTTTTTAATGCTATTGTATACAGGAAGTTCACGGATAATCACGACATTTAGACGAAAAAATACACTTAAAGACATCATGGGCCAACGGCCGTACCGTGCTGATAACACCGGTTCTCGTTAGATCACCGAAGTCAAGCAGCATCGGGCGCGGTTAGTACTTGGTGGGTGACCACCTCGGAACACCGCGTGCTGTTGGCCATCTCGGGTGCGGTATCCCCGTGGTTTGCGCGCTAGATTTGCAAGCTACCACAAATGCCGCCGTGTTCATGCGGAGTACGATCACGTTAAACATGTGGGTCCGTAAGTCCTTCCGAGAGGTTGGTGGTAGGGGAAGGAGGGTACGGTCCCTGTGGATGCCTCCCCCACTGGGTTCCGGTCTAAATTGGGTGGCACTTCCCGGCCGTCCATACAGTTACCTTACACCTTTCTGGTAGGTCGGACGGTCTGGGTCTCAACAACAACAACTTAAAGACATCATGAACACATTTCGAACATTTTGGGAAATATTTCCATCAGTGTGTGTGTGTATCTGTGGGGTGTGAATGCACGTATCACTACGGCAATTTATATATAGATGCATTCTATAGAAAATTAGAAACAGGTAGAATATTTTGAAATAAATGGGATTAAAACATTATTCGAAATTAGAGAAAACTGAGTGTAAATGTATATTGTTCACAACCCACTTAAAACTGTAAGTCACAGACAATTTTTCTCATGTGTGTACAAAAAATAATATAATTTTACTCTAAATAATTTTGAAATGCAGATTTTGGTGGGAAAATTTTACAATTTGCCATTGTTTTTAACGAATTTTTTTTAAACATCTATTTCGTAGGATTTAGATGTTTAAAAAGATATAGTGGCTAATATGGATGCAGCATAAAATTACGGAGGAGGTAGGGTCCATGAAGGATTTCCACTTCTTGTTCGGTAGAGAGATGTCACTTCCTATTCAAAAATTTATATTTTCATTTCAACATCTGTTTTTCAGACTTTGCTTTAGGTACAGCTTAGATGAAGACTGATATAGATTAAACATTGAATTCCGGAGGGATTGGTAGGGTTCACTAAGGATTTCCTGGTCTGAATATGTAACTTCTGGTTTTTCCAATAATTCATATGACTGCATGAAATAAGTGTGCTAAAAAGAGAAATACTTAATAGTTATTTCAAAATTGAAGTGTACAGATCACTTTCCATTGCATAAAGGTTTTTTCATATTTTTTTAATTTTTTGTATTAAAAATTTCAATTTTGCCAAACTTAGACGTAAAAATAATTGTAAAATATATTACTAATTTGAATGAACGATTACACGTATGTAATTTGCTGGAAATGTAATTGGCCAGAGAATTTTTAAATGCAAAGTGAAATTAATTTTTATATTTGTTTACCATATTTAAATAAGGAAATATTTTTATTTATTTTCCAATAACATTTAAAATTCCTCAATTTAATAATAAAATATTTAAAATTAAAATAATTTAAAAGTATAAAATAAAAGCATTAAAATTTGACCCGTTTTTAAATTTTTAAGAAAAATTACTTGAAACTATCACGTCGTAGAACCCCAAGGGTTCCGCAGAACAAACACATCTTGAAAAACGCTGCATTATCCTACGTGTGTCGGAAAGGCAACATTGCTCCCACAAACTGAAAAATGTCAAGCAAATTTCCTTAAAATGTTACAAATTTTGCATTCTTAAAATGACAAATATTTTATTATTTCCTCCTTTCAAATAATCTTCAAATTTCGTTACGGATTCTTGTACTAAATAAGAATTTAATATTATACGGATTCTACACATATATTTTCTACGAAATCTTCGAATCGTTTTATTCAAATAATAAATTATATGTATGTGTGTCGAACATTTCAAACTAATTAACTAATTTCAAACAATCCGTATGCAGTACACAAAGTTTTTAAATACATGTATTTTAATAGTATTACTTGAAAACCACATTAGTCGGATTGTTATTTGATTTATAAATAATCAAACCAGTTTTTGAAATACTACTGTATACTTTGATAAGTTTCCTAACATCTTCCCTAGTAATCTGATACAAATAATCTTCTAAACAATCTTCTAGATAATCTGTTACAAATAATAATCTAAGTAATCTGATACAAATGTATCTAACGACATTCTTATACGCAATCTGATATGCAATCAAATTATGAACAATATTCTTTATTAAACAATTCGTCTTTCCCCTCCAATTGCACGTGTAGCCAGAATAAACCAGAACTGGCGATAAAACAACGTTTGGCGTGTGGAATGAGAGATTACTCCTGAATGTTCTGAATCGGCATACATTCTGCCTTATCGCGTCTCGGGCTCGAAAATATTTTTATATCATACGCAAAGATCCCAAATGCGCAGAATTCTATGTCAGAACCAAGGTGAAAAGAAAGTCATAAATTCGCATTATTTTTTAACATACTGAATAAATTGTCGGATAATCGATTTTCCAGATTACCAATTTTTCGGATTTGTGACGTTTTCCTGCATTTTTTTTTTTATGAGGCTTTTCATGGAAGTTCGCTTGGAGCCTCGGAAAACCTAGGAACGATACTATTACATACATACATGACTTTCACCAGAAGTGGGTCTCGCCCCCCCCCCCCCCCCGGCCCTCTCGTATTTGAAGCTGATTTTTACAAATTCGAATCTGTCAAGCATTTTAACTATCTAGGATCTAAAAAAAACTGTAAAAACAATAATAGTTTAGAAATCCAAAAACGAATGATAGCTGTAAATTACTGTTTTCATGGATTAAGATTTTTTTTTTTTTATTCAGATCACACCTGATTGTGAGAACAAAATTACAGCTATTTAAAGTACTTATAACACTAACTACTTCAAGAACCTAGATTCTCACAGGACATGACAAAAAGGTTCTTTGCATCTATGAGCGAAAATGTTTGCGCTGTGTTTTAAGTGGAAATCAGGAAAATAATATTTGAAAAAGAAAATACAATTTCGAATTATACAGATTATATAAAGATTCAGACATAATCAAACACATTAAAAGCAGCAGAATGCAATGAATGGATAACAACAGAGTAGCAAAGGAAATTTTTACGTCGCTGATCGGGAAAAGACCTAGAAGACGACTGTCGAGTGGATAAGGTCTTTGAGGTGTTAAAAATTAAAAATTGGTTCTTCAAGGGTCCCTGATCGTGATAAGACCTAGAAGACGACTGAAGTTGAGTGGATAAGGACTTTGAGGTGTTAAAAATTAAAAGTTGGTGCTCCAAGGGAAGGGTCCCTGATCGGGAAAAGACCTAGAAGACGGCCGAAGTCAAGTGGATAAGGGCTTTGATGTGATATATAATACTTACTGAATACAATATTATATAAACTCGATTAGAAATTCCTCTGCAAACGCAACATTAAAATGACTTGCCATGAATTGATAATTTGCATTGGTGGCGAGATATTGGAAACAATTCTGGCAGAGGTATGAGAAAAAAATATTACAGTACAATATTTAACGAAATTACTGATGAAACTCCAAGTCACAACTCTTTTTATTAATGCGGTATGTCTCAAATGGCTTTGTAAAAAAAAACTTTTGTAGGTTTCGTGGATCTTCAGGATCTTTAAAAAGATATCTGAAGATATAGAGAATTTTCAAAAGGAGTAGCTAAAAATTCCAAGTTTAGTATGTTGTTGTATTTTGTGGTATATTTAATTTTTTCGATTTTAAATTTTATGCCTGTGTTGGGTCCGTCATAGAAATATATTCATTTTTTGGGAATAACTCGAAAACTGGAGCAGATAAAATATCCAAATTTAATATATCAATTCCATTTTGGGTAAAATTTAGTACTTTTGAATTTAAACAGTATCGGTAAAGTCCGTCTTCGATCTCCCTTAGGAATCATTTCGTTTTTGGTAGAGTAACGGAGAATCGAAGTAGGGAAATTTTTCCAAGTTTGTTGTTTGTACTGGGGAGCACGAGTGAAGGTTGCGGTTCTGTGTGGCTTGACGAAGAAAGGTTTATTTATTCCCCACTCCTTCCCTGCATTTAACAGGGTGTTGTTCTATTGATAAATATGGACTAATAAAGCCATTTTATTAGAAAGTTTAAGTTATTAACTTTTGCAAGTTAATGCCTTGCAAGCAGCATTTTGATTTATTATAATAACATTGCGTCCAAATAATTATTAAAAACAGTTTTTTTTTTTTTTTTGGTTCAAGGAATATAAAGTAACTGTTGCGTAATCTGGGAATAATATTCAAGATTTTGAATAGTTACAATTGTATATTGCTCAGCTACATTTCTAAAGTTGAAACTTGGCATTGAGGCAATTTTGCACTTCAGTTTGTACAAAAAAAAAGTATTTTATTAAAAATAAAATTTTACTGAAGTAAGAAAATAATTTTAATGGCAGTTTTAAAACACTTAAAGGTATGGTAACTCCAATGACTGAATTCATATTTTTAAAATCTCAAATTTCATAAAAGTTTTTATTTATTGTTAAAATGTTGATGCATCAATATTAAACATCAACAACCTTAAATAATATAATTGATGCTTTTTCGAAATGTTAATTGAATTGAAAATATATTGTAAAAATGTATAATATAGTAAAAATGTATTTTCTTTACCGCCCTTTTATTAGTACCGCCCTTTTATTAGTTGTATGTGATTTAAATATATGGATACAACAACATACAAAATGTTTGCTCTGATTGCAGAGTTATTTCTCAGACTAACATTAAGTTATTCCTCAATGCATTTCTCTAACGGTTCCTGGGCGGACTGGGATAGTAGCAATGAATTTAATTGCTCTGATAATTCAAAATCCAGTGGAAGATAATTCAAAAGCTCTCTAATTCAGCTCTGATAATTCAAAATCCAGTTCAAAATCCATAATTCAAAATCCAGGAAAGTGTTTCATAATCAATGATTTGTTATAAAATTATTATCAGTTTTACATCTGTCACGCCATCAACATTTTTGCTAATTTTTGGAAATGAAGGATGTCGTGTATTTTCTTAAGAAATTTGTTTCTGACAGTTTTTCAGGGGTTAGGAGAAAAATACCTCAACTTCTGACTTGTTTTTTTTCCAGAACAGACTCTGACTACTTGCAAGAAGAAAATGTTTAATTTAAAGTAAATCAATCGCAATACAATTTAATATTGCAAAAGACAGTAAGTAAATGAATTAATTAAATGAAATTTAATCTAAATAAAACTGATATATTCAAACTTTTAATTCATTTTAACTGATATCAGTATTTTAAAATAAATTAATAACAAAAAAATAGCAGTTAAAATTTAATAACAAAATAAACATATTCGTTATATTCTAAGTTGGTATTTTTATTACGGACATAATTTTGGTCATTTGAATCTCATTTGCAGATTGTATGATTCAGATTTTTTGAAATATTTAAACATTTGATATGTATAAATATGGGGGGTATTAATGTGTTCAATCAAAAGAAATTTGATTGAATAAAATCCGCCTATAAGACTTTTTAGTTTTTATAGAAAACACAAAAATAATTTTCATAAAATTTCTGGTACTCGTATGTCTCTGTACCCATTGTTGAACCTAGTTGTAAACTTCTATATCTTGCTTATCAGGTTTGAACATTTCTTTCTTCTTCGACACAGACGGTCGACCGAATTTGTTCGTTGACCTTCATTATTTTCGAGTTCTTGGCTACGCCTGTGCTTCAAATGGCTATATAAATACAATGTGCAACAAATAAGAACCATTACATGAATATTTTAATATAAAAATTTTATATCGTTTAATAATGCAGAAAACCCCTTTACATCATTTCCAAAATTTTAAAAATTGATTTGAAAAAAAAATAAAATAAAATAAAAAAAAATCACGAACTTGCAAATTAACTTATCATCCCTGTATATCCAATCACTTTTTTGTGAATATCATGATCTGATGATTCCCTGATACACAGAATACTATATTAGTGTGTGCCCTGGCAAAATCCGTTAACATTACCCAAGGTTACTATATCTATAAGGTTGCGCCACTTCAGCTCTAGCCAATGAGAGCACGTAAAGACGCAACGTCACTTGGAGTTAAATGTCAGGAACGGCCCGGTAGACTCCAATGTTAAAGGATGCTAACAAAATTAATTTAATCATTTTTTTTAATTTAAAATATGAAATAAATACTCAAATAACATTAATTTTACTTGAACACAACTTAAATATGCTGTACAGGTTTTTTTTTTTTAAGGGTACATATATAATAAAACTGTATTTCCCTTTCTGAAAAATATAAATCATCTGAAAGTTTCGTTTCGCTTTTTGAAACCAGTCAATGTTATTACAGGAGGCGATGCTATTTTTAATGAATTTTGTTTTAAATACACGAATTTACAGAAATATATTCGGAAAGTTTTCTAAACAAGCAATCATTCTAAAATTTTCATTCTACACAAATAAACATCGCGTAATTTCTTTCTAAATGCATATAAATAAAGTTATTTTCGATTATGTTATCTCTAATAATTGAAAATCAAAACAATAATTAAAACGATAACACTAAGAATTTTATGTCTTTTTAGGGGGGGGGGGGGGAATGTACTTATGCCTAACTAGTAAACGATTTAAGTGATGCTTTTATAGTGAAGAACTTATTGCTAAACACTTGATTTTATTAGTTTTTTTTAGATCAAAAAGATAATTTATATCAAATCGAAATTCAATGTAAACATATAAAAATATAGAAACTAATCGTTTGACACACACACTATGATATACTTTCAGAATAATAAATTAAATGTATTATAGTATATTAATTCATGATGAAAAATATACGGGCAAGCTGTTTATTTTCTTAAATCGTACCCCCCCCCCCCCCCTCTCCATTTTTTGAATGTAATAAAATTTAATTAATAAAATGTAATGTAATAAAATTAATTAATATAAAATGTGCGAGATTAAATCAAAACAATAATTAAAACGCTAACACTAAGAGTTTTATGTCTTTTTAGGGGGGGGGGGATGCACTTATGCCTAACTAGTAAAATATATATATTGATTTAAGTGATGCTTCTATAATGTATATGACTTTTGTTTTAAATACGCGAATTTACAAAATATGTTCGGAAAGTTTTCTAAACAAGCAATCATTCTAACATTTTCATTATACACAAATAAACATTGCGTAATTTCTTTCTAAATGCATATAAATAAAGTTATTTTCGATTATGTTATCTCTAATAATTGAAAATCAAAACAATTATTAAAACGCTAAGACTAAGAGTTTTATGTCCTTTTAGGGGGGGGGGGGGAGGGATGTACTTATGCCTAACTAGTAAACGATTTAAGTTATGCTTCTATAATTTATATGAATTTTGTTCACAATTTGCATGCACATACATGTACACAACTTGCAATCTGATTTAAAACAACGGTTCCCAACCTTTATCGCCTTGAAAACCCGCGCCTGTTTATTTTCTTAAATCGCACTGCCCCCCCCCCCTCTTCCCCATTTTTTGAATGTAATAAAATTTAAGTAGTAAAATGTAATGTAATAAAATGTAACTAATAAAATGCAATGTAATAAAATTTAATTAATATAAAATGTGCGAGATTAAATCCTGTTCGATTTTTCAAAAATTACAAGAACATCATTAGAAAATATATAAAGATACAAATAACTTGCTGTAAAATGAAATGAGTAAAAAGTATACTGTACTTTCGTCTTTTAAGATTTAGAAATCCTACATAACGGAACTTCATGAACTAAACTAATGTTTCAAGAAAGAAGTGCATTTTCCCAAATTAATATAAATTTTACAATGTTGACTACTTTAAAAGAAAATTTTTAATTAAAATTTGCATTATTCAACCTTAAAAAAAGGAATAAAAATAAATTTTGAAAATATAAATGTACTTTTAGTCATTAATTTCTTAATAAAAAATATCTTTGGTTTAATAAACAAATTTAATTTAGTCCTATTCTTCAATACTGAAATTTTTGCATGTATCTGAGGTTGGGAATCACGACTCTAAAATATACATTATATTATGAAAAGAACACTTACTTATTGACATAAAAAAAGCTGGCATTGCCTGGAATTTTAGATGCAAATCTTTGATTAAAATTCTAGTTGAACTTGTAAGAAGTCTTCGAAACCAATAAACACTTTAAAAATACACTTGTTTCAAACAAAAAATAAAAAAAAACCGCGCGCCATCTTGTGCCGCGCGCTGCAAGTAAACTCCAAATGACGTCACAGAAGTGTTCCTGGCAGAAGAAAGGCACAACATTACCGTATTTGGCTCTACAGACGCTTCCCGGTTTACGTACTATCCTTTAACTAGCGTCTAGCCGGTAAAGCAAATGTTCAACCCACCCAACGCGCATTCTTGTGCGCATACGTCAACGTCACGCTCCGCTCTGACCAATCGCACAGAAGTGCAGATTTTCGCGGAGAATTGCAAAATCATCGTCAGTCGTACAATTTTTTGCTTTGCTTATATTCGGTGCTTGATCAAGTTTATTTCCCAACTTCAATATGTCTGATGAAATCCAAAAAAACGGCCCTTTTCAGGGCCAAATTTATTTTAATAGTATTTGTGAGCAACATGTTGCATCTAGTTCTGCTACTGTTTCAGAAAATATTTCAACCTCTGATTTTCTTCGTAAAATCTATAAAAAAGATTTGGATGTCCTTACTAATTCTGTGGTTGCTTCCTCTTTAGCTGAAAATAATTTATCTTCTTCTTCAAACTCCTTTTCTTCCAATATTTATGAAAAAGATCTGGATGTCGTTTCCAATTCTGTGGTTGCTTCCTGTTCATATACAGCTGAAAATAATTTATCTTCTGCTTCAAACTCCTTTTCTTCCAATATTTATGAAAAAGATCTGGATGTCGTTTCCAATTCTGTGGTTGCTTCCTGTTCATATACAGCTGAAAATAATTTATCTTCTGCTTCAAACTCCTTTTCTTCCAATATTTATGAAAAAGATCTGGATGTCGTTTCCAATTCTGTGGTTGCTTCCTGTTCATATACAGCTGAAAATAATTTATCTTCTGCTTCAAACTCCTTTTCTTCCAATATTTATGAAAAAGATCTGGATGTCGTTTCCAATTCTGTGGTTGCTTCCTGTTCTGATACAGCTGAAAATGATTTATCTTCTGGTAATGCGTTTAAATGTGCTGAATGTGGGAAAACTTTTTGTAATAAATACACTTTAAAGCGCCATGTTAAAAAAATCCATCCACTGAATACCTCTTTATATGAAACACTGAACCAACAAAAATCTTTAAATTTAAAGTGTGATATGTGTAATTCTAATTTCACTCATCAGAAAAATTTAAAATATCACCAGCGTAAGTACCATACATCTGAACCTTCATTGATTAGTCACAAAAAAAATAATTGTCCTCTGTGTAGTGAAAGTTTTGAAAAGGGGGAGATAAATAGCCATTTTGAAAGTGCACATGAAATAGAACTAAATAATAATGATTTAAAATTTGATTCTTTTGATAGCTTTCTTGCCTGGAAGTCAAACATTGAGATTCAAACTAAATCAAGATATGTTAAATGTAATGAATATGGTGTCAAAGGGGGCAAACAGCAATTTTTTAAATGCCATCGATCCGGTTATTTTGAATCAGAAGGCAAAGGCATACGTCATTTAAAAATTCAGGGCTCAAATAAAATAAATGCACATTGCCCTGCTGCTATTCAAGTTTTACAACACAAATCTGGGGAATGTTCTATCTTTTATCAAAGCACTCATGTAGGGCACCAGAATGATCTAGGTCATCTAACTTTGACGAATGATGAAAGAAATTCACTGGCAGCAAAAATAGCAGCAAAGGTCCCATTCGATAACATATTAGACCAGATACGTGATTCTATATCAGATTCTCAGTTGGAACGCATACATCTTTTAACAAAAAAAGATTTACATAACATTGAAAAGGGCTACAGTCTTTCTTCAGATGCTGTTAAACATAGCAATGATTGTATGAGTGTCGATATCTGGATACATGAGATGCAAAATTCTGAAAGCCCATGTGTCCTTTTTCATAAAGCACAAGGAATCAAACATACACAGCTAAGAGATAATGATTTTGCACTTATAATAATGACTGAAGCTCAGGGGGAAATACTAAAAAAATTTGGATCTGACTGTATTTTCATCGATGGCACGCATGGTGTCAATGGCTATGGGTTTGAACTTATGACCTTACTCATTATTGATGATTTACGCCAAGGATTTCCATGTGCTTTTCTTATATCAAACAGAAGTGACCAAATAATCTTATCTATATTTTTTTCAGAAATTAAAAAAAGAATTGGTGAAATTAAACCTAAGGTTTTTATGTCAGATATGGCTGAATCCTTTTTTAATGCCTGGATATCTGAGATGGGCTTGCCTGGAATACGTCTCTTCTGTGCATGGCACGTTGATAGGGCATGGCGCAAAAACTTAAAAAAAATCAATGGAAGAGAAAAGCAAATTCACGTTTATCAAATTATCAGGGCACTTATGCAGGAACGTGATGTAAACACATTTAATATAATGATTGAGACAGTGACACAACAACTCCATGAAGACCCTGACACTGTTGAATTTTCAACATACTTTAACTCTCAATATTTACACAACACAACAACATGGGCATATTGTCACAGACTTCACGCAGGAATCAACACAAACATGCACATAGAAAGGATGCACAGAACTTTAAAATATATTTATCTTCATGGGAAAAATGTGAAACGACTAGACAAAGCCATACATGGTATAATGAAATTTGTACGTGATAAAATGTTCGATAGACTAATAATTTTTAATAAAGGAAAAGTAACAAATAAATTAAAAGATATCAGAAATAGACATAAAGCAAGCACGACACTAACATCACCTATAACAGAGAGAGATAATGTATGGTCAATCTGCTCTGAAAAAAACACAGAATTATATGAAATTCAAAAAACTGGTAATGATTGTAGCTGTCAGCTTATGTGTTCAGATTGCAAAGTATATATACATAAATACACATGTACATGTGTAGATTCCTCCATTAAATGGAACATGTGTAAGCATATACACCATCTTTGCCAAACATTAAAATTATCAAATGTCCATAGAAATGTAACACCTGAACCAGATGATTATCCTTTACATATTGACACAATAAATGAGCCTGAAATTATAATTAAAGAACTTTCAAAAAGCCACAAGTCACAATCTATAACACTTGAGGACAGTAAGGATGCCCTAATAATAAAATTTTCTAATTTAATCAAGTCGCTCAAAAATTCTGAAGGTGTTGACTTTATGGAAAAAGGCTATAAATCTTTTGTAGCCTCCATCACTGCCATTAATGAAATACAGTCAGCAAAACCTACATTCCCTCCACAACTAAATAACTCGCCAGCAAACAAAAACATAATTCCACAGCGAACATTTCATGCAAGAAAAAAAAGAAAACTTTCAAGAAATTCAAAATCTGAATTATCTCCACCAAACCCCAACACAGCATTATCGCTTGTATTGCATCATAAATCCAGATCGACAAATTCTACAAAGGGCGAGTTTCCATCATTATTGTAAATAGTTACCAGCATCTGTAAACTTATAATTTTGTAAATTTCTACTGCTTGTTAAAATATAACAGAAAAAATATATCTATATAAATAAAAGAAGTGAAAATCTGTATATCTTCTAATACAATTTTAGTGTTTTCATTTAGTATATACAAACGGGATCAGGATGTTTTATTCAGAGCTATGAATTTGGCAGAATATCGCTAACTTAGCAACTTTTCTTAAACGTTGTTAAATTGACGGAAATGTCGCCAAATGTTTTAAAAACGAAGCAAATCAATGAAATTTATTTTGTTTTGTTAGAAGAGAGTACTGAAATGATGTTTCGTTTGCATTTGTCTGTCAGTTCAACAGTCCTACTTTGTAACACATTTAGCGAATTTTTAAAATGTCACCAAATGGATATAAATATTTGCAAATCCATAAAAATATCTTGAAATTGATAAAATTGCGCTAAATAAATGAAATGAATTGTGTTTTGTTAGGGGATAGAATTGTGATGATGTTAACACTCAGACATATCTTCTAATCTACGACATTAAAAGTAGTACGGGTCTTCCCATATAATTTTAACACTTTCATTTTGGCATATATTGGAATCAATTACTGCTTTCAGTTTTATTGATATTATTAATTTATACATGTAATCTACTAATACAGGTTATATCTTGTTTTATTTTTGCCGAAATGATCTGCCAAAATGAAATAAAAACAGAATATTTTGATTAAAAATGTCATTTAGTATACTATAGGAATTTGCACATGATTGTGAATAGTTTCTTTATATTATATACACCGTACAAAGAATGGGTATGCTGTAAATAAAAAATACATTATTAAACCTCCCATTGACATAGTACAGGTGAACCTCGATATGTCGAACCTCTGTATCTCGAAATATTTTCATTTCCATTCACGCACGGTATAAAACTAATGTAAAGAAAACCTCTTTAACTCGAAATGTTTCTGATCAAACTCTCGATTTTTTTTATCTTACCATTTGGATCATCTTACCGTTTTCATCCTTTCATTTGGAAAATAAGATCCAAAAAATATGCTTAATGCAGATGAAACAGGACTATTTTTTAAGTGTATGCCTGATAATCGCGATATTGTTTTCTCTTCTTGGATAATTATACAGCGCATAATAGCGTGCCGAAATTAAAATCCGTGAAAGTTCATTTCATGCCACCAAACACAACTTCTAAGTTACAGCCTTTGGACCAAAGTATTATTCAGAGTTTTAAAGTAAACTATCACCACAAAATTAAACCCATTTGGATCTGTAGCTCATTTGGAAAATGTGATAGATATTGAAGGATTCCGTAGGCTGTAACTAAACTGTCATAGATGACTATTTTGTAAAGTAAAGAAATGGAAGATTAAATTTTAATAATGTATGTACGTACATAAATGTGTATCCAATCATTTCAAGCTTCGCTTTATTTGTTGTCGGCATTTTCTTGGGTAATACTTTATCTTGCTGACAGAGAATTGGGTAAGTGATTTTTTTTTAAATGTGCAAAGTATAGAACTAGTATGTATACACTTTTATGAATTCCTTAAATTTTTTTTAATTTTCGATATCTCGAATTTTTTTTCTACTCCCTTCAAATTCAACTGTACTATGCAGACGATATTTGCTCTGCAAAGTTATTTGAAAAAAAAAAATGATATATTGCTAGGCAACAGAATTAAACCCAATGAGTTTATATTTGAAAAAATAAATGTAAATATATACTATATTGCTAAGCAACGGGATTAAAACCAATGAGTTAAAACAGCGGTAAATCTGTTTTGTTTCAAATAATATAGAAATGTATATAAATACATTTGATCTGAATTGCATTTTTGATTGGATTATATCCAGCATGGCCTTTGAGTTTACAGATTACGGGATTAAAGATAATGAATATTTTTTAATAAATAAAATGCTCTAACTTGCAGGCAATATCAGATGAGAAATAGAAGTAATTCAAGCAACATTAAAAACCTTTATAAGGTATGAACTGATTACTGAGTAATGAGAAATGTTTGGAAACATAAAAAGCTAAAAATAATTCGTATGTCATAAATTTAACACACACGGAAGAAACATACTTATACTGTTTAATACTTATACATGTGTTGCATACTTACTTATTAGTATTTTCCCCACTGTGAAACAATTTAATATAATATATTAAAAAAATATCTTGACTCATGTTAAGTATAGAATATATAAACATTTAAAACGTGGAATATGTAAAAATAAATGCTCTGCTGATTACAAAATATAAAAAATGGAAACTTTCACAAGCTAGTGCACTCAAAAGACTGAAAAATTAAATATTATTTCCGGCCTTGAAAGTACACTAGTTTGTTAATAACTGTAATGCACTGAAAATGAGCAGATTCTAAATTATGTTTACATAGCTTTTAAATAAAGAATTACAATGAAAAATGTATTATCAAAGGAATCATAATTACCCCATATTTACTTGTTGAAACGCCTGAGACGACAACGGGATTGATTTATTCCAAAAAAAACCCCACACGCATGCATTTTGCTCAACCGCCATTAAAGTGACTAAATCAGGCTCTTGGTCAAAGCCGAAGAGTGACGTTGATGTATGCGCACAAGAATGCGCGTTGGGTGGGTTAAACCACAGACTACTATACAGACCTGTCACTCTCCATAGTTTCGTTTTCGCGGCGGCCATTAGAGATAGACCAAACATTGGGTTGGCGCGCTCTTGGCGATGGTCTGGTTTGTTCCGAGCGCTTGGCGATAGTCTGGTTTGGTTCCAAGACGATTTTCAATGTTATAACCCTATTTCGCTCGGCGAAAACTTAGAACAGACTAGCGTGGTGTTTGAGTAACGTGAAAAAGGATTATTTGTTAAGTGTTTAGATCATTTCATAGAAATGGATCGATAAAAGAAAACTGGTTGCGTTACAGGGTATGTAATTTATGTTTATTAAAAGTGAAATAATTTTAGTTATCACCATCCTACATACGTGTTCATTATAAGTATACACGTGTTCATAAGTATACACGTGTTCATATAAGTATATTAGTGCTGTGTTATTACTGCCGGATTAGACTAAATTTTAAGAGGTAGTGGTATAATTAGTTAAAAAATATTTTCCTTATTTTTATAAAATGTGAAATAATTGATATTTGGATAGCTTTTTCTTAGTTGAATGTGATATAGTATGTGTATATATTTATGTAAAATTTTTATTAAGTGCCTTATGGTGGAAAATTTCCCCCCCCCCCTCGGGTAATTAATTATTGAGTTCCACAACTTCGATAGTGCATTTATGTAAATTTGATATTTACTATATGAATATTTTTATATTTAAAAAAAAAAGTCTATTATCAGTATCCCAGAATAAATTAAGGATCAAGTAATTAACGATCAACACGCTAGTATACTTTTTAGACTGAAAATATTATATAATATTTCAGTCTTTTGAGTATGTTAGCTTGTAATTTTTTGTGCATTATGTTTTATAGTGAGACAATGCAATGTGTGTATTTTTTAATCTATTTTATGATTATTTGAATTAAATATATAACTATGTTTATTTAAATAATCTTAAACTAATGAATATATTTATGTTGCAGATTAATGTATTTTTAAATCCTGATCCTTTCTATAGTTTCAAAAATTATAAAATTACACTCCTCAACATTTTGTTCCCCTCCCGTTTAAAAAAAAATCGCCAAGTGAGCGATAACGCGCCAAATCTGGCAGACGCATCGCACTTCAGTTGGTCCATCTGACTAGCGCTAGTGTCTATGCGACATCCCATGTTAGAAATGTTGCCATAGGATCCTATGGGAGTGAGCCTTCTGAATATAGTATTCTGTGGGTTAAACATTTGCTTTACCGGCTAGACGCTTGTTATCCTTTATAGCCATCACGTGTTCAGCTCTGTGAACTCGTGAAGCATGAAACCACAATTAAAAAATAATTTACTAAACGATTAATTTTAATATTGAAAGAATAATTTTAATAAAATTTCTGGTATCTATCTCTGTAGGCATTATTCGACGCGTTTGTAAACTTCTATATCTGGCTTATCAAGTATGAACTTTGGTAATGGTACCGTGCCTAGGCACTCTACCCAGCACCTCTCTTCTAGAGTGCTGGGCAACCAGTAATTGTCCAAACCAACCTAATCGGTCTTAACATTAAATGCCGAAACTTAGCATAAGACGCTGTTACTTTAGGGTAGTAGGAGAGCCCTTTTCGAAAGTACAAGGCACTTGACTGGTAGAGTGCCTGTATAAGATGGAGGCTTACTCTTATACAGACTAGTATAAAAGAATGGCGATAAGGGGGATTCGGCACATACTCCGGCACCAGGACTCCCACAAAGGGGGGTCAGTTGGTACTACAATACTGGGACCCGGCGATTGTTAGGGGCCCGTGAATATTGCTGAGGATAAAATTTTTATTCATTTGTGTATGAATATATAATTTTTTTTCTAAATTAATTGAAGGTTTTGAAATTTACGTATTATGTGTAATTATAAAATTACAAATATAAATTATATATAAAGCCTAAACACAATCTCTAAGTTTGAATGAAAGAAAAGTACAAAACATGTTGTAAACATCTGTTTGGATTCTGTGTCTCATTTTTGAAATAGTCAAAAAAGTCTCAAAGAAGGATCCCTTAGTTCAATACAAGCCTTTGAGGAGTAATCAATCATTTGTAGAACCGAAGGGGGGCATACTGGCCATGTTTAAGGGTGAGCGTCAGTAAATTTTCTGCCCTATCCGCGCTTTGTTAACTTTCGCGGCACACATATTTCGCCGAAATTCTGCTCAAACAGTTGCGAAATATTTTTTGAAAGATAAAATGCAATGCTTAGATTATATTAAAACTAAATTTAATGCCCCAAAAAACATAGAATATATTTTTTATTTTAATCCAAAATATTTTTGGTGCTGCCATATGTTGTCGTCATTTAATTCATACCGATTATTTTTATTTTTTAATGAACTTTTTTAAATATCTATTCCTTCTAATACAGTGTTAAATACAACAACAGATCCTATATAATAATGCCACAATCACGGAAAGGTAATTTATCATTCTATAAATTTGATAAGGGATCTGAATGTACATCACTGAGGACTGCAGTTTTGTCTTCAAGTCCAAGTTCAATTACGTTTCCGTGATTATGGCATTATATGTGATCTGTTGTTGTTTTTAATAACGTATTAGAAGGAATAGACATTTAAAAATGTTCATTAAAAAATAAAAATAGTCGGTATGAATTAAATTACGACAACAGATGGCAGCACCAAAAATATTTTAAATTAAAATAAAACATATATTCTATGTTTTATTGGGTATTAAATTTAGTTTTAATATAATCTAAGCATAGCATTTTATCTATAAGAAAATATTTCGCAACTGTTTGAGCAGAATTTAGGCGAAATATGTGTGCCGCGAAAGTTAACAAAGCGCGGATAGGGCAGAAAATTTACTGACGCTCACCCTTAAAGAAAGGAAAGGCTACCTCTAGTGATTCTAGCTCTTTGATACAAACCGTCTGGGTACAGATAGCTTCAGTGTCATTATGTTCAGAATCTAAGGCAAGAAAAACCGATCACATAGAAATTTTCTAGAATTGCACCAAAACAGATACGTTTATGAGCCTAGTGGGTAAGTTTGCTCATTCATTCATGTTTACAGCTCATATCAATCACATCCAGCTAACAATTTAGACCGGAACCCAGTGGGGGAGGCATATTACTGAGATGACCCGTCTAGAAGTTTCCTTTGTGAAATTATCAGTTTGGGAAGGGAGCGATCCAAACAGCTAGCCTCGAAGAGGCTGAGGCTTCCTGCTCTTCGAGGTCGTAAACCAATTAACGCGACGGGGTGTCGCGACCAATTAACGCAACGTGGTGTCGAACTGAATGATGTAGAAAGAAAATTTCTTGTTTCTCCCTCCTGGCATGAACTTGCTTCCCACGTTGATTTCCGAGATAGCCGATAATAGAAAGCATAAAAAGCAAGTTTATTTTAATTTCTCATGCAATTATATTGTAATCTCATATGCGTTATCAGTGCTAGTTACTAGTGCAACTCTCAAAACATGACTAAATCTTATAAAAAAAAATGATTCGCTGAAACAAATCTCAATGCTACCATCTAAAATTTAAGGTATGTTCAAAATCATTTTCTTATAGTTTTCAAATATTATTTTCAGATTTATTAATCTTAAACAAAGCTAATTTTAGATTTAATTAAAATTTATTTTATCAAATTTCTATGCTGTTTTGTAAATTCAATCGTCTAAAATAACTATAATTAAATATGTATAGTATATATATAGTATTCTGTGCTTCCCGGTTTACGTACTATCCTTTATAGCCATCACGTGTTCAGCTCTGTGAACTCGTGAAGCATGAAACCACAATTAAAAAATATATAATTAAACAAACGTTTAATTTTAATCTTAAAAGAATAATTTTAATAAAATTTCTGGTACCTATCTCTGTGGGCATTATTCGACGCGTTTGTAAACTTCTATATCTGGCTTATCAAGTATGAACTTCCCTGGTAATGGTACCGTGGCTGGGAACCGTTACCAGGGGGGTCAGGAGGCACTCTACCCAGCACCTCTCTTCTAGAGTGCTGGGCAACCAGTAATTGTCCAAACCAACCTAATCGGTCTTAACATTAAATGCCGAAACTTAGCATAAGACGCTGTTACTTTAGGGTAGTAGGAGAGCCCTTTTCGAAAGTACAAGGCACTTGACTGGTAGAGTGCCTGTATAAGATGGAGGCTTACTCTTATACAGACTAGTATAAAAGAATGGCGATAAGGGGGATTCGGCACATACTCCGGCACCAGGACTCCCACAAAGGGGGGTCAGTTGGTACTACAATACTGGGACCCGGCGATTGTTAGGGGCCCGTGAATATTGCTGAGGATAAAATTTTTATTCATTTGTGTATGAATATATAATTTTTTTTCTAAATTAATTGAAGGTTTTGAAATTTACGTATTATGTGTAATTATAAAATTACAAATATAAATTATATATAAAGCCTAAACACAATCTCTAAGTTTGAATGAAAGAAAAGTACAAAACATGTTGTAAACATCTGTTTGGATTCTGTGTCTCATTTTTGAAATAGTCAAAAAAGTCTCAAAGAAGGATCCCTTAGTTCAATACAAGCCTTTGAGGAGTAATCAATCATTTGTAGAACCGAAGGGGGACATACTGGCCATGCTTAAAGAAAGGAAATGCTACCTCTAGTGATTCTAGCTCTTTGATACAAACCGTCTGGGTACAGATAGCTCCAGTGTCATTGTGTTCAGAGGCAATAAAAACCGATCAGGGAGAAATGTTCTAGAATTGCACCAAAACAGATACGTTTATGACCCTAGTGGGTAAGTTTGCTCATTCATTCATGTTTACAGCTCATATCAATCATATCCAACTAACAATTTAGACCGGAACCCAGTGGGGGAGGTATATTACTGAGATGACACGTCTAGAAGTTTCCATTGTGAAATTATCAGTTTCGGAAGGGAGTGATCCAAACAGCTAGCCTCGAAGGGGCTTCCTGCTCTTCGAGGTCGTAAACCAATTAACGCGACGGTCCTGGCATGAACTTGTTTCCCACGTTGATTTCCGAGATAGCCGATAATAGAAAGCATAAAAAGCAAGTTTATTTTAATTTCTCATGCAATTATATGGTACTTTCATATGCGTTATCAGTGCTAGTTACTAGTGCAACTCTCAAAACATGACTAAATCTTATAAAAAAATGATTCGCTGAAACAAATCTCAATGCTACCATCTAAAATTTAAATATGTTCAAAATCATTTTCTTATAGTTTTCAAATATTATTTTCAGATTTATTAATCTTAAACAAAGCTAATTTTAGATTTAATTAAAATTTATTTTATCAAATTTCTATGCTGTTTTGTAAATTCAATCGTCTAAAATAACTATAATTAAATATGTATAGTATATATATAGTATTCTGTGCTTCCCGGTTTACGTACTATCCTTTATAGCCATCACGTGTTCAGCTCTGTGAACTCGTGAAGCATGAAACCACAATTAAAAAATATATAATTAAACAAACGTTTAATTTTAATCTTAAAAGAATAATTTTAATAAAATTTCTGGTACCTATCTCTGTGGGCATTATTCGACGCGTTTGTAAACTTCTATATCTGGCTTATCAAGTATGAACTTCCCTGGTAATGGTACCGTGGCTGGGAACCGTTACCAGGGGGGTCAGGAGGCACTCTACCCAGCACCTCTCTTCTAGAGTGCTGGGCAACCAGTAATTGTCCAAACCAACCTAATCGGTCTTAACATTAAATGCCGAAACTTAGCATAAGACGCTGTTACTTTAGGGTAGTAGGAGAGCCCTTTTCGAAAGTACAAGGCACTTGACTGGTAGAGTGCCTGTATAAGATGGAGGCTTACTCTTATACAGACTAGTATAAAAGAATGGCGATAAGGGGGATTCGGCACATACTCCGGCACCAGGACTCCCACAAAGGGGGGTCAGTTGGTACTACAATACTGGGACCCGGCGATTGTTAGGGGCCCGTGAATATTGCTGAGGATAAAATTTTTATTCATTTGTGTATGAATATATAATTTTTTTTCTAAATTAATTGAAGGTTTTGAAATTTACGTATTATGTGTAATTATAAAATTACAAATATAAATTATATATAAAGCCTAAACACAATCTCTAAGTTTGAATGAAAGAAAAGTACAAAACATGTTGTAAACATCTGTTTGGATTCTGTGTCTCATTTTTGAAATAGTCAAAAAAGTCTCAAAGAAGGATCCCTTAGTTCAATACAAGCCTTTGAGGAGTAATCAATCATTTGTAGAACCGAAGGGGGACATACTGGCCATGCTTAAAGAAAGGAAATGCTACCTCTAGTGATTCTAGCTCTTTGATACAAACCGTCTGGGTACAGATAGCTCCAGTGTCATTGTGTTCAGAGGCAATAAAAACCGATCAGGGAGAAATGTTCTAGAATTGCACCAAAACAGATACGTTTATGACCCTAGTGGGTAAGTTTGCTCATTCATTCATGTTTACAGCTCATATCAATCATATCCAACTAACAATTTAGACCGGAACCCAGTGGGGGAGGTATATTACTGAGATGACACGTCTAGAAGTTTCCATTGTGAAATTATCAGTTTCGGAAGGGAGTGATCCAAACAGCTAGCCTCGAAGGGGCTTCCTGCTCTTCGAGGTCGTAAACCAATTAACGCGACGGTCCTGGCATGAACTTGTTTCCCACGTTGATTTCCGAGATAGCCGATAATAGAAAGCATAAAAAGCAAGTTTATTTTAATTTCTCATGCAATTATATGGTACTTTCATATGCGTTATCAGTGCTAGTTACTAGTGCAACTCTCAAAACATGACTAAATCTTATAAAAAAATGATTCGCTGAAACAAATCTCAATGCTACCATCTAAAATTTAAATATGTTCAAAATCATTTTCTTATAGTTTTCAAATATTATTTTCAGATTTATTAATCTTAAACAAAGCTAATTTTAGATTTAATTAAAATTTATTTTATCAAATTTCTATGCTGTTTTGTAAATTCAATCGTCTAAAATAACTATAATTAAATATGTACAAAAATCTCTGAGAAAATATTGCATTATGAAAGGAAAATGGATTATTTTGTGTTTATAATGCTTTTTCAGACTTTCACTTTATATTGTATGATTTTATGTTGAACTTAGTAATTACTAGAAATATTCAAAAATTTCCCTTGCGTCGTCTATTTTTTGGAATTGGCTAGGGATGGAGCTTAGGCGATGATTTATCAGGAACAAATTTCGAAGGAGAATGAATTCACTAAGAATTTCAACTTCTGGTTGTGGGGAGGTGTCAATTCAATTTAAAAAATTCATATTTTCATTGCAACATCAATTTTTTAACACTTTACAACACAGTTGAAGAGTGTTTATGACTTTGTTCATTATGTCTGTCTGCCCCTTTATCACGATAACTGCCGTAAAAATGCGTTTATCAAAATTATATTTTAGTATGTTGTTCAGACGTTCTATGGGACCTATGGGAATATAAATAAATAATACCACCCAATTAGTTTTGGATTGAAACCGGGTTGAAAAATGAATTACATTAAACCCTATGGGACCTAATTTTTCAAATATTTTTTAAGCAAATCTAAAATTTACAAATTACTTCGAAAGTTTTAGGAAATATTCAAATTATCCCATAAAATATATAACAAAAATTTCAGAAAAATATATTCCGTATTTTTTTAAATAAAAATGAAAATAATAATTACACCCATTATATAAAGAGATCACGTGACCTACTTCAAAATAAAATATTGCATCTATCTTGTGTCAAAATCGTGATTTTTAAAGTTCTTTTTAATTTGTATTTAGTGTTGTGTCTGTCTTAAAACCGCTTTATTTTTGCCTAATTTCTGTTCATCAATGTTCTGAAACAATGCAATTACAATATATTTGGGTGTAAATGATCATCAAACTTTGATTATTTCTACAACGAAGTCTAATTTTCACTTATAGAGATTGTAAACACATCAAGCTTTAAAATGAGTTGTATAAGAATTGCTGGAATTCTTTAACGCAAAATTATTTAGCGCTGGAGTTTATAATATATAGTTGATATGAATGAAACAGTCATTGATTTTACATAGAGAACAGACGATTTTATATCAGACTTTTTCGATGAAATTTTAAGCACAGAGTTAAATTACTTTTACCTCCTTGGGTTTAAGTTTTTAAGTAAAATAAACTATTGTAGTATTGTGATGAATAAAAGGCCTAGAATAAATGTTTATGAATGAAATTTTTACAGCATTTTTCATAGAGAGCCAGGCAATTTATATTTCAATGACGTCATTTGATAAAGTTCATTTACTTTCGACGAAGTTTTCAAATATAATAAATTATTGTAGTATTGTGATAATCACAAAAATATCGTCGATGAATGTATCGCAATTTAGAGATGTTTAAATAAAATTGCATTGCAGTTGGAAAGTGTTTCATAATCAATGCTTTATGCATGATTGATCTTTCTTATTAAAGATGACCTTAAATGATAACTGCTATAGATTCAGCATCATATTCCAGAGGAAGTAGGGAACCTCCTACCCCCTCTGGAATTTACATTTCTAAGGATTTCTACTTGCGGTTTTTCATCTTACGGTTCAGAACATTTCCTTGAAACGTATATTTTGATTGACTATAGAGCTTAGATGATGACTGATAGGAATTTAACATCGAATTTCAGTAAGGGTAGGGGGTTGAGGATTTACAAAGCATTTTCACTTCCAGTTCTTTTCCCAATACTGGATAAAAAAAAAATTATTTTTCTTCAAACATTTATTTCCCAAAATCGGCTATATATGGAGCTAAATGATGACTGATATGGATTCAGTATAAAATTGCTTAGGGGTAAGGAGAATTCATTAAGGATATCCACTTCTAGTTCAACAGATGTCACTTCCGATTAAAATAATTATAATTTTCTTTACAATACCTATTTCTCAGGATAGGCTGTAGAAATAGCTTAGATAATGACTGATATGTATTCAGCAACGAATTTTGCAAGCAGTTGCGATCACTAATGATTTACACTTCTGGTTCTCGAGATGTCACTTCCGATTTTTCCAAAAATTCCTTTGTCTATCCGAAATAAGTGTGCAACTGAGTATAAAAATATTTCGTTTAAAATGAAATGTACACACCACTTGCCATTATATGAACGATCTTTCAGAAACTGTGTTTTATTGTGTTATATTTCGTACTTGATATATTTTATTAGATTGTATAAACTGTGTTATATTGTTGTTGTTGAGACCCAGACCGTCCGACCTACCAGAAAGGCGTAAGGTAACTGTTTGGACGGCCGGGAAGTGCCACGCAATTTAGACCGAAACCCAGTGGGGAAGGCATCCACAGGGACCGTACCCTCCTTCCCCTACCACCAACCTCTCGGAAGGACTTACGGACCCACATGTTTAACGTGATCGTACTCCGCATGAACACGGCGGCAGTTGTGGCAGCGTGCAAATCCAGCGCGCAAACCATCGGGCTACTGCGCTCGAAATGTGCCAACAGCACACGGTGTTCCCAGGTGGTCACCCATCCAAGTGCTAACCGCGCCCGATGCTGCTTGATTTTGGTGATCTAACGAGAACCGGTGTTATCAGCACGGTAGGACCGCCTGTGTTATATTGCGTTAAACCCGTACTAGATATATTTTATTAAATTCAACTCTACCCCTAAATAATACGTAAAAGAAAAAAAAGGTACCCCCCTCCCCCTTGCTTTTATCTAGAGTACGCAGCTCGACTTAGTACACGGCCCCAAAATTGAATGTGGAGGGCCTGTCCGGCCCCATTTATAAACCCGAACAAGATAACTTAAGCAGTTTGTGATTACCATGAACTGGCTAAAATCACCAAGGCGGTGGCTGCTCCATGTCGATTCTTTCATTTCTACCAACTTGATTTTCGAAAGTTGTTTCGGAAGTTAATAAAACATATTACACTAAAGTAAAAGATGCTGCATTGCAAAAGACTGAACACCGTAACGGAAAACGTGCGCTTTTAAATTACCTTTAATTATCAAATACAGTCGGACTTCCATATATAAAGGTTGGTGGCTCCATAAAATAATTCGATATATAGAAACTTATAATTAGAAATGATGTATTTTATGAATATGCATTGTGTACAGCTGTGAATCCTGGTCTAGAAAGCAGATAATAAGAAAATGGGCCTTACATCCCTTTCTCCTCACTTTGTATATTGTATCAGAATCCTCAAGAGCTACAATGGTCTCAAGAGATATAATACTAATGATAATTAATTATGTTACTGCTACTGTGCTACGTATTGTAACGACGGCAGGGTTATTGTCGCCACTGTGGTCTAACGGAGCCATGCTAGCCTTAACTCAGTATTCGCCACTTATTGTGCAGTATTTTGTATTTCAAAACACATTTCTCAATAAATGCACCTATTTTTATAAATAACTTAAGTGAATGCCATCATTTTAAAGTACAAGTTATGTTCATATAGATATTTCAAAACAAGAATTAACAAGAATCAATTTGTTGAACATGACTTGACCAGACTTGACTTCGACCGGAGCCACCGTCGAAAAAATCGACGGTGGCTCCGGTCCGATGGAGACGAAATGGTTTTGCGTTTTCATCCCATTGGAATGAGTTTTCTTCCCATTGAAATGAATGGTGTTGCTGAAAAATTGCTGGAAAGAATTGCTCCGTGTAATAACACACTCTAATGGTATTATTAAGGGCAATTTTTAATGCCGAACTACGGCAATTCCGTCCGTCAATCAAACTTTAGGCCCCTCCTCTTTAACAGACCCTCCTCTATTGCCGCCGATTTCATTCCAGAAAGCATTCTTTAGTGTGTTTTTCGTATAATTTGATAATTTTTTATCCCAAAGGTTTAGTAAAAATTCTATTATTATTTTTCTATCTCCAGACTACAGCAATTCCGCTCAGCAGTAATACTTTAGGCCCCGCCTTTCTAACACGCCCCTCCACTCTAAGGCGGCCGATTTCATTCCAAAAAGCATTATTTACTGTTTTTATTTTTCATATAATTTGGATCATTTATAGCCCACAGATTTCTGTAATTTGATAAAAGTTCTGTTATTTTTTCCCATCTCCAGATTCTAACGTATTCGATCGTAACGCTGCTTCGATGTGCTCGCATTGCAGTCGACATCGCCATCTTGAATGCAAACGAGAAGAGGAAAGGCGGAGCGGGGTAACGTCCAACCGTATCGTCTTCTGATTGGTTCGCCGCTCAGAAATTGAGCAATTTTTATTGCCGAGTACGAAAGAATTGCGGCAATTCGACGGCAAGATTTCTTCCTACTGAAGTGTATGATGTTGCTGAAAAATTGCGGGATAGAATTGCCCCGTGTCATAAGATGCCCCACGATTCTGTAACAATCAAAGGGAGTTTTTCGGTAGTTCCCCGGAATGTGTTGTTTTTAATGCACATGTCAAATTCGTGTTTCCTTAAAAAGCCCAGTTCGATAACATATGGGCCATAAATTTCCGCAATACAAGCAACGTGATGATAAAAGCTCGTCCTGGCAGAAATAGTCGTTTTCATTTTTCCATTAACATTCGCTGTTTCTCCAGTAAATGTGGCCAGAGATGGAGGATGCCTTATTAGGAAGTCGGCGAGCTACTTCACTTCTTATGGTGGTCACATTAGCACCCATGTCTGGAAGCTTTCGATATTCCATAGGACCCATGACGTACAGCCCATTCTCCTCCGTGCAACGACCAAATCTGGAATGTCTTCAATGAGGCATTTCCTTCATACGGCAACCTCCACCCCGAAAGACGGCCGTAGGCGTTGATTAGTTTTGCTGTGACTTTTCGGAAGGGGATGCCCTTTTGTCCTCTTGACCCACAAGCGACTTATCTACCGAATTTTGTGAATTCGGTCCATTAGATTTTCAGCTAGAGCGGATACAGTCTTTTGCGGGCCATTTCGCATAAAAAGGCGGGTTCTTTTATCCTGAATCGTACCCAAAACTAATCATCACAAGTTTCGCCCACAAGTGACTTACCTACTAAATTTTATGAAATTCGGTCCATTAGGTTTTTAGTTAGAGTGGATACAATATCTGCACAGACAGACACACACACACAGACGTCACGCTAAAAATAGTTTCTTCGTATTCTAGAGGTCTCGAAACGTGTAGATCCGTGGAAAACTCGAGTTGCGATTTTCGGCATGATTCCAATACTTTCCCTATACATAAACATGTATTGCAGGGAAAGTAATATATATAGATCCAGAGACTAGATTTCTATATTTTGTCGCTTATTATTCATATCTATATTTTATAACTTCAAAATTATTTCTAATATTGAATTGCTACAAAATATATCAGCGTTATCCGAGAGTTGTGGCATGGCGAACTCACGCAGCAGTTTATTAATTAATTTATTTTTTACACTTATATTTCTTACTAGCAGCGATTACCCGCCGTTGCTCGAGATTTACGATGCAAAACTCTGATAAAAAATTACACCGGAACATATGTGGTCGTGAATCTTATACATTATTTTTTCACTGTGAAAGAAGTAAATTCATTGCATTATGTAAGAAAAAAACTCTGATGGGGGCAGCACATGACTTTCCTTATATAATGCAATGAATTTACTACTTTTACAGTAAAAAAATAGATTATTCTTGTAGTAGATATTTATATTATTTCCAAGATATTGAATTTTTGTCAATTAGTCGTCATTTTCATTGATGTAGCGTCATTATTATCCATTTGACGAGTTTTTCGTTAATTTAGCTGCATATAAAAAAAGTCGCCAAATTGGCGACATTCCACCAAATTCGTCGCCAAAATCTCGTTAAGCGTTGTGGACGGAGAAATAAGTTATTCTTACAGCAGATAAATGACTATCGGCGTTCAAATACAAAAGTAAAACTCAAAGTATCTTTTTTCATGAATGGAACGAGCTAGATCCACGAGAATGTCACTCAATTTATCGCATGGTATTACATATGAAAAGTGAACATGTTACTCAATAAGAAATGTTTTTTTTTATTTTATATGATTTTTTGATATTTTTTTTAAAAATGTGCAACATTTCGAGAACGGTTCATGCTAGTGTTCTAAAATTTATGTCAATCGTTTTCTAATGAAAAATTGCATAAGAAATGTCTATTTACGTAACTTTATTAGAGGTTTTGATTTTTTCAAAATTTCACTCGAAAATTTAGGGGGGTTCCGAACATTCGATTGCGTATAAAAACGATAGGCTTCCAGTATTCACGGATTGTAATTTTTATACCAAATTACGTTCGAATCGGTCCATTCGTTAGTCAGTTATCGTCTCCACAGCCTCACACACACACAGACATCACTTCAAAAATGTTCGATTCGTGATCAGGGATGCTTGAAACGTACTCTCCCGTAGAAAACTCGATTTCGAATTTTCGACCCCGTAACAATACTTTCCGTATACATTATGTATATAAGGAATGTAATAATTTTATTGCACTGATATGCAATCATTAGAAGATAAGAGGATGCAAACTGATACATTTGGACTCTCAACAATGCACTGGAAAATGAATAGTGCAAGACCGCCCCTTGATTTCGTACATTTTGCAGAAATAATCGTAGTAGTTGGCACTAAAATGTTTCTATAGTGCCGAGGTACGCACGGCAATTTTTGAAAATTTGCGTAGAATTTTTAATATTCGCCGAACTTTCCTTTTTCTATTGAATTTTGAGATTAGCGCAATTTACTACATCAGGGCACTAGATTTAGCGCTGATGCAACAAACCTGATATTTTCGCCAATGTGGGGCTAAATATCGCAAAGTTGGCGATATTTAGAAGAGCATTTCAAAAGGTATGGCCATCACATGACGGAATTAAAAATTTGTAAAACATAGCACCCTATTTGAAGTCATTTTTATCAATTTGGCAACATTTAAAAATGTCACTAAGTTGACATATGTCGCCAAAATTCGTCCAGAATTTTGCCAAGCGTTACAGACTGAGAAATAGGTTATTCTTCTTATACAGGGTGTTTCTGAAGTCGCGCAACCCACATTTCGTTTGATATTTCCCAATATAAAAAAGACAAAAATATGAAATATTCACAGTAAATAGTTTAATGTCTGCATAACATCGGGCGTTACAACAAATGCTGAAAATGACAACCATTTGCTGCCAAGCACCCTTTGACATGAAGCGAGTGACACACCTGTCTGTGATAACCTACGAAGACTTTTTCTGGGGCTTCTCTGTAGGCTTGCTTCAATCTCGGACATTTCATGAGCACTCATAGGCCTACCACTTTGTCGTCGGTCATTAACGGAACCAGTTTACCTGAATTTTTTGACTACACGAAGTATCGATAATTTATTCGGCACATTTCGTGTTTCAAAATGTATGCGAAACGCTGAACGAACAGTTTTGTAAGAATTAGTCTTCACATAATGCTCCTCAATAAATACACGATCCGGTACACTGAGGCGTTGCCTACGTGATAATAAAGGCCGGGAAATTTCGATTTAGAAACTGGGGAATGTGTAGTTCCAGAACAGTTGGTAGAGGGCGCTGTTATTTCCTGTCAGAGCTGATTTATTACTGTCAAAGTTCGAATAAACCTCGTATTTTTACATTTCTTTACATTGTCTAATAAATTAAAATCAGCATCTGTTTGCGTATTTTTTGTTTAATAAATATAGTTATTTTTTATTTAACCTAGAACATTTTTAGTTTTGTAAATTAGAAAAAGGTGCAAAATTAATGTCTGTAATATGTTTTATCGTTTAGTAAATTAAAAAAGGCAAACGTTATTATTAAAATGTTAAAATAATTTTTACAGGAAGAAGTAATATATACCTGAAAACATGCGTGAAGCCAGAAATTTCAATAGGGGGATGTTAGAAGCGAATTTGTTTCTTCAATTTAAAAGCGAAATTTTTTTATTAACAAGTTTTTTTAATAATTTTAAAATTTACAATTTTTTATTTTAGTTATTATGAAAGAAAAATTAAGTTTTATAAATTATATTAAATAAAAATTAAAATATTTTTAATTTTTTTAAATCCAACTTTTCATTAACATGTCATAAAGTACCCCCCCCCCCCCCCCCGCCGGGAGTTCTTCAGGATTCATAAACTCGGGAGTGTATAATTTTTAAAAAAATGGAAGGGGGGGATCAACAGGATAGATTGATTTAAATCAACATTTAAAATGTTAAAATAATTTTTACAGGAAAAAGGAATATATACCTGTAAACATGCGCGAAGCCAGAAACTTCCATAGGGGAATGTCAGAAGTGGATTTTTTTTTTCAATTTAAAAGCGAAATTTTTTTATTAACAAGCTTTTTAATAATTTTAAAATTTTCAATTTTCTATTTTAGTTATTATGAAATAAAAATTAAGTTTTTTAAAAAATACATTAAATAAAAATTAAAATATTTTTAATTTTTTTAAATCCAATTTTTCATTAACATGTCATAAAGTACCCCCCCCCCCCCTCCGCCGGGAGTTCTTCAGGATTCATAAACTGGAGAGTGTATAATTTTTTTAAAAATGGAAGGGGGGGGGTCGACAGAATAGATTGATTTAAATCAACATTTAAAATCTTAAAATAATTTTTACAGGAAGAAGGAAATATACCTGTAAACATGCACGAAGCCAGAACATAGGGGGATGTCAGAAGTGAATTTTTTTTCAATTTAAAAGCGAAATTTTTTTATTAACAAGTTTTTGAATAATTTTAAAATTTTCAATTTTTTATTTTAGTTATTATGAAATAAAAATTAAGTTTTATAAATTATATTAAATAAAATTAAAATATTTTTAATTTTTTAAAATCCAATTTTTCATTAACATGTCATAAAGTACCCCCCCCCCCCCCCCCCCCGCCGGGAGTTCTTCAGGATTCATAAACTCGGGAGTGTATAATTTTAAAAAAAATGGAAGGGGGATCGACAGGATAGATTGATTTACATCAACATTAAAAATGTTAAAATAATTTTTACAGGAAAAAGGAAATATACCTGTAAACATGCGCGAAGCCAGAACATAGGGGGATGTCAGAAGTGAATTTTTTTTTCAATTTAAAAGCGAAAATTTTTTATTAACAAGTTTTTTAATAATTTTTAAACTTTCAATTTTTTATTTTAGTTATTATGAAATAAAAATTAAGTTTTATAAATTATATTAAATAAAAATTAAAATATTTTTAATTTTTTTAAATCCAATTTTTCATTAACATGCCATAAAGTACCCCCCCCCCCCCCCCCCCCCCCCGCCGGGAGTTCTTCAGGATTCATAAACTCGGGAGTGTATAATTTTTAAAAAAATGGAAGGGGGATCGACAGGATAGATTGATTTACATCAACATTAAAAATGTTAAAATAATTTTTACAGGAAAAAGGAAATATACCTGTAAACATGCGCGAAGCCAGAACATAGGGGGATGTCAGAAGTGAATTTTTTTTTCAATTTAAAAGCGAAAATTTTTTATTAACAAGTTTTTTAATAATTTTTAAACTTTCAATTTTTTATTTTAGTTATTATGAAATAAAAATTAAGTTTTATAAATTATATTAAATAAAAATTAAAATATTTTTAATTTTTTTAAATCCAATTTTTCATTAACATGCCATAAAGTACCCCCCCCCCCCCCCCCCTCGTCGGAAGTTCTTCAGGACTCATAAACTGGGGAGTGTATAATTAAAATAAATTGGAAGGGAGTGAGGGGTCGACAGGATAGATTGATTTAAATCAAGATTTTAATTACTTGGTTTTAAAATTAATATTGATTTAAATCACTTATTTTTTTTTTAAATTATTCATTAAAATCAATGATTTTTTAAATTAATTGATTTTAAACAACATGAACATGCATAAATTTATTTCACATTTATAAGTTTGGGCTATATAAAATAATAATGCTTATTAAATTATTACTTACTAATGGTTTTCCCATCAATAATGAAGGGGAAATTTAGTTATTTGGGATAAAAGGCTTATGATAAAAATACATATACTTGGGATTTTTATCCCAAGCATATGTATTTAATATATTAAAATTTGTTAAAGAAAATAGTTTTAACCTTTTGCTTACGTTACGTTACAATCAGAATTGCAATATGGTACACAACAATGTACCATTTTTACCGAATTATTTTTGCACAATATTTTATAGACAGTAATTTTCGAGTGAAATTTTGAAAAAATCATCAAAAACCAAAACCTTTAATAAAGTTACGCAAATAGACATTTCTTATGTAATTTTTCCTTAGAAAACGATTGACATAAACTATAGAACTCTAGCATGAACCGTTCTTGTGATATTACACATTTTTCAAATAAATTTATCAAAAAAATCCCACAAATTAAAAAAAAAATATTAACTGTTGAGAAACACGTTCACTTTTCATATGTAAAATCATGCGATAAATTGGGTGACATCATTCTCATGGATCTAACTCGTCCCATTCACGAAAAAAGATACTTTGAGTAATACTTTTGTATTTGAACGCCAATAGACATTTATCTGCTTTATATTCTTCCCGGTTTACGTACTATCCTTTATAGCCATCACGTGTTCAGCTCTGTGAACTCGTGAAGCATGAAACCACAATTAAAAAAATAATAATTAAACAAACGTTTAATTTTAATCTTGAAAGAATAATTTTAATAAAATTTGTGGTATCTATCTCTGTGGGCATTATTCGACGCGTTTGTAAACTTCTATATCTGGCTAATCAAGTATGAACTTCCTTACTTTACTTATTAATACTTTAGCCCCCGCCTTTCAAACACGCCCCTCCACTCTGAAGCCACCGATTTCATTCCAAAAAGCATTATTTAGTGTTTTTATTTTTCATATAATTTGGATCTTTTATATCCCACAGATTTCTGTAATTTGGTAAAAGTTCTATTATATTTTCCCATCTCCAGATTCTAACGTATTCGATCGTAACGCTGCTTCGATGTGCTCGCATTGCAGTCGACATCGCCATCTTGAATGCAAACGAGAAGAGGAAAGGCGGAGCAGGGTAACGTCTAACCTTATCGTCTTCTGATTGGTTCGCCGCTCAGAAATTGAGCAATTTTTATTGCCGAGTACGAAAGAATTGCGACAATTCGACTGCAAGATTTCATCCTACTGATGTGTATGGTGTTGCTGAAAAATTGCTGGAAAGAATTGCCCCGTGTCATAAGATGCCCCACGATTCTGTAACAATCAAAGGAAGTTTTTCGGTAACTCCCCGGAATGTGTTTTTTTAATGCACAGGTCAAATTCGTGTTTTCTTAAAAAGCCTAGTTCCATAACATATGGGCCATAAATTCCCGCCATACAAGCAACGTGATGATAAAAGCTCGTCCTGGCAGAAATAGTCATTTTCATTTTCCCATTAACATTCGCTGTTTCTCCAGTAAATGTGTGTAGAGATGGAGGATGCCTTATAAGGAAGTCGGCGAGCTACTTCACTTCCTATGATGGTGACATTAGCACCCATGTCTGGAAGCTTTCGATATTCCATACGACCCATGACGTACAGTCCATTATCTCCTCCGTGCAATGACCAAATCCGGAATGTCTTCAATGAGGCATTTCCTTCATACGGCAACCTCCACCCCGAAAGACGGCCGTAGGCGTTGATTAGTTTTGCTGTGACTTTTCGGAAGGGGATGCCCTATTGGTCAGATAGTGGGATTAGTCGAGTAATATAATATAATTTTAAAATAAAATCTGATGTGGGCAGCCCATGACTTTCCCTGCAGACTTATATTCACGTTCTCTTTATTTTAATTAAATTTAATGCAATTTTCGTTCTCATTTGATAACTGAACTTATTTTCAAAAGTGGCGTAGGGAAAATACGAAAAAACTAAAATATCTCGAGAACGGCTAATCCTAGTGCAATGGGGTTGGTCTTATTCTTTTCTTCGTTAAAAATTACGTATAAAACGAGCATTTAATAGATATATTTAAGCATATGTAGTTTTTTATTTTAGATTTTGACGATTTTTGAGGGCCATTTTGCAAAAAAAAAAACGGCAGGTTATATTTTTCCGAATCGTGCCAAAATCTAATCAGCACCAGGGTGACTGACCCACAAGCGACTTATCTACCTAATTTTGTGAAATTCGGTCCATTAGATTTTCAGCTACAGTGGATACAGTCTTTTGCGGGCCATTTCGCATAAAAAGGCGGGCTCTTTTATCCTGAATCGTACCCAAAACTAATCATCACAAGTTTCGCCCACAAGTGACTTACCTACTAAATTTTATGAATTTCGGTCCATTAGGTTTTTAGTTAGAGTGGATACAAAATCTGCACAGACAGACACACACACACAGACGTCACGCTAAAAATAGTTTCTTCGAATTCTAGAGGTCTCGAAACGTGTAGATCCGTGGAAAACTAGAGTTCCGATTTTCGGCATGATTCCAATACTTTCCCTATACATAAACATGTATTGCAGGGAAAGTAATATATATAGATCCAGAGACTAGATTTCTATATTTTGTCGCTTATTATTCATATCTATATTTTATAACTTCAAAATTATTTCTAATATTGAATTGCTACAAAATATATCAGCGTTATCCGAGAGTTGTGGCATAGCGAACTCACGCAGCAGTTTATTAATTAATTTATTTTTTACACTTATGTTTCTTACTAGCAGCGATTACCCGCCGTTGCTCGAGATTTACGATGCAAAACTCTGATAAAGAATTACACCGGAATATATGTGGTCGTGAATCTTATACATTGTTTTTTCACTGTGAAAGAAGTAAATTCATTGCATTATGTAAGAAAAAACTCTGATGGGGGCAACACATGACTTTCCTTATATAATGCAATGAATTTACTACTTTTACAGTAAAAAAATAGATTATTCTTGTAGTAGATATTTATATTATTTCCAAGATACTGAATTTTTGTCAATTAGTCGTCATTTTCATTGATGTAGCGTCATTATTATCCATTTGACGAGTTTTTCGTTAATTTAACAGCATATAAAAAAGTCGCCAAATGGGCGACATTCCACCAAATTCGTCGCCAAAATCTCGCCAAGCGTTATTGACGGAGAAATAAGTTATTCCTACAGCAGATAAATGACTATCGGCGCTCAAATACAAAAGTATAACTCACAGTATCTTTTTTCATGAATGGAACGAGCTAGATCCACGAAAATATCACTCAATTTATCGCATGATATTACATATGAAAAGTGAGCATGCTTCTCAATAAGAATTTTTTTTTATATGATTTTTTGATAATTTTTTTAAAAATGTGCAACATCTCGAGAACGGTGCATGATAGCGTTCTAAAATTTATGTCAATCGTTTTCTATTGAAAAATTGCATAAGAAATGTCTATTTGCGTAACTTTATTAGAGGTTTTGATTTTTTTCAAAATTTCACTCGAAAATTTAGGGGGGGTTCCGAACATTCGATTGCGTATAAAAACGATAGGCTTTCAGTATTCACGGATTGTAATTTTTATACCAAATTCCGTTAGAATCGGTCCATTCGTTAGTCAGTTATCGTCTCCACAGACATCACTTCAAAAATGCTCGATTCGTGATCAGGGATGCTTGAAACGTACTCTCCCGTCGAAAACTCAAATTCGAATTTTCGACCCCGTCACAATACTTTCCTTATACATTATTGTATGTACAGAAAGTAAAAAAATGGATCATACATACATACTTTTCTTCTTTATAATATAGATAGATAGACATTTTTATATTCATTTATTTATTATTTAAACTAATAAAATTTGTTAAGTAAGCCTGTGAAAAATAAACCATGGTGATAGAGTTTCCATTTAAATTAATATTTCAAACCTGCGATTTTCAAAGGTGACTAATACGTTCAATAAACTCACACAAAACTCGGAGATTTAATTGACTTTCACGTTTTAAACCAACGATTTCCAACCTTTTCGTTGGGAATCATGGAGTTATAGAGTAGAACTACTAGGAAAAAGTTTCGTTCGACAACCATTAGTCTTAAAAACTCGAAACTTGGACAAAATTTACCTTACACCTTTCTGGTAGGTCGGACGGTCTGGGTCTCAACATCATCAAATTAATGAAATACCAAACAATATACCCGGGTGCCGTGGCTTAGCGAGACTAACGGTTTAATAATACGTCTGCTTATAACAACCATAACGAAAAAAAATCTCACCGAGGTGCATCGTTCAGAGTGCTGAAGTATCTGTGTACCAAATTTCATGGAAGGAAGACACTTACCTTTCCCGCTACAGAACTACACATACACACAGTCAGGCGTCTTTTATTCAGGGTTCATGCCCATTTTTCAAAATGAAATTACCAGAGTTTTTCCTGTTTTTTTCTTCAAAATTCCATGTACTGCGTGCTACTATTTTAACGCCAATTTCAAAAAATAATTTTAGATTTAACTGATATTTACCATGAATATATGACAGTGAGAAAAAAAACATTCAAAATAACTCAAAATTTTCTATATTTGTATACAATTTTATCACATACAGTAAGTACAACCTCGAAAATCTGGACTTTACCAATTTCGAATTTTAGAAGCTAATGTGCAATAATAATAAAATGGACATAGATGGAAAAAGATAACTGCGTATTCTCGGCAACGCCTGAGAATAAAAACTGAATTGCGCAATTGCATAAAATAAGAAACAAATAATTTGTTTCATAAAATAATTGTTTTTTTACTCGCACTACAAACATAAAAAAATCTGATATGGGCAACACATGACTCTCCTTATATAATGTAATGAATTTACTACTTTTACAGTAAAAAAAATCTGATGTGGGCAACACATGAATTTCCTTATATAATGTAATGAATTTACTACTTTTACAGTAAAAAAAATAGGTCTTTCTTATAGTATATACTAATATTTTTTCCAAGATATTGAATTTTCGACAATTGGTCGTAATTTTCATTGATTTAGCGGCATTTTTATCCCTTTGGCGAGATTTTCATTAATTTGGCAACATTTCAAAAAGTCGCCAAGATGGCGACATACCGCCAAAATCTCGCTAAGCGTTATGGACGAAGAAATATGTTATTCTTACAGTAGATAAATGACTATTTGCGTTCAAATACAAAAGTATTACTCAAAGTATCTTTTTTCATGAATGGAACGTGCTAGATCCACGAGAATGATGTCACCCAATTTATCACATGGTATTACATATGAAAAGTGAACATGTTTTTCAATAGGATTTTTTTTTAAAAATGTGCAATATCTCGAGAACGGTTCATGTTAGCGTTCTAAAATTTATGTCAATCGTTTTCTAATGAAAAATTACATAAGAAATGTCTATTTACGTAACCGTAAGTTTATTAGCGGTTTTAATTTTTTGACGATTTTTTCAAAATTTTACTCGAAAATTTGGGGGGGTTCTGAACATTCGATTGCGTATAAAAACAATAGGCTTCCAGTGTTTACGGATTGTGATTTTTGTACCAAATTTCGTTCGAATCGGTCCATTCGTTCGTCAGTTATCGTCTCCACAGACTCTCTCTCTCTCACACACACACACACAGACATCACTTCAAAAATGTTCGATTTGTGATCAGGGATGCTTGAAACGTGCTCTCCCGTCGAAAACTCGAATTCGAATTTTCGACCCCGTAACAATACTTTCCGTATACATTATGTATATAAGGAAAGTAATAATTTTATTGCAGTGATATGCAATCATTAGAAGATAAGAGGATGCAAACTGATACATTTGGACTCTCAACAATGCACTGGAAAATGAATAGTGCAAGACCGCCCCTTGATTTCGTACATTTTGCAGAAATAATCTTAGTAGTTGGCACTAAAATGTTTCTATAGTGCCGAGGTACGGCAATTTTTGAAAATTTGCGTAGAATTTTTAATATACGCCGAACTTTCCTTTTTCTATTTTGAGATTAGCGCAATTTATATCAGGGCACTAGATTTAGCGCAGGTGCAACAAACCTGATATTTTCGCGAATGTGGGGCTAAATATCGCAAAGTTGACTATATTTAGAAGAGCATTTCAAAAGGTATGGCCATCACATGACGGAATTAAAAATTTGTAAAACATAGGAACCTATTTGAAGTCATTTTTATCAATTTGGCAACATTTAAAAATGTCACTAAGTTGGCATATGTCGCCAAAATTCGTCCAGAATTTTGTCAAGCGTTACAGACGGAGAAATAGGTCATTCTTCTTAAGGCCCTATCACACTCAAAAACTTTTGGAACAACCAACTATTTCGGACAACTTTTCCCCCAATTTTTCGGCGAAAAAGTTGGCGATAGGGTTATTGACAGTTTGAAGAAGTTGTGCTAAATGACAAAACTACGGCGGTATGTTTATCGCCTTTTGGCGACAACTATACATTTATACATGTACTTTTCGGCAGGCAGCGCGTTCTCGCTTCGACTTCGGCAGTAAAACAAGACTTTTACTTAGTACTTAGTTTTGTAACCTTTATTACTTTTTAATTATAACTAAATTGCTATCAGCTGCAGGGAAAAATCAAATATGCCTTGGCATAATTACGCTAGGATTATTCCTGCTTAAGAAGAAGAAACAAAGTAAACCGAGAAGGATGTGGACAAAATCTATTGTAAATTTTTGATTTGCTCTTTTTTATATGGATTACTTCAGATATCAGAAGCTTAAACAGTTGAATGAACATTAAAAAATATTTGGATTTGTCACACATCCGTATAAAACGCAAATAAATATTTGGTGAAAAATATTGACTCTATTTTAAGATACAAAATTAGTTTAAAAAGCGATATTGCCGATATTGACTGAAATGAAACAAAGAAAAAGAAAACGTAAAAAGTATTTAAATTCAAGAATGCCGTTATTAAAATATTATGTCTTCAACAAATTTAAGTTCATTACCATTTTATACTTGATTTCAAAGGTTTTCAAAGACGTATCTATTTTAAATATCCGAAGATGTTCTTTGCTCGTTTGTAAAGTTTAAAATATTTCTCATTAAAGTAAACTTTTAAAAATTATTTTATCTACATTTATATTTATTTAGTAATTATATTTTAAAATAGATTTAAATGTACATTCCATCTATAGCTGGTATAAAGTATACTTCAAGATGTTTTTCAAAGTAACTTCGAAATAAATTTTTATAAGCATTCAAATTTAAAAGAGTTAACTTTTCATATTTATATACAAACTTATTTTTTTTCTGAAAAGTAAATGATTTTCAAATGTATTGTAAATTTCTAATTGTCTATGTGCGTTTAAAATAATAAAAAAAGTCTTCAAATGTTAGCATTAAATTATTAAAATTTCAAAGTAGTTTGATTTTTGTTTTTATTCTAATCTAAATTGTTCAAAATTACATGTCGAAAGATAACTACTACTCGTATAAGGATGTTCGATGATTTCTGTCTAATTTTACATGCACATTTTATATTTGCTAATTTTACAAGCACTTTTTTACTTAAGAATATATTCCATCTATACCTGGTATAAAGTATACTTCAAGATATTTTTCAAAGTAACTTCGAAATAAATTTTTATAAGCATTCAAATTTAAAAATAATTTACTGATATAGGATTATTTTGTATATAGAACGTAAAATAATTTAAAACAAAAAAATTCTGCAGATTATTAAAGGAAAACTGTATTTGACTATTTTAGCAACAGATGGCAGCACTTGTAAAATTTAAAATTCGCTTGGATTCGAACCAGAGCCCAGTCGTTTGCTGATCTGATTCTCTACCACGCAAGCCAAAACTTCACATTCAGAAAACTGATGAAATATGTATATATCGCCAAAGCAAACTCGCGTACGCTCTTGATTAAATTCACAGAAAGGCGGATTTTCTGAAACGCATCTATACTGTAAACTAGCAAGCCACTGGCAAATATAAATTTTAATCAGAAGAGACCAAAGAGATTATATTAGTAATAATATCTTAATATTTATTATATAATATTTCATGTATATAAAATCGCTTTGGAAGAGATGGTTCGTAAAGATGATATTTTCTCGTACGCATGGTTCTTCAAATTCTTTTTTAAATACAGTGGATCTTTTAGATTCCACAAAAATGATTTTTCACGTATTGATTCAATTAACTCCATTTCCATCTCGCATGACTACTTTTTTTTGACTTCGAGACGACTTCCATTGACATCCACCTTTATGACACAGAAATATTATAAATACTTAACAAAATTCTAAATCTAAACTAAAATAATACTTCGCGCTGCCTGGTTATTATATCAATATAATCTATCTGTTATTATATTCTATCTGTTCGCGCTCCACAGATTCAAACTTGCGCGAGGATTTCACGCCAAACCAGAATGTAGTAGAATCTGCGCCAACCTTTCTACACACGTGATTCCTTCGCTACTCATCTGTGATTGGCTGGTTGGTAAAAAATTGTCCCAAATGAACAACTTTTTCTATACCTGTCAGATAAAGTTGTCCCAATTTTTTGACCTCATTTCACCCGAGTTTTCCCCCAACTCGGCGTAAAAATTGTTCGAAAAGTTGGTTGTCCGAAAAATTGCCGGAAAAGTTGTTGAATGTGATAGGGGCTTTATACAGGGTGTTTCTGAAGTCGCGCAACCCACATTTCGTTTGATATTTCCCAATACAAAAATATGAAATATTCACAGTAAATAGTTTAATGTCTGCATAACATCGGGCGTTACAACAAATGCTGAAAATGACAACCATTTGCTGCCAAGCACCCTTTGACATGAAGCAATGAAGCGAGTGACACACCTGTCTATGATAACCTACGAAGACTTCTTCTGGTTCTTCTCTGTAGGCTTGCTTCAATCTCTGACATTTCATGAGCACTCAGATTAGGCCTACCACTTTGTTGTCGGTCATTAACAGAACCAGTTTACCTGAATTTTTTGACTACACGAAGTATCGATGATTTATTCGGCACATTTCGTGTTTCAAAATGTGTACGAAACGCTGAACGAACAGTTTTGTAAGAATTAAGTCTTCAAATAATGCTCCACAATAAATACACGGTAAACTGAGCTCTATTTCAGAACTATGTGAACTGACTGTACTAACAAACAACGCCACCTATTGTGCATTATATGATGTATAAATAGCGCGAAATTCAAGCATGTCTTTATATTTATGAGAGATATCAACCGAAATGTGGGTTGCGCGACTTTAGAAACACCCTGTATATTCTTCCTCTATTCCCCTATTATATTCTTCAAAATATTTAACTTTAATCTAGTTGTCAATTTTAATCAATTAGGCGACATTTCAAAAACTTGCCAAGTTGGCGATATTCCGCCAAAGTTTTGTCAAGCATTATGGTTGGAGAAATAGGTTATTCTTATGGCAGATAAACGACTAATGGCGTCCAAATACAAAACTATTATCCAAAGTATCTCCTGTTATAGTAGATTCTCGTATTCTTTCCAAGATATTGAATTTTCATCAGTCTTCATTTTCATTGATTTAGCGTCATTTTTATTAATTTGGTGACAGTTTTATCAATTTAGCAATATTTTCGTCAATTTGGCAACATTTAAAAAACTCATCAAGTTGACGATATTCCGCTAAGCGTTGTTTATGGAGAAATAGGTTCCAATGAGGAATTTTCACGTTTTTTTTTCTTATTTTTATCGTGTAGTAGAGAAAAAATCCCAAATGATAGTATATATTTTTTTTAATTTTTGAACTTATATAGTTAATATAAAAATGTTTAAACTCGCACTTAGCAATCCGGCGCGAAAACGCTGTTTCTGTAATGGCCGCTCTTGTGACGTCACTATGCATGTAAACAAAGAGCGCAATACACTGTTTACTGTGGATTCCGAGAGGTGCTCATTTGATTTTCCGACAAAATATTTTATTTATCATATTTTTATGAGTGAGATTCTAAAACCGACCTACAAGTACTGTTTAGTACTTTTCTGCACAAATACAACGGTTAATTCAGTTGATAAGCTGTTTTTTAATGTTCCAAAAGATCCAATTAAACGAATAGCATGGACTAAACTAAAGCAATAAAAAGGGACGAGCAGAAAATTCCAAAATTATCGAATAAAACATCTCTTTGGTGTTGTGAAGATCATTTTTCGGTAAGTAAACATTTGCTTCTGTTTAAATATTATTTACTTGGATTTATCGCCGTAACCAAGGGTTTCTCTCGGGGGTTCAAACCCCGAAAATGAAAAAGTTAACATTAAAAAGGTAAAGATCCATCAAGATATGAAATGTGGGTTTAACCCCCCCCCCCCCCCCCGAAATTAAATCCTGGATACGATCTTGCTTGGATCAATAATAAACTATAAATAATCCTGTGTGTGTGTGTGTAAATAGTAATTTAAAACTAAAGAATTTTGTGGTCAAGTTAGGGATTGAACAATAAAACATACTCTAGCTTGTATCTCAAAATAATAAGTTTTAAAAACATAGAATTAAACCTTAAAAATATTTCACAATTTATTAAACAGGGATGGCGCTAGAATGTGCCCGAGGGGGGGGGGGGGGGGGAGAGGTGGCAGTAATAAATATCTTAAAATGACGTCAGCGTTTTTGGCGCCACCCGTTATTAAGCCAAACAATTTATTGAAATAAAGAATGGCACATTAATTTATAATTATTTCTTTTTGATGATATCTATTGTATAAATAGAAATGTTAACATTATATAGTAATTTATAATAATAAATGGCTATCATTCCCTGTGTAACAAATAAGTTGTGATCATAAGTTGTGCAACCCTCATTTGTGAAATAAAGATATATCTTATCAATATTTATCTGATATATATATATACTTCTGATATATATATATACTACTGATATATATATACTACTTTAACTATTATTTGTCAATATAAATGCATTATATCATCAACTTATGCGGTATTTATACAGTAATGGTTCTATCAACTTTTGTCCCCCCCCCCCCCCCTTCATCTGCTAAATAAAATATTCCTTTTTTTGGAGGGGCGGGGGAGACGAAAAATTAAATAAACTATCTCTTATAATGCTTTTATTCTTCCAATTATATCAAAATAATATAATTTGACATATTACAGAATATTCTATGAAATTTTTTTTAAGTTTCGATAAATCCTTTTAACTTTGTAATGGGGGACATTAAATCAAACTATAAATGTAACTGTTTTTTTATTCCTCTCTATATTTCAGTTAAAAGAAGATATGGAGAATTATTGGCAATGGAACCTCACAAATCAGGCTATGTCATTCAAATTTGGTTTTTTGTAGTTTGTATTGTATTTAAATTTCTTGAGTATTTCAGGCACGCTTTATTTGTCTTTACATAACTTCAAACTACAATATAAACTATTATAAAAAGTCAATTATCAGCTTAAAAGCAGAATAGGGCATTGCAGTGTGTGACCATTTCCACGTGCAATCAAAATTAAAGTTTTAAATGTAAAAGAATTATTCATGCATTTTAATTATTTTTAGATTTATTTGTCAATATTAATGAAGATCATACATACCTCTTAGTTTTAACTCCTCGCATTTCTGCACCAATAAAATTGGGATTCGTTCCCAAAAACAAAAACATACATATAGCGTCAATTTTAGGAAGATTATCGGATTGTCCTTTGACAAATCCCGGAAAAATCGACATCTTAAACAAAAATGAAATGGATGGGTTATACAATTAAAATATACGGTAAAATTACAAAAGATTATAAAATTTACGGCTCAAAAAATGATTTCTAAACTATGAATGCGAAGAAGCGAATTGATCTAGCGTTGTTTTTAAAACGTAAACACTGATACTTCATGCACAGTGACGTCAGAGCCAATCACGTAGCGTTTCAAGATCACATGACATCTCGTCATTTTTCGCTTATTTAAACTTTAATTTTTAATTTATTCAAAATCATTATGACATTAAATGCGACATATTTCAAAATAGTAAGCCTAAAATTACCAGGAAAATATAAAATTGTGCAAATTCCTCATTGCAAAGCTATTACCCAAAGTGTCTTCTTTCATGAATAGACTGAAATAGATCTATGAGAATGAAGATAATAAATTTATCGCATAATATTACATATGAAAAGTGAACAGATTTCACAATAGTCAATACTTTTTTTAATTTTATGTGATTTTTTGATAACTTTATTTGAAAAATGTGCAATATCTCGAAAATGGTTCATTCTAGCATTCTAAAGTTTGTCAATCGTTTTCTAATGAAGCATTACATAAATGATTACTTAAGTAACTTTATTGAATGTTTAAATATTTTGATGATTTTTTTTTAAATTTCCATTTCAAAATTTAGGAGAGTTCTAAACATTCGATTGCACGTCAAAACAGTAGGCTTCCAGCATTCACTGATTGGGATTTCTGTGCCAAATTTTGTTCAGATCGCTTCATTCGTTCCTGAGATATCGTCTCCACAAGCTCACTGATACACAGATATCACCTCAAAAACGTTTAATTCATGCTCAGGGATGCTTGCAACGTGCTCTCCAGTCAAAAATTCGAATTTTCGACACCTTCACAATACTTTCCTTATACAAATTCGCAAATTTAGAAACCCAAAAATATAAATGCACTTGGTGTGATCAGCTGTTTTACCTTCCCTATATACATAGTATAATGTATAAGGAAAGTATTGTGATGGGGTCAAAAATTTGAATTCAAGGGACGAGCACGTTTCAAGCCTCTCTGAACTTGAATCGAACGTTTATGAGGTGATGTCTGTGACTCTATAGAGATGATATTTCGCGAATGAATGAAACATTTCAAACAAAATCTGGTTCAACAATTACAATCTGTGAATCCTGGAAGCCTATTGATTTTAAACGCAATCGAATGTTCCTCCCCCCAACTTTAATGAAACTGAAAAAAAAAAAAATCAAAATATAAAAATCTTCAATAATGTCACATAAATAATCATTTCTAATATAGTAGGAAAGTATTGCGACGAGGTCGAAAATTGGAATTCGAGTTATTGATTTCATTATTAAAATATTTTAATATATGGACACTATTTTTTTTCATTACAAAATATTATTTATGCAAAACCATTTTGGCTCCAAAGGACTGGATCAACCGCCCATTTTTATCCCATTATTATACATTCCTTTTAGACACTGTGTATTGTAATCTCACACTTTTCCAGTTTTATGTTGAATACCCACAACTTTAGTTTCTTGGTGCTTTTCTGCTGTTTTTTTGTCAAGCATGGATACTGAAAAGAAAAAGGTTATGGTTTTTTATTTTTATTTTGGTAAAATAGAAACATTTTTTTATAATATTCTTTATCAATGCATTCATTTTACAAAAAACATTAGAAATACTTCCAATTCTTTTACTGATTTTTAAAAAAGCAAACATTTATTTCTTTTTTCTGCATCTATGCTTAACAAACGCAGAAGTGAAAAATAAATAAAAATAAATCCTGAAAACTATACGAGCTTAAAATTGCACACACGCACCAAACGGAAAAAAAATTGTGGCCACATAGCAACAGATTATGAAATTTGGTACACAGATATTTTTACTTATACATAAACAGAATCTAAAATATTTTGGTAATTCTGACCATCTGAGACTTTGAACAATGCTAGTGCAATTGCTCAGTGTGGCACTTTTGAAGTTACATGTAAACTATTTTTCTGAGAACTAAAGGAATCTAAGGGGATATTTGAAATGAATGCTCAAGAGTGCTAGATATATCAAAAAGACTGCTGAACTTTGAAAGTTGTCTTATTTCCTTCATCTTCAAACTAGTTTTAAAATTTCAAAACATTGTATAAAATAACAATTTTTCCTTTATGTAGAAAGAGGGGGGGCTTAAGTGTGGCTCAACTGGACTTTCTCATACTAGAATCCATATTTAACACTTTGAAACAAAGTTGAAAAGTGTTTATGACTTTGTTCATTCTGTCTGTCTGTTCGTTAGCACAATAACTGCAGTAAAAATGACTTTATCAAAATGAAATTTTAGTATGTTGTTCAAACGGTCTGTGGGACCTATGGGAATATAAATGAATATTATCACCCAATTAGTTTTGGATTGAACCCGGGTTGAAAAAATGAAATACATTGAACCCTATGGGACCTCATTTTTCAAATAGATTTAAAATTCACAAATTGATTCGAAAGTTTTAGGAAATACTCAAATTATCCCATAAAATATATATAAAAAAAAATTTCAGCAAAATATATTCAGTAGTTTTTAAAATAAAAATTAAAATAATAATTACACCTTTTATATGAAGCAATCATGTGATCATTATATGAAGAGATCACGTGACCCACTTCAAAATAAAATATGGCATCCATCTTGTTAAAATCGTGATTTTTAAAGTTCTTTTTAATTCATATTTAGTGTTGTATCCATCCTAAAACCGCTTTATTTTTGCTTAAATTCTGTGCATCTACATACTAAAACAATGCAATTACAATATATATGAGTTTAAATGGTCATCCAAATTTGATTATTTCTACAACGAAGCCTACTTTTCACTTATGGAAAATGTAAACAGCAAAATATGTAGAATGAGTTGTATAAGAATTGCTGCATTTCTTTAACGCAAAATTATTTAGCTCACGGAGTCTGCAATATAGCTGATATGAATGAAATATTCATTGATTTTACAGAGAGATGGACGATTTTTTTTTATAAAGTTTTAAGCAGAGTAATTACTCGTACCTCCATGGTCTTAAGTTTTTAAATAAAATAAATTATTATAGTATTGTGATGAATGGAAAAATGTTTATGAATGAAATGTTACTTTTATAGAGAGAGCCAGGCGTGTTATATTTCGATGACGTCATTTGAATAAATTTCAATTGTTTTCGATGAAGTTTTCAAATACAATAAATTATTGTAGTATTATGATAATTTTAAAAATATTACCGAGGAATGTATCACATTTTAGAGATGTTTAAACCAGGCTTTATATTTCAATGCCGTCGTTTGAATGAAGTTCTTTTCAATGAAGTTTTTAAGTTTTCAAATATAATAAATTAATGTAGTATTGTGATAATTTTAAAAATATTACAGAGGAATGTATCACATTTTAGATATGTTTAAATAAAATTGCATTGAAGTTGGAAAGCGTTTCATAATCAATGCTTTATGCATGATTGATCTTTTTTGTTTATTTTTTTCAAATTTTATAAAAAAAAAATCTGTATCACGAGTCCAAATTATTACAATTATATCATGGTGCCCTTCATTTTAAAGAGCTTAAAAAATCTTTCGATCGATACCATACTTGATATTAATGTATCCACCGAGGAGATTAATGACATCATGAACAAAGTAATTGTATTGCGATTATTTTTCACAACAATGATTGACAAAGTCTTGTGATCACTGAGCCATAAACCCTTTTGTATATGATTATGTCAAATTTTGTCCTATGCTGCATGTTAAAAAAATATAAAATTTTGAAGTTAAAGAAATTCCATCTAGTTCTAGATTTTCTTTCTAATAAAGTCGGATATAAAGTTTGATTTACATTTATTTGAAAAATGAGCAATATATCAAGAACAGTTCATGCTAGTGTTCTAAAGTTTATGTCAATTGTTTTCTAAGGAAACATTACATAAGAAATGTCCATTTGCGTAATGCTATTAAAAGTTTTGATTTTTTGATGATTTTCTCAAAATTTCACTCGAAAATTTAGGGGGGGGTTCTGAATATTCGATTGTGTGTAAAAACAATAGGCTTCCAATATTCACGGATTATAAGTTTTGTACCAAATTTCATTCACATCACTCCATTTGTTCGTGTGATATCGCTCGCCTCCACAGACTCACTGACACACAGAGACATTACCTCAAAAATGTTCATGATCAGGGATGATTGAAACATGCTCTCCCGTCGAAAACTCGAATTTTTGACCCCGTCACAATACATTTCTTATACATTATACTATGTATGTAAGGAAAGTAATAAACTGGCACAGAAAAAAATAAGCTGAAGAAAATTATAATGAAGGCTTTAAGACAATAACACTTTGATCTACAATGTTAAATAATTTAAATATTTTAGGAGCTTTCATTCATATTCAAACATGCACCTTAAAAAGTAAAAAAGTTGCATCTTTCCAGATTTCTTTCTTCTTTAAGGAATAAAAACACAATTACATCAAGCTGTTTGTTATAAATAGGTTTTCATTATATATATATATTACTTTCGTGATCGCCTTTCCATTTCTAGAGCTATCGGTGCAATTTGAAATCTGAAGTAAATTAACAAAATTTCAATTCTCGTCAATCTCTCAAATTCAGCAATGATGCTTAATCAATTTTATTTAGAATTTTTCCAAGAAAGATTTTCCCAAAGAATATAACAATATTATAATTTTAACTTTGTGTTAATAACTTATTGAAAAATATGATTACAAATGCATAGCTGCCTGTTGGAAATAATCAATACATCGCGATTCACGTTCCCGTGAACGGGCGTTTATGCAAATTTAATATGAACGATTCTTCCCGTTCACCGGCGTGAACCGTGACGTTTTTCAACATGAGGTTTCATGCAAATCAGTTCTCAATGCGTACGCATCTGATTTGCATATCCGGGGGCGTTTCCGGAACTGTCCATTCTCGGATATATAGGGCAGAGGTTTCTTGAAGCAAATGAGAGTCGATCGAGATCAGACAGATCGATCAGATCAGACGTCTGAAGAAGTCAGACGAGATAGACACTGATGGTCTGATGCAGGCAGACAGAAATGTTTTTGACAGAAGTACTGCGGAATATCGTTTGACGACGGTGAATAGTCGAAACGGATGCAGATGTGGTCAGTTTGGACCAGCATGTATTGAACGTTAAATTTACTTACAAATGTTCATAAGCCGCTTTAAATATTTTCCTGATGTTCTATCCTTTGGTTTCCCTTTGCCAAATGTGATATCTTCGATGGTGGCTAAAATACACGCAAGTGATAGAGGTAGTATAGTAACTTACTACCAAATGCTTCAAGGAATCTCTGTCTAGTCATTTACAACTGAAAATCTTTTGTACATAGTATATTTTTGATGTTTTACGGCATGGAAAATTACCAGGTACGTGTAATATGCCGAGTTGTGTTTTTCACCAAATAAAGTGAACGAAGTTTTTCTTTAAAACTGGACTTGTGTACTTTCATGACCCAGCCAACACTTATTGACTCTGACAGTGCGTGCTTTGCTATCTTCAAATTTTAAATTTTCCAAGAGAAACGGTTATGGGCCAGTTCAACGCCCAATAGAGTCATAAGTGCAAGTATCTTTAAAGAAATCGTTCCAGTGTTCAGATGGGGGCCGCACCTGGCACCATTTTGAAGTTCGTGTGAACAACGAAACGCAACAGTGTAAACGTAAACAGTGTACAAGAACTTTTACTTCTGCTTCTTCAAAACTACGAGTGGCCATGGAGGCAAGTAGAACGGAGTTGCTGACGCGGGACAACTACGTCACCTGGCGTACCGACATCTCATTCGTCCTCAAGGGAGAAGGATGTTTCGGACATGTAGATGGAAGTGTTAGGCCTTTGGAGGAAGATGCAAGTCGCCGCGACTACGATGATTTTTATCACCGGAAAGACCGAGCATTAGCCATCATTTATCAAAGTTTATCCTCGGAATACAAGGAGTTGATAAACGTCACCGACGAACCTAGTCAAGTATGGAATACCTTGAAAGAACATTTTCAAGCGCCTTCCCTAGCCAACCTGGTTAGATTACTAGATGAGTTCTTTGACGTTCGGCCGGAACAAGACGAGCCTGTTGACATTTTTTGCTCAAGACTGCGGAAGGCCGTGACGAGGCTTAAAGACGCGAAACACCCCATTGAAGACCTGTATGTAGCATTCCAGTCGATTCGGTACCTCCCGGAAGAATTCCGAGGTATCGTTCAACTTATATATCGATGGAATGACTCGGACTTCAAGCTCAGCAAAATACAAGCAGAGCTAGCAGCGGAGGAGAGCCGGCTGAGGCAGCAAGCAAGTGACTTTTCCAAAACTGTGAGTTCAAATTCTGCATATTTTACTTCTAAGAAATTTGTAAATAGAGTAAAAGTGTCTAAACCTAAACTTCCAAATGTATCTCATAATGTGTCTAATGTAAATACTTCTAGTCATAATGTAAATATTTCTAAAAGTAAAATTAAGTGTTTTAAGTGTAACAAACTAGGTCATACTAAATCTAATTGCAGTAGAAATAATGGATCTAGTATTGTGGAATTTCTTGGGTCTCCACAGATTGAGGCTAATACTGTAATCAATCCTAGCGATAGACTCAGCTGGGTAGTAGACACTGCTGCTACGCGACATTTCTGTAATAACATTAAGTTATTTTCAAAATTTAATGAGTGCAAAGGCACTTCAATGTCGCTAGCAGTAGGGGATGTCGAAAGTCCAGTTGAGGCTATCGGGACGGTGGAAATGTATGTCCAATTTAAGGATAAGCAAAGTATTATCAAATTGGAAAATGTTATGTATTCTCCTAAACTTAGGAGAAATTTATTAGCTGCATCTGTTCTTGAGGAACAAAATTTTAGTTTTAATGGAGCTAATGGGGTTCTATGGTTTTTTACACCTAAAGGGGAGAAATTCTTTTATGCAAAAAGAAAGGATGGGTTGTATTTTTTAAAACCTAAGTATAGTACCCAGGAACAACATAACTTAGAAACCCGTCAATCTAAAGATAGGGATCGAGATGGAGACAAGAAACACAAAAAGGATAAGAAATCCAAGGATAGGGATCCTAGTGCTTCCAGAAAAATAGACAAAGTAAAAATAGCACCTAATCTTAAAGAAACTAAATTTAAATCTGACAAAACAAAAACTAAGCAGAATAAAAATGTGAATAGTTCAATATCTAAGCCTAGCAGTTCAGTAACTGAACTTAATAGTACAAACTGTCCTTGGCATAAACGATATTGCCACATAAACGCTGAATATCTCCTCCAAACCAGCAAAGTTTCTGCCGTAAACGGACTTCCTAGGCTTAAATACAAAAAGTTAAATTGTAAATCGTGTAAATTGGCTAAGTCTAGGAGAGTATCATATAAACCCACCGGTAGGATAAGGTCCACTAAACCATTGCAATTGTTACACATGGATGTGTGTGGTCCCTTACCCACAGCCTCATATGGTGGGAACAAGTATGTCTTAACTATAACAGATGATTATAGTAGAAAAGTTTTTGTTTACCTCATGAAACCGAAGTCAGAAGTATTTTCACATTTTAAAGAGTTTCAGGCCAGAGAAGAAAGGCAGTTAGGTACTAAAATTCTATGTATCCGGACGGATAATGGGATGGAACTCTGCCATGATAAGTTCAAAAATTACCTGAAGGATATCGATATTAAGGCTGAGAGGACTAACACATATACCCCACAGCAAAATGGAGTATCAGAGCGATTCAACTTAACCGCATTTGACTGTGTTAGAGCCATGTTGAACGACAGCAAATTGCATGACAGATTCTGGGCGGAAGCAATATTGTGTTTTGCATACACTAAAAATCGAATATGTCACAAATTTAAGACTAAAACACCACATGAACTCTACAGTGGTAGAAAACCTTCAGTCAAACATCTTAGAACCTTTGGTTGTAGAGCATATGTAGGCAAACCCAGTCAGCTCAGAAAGAAGTTAGACATGAAAGCTACAGAAGGGGTGATGGTAGGCTATGCTACTAAAACTAAGGGCTATAGGATATTTTTGTCAGGAGAGAAACGAACAATTGAGACCTGCAATGTGAGGTTTGATGAGGGTGATGTAGTGGAAGGCATCCTGGACCCAATTTGTCCCAGAAATATCTCCTCAGGGATATCAAGAGATAACCTTTCAGAATACTCCGACGGGGAATATCCGAGAGAGCAGTCTGATGGGGGGGCAGGAGAGAGTGAAGACACTGGTGACGATCCGTCTGAATCCAGTGAGGAAACGGACTCTCCTGCTGACTCCAGTATGACTCCTTGCTCGGATATTGCTTGGCAGCGAAAGACGGTTCCAAGACCCGATGGGAGTAGAACCGATGTGTATTATTACGCTCAAGGAGATAATAAAAGGCTGAGGTCACACAATGATGTTAAGAAATATTGTGATAAAAGGAATATACAATTTGATCAGCAACTGTTTAATTTTCGGGAAAATAAAGGTCTTAAAAGGGTCAGAGGCAGACCAGAAGCAAGCAATATTGAAATAAATATACCAAAAGGATACAACGCTGCTATTAAATCTTCCCAGTCCGAAAAATGGTGTAAAGCTATGGATGAAGAAATGGCCGTAATGCAAGAGAGGGGTGCTTGGGAACTAGTTCCTGCATCCACCTCACAAAAGCATATAGGCAATAGATGGGTCTACACTATTAAGAAAGACGAGAAAGGGAAAATCAAGAGATTTAAAGCTCGTTTGGTAGCCCAGGGGTATGGTCAGAAAAAGGGAGAATCATACGATGAAGTTTTTAGCCCTGTTGTTAACTTCAACTTAATTAGAGCATTCTTCTCAATTTTCGTATGCATGCTTGGCTGGATGCATTTCCAATTAGATATCAAATCTGCCTATCTCTATGCTAAATTGAGTCAAAAGGTATATATGAAACAGCCTCAAGGTTATGTCAATCAGGAACAGCCTGATTATGTTTGTTTGTTGAAGAAAGCCATTTACGGTCTTCATCAAAGTGGAAGAGAATGGTTTAATGAACTTGACACCAAATTAAAAGAATTAAATTTTTTAAAACTTCAATGGTTGAAGACCCAGACCGTCCGACTCGTCCAGAGGACTAAGAGCAGCTATTTGGACGGCCGGAAAACTTCAATGGTGTAATTGTGCATATATTTACAATAGCAAAGTTCTTATGCTAGTCTATGTGAATGACATAATTCTCTTCTCAAAGTATCAAAGGGACATAGACCACATTGTTTCATTACTTAGCATAGAATTTGATATCAAGGTATTAGGAAAAATTAGAAAACTTTTAGGCGTGGAATTTAAAGAGTGTGACAATAAATTTTTTATACATCAAAGTCAGTATATAGATAAAGTATGTCAAATGTTTCAACAGTATAAATATCCAGTTACTTCACTTCCCATTTCTAAAGGGAATATTCTAAGTAAAATAGATTGTCCAAAGACAAGTGAAGAAACAAAGCAAATGCAAAGTTTTCCTTACAGGAGCTTAATTGGGTGTTTGGCTTTTATATCTAGTAGGACTAGACCTGATATTTGTTACGCCATCAATATATTATCTCAATTTCAAGAAAACCCTGGAATTAAGCATTGGGATGCATTGTTAAGACTTTTAGGATATGTTGAAAAGACTAAAAACTATATGTTGAATTTATCTAACATTCAGGAGTTAAAATTGAATTGTTATTCAGATTCTGACTTTGCTGCAAACCGAGATGACAGTGTTTCACTTGGAGGCATGATACTCTTTATTGATAATGTACCTATTTCTTGGCGTACCTTTAAACATAAGTGTGTTAGCTTATCAACCATGGAAGCTGAATACGTATCACTAACTGAAGCCGCTAAGGAAATGGTATGGGTACAAAACATAATTGAAGAATGTCATTTACTTGGGTTAAATTTTAATAAAAGTAACAGTGTTATTTTTAGCGACAACCAAGCAGCCATTAATTTTTCTAACTCTCCAATTGAAAACAATAGAACTAAGCATATTGATGTTAGATATCATTTCCTAAGAAATTTAATAGTCAATGAATCTTTTAATGTTAAATTTGTAAATAGTAAAGATAACTTAGCAGATCACTTTACTAAACCAATGACTAAGGAAATAATACTTAAATTTTGTAATAAAATTTTTAAAAACTAAATCAAAACTTTTTGAGATTAAATGTTTAGTCTAAAGAAAATTTTAAATACTAAATTGAATTTACAACTTGGGAATTTTTTTTTAAAAGATGTCATATATATACATTATTGTTTATCTTAAACCTCATTGATATAAGATAGTATATCTTGAGTATAAATTTTTGTGATATTGAATCTTTTTCACTTTACACCTTTGTATATACATCCATTTTCCATGACCCGCATGATGCTAAATAATAGCTTATGTGTATAAAATTTTGTATTTTTCAACTTGGTAAAAAGTATGTGTTGAAAGTTTTGATAAAGGAATTTTATTATCTAATTACTTGCATCATGTATTTTTAAATATTTGGTATATCAATGCAGTCTAATAGTATTAATTATGTATACTTATATTGTGTTAATAGACTAATTTTTTTTAAGCTTTTTGAATTATAGTGTTTATACTCAAATTTAAAGTAAACTTAAATTCTATGCTTATACAAAATCTTAATCTTTTAAAGTTGACTTGTTTAATATGATAATGTGCTTATACTTAAATTTTGGATACTTATAATTAAATTTAAACTAAAATTTCAATTTTTTAATGCTGATACTTAAGCATTGAAGTTGTGTTGTATATAAATTTCTACTTGATGTGAAATGTTGTTGTTACAATATTGTCGACAATACTTAACTATTTTTCAGATGCTATAAGTACTTATGCATTTTATTTTAAATTTAATAATGATATAATACTTTAAATGTTTTCCTTCATTATATGTTTGATAGGATACTGGGGGCCTTGGTGTTTATTGATATACCTTGGTTTCTCAGAGTAAGTTTTCTTTTGCATATGCATTGAGACTTAAGGATTTGCATGAGAGGGCCGATTGTTGGAAATAATCAATACATCGCGATTCACGTTCCCGTGAACGGGCGTTTATGCAAATCTAATATGAACGACTCTTCCCGTTCACCGGCATGAACCGTGACGTTTTTCAACATGAGGTTTCATGCAAATCAGTTCTCAATGCGTACGCATCTGATTTGCATATCCTGGGGCGTTTCCGGAACTGTCCATTCTCGGATATATAGGGCAGAGGTTTCTTGAAGCAAATGAGAGTCGATCGAGATCAGACAGATCGATCAGATCAGACGTCTGAAGAAGTCAAACGAGATAGACACTGATGGTCTGATGCAGGCAGACAGAAATGTTTTTGACAGAAGTACTGCGGAATATCGTTTGACGACGGTGAATAGTCGAAACGGATGCAGATGTGGTCAGTTTGGACCAGCATGTATTGAACGTTAAATTTACTTACAAACGTTCGGAAGCCGCTTTAAATATTTTCCTGATGTTCTATCCTTTGGTTTCCCTTTGCCAAGTGTGATATCTTCGATGGTGGCTAAAATACACGCAAGTGATAGAGGTAGTATAGTAACTTACTACCAAATGCTTCAAGGAATCTCTGTCTAGTCATTTACAACTGAAAATCTTTTGTACATAGTATATTTTTGATGTTTTACGGCATGGAAAATTACCAGGTACGTGTAATATGCCGAGTTGTGTTTTTCACCAAATAAAGTGAACGAAGTTTTTCTTTAAAACTGGACTTGTGTACTTTCATGACCCAGCCAACACTTATTGACTCTGACAGTGCGTGCTTTGCTATCTTCAAATTTTAAATTTTCCAACACTGCCAACCTTGGAAAATGAAAATTAGGGAGATTTTTATATATTTGCAATTCGCGACAAAAATCGCACAGCGCGATAACAATTTCTTTTTTTACAGAAAGCATAAAAGGGAATTTTCAAGACTGAATAGGGATTTTTTCCCTCTACTACAAAACTGCACCATAAAAAATAGACAAATATGATAAAAAATCTGTATTGTATCTATAAACACAATTTAATTTCTACGAATACAAAAGAATTAAATCATCTTTTCAAAAATAAGCACATTCGTTAGTTATTCTCATCAGAGTCTATACCAAAGTTCATTACACTGAATATGATGCATAAAGAAAAATGTCATTGGTTACTGTTTAATAATCATTCACATGTCTTTGACACAGAAACACTTCTCTGCAGATAAAATATTGAATAAAAGAAATCTTTTGGTAAGTAAAAATACAGCACGTAAAAGTTCTATATAATTAAAAAATGTCAAATTCAATCCTTCTTACTACTTAAAAATAAAGTAGTAGCTCTTTTTGCTTTTTTTAAGAACTCCTTACTGAATTCTTCACTATCCCTTCACAGAGTTCATACCGATTTTTCAAAATAGAAAAATTTGTAGTATGCAAAAATAATCAAAAAATTAACCTTAATAATTAGCCATAATATGAAAATAAGCTAGTTTAGTCAATCTAATATGCAACATTTAAATGATGGAGATGGATGGAAAAAGATACTAACTTACTCTCGGCAATTCACGCGAAGCAACTGAATTGCGCAATCGCATTATTTATGCGAAAATAATTAAGAAATTAACCATAATAATTAATCAGAATATGAAAATAAGCTAGTTTAGTCAATCAAAAATGCAATATTTAGAAGATTGAGATGGATGGAAAAAGATACTATTGTACTCTCGGCGATTCATCAGAACAAACTGAATTGCGCAATCGCAGTGTTTATGCGAAATTAATGAACAAAATAACATTTTAGCGATTTATGCTCAATAACCTTTGAAGAAGTATGTTTATTACTTTCATAAAATAAGCGATCGAGATCTTAATTTACAATACACGCGGCCGTAAATCTCCGTTAATTTGATTGGCATTACCCTGCATTGTATTATGGATTTACTATGATCCCGGGAATGATAAAAATCAGTGCTAAAAATGCAGAAAATTGGTGTTTTCGAGGAATTATACCCTGTCTGGTTAATTGATAAATTTCCAACAAAAAACGCCGGAGAATTTCGTTAGTAATCCGGAGGCCGGAGAAGTAATAAAAAATCCGGAAAGTTGGCACGTCCGCATACGGATTTTTTTAGGAAAATCCCTTTTGTAGGGATTTTTTCTAATTATTGTAAAAATTCGGGAGATTTAGGAATTTTTCAGGAGTTCGGGAGATTGCCTCAAAATTCGGGAGACTCCCGGAAAAATCGGGAGATTTGGCAGGTATGCAAATGGGCTATTTATTGTTAGTACTCTGAAAATTAACAGTTGTTTGAAAGTCGTTAGTACTCTGAAAATTAACAGTTGTTTGAAAGTCAACTTTTTAATAATAAAATAAAGAATTCTGAAATTTTGCAATTGCTCATAAGTATATATAACCTACTAAAATACTGATATTTTTATTAAAATCTGTTATAGCTGATTTGTTAATTTTGTATGGATTAACCTTGTTTCATTTTTCTCATGTTAACCTATGGAAAATAGTCTAACCTCTAACTCAGTTTTTAGAATATTTTCCCACTGTTTTTTGTCAAGCATAGATACTGAGAATAGGAATGTTCGTGTCTTTTTCTTAAAAACGATAAAATAATTAAATGTATTTCAAACATTTTCACAAAATAACTGCATTACTTTTCGATACACATTAAAAATACCTCCATTTACTGAGTTTTGCAGCTGTAGGGAGAATATTCTCTTAAAGGTGTCCTTGTGATTGAAGAGCTAAAAAAAATAAAGGTTTCTTTACATCTTTCACTTATACCATATCTTGTCTTTTGATTAATGCACAGATGAATATTAGTAATGTCTACCCATATCTCTTCCGAGAAAAAACACTATATTAGGTAAAGAACTGTCAAATTTATACAGAATTTTTTTAGTTGACTATTAATTAAGGGCTGTTATGTAGTAGAAAGCATAAAAAATATAGTTTATAATTTTCTCTAAAAAATAAGGAAATAAAAAGTAGGAATTAACTTCCCATCCTCTATAATTTTGTTTTTAAATATAATAGAAGTATATTACAGTAATGCCAGCCAAACAGTGCTTTTTTTAAGTGAAAATCCCATTCAGTAGCAGTTTGAAGAGATACAATTTAGAGCAAGAAAATTTTAGATTTTTAACAATTACTGCTCACAAGAATCCATTCTGAGAGGGAATATGTATGAAATGGGAGTTCCACTTATATTATTAAAGGTGCAAAAGTTGGAAGAAGTGATGTTGTATTTTATTGTAATATTCTAATAAATACATTAAAGTAATATTGTTGTGGCCTACGCCCCAAAAGCAGTTTCCTGTCCTTGAGTTTTTGCATAAGCAAATTTGCTCTAATTTGATTCAGAGGCTTGAGTAGGAGAGAAAAGGTCGATCGCAGCGCATTCGGATGGAAAGAAAGAAACGATTAGCCACGAGAAGAGTCGGTAAAGTGAAGGCAGACAGAACGTCCGACAGCAATGAAGTTTTATAGTTTGAACCGCAATTGGATGCATGTATCATACCGCATTTTCTAAGTTGGAAAGTCTTCAACAGAAGTTTGTAATTAGTTTGGTCATCGAATAAATACAGTCCACTTTTAGAATCATAGTTGTTCATTTCACAGCAGTCAATGCCAAAACAAGTACACTAAAATAAAATTGAAGTTTCAGAAAAATGGTGAATTTTAAGCCTTAATAATCGTGAATTTTAGAGTTCTTTCTAAAAAATCTCAAATTTTTGCACATTTTGCTTTGCATATCATATCATTCCTTTCTTGCATTTATCTTGAAGCAACCACAACTGGTTATATTCATTATGCAAGGAAAAACTGATTGAGAACAAATTGTTTTCAAATGTGGAAAAATGGAAAAGCACAGACTTTTACGGTCACACAACTAAAAACCTCGCCACTGATGAGTGACTACTATAATTTTGAGATCCTGTTCAATTTAATCAAATTTGTGTGAAACAATTTTATGCCAACAAAGAAATTTTTAGAACTAAATTTTAAATTTACAACATGCAAAAAATCACACAGTTGAACACAAAAAATGGATTTTTATTATGAAACTCGACACAATGAATTTTATAATTCACTGGTGTTCTAACAAGCATAAAATGAGACACTTAAATAACTACACCAGTGAACTGAAACAAGGTTGCCATTGTACAAAAACTTGTCGAAATTTAATAAAATAATGAAATAATATTTTGATATACTATTAAAACAATTGATGCTTGTGAAGTTACAACTGAAAAAATGATGTGCACATTTAAGCTTGTCACATCATATATACTGAAATAAAGATATTAAATACAGTTTTGATCTGCAAGTTATATTTAAAATAAAATGGACAACCCTTTAATACTTGTAAGCATGTTACAGCCATAATAAAAAGTTCATAAAATGAAATGCTGAAGTATCTTATGTAATGTAGAACTCGTGCACAATGTATAATTGGACTTAATTTCATTTACTACAATGGAAAAACACCAAGGAAACACTTGTAAAAATTTATGACTCCAAGTTTTGTGATTACTTGTTATACAAAAGTATGTCGATGTATAAAATGCATGAACTTATTATTTTAAAAATAGGGTCTTCGAGTTGCCACTGGAGGTAGTCTTGAAACCCTACAAGAAAAAAAAAAAACATTAATGTTGTACTGAATTATATTAGAAAAGGATACAGTAAATAATCTTTGCTTTTGAAGAAGCATAAGATTAATAAGCATACAAACATTAAAAAGTAAAATTTAGTCATAGAACATATATTTTGCATGAAAAAGAATTTTTATGCAATATCTTTATATTAAATAACATATCAATAAAGAATTATACAAATTATAATAGTAACAAACAAAAATATTAAATTGTAACACTGGTTCAGATTGGAATTCAATGTTGTGTAAGGTTTTAAAACCAGTAATGTAGAATTCAGCTTTTACACTGAAATATTTAATACGAATATAAAACAGTTTAATATTTTCTTTTCAGTCTTTCTAATTTTGAAAAGTTATAGATAGAAAAAGGTGCTGTAAGGTATTTTATACTCTAGAAAATATAAGAATAAAAACAGATTTCTAAAAATACAGATAATTTCTAATATTTTAGAAACATGGCAGCGTTTCGCCTCACCAAGAAGTCATCATTTCCGAATCTACAGTTGGCATGTGTATATTTATGTGACATAACAAAACCAGTATTTCAGAGGTTATCTCAGCCCCCAAGATAGCTGTATACTTCATATTTTTTTTATGTAATATTACAACAAAGCTGGCACACAAACTACATTTGATGCAGCAGCATACAAGGGAAAAAAAACCCTCTAAAAGTGCAATTTTTAAGATTTTCAACTCAGCCTTATGAATGCTGACTCATTTTGTGTGGAAAGTAATACTTAAAACTTGGAAGATAAATTTGATTTAGAATTTCAAAAATTTAAAAAACGGAAATAAATAGTGCTTTGTGGTAAAGTAAAAATAAAAATCAGGAATTTCCAATAAAACCACATCTACCTACAGTAAAATTTTAAATATGTTGCAAATATATATTTTAAAATCTTATATTATAATAGGTTCTGACATGCAGCTTTATATAAAAATTATTATATATTTCTTTTAGTCTTAGTCAAATCAACTTCAGCAAAGGAATGAATAACACTAATAAAATTCATTATACAGAGAATTTTTTCTAGTATACATAATATATATTTAAAAAGAAATACAAAAATCATCAATAATTATCAATTTCTCAATTCAGATGCTTTTCTAGCTCTGTTTAATTCCTCTTTTGTAAACTTTTTCCATAGCAAAATTCTGATTTTACAATGTTCATATTTTTCAACCATCAAAGCACTTATTAAGCAAGATTTTAATTATTTGTTCTGTTAATATAAAACTTGCCTTAGGGGAAAAAAGGAAATATTAAAATGTTTCGTATACCATTCATATTGACTCACACACCTGACTTTGGAAACCACAGATTTAGAGGATCAATTTAAAACAGAAATTAGTTATTTTTTTCTTTTTTAACACTTTACAACAAAGTTGAAAAGTGTTTATGACTTTGTTCATTCTGTCTGTCTGTCTGTCTGTCCGTTAGCACGATAACTGCCGTAAAAATGAGTTTATCAAAATGAAATTTTAGTATGTTGTTCAGACGGTCTGTAGGACCTATGGGAATATAAATAAATAATATCACCCAATTAGTTTTTTATTGAACCCGGGTTGAAAAAATGAAATACATTGAACCCTATGGGACCTAATTTTTCAAACATTTTTTAAGTAAATTTAAAATTCACGAATTGCTTCGAAATTTTTAGGAAATATTCACATTATCCCATAGAATATATAAAAAAAAATTCAGTAAAATATGTTAAGTAGTTTTTTAATTAAAAAAATTATTTAATATAGGGAAAAAAACAAATTCAATTAAATTCTGACTTTGGGATATCTTCCAGAAAGAAAAGAGAGAGATATTATATAATAAATATCTCTCCATTTGTTTAAACGTTTTGCATATGGGAGAGGCTTCATATTTTAAAATAAATTTGGTAGATAACAATTTTTCATTTTTTTTTAATTTTATATAACTCTTCTTGATAAATTTAATTGATGGCATTTTAAATGCACTTTCCTACGTCCTAGAGAGTTAAAATTTGGTACACAGCTTAAATTTGTTGAACATTTTATTCGACAAAAATTTGATGGATCTTTAAATATAGATCATACATTTTTTTCGAAATGGCCTGAAAATAATCCCCGTTCACTTCTATAAATCATTGGTGTAATATTGTTAAAAATTCTGATGTGGACAGCACATGTCTTTCCCTGCAGACTCATATTCGTTCTCTTTATTTATTCAATGATAATTTGAGTTTATCTGCACAACATAAGTATTTTAAATGACATTGAATTTACACGTTAAACTTAAATTTGGTTCTCATTTGATAGCTGGACTTATTGTCAAAGGTGGCGTAGCGAAAACGCGAAAAAACTAGAATATCTCAAGAACGGCTAGTCCTAGAGTAACGGGGTTAGTCTTATTCTTTTTGTTGTCAAAAATCACATATAAAATAGGAATTTAATTGATATAATTGAGCACACGTAGTCTTATTTTTATATATAACGATTTTTGCTGGCCATTTCGCAAAAATAGCCCGTTCCTTTTTCCCGAATCGTAGTAGAATAACCTACAAATGATTTATATACAAAATTTTGTTAAATTTGGTATATAAATCACTTGTAGGTTATTGAAATATTATACTCCAAATTTTGTTAAATTTGGTTCATTAGTTTTTAGCTAGAGTGGATAAAGGCAATTTCTGCGGCCATTTCGCAAAGAAGGCAGATTCTTTTATTGCGAATCGTACTATAATCTAATGAACATCAGGATTTCCCACAAAAAACATACCTACCAAATTGTATGAAATTCGGTCCATTAGTTTTTCAATTAGAGTGGATGTAATATCCACACAGACACACAGAAACATACACAGATACACCCTTACACACACAGACGTCTTCCTAAAAGTAGTTTTTTCGTGTTCTAGAAGTCCCAAAACGTGTAGATCCTTTGAAAATTCGAGTTCCGATCTTCGGCACGATTCCAATACTTTGAGTACATACACATACACATATATATTATCTGTGTATTATCTGTGTATCTAAATTCCGTGCCTATGCAATTACAATAGTTGTGATTTTAAATGATCCCTAAACTTTTATTATTTCTTCAAGGAAGCCTAATTTTAACATATGCAGAATGCAAATATCTCAAGCGATTGTAAGATGAATTACATAAGAATTGCTGCATTTTTTTCACACAAAATTATTTAGCTCTGGAGTCTGAAATACAAGTTATATGAATGAAATATTCATTGATTTTGCATAAAGAATCAGATGATTTATATTTCGATACAGTTTTAAATATTTAAGTATAATAAATTACTGTAGTACTGTGATAATGTAAAAGATATTACCACTGAATGAATCACATTTTAGAAATTTTTAAATGAAATTACATTTCAGTTGGAAAGTGTTTCATAATCAATGCTTATGCATGATTGATCTTTCTTGTTTTTAAATGATGTGATATTGTCACAACACTACTGCAAGAAAATAAAAATAGTTACTTTATCGTATTTCACAAAAATAGATGCCTCAATTTAAAAATAGTAGTTACACACAGACTTCAGGAAATTGGCAAAATCTAGCCCGTCCGCGAGGACGGCTATTGAAATTTTTTACCCGTCCTCCTAAGAATTTTTTTTCACTTTATATTCCTTTATATATGTGCTTAAATACATCGCACAACAATACTAAATTAGAACCAACTGCCTCACGATGAAGTGCGATAACTGCATATTCATACACCACCCCCATAGCGCTTAACCGCCGCGATGAAATTCGCCGACGCGGAGTCTCCGATAATGGATTGGACCGGCGGAATTCCGATCTATGGGTGGGGGCAAAGGGGGTAAGATATGTAAGGAATCGCTCCTTTTTTCAATGTTTGGTAACTTGAAGGCGTGGTAAATAAATAATCATATAAATCCTCTTGTCTCTAAACAGTTTAAACCTCATCGGTACTCTTAATTTCTAGAGAATGTAGTCAATCAAGATTAAAATCTTCTTGGACTGAATAGATATTTCATACTTTAACTTCAGTTGTCAAACAACTGGAACAAATGCCATGAATAAATTTTAAACGTTTTAGTTTAAAGTTGAAACCAAAGTGGGGAAGAAAATAAAACACTTCTGGATGAAACTAGAAGAATCCATTCCAAAAATTCAAACTTGTTACTTACTCCCGTCTATTACAGCAAATGAAAATTTTATAGTTTGGGTTTTAAAGAGTTAAATGGGGATTTTGTTTAGGCCCGGGCCGAACTTGAGTTTTCTATTGTTTCGGGCAGGGTTGAGACTTTTTTTTTTAAACGTCCGTTACGACCGGGCCGAACATATTTCTTTTGAAATTTTTTAAAATGGATTTAAATTGAATGCATGAACTTATTGCTCTTATTTCAGCTATGTAAAGATAAATGTTTAAGAAAACAAACTAAATTTTCCGTACAAAATTTTGACAAATTTATTTTTAACATATTTGAATATAAATCATTTCGGGCCTGCTGAGACGCAGTTATCTTCAGGCCGAGTTCATTCTACATTTATAAATTTCTTCGGGCTTGGTCTGGATTTAAGCATTGTATTGTCGTTCTTGTGAAAATCCGAAAATTCCGCATATGGAGACCTTGAAAAGGATAAGAGAACATGTCACTTCGATCGTGAGTGCACTATCACATTTTAGTGCGATCATCGGATTCACTGGGTGGAGGATGAGGGGAGAAAAAATAACTGGTGCCTGTGGTTACAATTCAGATCTGACGGCTCGCCTAGAAAAAAGGCATTGATAATGCACACTAGGGGGATTTGCAGGTGACGACATTTAAATTTTCATTCATGGCATGGGAAAGGGCGTCTTTCGCCACAATTTTACGATGACAACAATTTGTTCTCTTTTTTTTACGAAATCTCTAATCCCAAGGCCGTCCGAGAGGACGCCAACTTCCAAAAATTGGTCGCCCTAGCCGAATTTTAACCCGGCGAAGACGGGCGATTTCCGGAAGCCTGGTTACACATCCCAACAAAATTGGTTAAATTAAAAATGCATTTGATTTGATGATAAAAAATAATACAATAGCTTTTTATGTACTTAACTGAATAATAAAAAAGTAACAGAAAAATACTTACGAGTCTCCAAGGGAGTCATTGTACCAATTGTATGACCTAAAATTGAATAACATATTTAAATAAAATAATATATTGCATAAAAGACAAACAGAAATACACAACTGAAGCCCTATACAGTAATATAAATTCAGAAGCACAGTTAATCTTAATCACCATTAGTTTCAAACAAGCAGAACTTCTGTTTTATTAAAATATGTTTATGTCAATCCCAATTTTATTAAAATATATTTCTATATTAATAGTTAAGTTGGTAAATACCTGATATTTAACTTTCACTCATATACTATTTAAATCTCAATTCCCATTACTTTTTTTATTTATAAAAATTTCGTAATTTATCACAATTCTAGACATGTTCAGTTCAAAAACTTCTACCTGCTGATCTAATATACCGATTATGTTGAAATAAAGCATATTTTGTAGTTTAATGTACAACTTTTCTTATACATAACCCAACACAGAAAATACAACACCCTGAAAGAGCAAATAGAGCAAATGATGATAAAAGGCACATAGACAGAGATGGCATATACAAATAAGTGATGTTAATTCCAGAAGGATAATGCAATACAGTAATGGCATAGACATGATCAGTAGGCAATAGGACCAACTCTTGCAGTGATAGAAGCAGCAATCCTTCGAGGAACAGGTGTAGTGAGAATGTGGATAGGGATGATCATATGCCTTCAACCATCCTTTGTTTGAGGCGGGGCAAGGCAGTCAAACTATAGCCAAATTAAGTCCGATACATGCTTGATGGGTGAAAGATCTGGAGATAGCTGAGACCAAGGAAGCACATTGATACCTTGCAATACTTGTCTGCCGATAACCATCAGCAGACAAGCGTATGCAGCAGACAAGGGTCGTATGCAGTCGTACGTTATCTTGCTGGAAAACAGCATTTTGCAACCATTGAATGTAGGGCAATGCAATCGGCAACAGCACCTCATCCACGTATCGTAGTGCCATCATTGTGCCTCTGATGAACCAGAGGCAACCGGCTATTGAAGCCGATGGCACCTGAAACTATGATGCCCCATTGTCGAGCAGGTGCACAACACTTCTCAGATCAGACATTAACACACTAAAGCTCCTGAAGAAATTGTGTACACTATTATGCATGAAACAATGCCCTCAGTAAAATAGGGTAGTCTACAAATAAATTTACACTGGCCTAGTAACAAGTAAGTTACAATATAAATTTACGAGCTGTAAATTTACATTGGCCTGAACAGAAGGCAACTATGCAAATTCCGTAATCCGTAGCGAGATGAGAATGTTTCCCATAAAAACTACGGAGTATCCATAGTAATTTGCATCTCTGGTTTTAAGATATGTAAAATTTCAAAAATTTTAGGATGGCACGTAAAAAATAAAGACATTTCAGGACAAGTACGACCTCTGAATCTTTTACACACACCCTTTTATGAACCACATCTCCCTGACACATATACTGATTTAACTGACTTTCTGCACATTCATAAAAGTAACAAAGTGCTCCTGCTCCCAACTGCCACAGAAAGGGTTTACATTCTTTTAACACTAGAACAACAAAAACAGTCATTTTGACCGCATAACTACTTTGAGAAACGATTCCTCTAAAACGACTAATTCCAACCCCATTGAAATTTTATGATTTTTCTAAGAAAATAAGAAAAGTTATAAAATTTCAATGGGCTGGGATTAGCAGTTTTGGAGGAATCATTTCTCAAAGTAGTTATGCGGTCAAAATGACCACTTCCATCATTCTAGTGTTAAAAGGAGTTCTTGAAGCAACTAGTACAGAATTATGAATAAGATTATATATATATATATATATATATATATATATATATATATATATATATATATAATAGAATGTTTTTTTAATATTCATATCTTAAGAAACTTATTAAAGAAACATTCTATTTGCTATCTATTCAAATTTATGTTTTGCATTAGCGCTAAATTTAGTAATAGAATTTATTTTAATTTATATTAATTTTATTTTTATTTTATTTATTATGTATTACTATATCTACTTTCTTCCAATGTTAATTGTAGTTTATTTGAATTTCTTTTATTTCTTTGTATTTTGTAGAAAATTTTGGAATAGTGTATTATGAGTTACTACTTACATTCTATCATTGGATTTACAATTTTATATATATATATATATATATATATATATATATATATATATATATATATATATATATAATATATAATATATATATGCAGATTTTCTTATATCTCATCAATGTGGAGCAAGGAAAGATTGAATAAGTGTTTTGCAAAACTCTATTGGAGAAAAAATTCACATATAAACTTTCTTTGGGTCTGTTTGTGCCTTATAATTAGAAACTGAACTATTTATAAGTAGAACTGTAGAATTAATTCAGTTGTACAGGATCAAGATAAGAATGCCTAGGGAATTCAATTTCTGTATCTGATAAATGACAAGAGTAAATATATTTAAAAGTATGCAAAAAGTTCTAGAGTACAAGTGATAATTCTCTGTCGATTTGGCAAACATTTTATGCACTTGTAAGCAAATTTACTCCATTTGTATCAGCAATTGCTTTATTTATTATTTTGTGGTGTGAATTTCCCATAATTTTCTGAAAATACACAAATATTAAATATATTGGCAAATTTAACTTTTTTTAATAAAAATGTTAGTGTAAATTCCCGACTGCAAAATTATGCAATTTACCTTCCGAATGCTGCCCCACCCCCCATGATAAAATTACTAACCTACTCATGTCATACAAGAAATTTTGTTTCATTAAACACTTACCTGTTAGGATCAGACATTTGAGATGGAGACCTGCGAGAGTATAAATAATCACTGGCAGAAGGATAGGTGGTCGGCCTTCTTTCATACAAGTCTCGCGGCATTGCAGATGGAAGTCTAGCATAAGGATCTCTAGCAGGAGCTGAGTAAGGTGATGATCGATACCTATAACAATTTTCCAATATGCATAAAATCAAAGGTTTATTTTAACTCTGTATACACAAAATAAATAAATTTGTGAAGATACACAACCAGAAAGCAAGTTATCTAACTTTCAGAAAAAATTTAATTTCTCAAGTTCAATGGATCAAAGGAATTAAAATAGGTAAATACATGTATATCTAGGATATAGAATATATGACAAGCAAAACACAACATATCTGAAAAACAATATGAAACTACTAGCTAAAATTTTAAAATCTCAATCTTTGAAGATTCAAGTTTTTTGGCTTAGATCCTGCACCTTCACTTTGTACCTCAAAACAATACACAACTACAGAAAAACAAATCTGAGACTCTTCAGCATGTAAGAAGCCCATTCAATGTATTACCAAGATCACAAACTTAACAAAATGGAAAAAACTTTAGTGTCTGATACTGACAAGGGAACTTTCTGAAAATGCCTCCAGAAGAGCAAAATGGAATAAATAGCATTTAAAAGTACCAATATAAATATAACCACATGCCAAATTTAGGACCAATCAAAGGAGTTAAGAGCTATAGCTCAATTTATGTAGTAGAATCAGAGTTAAATACATTTTTGTTGAGTATATAAATACAGGGTTGGAACGGCTGAAGATGCAATTTGGAACAGCTTTAGGAGCAGCAAAATTATCAATTTGGAGCAGTTGGGAGCAGCAAGATTATTAATTTAGAGCAGTTAGAAACAGCAAGATTATTAATTTGGAGCAGTTCAGAGTAACAAAATTACCAATTTGGAGCAGTTTGGAACATTGAATTTGTTTGGAACATAAAAGAAAATTTACATTTTATCATTTTGTATAAACATTTGAACTAATGTTTGTAGTTTCATTCATTTTGGTTTGTGGGAAAGCAGTTTTTCTTTTTTTTTATCCTGTAGGTAGATACACATTATTTCTTGTTTAGTTACAAAGCTTCCTTGTTCAAGATCTTTTTTTGCATGTTCGACTGTTTGTACATGATAATCAATAGGTATTTTTTTTGTCAATTCACAAGAACTGAATTGCGCAACTGCACTGTTTATGCCGAAATAATTATAAAATTAACCATTCAACGATTTATACGAAATTTACCAGTTTTAAGAAGTATATTTATTATTTCCATGAAAAAAAACCCCGATCTTTTACATTCTATGCAGCAGTAATTTATCATTGTCGCGGTGATTTGATTTGCATTACGGTGCAAACGGCCGTAAATCCCCGTTGTCACGTTAATTTGATTGGTATTAATATGCACATGCCCATAAATCTCCATTGTCATGCTAATTTGATTGGCATTAATGTCCATGCGGCCATAAATCCCCGTTGTTACGTTGATTTGGTTGGTATTATAGTACGACTCCAGCGAGAAGGCATTTGGGTCACGTGATTTTGGACGAGTCCATTAGTTAAATTCAATGACAGGTAGAAACGTCTTAAGAAGAACGGGTTTCTAGAATTGGTGCCTTTAGTGCGAATTTATAATTTGTGCGCTACGATAGAGTTTTATAAGTACATTCAGTGTAAGTGTTGGGATATGGTGGAATTGTTTTCTTCACAATGATTAAAACTATTTATTACAATAATGGTTGTAAATGTTTTATTAAAATTGAAGAGTTTGTGTTGTAATACTTTTCTTGTAACTTAAACTCTTTTATTTAGTGAGGAATGCACAACATGACATATGCACATCTCTATATTTTTATCATTATATATTTTACTCTTTATATAACGCGTTTAACTTCTATCAAACACAGAGCACATGCACAACGTGACATACGCACATCTCTATATTTTTATCAGAGTATATATTTTACTCTTTATATAACGCGTTTAACTTCTATCAAACACAGAGAAAATTCTTCAATCCAAATACTTTTGCTGCCGTTGAAAATCATTTCAGTAATATCTATGCATCACATTTTATACAGTTACATATTTCATAAAGTATAAATATTTGTTCATCTTGAAATAAATTTTGTAATTTAATTAATTTTAAATATGTTATCTAAACATTATCCTTGTTTGTGTGCCACTATTTGGCAGTTCTGCATTAGTTCTGCATGGCCATGTCATCTAAGGAATCTATAAGTCATCAGATGATAATTTTTCACGTTACTTTTTTGGGCATTAAGAATTTGACAACTATTTTTATTTTAAAACTAACAGTTCTTCATGTGGAATATACAACATGAAGAAAATTAAAATTCACAATTATGTGCAAATAATTTAGCATTGATTGTTATTTATTGTTATTAGCATTGATTGTTATTTATTGTTATTCAAAGCATTCTATTTAATATTTAATTTAATTCCCCTATAAAAGTATAAGAAAATATGTGTCACTATACTAAATTATTTTCACTTGCACAACTGAAGAATAAAAGACCTTGGTCTTGTTTGTAAGTAAATTTACAAAAATATGAAATCGGATCAATATATGCCAAAATGAAAGAATTTAAAATGGTATTAGAAGTTATAACAATAATGCCTTTGCCAAAATAAAACAGGTGCTGTAAGAAATTGAAAATACTTATAGTTTTCATGTAATCTTTAAACCCGAAGGCCTTAACTGACATAATCCAGTCAAAAATGAAAGTTCGCTAAAATTCATATTATATACCTTTAATTATTTAAATTACAAAGATTTAATAAAATCGTCTGATGCATAAATATATTGGATTTAATTCCATTGCTAAGCAACATGATATATTTTTCTTCAAATAAATTGGTGATAAAAATATTGTCTGAATAATGCTATCTCTATGGAAGGTTTGTTTTTTTTATTAATATCTCAAAACCCTAGTCCCAGAAACATGAACTAATTTTAAGTGGGGCTATTTCACAGCTATCCACAAAATTTCATGAAATTTAATGCAGCTATTCTCCCTTGATGATGAAACACATATACAGATAATATATTTTATTTACAAAGTTGTATCTATATCACATGTTAAACTCTTTAGCCTTTTGCATAAATTGATTTTTTTTTTTTTTTTTTTTTTTAATATTTCAACCATTCTGCATTTAAAAGATAATATTGTATTTCACATCAAAATTGCTTTTAAAAAAAAAAGGATATGATGCAATTATATAATTAGATTTACAGCATTTCTTGAATTTTCTATTCAGCTAAAGTAGAGAAGGGAAATGAGCACCTCTTGATTGCTTATGAAAAAAAAAATCTTATGATGAAAGGGAAACATACATTTTTTTTTCTTTGCTTTGTTTAGATTGACGATTACAGACTGAAAACAGAGGATGACTTATAAAAAAGAAAATTTCTCTGTGCAGGAAATTGTCATACACTGAAAACTTAAAAAATTGTGAAATTCTCACAATCTAGCTTTAAAATCGATAGGAAATATGCACAGGTTATTAGTCTATAAACATGATATTTTAGACAGGGTCATCCTCCATGTTTTTTATATGATCGTTTATGAACCGTACATGTAGGTCATAGTGAAGCAACAATATACAATGCTGTGATATGTTAATGAGAATAATAAAATAACCTATGATAATATGAATTTTACTATCATACTTTTCTGATTTCTTTGTTACATATGATTTTCCATTACAAAAACACTCACAAAAATAACATGCTGAAAATATAAAAAGGCATGAGGGGTTTAAAATTTAAAAACAATTTATTTATAACCTTTAATATGCAGTAATTATAAAAGTAAAATTACTTTGTTCCATCTAAAAAAATCCGTTCAGAATTAAGAAAATAATTTGTCAGATGCCATTTATTAAAAATGGTATAATAAAAAAAAAGATTACTTATAACAGGGTTCATACTCTTTTGCAAGAACCTATTTCCAGGAGTTTTTAAGGAGTTTTCCAGGAGTTTTTCTAAACATTAAATGTAGAAGCAAAACCAAGATTCTATAGATGTTTCTCTTTCAGCCACATCACTTGGTTTTATACCAACTACACCATTCCGGCCATACCAAAATTTATCTTGAATTACATTATAATGCACCAATAAAGGAAAAGTTTGCCAATTTACACTCCATAATTTATTAAATATCTGTAATGAAACAGGGTTCATTAGCAAATTTCTTCTTAACCAAGTCTTAAAATTTTTTAAATGAATCTAGCATCAACTTGGTCGGCATGGTTGGTAACCAAATATTTTGTTTTCCATTTTTGCATATATAACTTCTTTGAAACTCAAGGGGTTCTTGGGGAGGGGGATTCCTCCCTCAGCAATGTCACTGCTCACATTTGCTTTATATTGCTGTATATTGTTACTTTGTATTTTCACAATATTTATATGAATAATGGCTGCTTATAGTTTCTAATCTAGGCAGGAAATTGTCAATAATGACTAGAGAGGTTAAATTTGCGATAAAAAATTTGTTTGCAATGATAATCGGAAAAATATTTGATCAAACATTTCAAATTTTTTATATATTTTTTTATATGAAATGTTCAAATAAACTAAACAAACAAAATATGAATATATATTAGTCTTTATTACTAAACAAAAAATAAATTTCAAAATCCTTAATTGTAGTTTAATGCTTAGCTTAAACTAAAAAATAAATAGAAAACAGAATATGCTTAGCTTAAACTAAATGTAGTTGTTTATTTATTTATTTTTAGCCTGCTCTAGCTCAGACTTCAATAATTTCTTCCTAAAACATGAAAAATAAAGAACATTTAACATGGTCCTTATTTTTTTAAATAATAAAAAAATGTAATGTGTCTGCACTTAAATTTAACCTAAAATCAGCACCATATTTTCTAACAATACAGAATACACAATTTGACACATTATTATGGTGAACAAATAATATTGCTTTCATCACCAGATGATATTAAATTCTTCTAGATAGTGTTAAATTTCTCTGGGCAAATTTAATTGTGCAATCGCACTATTTATGCAAAAATAATTAAAAAATTAACCTTGATAAATAAACAAAATTTGAAAATAAGCTAGTTTTGTCAATCTAATGATTAATATATAGAGGATAGAGATGGATAGAAAAAGATACTTGAGGACTCACAGGACTCTCTGAATTGCGTAATCGTATTGAATATGTCAAAATAATTATAAAATTAACATGAATAATAAACCAAAACATAAAGATAAACAAGTTTTGTTAATTTAATGTGTAATAATTACAGGATGGAGATGGATGGAAAAAGATACTAGTCAACGCTCGGCAATGTACGTGATACTATCTGAATTATGCAATCCCTCTATTTATAAGAAAATAATTGAAAAATTATTCTTTATAATTAACCAAAATGTGAAATTAAGCTAACTCAGTTCATTTAATGACTAATATTTAGAGGATGGGGATGGATGGAAAAGGATACTTTGACGCCCAGGACTACAGGAGAATTCCCCGAATTGCGCATTCATGCTAAATGTGTCAAAATAATTAAAATATTTACATGAATAATAAACCAACATAGAGAAATATGCAAGTTTTGTCAATTTAATGTGCAATAATTACAGGATGAATGGAAAGAACAAAATAGATATTTTCCGTAATTTTACGGGTCTTTTCCGTAGTCCGTAATTTTGTTCCGAAATCCATAAGAATTATTAAAAATCCGTAACGATTAACATCTATGTACTTCCAATATCATATTTGTGCATCATCATTAGTTTGGTGGCGCCACCTATCGATCATACTATGAGATAAAAGATTGCAATGTTGATTTTCCAGGAGTATTTTCCGATTTTCAAGGAGTTTAGCGCTAAAATGAATAAAATAAGGAGTTTTCAAGGGCCCTTATAAGAAAAATCTTAAATCCAGGAGTTTTCAAGGATTTCCAGGAGGCGTACGAACCCTGTTATAAACATACCTTTACTAATTGAGCAATTTTTTTATTATGGAAATATAATTTAAGCCCCAAAAGATAATAAAAATAAGGCATTTTCAGAATTGTAAGAAATCAGTAAACAATAATAAAAATTCTTACCCATAATCATCTCTTGGTGGCATCCCCATAGATGGACTTGGTCTATCATAGGGGGAAGGGTAGGGCCTCATTCTGGGTGCCATTGAACTGTATCCACGGTCAGGATAGAAATCACCACGTCCACCTCCAAACGGTGGTCCATCAAATCTTCTGTTGTAGCCATTAGAATAGCCACCACCACCACGTGGTCCACCAAAACCACCTCGTCCCCTTAAAGAGAAGATATTTCTTTATTTATATATATACAATGAAACAATTAATTTGTTTTATTATATATTATAATAAAACAAATTTAAGACATTTGTTTTTATTACAACTGAAAACATTGAATTCGGGTAAATAGCGGGTAAACATAATTGGGGTATTCCGATATCAGATTATCAGTTTGGTTGATATTCCGGTATTTTCGGTAATGATCAACAGATATTTTCTCTTTTTGTACTTCCAACGCTGACAAAATTGGTTTTCTTAAACTGCCTTTTGTTTTGAAACAGAGCAATGATAAAATACAGAAATATCTCACTGGAGACCAGGGATAGTCTGACAAATCCTGTGCATCTAGTGGAAAGAGAAACTAAAGTTGAAAGTCATTCAGGGTTACGTTCAAATATTTATAGTAAATGGTCCCACCCTTCTGTTATTTATTTATACTAAACAAAGAATAACTTTGAAAAAGGAAAGAAACTGATAGTAATTTATCAGGTAGATAGGGGGACTGCACTATGTAACAATTTTCTTGTTTTTCTACTTTGTTTCCTTCAGAAGTGAAGTGAAAGATGATGTTTTGCCTCTTTTTACTTTTGGTTATTTTTAAGGAGGCAAGAAATTCCACAGATCGATTTATGAATTATTTTCAGAGATCATAAAAAAAAGAGGGGGGGGGGGCAAAGCAGGAAAATATTAAGAATAAAATTAGAAAAAATAGGGACTCTGCGCTCCCTGAGTACTGATAATTTTGGGTACACTCCAGAATCTCATGAACTAGTTGGCATCTGTGAATATGAATTTATGGGGAGGGGGAGGGGGGGGGGGGGGTAACTGCCACAAAAATCAACTTCAGTTTGAGTTCTGTCCAAAGTTATTTCCCCACTTTTGTTTCGCAGTTTGATAATTTTAGTAAACATTGATCTACAAGTTTCAAATTCAAGGATTTTTTCAGATTTTGAATAAAAACAGATTTCCTAACGTTTATTTCAGTTTACTTTTAAATTCACCATACATTCTTAGTTTCTAGCGTAAAGAACTAAAGCTTAAAATTTCCCATTTTTCCCAGGTCAGTGAAGTTTAATGGCCAGTTGTTGACAGCTGTAAAATGTGCAATGGTTTTTTTTTTTCCAACTTGCTTAATGTTATGAAAAATTGTGTTTAAGTATGTTATATAATAATTTAGAAATTTGCTGTTATCACTTATTTATCGATTTACTATACAGTAGACATAAGTCAAACAACCGAATCCTTCTCCCCATGTCTTGAGCTGGTGAGTACTTTGTTCAGGTGCAAAATATCACTATATGTTTGTTAGCAAGAAAACTCCCCTTAGCGAATCTACCTTTATACAATCCGTTATTTGGATGTTGAAGCAGGAAGAGAATTTTCAAAATTGGGGAAAAGTTAAAGAGAATGGATTTTTTTTTATTATTAATTGATAACAACACAAGACAAATTCACAGAGATATTTAAATTTTTTAATGAGTAATATTGTTAACATGCTTTTATTACTACTATCTTCTCATTTTTAACATTTAATAAATTTTCAAAACTTATTTGAAGTCTTTTTTCTAAAACTAATTATTTTCTATAAGTTAGCGTCACGATCCCCATCTTTTCCATTTTCAAATTTCAATTTTTCATTTATCCCTTTTCATTATAAGTCTTTTCAGGTGTTTTATAATATGTGTTTTCCCAATAAATCATTAAAAAAAAAAAAAAAAAAAAAATTCTCATGAAGCATTCAAATACTTTTGAAGGCAATTTTAAATTCATTTAAGTTTTCTCATCTTGATCCTTTTAATTTTTACTTTTCCAAGTTGAAGCATTTGCTATTAATTATTTCTTTTATTTTCAAGAAGCCAGACGACTAATTTTTCTTTAATTTAGAGGGTTTTACCAATGATTTTTGTCAATTGTTGATAAATTTATATTCTTGTTCTTATTTTTTGATCATTTACTCTAGTTTTTCAATCATCACGATCGCAATATTTCGGTCTTTTTTCCACATTATATTATTGGATGTTATAAACTCATTTGTCTTATCTCTCTTTCTATGTTTTTTAATTTAAAAAATGTTGTTTTGCATTACTAGAAACATGCCATTTTATTACAATACTCTGATCAATGGGGGGAAAAGGGTGTGAACAGTCCTTGGCCACGGGTAAGTTGAAAATTGAACAGATTGAAATTAATAATTCTTAACAATTAGCATGTCCAAAAACACAACTAAGCAAACATTTTAGGAATACATACATGTTTATTTTTATACATCATCGATGAGAGATTAATAACTTAAAATAGGATATAATCTATAAAAGGAAATTTCTCTAAGCGAAAAACTGTCGTGTATAAACTTTGAAAATTGTGAAATTCTCAAGATCTAGCTTTAAAATTAATATGAAGTATGTCTGGGTTAGTATCCTTCAAATGTGCTATTTTAGTCAATGCTACACACATTCTTAATTTCCGTATGGTCGTTTATAGCTATAGTTTCCGCAAGGTTGTTGTAAGATTTCATTAATTGCCAGTTTTTCAAGTTTAATTGCCTTGTGGTAACTGGAGAGTGGGAATTTTAAGCTTTACAAAAAATCCTATTAACAATGCAAGCAAAACTGTAATGCTACTTATTTGGCGATACTCTGAAGCAAAAGATTAACTGTCACTTATCATCGAAGTATTCACATGATAGCAAAATTTCTAGAAGAAACACATTCACAAAACTTCTTAAAATCAGAGCTTGACTTACATTATTTATTTAACTTAAAACTCATTACTTAAAAGCTATGGGAAAACAAGATGAATTACCTGTTCATACCCCCCCTGGCTCGACCTTGCGAGCCTGGCTCATGATGCAATTTACTCTTTGATTGCTAAAAAGAGAAAACAAAATTAGCATATGATTTTATAAACCAAACCAGATTTCATAAATTCATACACAGGCAGGGTGGCAACGGTTACCTTACACCTTTCTGGTAGGTCAGACGGTCTGGGTCTCAACAACAGGCAGGGTGGCATATATGCAGGCAGCATATTCACATATACAATTGATGCAGTTGCCAATTTTAAATAAATGAGCCCAAATGCATAATAGTCTGAAACTCTCTACACCAACATATTTTAGCACAATTTGAATGTCTCATTTTTACTTTCCCAGAACTGACAATATTCTGCTGGTTAAACACAATATAAATTGAAAAAAAAAAAAAAGCTTTTCACTGTCCTTCCATACACAACATGGGAAAGTAGAATTTTTTTTAATCTCACACGAAATTGAGGGTGTTAGCAGATTCAATTCAAAACAATACTATATAAATCTTATTATTCAAAATTGTCAAAAGAAAATAAGGGTGTAAGATGATAAACCAGATAAAATAGTTTCAATAATTTTGCATAATAACAAGTGTGATTAAAATTTATTCTCTACTTTTCAATCAATGTGAAACTGTTAAAGATAGGACATTGAAAAACCCTTTTCTCCTAATTTGATTACTTTGTTTCTATCTCTAGTTTCAGTTTTTCCAGTGCCATGTCAATCAATATTATCAAAAAGGACTCGCTATTAGAAAATTGAGTCAAATATGACTTTTTTCCCTATCGTTTATTATTTAAATTTTTTAAATTTATATTGCACTGCTGTTCTCAGTATAAATATGTGGTATATTTGTACATTTAAAATGAATTACACTTAAAAATTCCAAAGTAAATCTAGCTATTTTATATTTATGTTTAAAAAGTGCAATAACAAAAATTAGAATTGTTTAGTTTAAAAAAGTTTAATTTATTGCACTGTTGTTCTCTATCATAAATGTGTATGGTATATATGTGTAATGTGCAAGACATCAGCTTCAACCCCCCCCCCCAATTTTAAAATTAAAATTATAAATATTAAAAAGTAGCAATAAATAATTCGCAAATTTGAAAGTATGACCCATACTTTTGAGCTGTAAAAACCAATCTAACTTGTGATTTTACAAACCAAAAGAAAGCTCTGATATATATATAAATACAAAATTATCAAATAAGTCAAAAGTTATGTATTAAGTAGATCAGAATGACTTAACTTGATTATTCTCTTTTGGAGAATAAAGCAAGAAAAATATCATATTTGAAAATTGGAAGTGAATACATATTTATCAGTAAATAAAAAAATTATAACAAAATAATTCAAATTAGAAGTGAATAAATATTTTACAAGTAATTATATTATTTTCAATTTCCATTTGCATAGCTTTTAGAACATTTAATAAATACAGTTAAATGTATTTTTAGATACAATCCCATTTTCGGATACATGAAATCAGTGGTTGCTTTTTCATAAAAGTGGGTTTTCAGAACAAATTTAAAAGTTGGGTCAATTTTTTATTTTAATAAGCTTTTCAAAAAAAATTTATGGTAAGAATTATTTTTTAAATTTTTATTATTCTCAATACTATTAATCTTCATTTAAAACTAAAGTTATTAAGATGAAACAAATATTACTAAATCAAAATTATAAAAATGTAGTTTTAGATGCAAATGCATCAAATTCAAATGGCTGAAATTTAAGTAACCAAATTATTAGACTAATGTTATTCAGAGAATAAATAATATGTTTGAAAGGAGATTTTACATATAATAACCTGAAAAACTGTAAAAATTTTAATCAATGTATTATACAGATTGCAAAGTGAAAAATATTTTCACAAAATTAAATATACTGGCACCGGAGATCACATACAAATGCAGTTTCCCCCAAGATATTGCCAAACAGTCCTTTAAATTACTAACCAATAAATGAAAGACTGAATTAAGAATGCATAAATATACATACTTTTGGCAAATAGAAAAGTTTTCCCACAGAGAATTTCAACTTTCAAATTCTTAATTTACAGATTGTCTTAGATCAAATTACATGGCATAGCCCAGGTCGTAAATAGGTATGTAATACTTAACTCAAGTTCCTATACGCTCCGGCAACAGTAAAAAGCAAAAATAAATAAATAATAAATAACCTATCCTTTCTGTCAGGGTTTTGGACAAGATGTAATCTGTGGTAGTTACCGTACTGTCTAAAACCTCACGTTAAAATATGTAAAAATAAACAATATCAATAACTATGTGTAAAAATTTTAAAATTGAAAACAATATATATATATATATATATATACTACAGTTATATTAATTGATTTTAGATTACCAAGTAAGTCCAACACATTAATGCAAAATGTATGATATTTTTGTTATATATATATATATATATATATATATATATATATATATATATATATATATATATATATATATATATATATATATATATATATATATATACACACACACACCACACAGCCAGGGTTCCCACTAAGTCAGGAAAAGAGGGGGAGAATTTCTCTCCTTCCAAAAAATTTTGGGAGAGATTTTCTGTCATAAGGAGAGACACTTAAAATTTCATTTTTTTTTTTTTTTGCCATGCTAATTTAGAAAGTAATAAAAAAGAAAGCATTAACTATAACTCATATTCTTCGACATTTAAATTTTTTAATTCTTAAAACTAACATTCTTTTAACATTCCCCCTGCACGTTACCCTGACTTCCTGTCTTCTGTACTTCCTGACTTCCCCCATGCACGTTATGATTTTATTTGCTGACATAGAAACGTCTACATGGGTTATTTTATATTTTGATTTTTAAAATCATTTTATGATCAATGTTCATGCAGCAATAGCAATTAAAAACTTTAACGATTTTTAATCACCGAAGGCAAATATCGACGAAAACTATTTCACTAGGCAAATAGAATTAGGTAATAAATTTGACTTTATGTTTGAAAATGGATTCCTTTTTTTTTTTTTTTTTACAAAACTTGAGAGAACATAAGGGTTGCAACGTCCTATTGTTGAATCTCAAGCCAGTCATGTGATTTTAGCCATTTTGTTTGACTCGACTTTTTTCTTTTTGTTTTCAAAATATCCCTTTATTTCATAAATAATACGTTTGTAAAATAATTTTCCTGTATAAAACGCGAAACAATTACAAACACTGTAGTCGATGCAAACAGATTGGAAAAGTGGGAAATATTTTTCAAATTAAACGAGGTATGCCGAGAATAGCGTACAAATGCAGATTTTCGTGATGCTGCTGCAAAATAACCTTTCATTTTATTAATAATACGGTAGAAAAATGGTTTGGTTTTTATTATTTGTATATTAAACAACATAATTATAAAAAAAATTCAGTTGATGCAAATATATTGTGAAAATGGCAAAAAGATATTCATTGGTCATCTCTCCTCAGAAACTGTGGGAATCGCCGTATGCGAATGCCGTTTTCGCAATCGCGGAGAAACAGATTTTCAGATCATGTAAGAAAGGAATGTCTCTGATAAAAAATTCGTTGCTTTGTTCAAATTTTGTGACATTTTTTGGGCATATATGGTCAATTTCACGACATTTTCGGGATTTTTGTAATCTGTAGACATACTGTGTACGGGGGAAAGGATTTTCGTCTGCGGAAAGAGGAAAATTTCTCAAGCAAAACACAAAAAATGCGGGAAGTATGCGGAAAGAGTATAATTCAAATCCGGGAAAGAATCCTATAAAAAAAAAAGCAAAATTTTATTTGATCGAAATTGCGACCCGCGCAAGCGGGGGAGACACTTATAGTTTTCTATAAAATATCTCTCTAATTAGAAACACGTAGTACTTTTAGTGTGCCCAAATCGCGATTGACTGCGATTCACATGTAGCTACGAAATCGTAACAACGAGGCAACTGATCGCGATTTGAGGTTGCGAAGCAATCGGCCCGATGCCCGATCGGGCTTCGGATTTCTCGGTATCCAATTTGAAGGAAAAAATAATTTTAGGCCGGAACTGGAGAGAGAGAAATTATCGCGCAGTCTAAATTTTTACGCGAGATTTTTTATGGATTTCACGAGAATCTCGCAGGTTTGCGCTGAAATGGGAACCCTGCACACAGCCATTAATTACACACTCTGTTACATTTAAAGAAATAGAATTTGCATTAGGTTTAGGAATTTGTATTAGGTTTAATTTAAAAATAAATGTACATTTGTACTACAAAAAGTGAAAAGTAATATGAAACTGATACATGAAAATGTAAAAAAATTGCAAACACTTCATAAACATATAAGTATGCAATACAAAAGAAACTTTAATAATCTGGCACAATCGGTCCTCTTAACATCCAATAACACATAACCAGTTTAGCCGCTGTGTTTGTATCAGGACGATTTCTGAATTTTTAATGTATTACTCCAAAGTTAGAAAATATTCTTTCAATTGATGCAAAACTTGCAGGTCGTGAAAGTAGTAAAGCAATATGTTATACAGTCTTTTGAAAATCCTTCTATTTCTAGTGTTTTTCCAACTGCTGTCCACCATGTGACAGGACTAATCCTTTTTGCAGATGCAGTGAAGTAGGTAGGAGGAAATAGCACAGCTCCAGCTTAATATGCTATCAAAAGAGAAATGCTGTTGGGATACTTGTTTACTAGCCATGAGCATGCAATTTCTTTTTGATTGTCAAGACAGACCTTTTCCCCTGTATTTAGGATTTAGCAAGTAGGCCAGGAAGTGAAAAAGTTTCATGGCTTGATTTATTCGATTTGTAACTTCTTGAATTCGGGGCTGTAACGACTCTCCTTTTAATAACATGAACCATGTAGTATGGAAGGCTTCATGAATGGTAGCAAACACAACATTCTAATCTGATTTTGAAATTTTATTTATTGATTTGAAATATAAGATATCTAGCTTCTTGCCACAGCTATATAGGCCCAATGGTAAAGATTTTTTAAGAAGTTTAAATTGAAAATTCTAAAAGAAAAAATAATTTTGTCTACTTTTTTTTTGTTTTAGTCTGTTAGTATAACTACGAAAATCTACTGATTTTCATGTAAAATTTTTCATATTTTAACAGCTTTAGGTTTTAGACACTTCAGTACGCTTTGAAACGGTAAAAACCACATGTCCTGTCCAAAACTAAACCCTGCTTTCTATAGAAAAGAAGACGGTTTAAATCCCACAATGAGTTCCAAAAACTCATCGGACTTCATTTAATGTATGTACAATTTACATTTTTATGTGTTTGCTTGATAAATCACACAAAATAATATATAGTATTAATTTTTTTTTTTTTTTTTTTGTTAAAATGCAAAGATATACACACAACTTTTTGCCAAACTATAGAATTGTGCTAATCTTACTTTTTAGATGTGGCAAAATAAGTAAAAGATAATCTAAATAATGCATGTATTCAATGTATTTTAAAAAAATAGATATGAAGGAATTATACAGATTCAGTTCAAACATAGTTGAAAAGAACATTCTTCAATCTTTCCGATGGTGTCAAGATGGAAACTCTGTGATAATTTTGGTCACTAAGGGTTAAGGGAACAATGTGTGAAAACCACTCAAAATCGTGATAAAACATAACAAAATAGCGAATTTAAATTTTTAAAAAAAAATCTCTTCAAGGCATGTCATCCTGAGTAAGTCTACCACTTTTGTCATCACCCAACACTTTAATCACCTCAGGCAAGAAGCCGACCGATTGGGTTCAGCTTTATAAAACCCTAATCGCAGAATGCACTGACTGTGCGATGGTTGACAAGAAAATAAAGATATTTTACTACAGATGCCACACACAAACTAAAAAAAAACCTTTTTATTATGCTTAACATTTAAAATAAGCAATCCCAATTTGCATTGAACATTAATATTTTAAATAATTTTTTGATCAATATAACTATAAATTTTAGAGCATACTCATTGAGAACCAACCACTGCCCTAGTCAATTGCTTAGATTTAACAGATTTCTTTGTGGGTTTTTTTATTTTCAACAATTATTCATTCTAAAAATGCATAGTACAAATATCTTAAAATATTTCTGGAAAAACCAAAAATAGTTTATTAACATGAGAGCACATGCAGCAATTTAAACTTTAAACTAATGAATCATTTTATTGGACTTACCTCAACACTCAAGGAAGATCCTCTAAAATAAAAGTTGTTCAATGCTTTCAGAGCTTCTTCAGCTTCTTCTTCAGTACTCATATGCTAATAATATAAGGTCAACTCCATTAAAAGTTTAATTAAGCAAAAAAAAGAAAATAAGAAATGTGAACAAAGATTTACAAAATCAACTAACATTCATTAATTTCAAGTTTGGAATTATTTTTATGGTTCAACAGACATTTTTTACTGTGCTTGTAAGCTTAAGTTTCATAAAATATTTTGAAAAAGTTTACTTGATAACCGTTATCACATGAGTTGTGTGTAAGGCAATAATAATTGATTTCCTGTTTAGTTAGCAAAAATTCAGTCCCAAAAATGCACTGTGGCTTCTCTGTTATTAGTAGACAAAGAGTAGGGGTTGTCACAGAAGATTTATAATTAACTAATCCTTTTTTGCTGATTAGCAATTTGGTTAATCAGGAATAAATAAAATCTGATGTAGGCAGCACATGACTTTCCCTGCAAACTCATATTCACTTTTTGCCAAGTAGAAAAAAATCTGTAAATTTGGGAAATCTTTATTAAATGGAAAAAATAGATCAAACTGCCAATGGCTTAAAGATAAACTTTAAATTAGAAAAGGTTAAGAAAGACAAGAAATAAGTTTTTAAAATTTAATAATAAATACCAAAAATGAGAAGATAGCAATTATAAATGAATGTTAATAATTTATATCGCTAAAAATTATAAATATTTATGTGAATTATTTTCAGATAAATGTAATGTTTCATATTTTATTATGAATCTTTTGAATATCTTGATACTTTAAGCTATTCTCAAACATATAATTAATGAAATAAAAGGTTATTCTCTTTAATTAAAACAATGAGAAGTACTTATAAATATAGTCATTTTGGGAGCATAAACTAAAATTTGATATATTTGCATCTGTACTACTTACATGCCCATAATTTTAATTACATATTAATTTACTTTTCACTTTAATAAATGTAATTTAAAGTCATTAAAATAATAAACAAAAGTATGCAAAACTTGAAATATATAAAAAAAATACACAAAAAATGACCAATTTTGGAAACAACTAATGAAGAACATGAAAACCTTCCTCCTATAATTCATGAGTATTAAATAAAAGTTTAGTTATTATTAAGAAATATTTACAAAATTTAATTTCATGAACATCTAATTTATGGATCAAATATTCTTCCATAAAGAAATATGCAGATATTGTTTATAAGATATATTCTTTGATAGCTATGATTTTAAAACTATGTTTAGAAAAATACAAGCTTACTTTAATTTAAATGCATCTACAGATAAACAAATGTATATTTTAAAATGGTCTGCATTCTATAATGCTCAACCATTTATACCTATAAAAAGATGACTTTAAAATTTTTAATTGTGTCTCTACTATATACTCTAAAACACCATTTCATAATAAAAACCTCTCCCTAAAGTACAAGAAATCAGAATCTTTTAATGAAAGAATTGTGAAATCTCAAAATAGCTTGGGGCCCTCCAAGACCACAGCTGCACTTTCAGGTCTAGGATACCCTACTGAAAGATCTTGAATTAGGATTAGGTTTTCAGATTTTTCACTTTATTACCAATGGACAAACAGACAAACAGATGCACTCTTTATTATGTTAACATATTTTGCCTTATGTACTTTGCCTGGAATCTACACAGTATTCAAACGGTTTGTGAATCTTTTGGCAGAAGGTCGGAGAACTACCATTCCAGTCCTGTAGAGTGAAGAAAAACACGATGTGTTCAATTTCTGTATTTGCAACTGTGTAACAATATTTTTCTGTCAGATTTCTTGGTTAGGAAACCCTTGTATTTTGAAGTAGAAAATTTGATAATACAAATGTCTTCCTTTAGGAAAAGAAATACAAAGAAAAATTTTACATTTTACTCAGTGTTAGAAATTCCAAATACTGATCTACAACTTGCAAAAATATGACCATGTGTATTTTTTTTCTTCCATTAAATTCCATGATAACCTTTATTTAATACCATCTAGTCTAAATTTTTTACATATATTTAGCACTTATTTTACCTACCCAGAGACTGGAAGCTGCATCTGTCGTACCAGTAAAGGATTGCCGAATCCAATATCAGGAAAAGGAACTACTACAGTTGCACCAAAAATTTATTTTGATTTTTCTGACTATAAGTGCTGTTAACTGTTCAATTCTTAAAGCTGGTCCTATTCTATTTTAGAGTTTACTTAGATTAATGCAACTGAGTCAACCCTCCCTGAATGTGGGTCAAACCTTGACCCACAAATTGCTCAAGATCAATTTTCTATTTTGGTGTGAAACATACTTTAGTAGTATTTTTATTTTGATAATAAATTATACAGTCTTTAAAAATTGTATCAAGCATGTCTGTGGATGCAAAACTTTTTTTTTCTTTTAATTAGATTTGTAAAAAGTGGGTCAACTTCCCCCTACTTAAAACAAAAAGCACATTGATTTTTGATTGAAAATATTCGAAATTAGGGATGTCTGAAAAAATAACTATCTATAATTAGATCACTCATAGTTTGGCGAATTTGATAGTTTGTTTACTCACTAAATAAAACATTTTATTGCAATTTGGCATTACGACGATTGACAATATGAACCCTGACAAAGAGGATAGTCACTGAAAACGACATTCCACACAAACTAGAATCAAAAGAAATTTATCATTCAAATGTTTGGGGAAATCAAAGTCATCATCTCAGCAGTTTGTCCTTTCTATCAACAGGTGGTCACAAAAAACTCATTTTGAAATTCCCTGAAATATTCCCCTCTTGAAGGATGTTTGTCGAGGTCAAGTCGCTTGATGATGAAAACTTACACTTCAGCTGCTTGTTTAGAAGTATATTTAAAAGAGATGGATGATGGGTCTCGTGACACACGATGAAAAATATGGCATTATGGAATGAACAAGCATTGTTCATTCAGCTAAAAGAAAATTAATTTTTAAAGTCAGAAAATGAAAAAATCAACTAAGAAATTCACAATTTTCCCTAACTTTCAACGGAATTCCCCGATATTTCCAGAAGCATAAAATTCCCTGATAATTATAGATTTTCCACATCTATGGTCACCCTGATCAATCCACAGACTATGTATACCATCAGGCATTTGAAAACCTTTAGACTAAAATAAATTAGACTTTCATAATTATCAAAAAGTCAATTTAAAAAGTATGTCCATGTATCAAATGTGAATAACTGCATATATATGCTCTGAACTTACCACGAATCCATATTTATTGATAACATCACATTCAGCAACAGTTCCATGTTTGGAAAACAAACTGAACAGGTCATCATTGGTACAGCCATCAGGCAGATGTCCAACAAACAGTTTAGTTTTCTGAAAATAAAAATTTCATAACTAACTGAATATAAAAACACATTACAAAATAAGAAAATACTAAATATTTCATAAAAAACAAGAAGATAAATTAAAGGAACTAATAAAAATTCACACTACAGATGTGTTATTGAATAAATAAAGGAGATACTAATCTGCATACAAATATTCAGACATGGTACAGCCCTCCACCAGAAAAAGCTGAACTTTATAAAAGGTCAAACGCAACAAGTTTGAATTCATGCAAACACACTATATATATCTAGAAGTGGCAGAAAAAACCACAAATAAAAAATTTCAAATTTTTTTATTAACATATTTGATTTAAGACATTTATGATCTTTATTGTGGGAAAAGCACATAAGTTAGTTAGGCTTCTAAGATGTTAAAATAAGAAAAATACTTATAGCAGTGAGGTAAAATATATAAATTAAGAAAAGAGTACTTATGTATTATCCCGTCGACTGTTGGCAAACTTTTAGTTGGCGACAAAAAGTTCACGAAACGTAGTCAATCAAATGTTGTAACCAAAATATTATCGCCAACTACTAAGTTTTGTTTACATTTTAAAAAAACTTTGCATTTTCATCACATGAAAATTTAAGCAAACAAAACACTTAACATTTTGCGCTTTATAATCTCATTGTTATAGGCTATACCTACACACTTCCCTGATGTAATTATTCCAATCTATAACTGTCTTGTTAGCTAAATCCATCTGCTCCTTTCCCCAATTAATTGATGTCAATTCTCTAGTCCAGCTGTAAACAAAGCGTAGTGCAGTTACAAATGAAAGTCTGGATCCCTCAAACCATGCGTCTTTTCTAATAGCTACATTTTTGACAGTTTTTTACATTGCATCGCCAGAGTTTGTCTGTTTTCACACAAAGACCCATATCGTGACCATTATCGCACATTTTTTTAGATGCCAGAATTCCATATTGTTGAAAATAGGCCACTGCATGCTCTTCTGTAGTAGGCAAGTCCCAAATGTTAATCATTTTGCCGACAGAGAAAAAAAACAGCATGCTGTAATATGCGCACTTACCAAAGCAAAAATGGATGGCTTCCGTTGCAGAGATCAAGGTTTGCACAGTGTGTTGTGATGTCATAGTTTTCGACTGTTGGTGCGAAATCTGGCCTTTGGCGACAGTTTCGATTTCGACTGAAATGGGCAACGGGATAATACGCAAGTACCAAGAACAGTTATTGTTTATCTAGCTAAAATGCATAACAAACTTCATAAAAATTAAATTTGTATTCTAAAAACAAAATAAAATTTAAAAAAGTTGACAGCATTAAAATTTTCTTTCCTCGATATTTCAAAATCTTTGATTTTGACTTATGTGCCTCTTTCCACAAAAAAAAAAAAAAAAAAAAAAATGCCTGGCAAAGTATAGTTTACACTTTTAACAAAAACTTTTTTCTCCATGTGTTTTATGTTTTCATATCCCATATCCTCTAGAGTAAATCCGGATAACAGTCCCCCACTCGTATTTTTTCGAAGTACAAAATTACACCAAGTTGGTGCATTCCCCAGTGTTTTGAAATAGGCTCCACCCGACCAAAGTGAGGTCGTATTCTTCCGTGTTTAGAAGACTCCTCCTACCAAAGTGGCGTAAGCTACTGTATTCTGAACTTGAATTTTGAATGTAAATGATAGTGTAATGAAATTTGAATAAAAGTGAATAATACTCAAAATCAAAAACTTTACAAAATAAGATTTTGGTTAATTTTAAAAAAATTATGTAACTTAGTGAATTGCAGAATAAAAAATTGAAAATTATAGAAAACATGATACTTGAAAGCTTTTTGTCAATTTAAAACAATTTATAAAACTTGGTAATATTAAAATTTTTTGGGGATTTTGCAAAAAATCTCAAAATTTGATACTTAGGAAATGCAACACTTTACGAAAACTACAAAAAGATACTTAAATACAAAACAAAATACAGTACAACCTCGAAAATCCGGACTCGTCAGGACTTTGCCGATTCCGGATTATAGAATTTGAATAAAATTCCGATTTAATATTAACTAAATACGCTATAAAGCACTATTTTTAGCAAAAATAATGGCTAAAGTTAAGTTAATCAATTAAAACATATTATTTAATTTCAAAAATAGGGCAAAAGAAATTTCTAAGAAAAAAAAATACACAATAATTTAGAATGTGTGAACGAAACGAAATGATAAAATCACATTTTATCATTTCGTTTAAATATTTGAATTAACATTTGTTATTTCATTAATTTTGGTTTATGGGAAATCAGTTTTCTTTATCCTGTAGATGGACATTATTTCTGCTCTGTTTTATAAAGCTTCTTTGTTCAAGAACTTTAATAGCATGATCGATTGTTTGCATAAGATTATCAATGGGTATTTTTTCTTCTCCGCATTTATCATCGCTACTTTTTGAACATTTTTTATTTAATATCATATCGCGAACTACGCCATCACTCAATTTATTTACGATTGGCGCATCATCATCACAGTGCAGAACTTCCGTTATATCGGCTTTGTCGAGATTTAATGAAGCGCCGGAAGATTTAATGAAGTGCCGAGATTTAATAAAGATCGAGGATTAACACTTTTGACGATATCTTTAAAGGTGTAAATGTGTTTAAAATGTTTTCGCTATTAACGAACGAAAAACAAAACATAAGAACTTAAAAGTTTTATTTATTTTCCAGCATCTATATAATGTTATGTTTAAAAAGGCTGATGACTCTGAAAAAAGTATAAAAACTTTATTAGTAATAGTCAAATACGTAAAAAATATCGCAGTAGATAAAATAAATATCTTTTCCAAAACAGAAAAATATTTCTCCTCTCAATGATTTTTCTAAATTACCATGAGTCATTACTAGGCTGCAGCACCGGGACATAGTGGGGCAGGGAAAGTGAAGAAAGGAATTTGCTTAGCTCCTAATCGTAAACGCTGCCGACCCCTTTGAGAAGTCTGTGCGTTAATGACCTTGTTGCTCAGTTCTGTGCGATACGATATTATTTAGTTATTTATTTGATATTTATAGTATTATGTAAATATGGCTTTCTAAACAAAAAAGGCAAAATATAGTTGATTTCAAGCTGACATGTTTGAAGAGAACTAAAAAATCGTCAGATATCGGGAGGGGGAGGAGATTCTGAAGACAAAACAGAATACATTGAAGAATGGAATTCGTACTACGAAGTGAACAAAATAAATTTCCGTAAGCCTTAATATGAATTTTCAGGATTTTTAGATTTAATTGAACAATCTGTAATAAAATGTTACGATAATGTTTTAAAGTGTTTAATATTAAAAATTACATTGTTTCAGAAAAATGTCTTTTTCAATAATGAGAAAAGGAAATTTTGATAATAAAAGTTCCATATTTAAATAACGATGTATACTTTACATGAAATAATTTATCGGGGGTTGTGACTTGAATAAGGGGGAGGAGGGATTAACGATAACAATTAATTCAAGCTCCAACCACGAGCCGATCTACGGCCGTCCATTTAAACTTTCGTTTCATTTCCGGGTTCAGAAAGTCGACCGGAAAAAATACGGTATTTGCTTATAAAATATAATTCCATATAAATAATTTTACCCTGTTGTTTTAAATCCGCGACTTCGTCAGTCAGGAAAAAAATAAAAAAAAAAAACGAAAATTTGGAAAACGTCCGGATTTTGGAGGTTTCCGGATTTTCGAGGTTGTACTGAATTAAAATATGGGATAAATTAATAAATTAAACAAAAGAGGTACTTATTTAACTCATAAACCTTCAGGACTCATTTACATCAACAACCATACTACCATGTTTTACAGAACTACACTCGCACCAAAATCCATTCAACCATATTCAGGGTTCACAACAAATTTTTATTATGTTCCTAGGAAAAAAGGGGGCCAAAATGTGATAATTATCAATTTAAAAAAGAACAAAAATGAGACCATTCAAAGAAAAAAAAGATGATTGCATATCCTAAAAGTTTCCAAGAATTAAAAAGGGCAGGGTACTGCTACCCAAGAAAGAGTACTTAAAACAATGGAAGGCATGAAGTTACCAAGCACTGTTAAATTGAATTTTTTGCTGTGAAAAATTTATCATTGAAAACAGCTATTTGTACATAAAAAAAATTTTATAGTCTTGAGCAGTTGTGCTCATTAACAATTACAGTTATTGAATTTATAATATTTATATAATTTTAGAATTTATTAAATTTACAAAGGAGAATATTAAATTGCTTTTTAATATTTCTCATTCGTGAATGAAGTGAAGGCCCAGACCACTCGTCTGGCCCTAAGGCTTACAGCAGGAATTTGAGTGGTCGGAAAGGAGTGAATGAGCTTAAAGTGACTGATACATTTAAATGTTAATAATATTTTCCAATTTTCGGAAGATGCATGGGGGATGCAACTATTGGGAAATTTTTTGTTAAAAGAAACATTTAGAATTATGTCGATCCACCCCTTCAAATGTGATACAAAAATGAAGATTACATGGGGTCAGTTACATTACATGGGGTCGTAAATCCCAGTTAATTACAGTGTATGCGGCCGTAAATTTACATTATCCTAGACAGAAGGCAATTTTCCATATAAAACTAAGCAAATTCCGTAACCCGTAATATGAGATGAGGATGTTTCCCATAGAAATTATGGAGAATCCATAGTAATCAGCATCTCTACTTTAGGGTTTAAAATTTTAGGAATTTTGGGATGGTATGCAAAAAATAAGGATATTTTAGGACAATTATTTTTTTCGGAAATTTCAGGACATTTACGACCCCCCTGAACATCGAAACGTACATCCAAGTCAATTGTAAACATAAGCAACATACTTCATTCATGTATCTAGAACTTTGTTATTAGGACTAGCGTTTGATAAGCAAAAACCGCTGTTGTCTCTAATCTGTTTTTTGGACGCTGTGTGCTGGGAGTAAAAGAATGAATAGAGCTTGTTACACTAGAAAGCAGACGTTTTCGTGTGACAAGCTCTATTTATTCTATTATCCCCAGCATGCAGCATCCAAAGACAGATAGGAGACAATGCTCGTGTGCAATTCTAGAAGTCAGGAAAACATCTGCATCATAGAAAAGTAAACACGTGCACTCCCACGATAGTCATTCATCAGGGCATTTCAATGACACTGGAAAGTTCCGAGAATTTCGGCTGTTAAAAAGAAAATACATATTTTCCCAGAAAAAGAGGGGGAAAAGAAACCTAATAATGAAAAAAAAGGACTTTTAGGGATTAATTATGAAAAAAGGGACTATTTGTGAGGCCTGCATGTTTCACAGAACTACACACTCACCAAAATCCATTCGACTACATTTCACAAAACCACACTCACCAAAATCCATTTGAACACATTTCACTGAACTAACTCCTGGTCCATTTGCTCATGCTTACCAGCAGTCATAAGGAAACTATGGTACAACTTCGATATAAAGAATTTGGATTTGACAACATTTTTAGAGCGATAAATTGCCAAATGTGATAATCTCTTGATGTGAAATGACATCTCGGTGGTAATGATTTTCTGTTACAGAGTATTATAGTTCTGTTATATCTGTATTTTAGCTTTCTGTTATCTTCAGCAATTCTATTTTAGTTGTGTTGTTGCTTAGTGTTGAAGACCCAGACCGTCCGACTCGTCCAGAGGACTAAGAGCAACTATTTGGACGGCCGGAATTGTTGCTTAGTGTGTAAAAATGCATAAAACATATGAATATCATACAAAAATGAAAGATAGCACATGTCAATGGATAAAATAATGTAGAAAGCATAAAAGTTAGATAGGAATGATTGTTCTCTAGCCACAATGTGGAAACAGCCATTAGTGCAATCTAGATATTCACATGTGTTTTTCTTTGAAGAGTTTTGGATTTCATTAAACCATGTAGTGTTTTTCGATTTTGATTTAAGCATAGCTTCTGCTTTGTTTTAGTGGGTAATTACTACATGAGTATAGTTTTATTAAAATTTTATTAAAGTACAATCTTTTTTCAAAGTATCATTAATCTTTTTTCTAAATATCATTAATATTTTTTCTAAGAATCATTAATCTTTTTCCTAAATATCGTTTTTATAAATTTTGTTGAAGTGTAATCTTTTACTTAAGGAATGATACTTAAGTATCGTTCTTTTGAAATTGTGTTAAAATACAATCTGTTTTCTAAGTATCATTTTTTTATACTTATTTATGTATTACGTTTTTATGCATTTTTGATTTTTAATTATATATTTTTATATTTGTTACACACAAAGCCTAATATGGCATTCGTTAGGACTTTTCAAATGCCATCTTCCTTGGCACAAAAAATGGCGGATAGTGCCAAGATTTTTATACCGAGGCTGCTCCAAAACTATAATCGACAAAAAAAAAAATAATAATAATAAAATTAAAATCAAGTTATAAAGTGCATCAGAAACAAATCAAATGGGTTAATAAAAAAAAAAACCTGCAATTGTCGACTGTCAAACACGTGCATTGTTACTCCGCAAAATGGTAGCACCGTGCGCTTATTGGATGCATTGCACAAGTAGTTAGCAGATTACAACAAAAAATGATCATAATTAGAATGTTTGGTGGCGATTTAGCGAGCTTAGAGGTGTGGGGGATTATTCTCTGGTTCAACCAGTTTTAGTATCTCAAAAATTTAGGAAAAAAGAACTTGCATACAAATGTCACATTATGGAACAGCCCATAACATTTTAGAAAATCTAGAAAAAATAAAAATGGGATTTTTAAAATCACTGCATTTATTTTGCAGGGGGAATAAATTTTCTTTTTTTTTTCTAACCAAATTTAGTTATGGTTTACATTATATATATAATCATAATAAACTTTTAAAGAAATTTAAAGATCTAGAAAAGGCTCAAATCTCTGCGATGAGGCAGTTCTTTCTAAATAAAATATACAGTGCAAATAACAAGCATGCAAATAAAGGCAATATGCTTACTGGAGCACTCATCTTCTATGGTAAAGATCAACAAAAACCTGCAAAAAGAAACAAATTTACATTATACGGCATTGGTTTCTGAAAATACATTTTTATATTCAAAGCAAAATGAATTGCAATTTATAAACTTTTACACAATAGACAATCGTGGGCCAACGGCCGTACCGTGCTGAAAACACCGGTTCTCGTTAGATCACCGAAGTGAAGCAGCATCGGGCGCGGTTAGTACTTGGTGGGTGACCACCTCGGAACGCCGCGTGCTGTTGGCCATCTCGGGTGCGGTATCCCCGTGGTTTGCGTGCTAGATTTGCACGCTGCCACAAATGCCGCCGTGTTCATGCGGAGTACGATCACGTTAAACATGTGGGTCCGTAAGTCCTTCCGAGAGGTTGGTGGTAGGGGAAGGAGGGTACGGTCCCTGTGGATGCCTCCCCCACTGGGTTCCGGTCTAAATTGGGTAGGCACTTCCCGGCCGTCCATACAGTTACCTTACACCTTTCTGGTAGGTCGAACGGTCTGGGTCTCAACAATAACAACAATAGACAATCGTCCTTCCGAGAGGTTGGTGGTAGGGGAAGGAGGGTACGGTCCCTGTGGATGTCTCCCCCACTGGGTTCCGGTCTAAATAGGGTGGCACTTCCCGACCGTCCAAACAGTTACCTTACACCTTTCTGGTAGGTCGGACGGTCTGGGTTTCAACAACAACAACAATAGACAATCGTCGGCCGTCCAAATGGTTGCTCATGTCCTCTGGATGAGTCGGACGGTCTGGGTCTTCTACAATAGACAATCGTTGGGGCGCGGTAGTCCATTGGTTAGCGCGATGGAGTTGCACTCGGTAGGCCCGGGTTCGATTCCAGCTGCTGCCAAAACTGCCACCGTGTTCACGCGGAGTACGATCACGTTAAACATGTGGGTCCGTAAGTCCTTCCGAGAGGTTGGTGGTAGGGGAAGGAGGGTACGGTCCCTGTGGATACCTCCCCCACTGGGTTCCGGTCTAAATTGAGTGGCACATCCCGGCCGTCCAAACAGTTACCTTACACCTTTCTGGTAGGTCGGACGGTCTGGGTCTCAACAACAATAGACAATCGCACCGGCCACACAATTAGCTACCATAAGCCTTCGGGCTAGTCGTGTGGTCTGGGTCTTCAACAATAAACAATAGCCGACCGCCCATTTCGCTGCTCCATGTCTTTGGACGAGTCGGTTGGCCTGGGCTTTCGACAATAGACAATCGTCCGGGGAAGGTAGCCCAGTGGTTAGCATGCGGGAATTGCACTCTGTAGACCCGGGTTCGATTCCCTCCGCTGTCAAAACTGCCGCCGTGTTCATGCAGAGTACAATCACGTTAAACATGTGGGTCCGTAAGTCCTTCAGAGAGGTTGCCAGTACGGGAAGGAGGGTACGGTCCCTGTGGATGCCTCCCCCACTGGGTTCCGGTCTAAATTGGGTGGCTCATCCCGGCCCATCCAAACAATTACCTTACACCATTCTGGTAGGTCGGACAGTCTGGGTCACAACAACAATAGACAATCATCCAGCAGTGGACACCTTCACCTATAACATTAAGTTGTATGGAACTTTTGTGAATTGGATGTAAGAATGAAAATCCAGCAGTGGGCATTCTCTCTTCAGGGATGCTTGAGTTTGTTTCCTAAAAACATCAGTTGTCTAGTACCACTACTTGACTGGAGTTACAAAAGATTAGATTTTATATTTAGTCTTTGCCAGATTATAGTATTTTGGTTTTAAAAATGTATCTTTTTTCCCAACATTTACACAAATATGGCTATTGGTCATGTATGTTGCAATGCAATGCTAAAACAAAAATTTGATAAAATTAGTTAAATCTACAAAAAAGTTGTCTAGTTGCACTTTTGACAGGGTGGGAATAGTTTTAACCGGTTAAAACCGGTCTGTCCAAAATGCCTTAAGTGGTTTAAACCACCTGAAAGTGGTTTTTTGTTATTTTTTTTAACCAAAATAGTGAAAAAAAAAAAAAAAATTAACATTTGCTCAAATATAAATAGCCATTTATTTCTTAATTTGCAGCAATACAGGTTTTAGAATTAAGCATTCTGTAACAATTAACTAGTTGGCTGGATCGTTCATTTCCTAAACAATTTCAACTTTTGTCTTGAACAAAACTAAATGTTGAAAATAATCTTTCTACACTTGCTGATGATGCAATGCATGATTGCAAGTGAATTACAAGTTCATAGAATTTAGGTTCAATATGTTTCTTTAGTGATAACCACCATGATATGGAATTTACATTTACAGCAGAAACTGAAATATATGATTTGGGAAAAGGATCAGTTTGTGATTGCTATTGGATTAATATAGGTAGAAAATCTGTATTTATCTCTAACAACAGTTGACGTACATATTCTTCCTGGAGATGGAGTTCAACTTCTAAACTTTGAACTTTGGATGCAACATATATGCAGCAAAATGAACTGGTGTTAAACATTGTTCAAGCCTATTATTCAACAATGTCTCATAAGATTTCAAGTTTTGATTTTCTTGTAAATTTAGAAATTCATGAACAACATCAGCTATTGTGGCATTTTCAGTTTGAAAGCGATCCAGAGCTGCGGCTAAAGGCTTAAGTTGGGTAAAAAATTGCTTGGCTTCCTTATAAAGATGGATATTATTAATGATATTGTTTATATTAGCTGAAATTTCATCTTCATATTTATCAACAATCTTCATCAAAAACTCCCTATTTCTTAAAAAAGAATCAAGACATGTGATTTGACTATTCCATCTTGTTTCACATGGTAATTGGGGAATAACAAATCCATCATATTCGCTTAAATAGCTCTTTGCTGCATGATGATTTCAAAAGTGTTTTTGAACTTCAATTATTTGACTCATAATTGTTTTAACTTAGTTAGATATATCATTTCCTAAAAGGTTTAGAAAATGACATGCAAAAGTCACCATCAATTAATTGATGGGTTTGAAGTTCTTTGTGCATTTTTTTCATTTTGTGATCACTATCACTGACGAAGCTTTTAACATTACAATTGTATTTCATTTCAGCTTCTTTTGCTAAAGATAAACAATAGTCTGATGCTTTTTTTATTGCTGCTCGGAGAAACTGATGACAAGAAAAAAGATTTTGCACCTATCAATATAGAATTCACAATAATTAGCTTGTTATGTATATTGGACGAACCATCTTGAATTAGTGTGACATTTTGGCCATCCAAATCCTTTTTGGCTATTTTTTTCTACATCGTTGTTCACTTCAGTCCACAATTCTTCTACTAACTTCTTCCTAGTCGGTGGCGTGTAACCTGGCCTTAAATTACTATTCATCTTTTTAAAGTAATAATTTTCTGAACAACTGAAAGGAATGTGGCATGCAAAAATTTTTTTTGCTATATCCGTATCTAATGCATCACTTTTTTCTGAAGAAGTTTTGATGAAACTACCATCAATTTTTGGTTTACGAATGGATTTCTTTGGATTAAATGATTTAATTTTACTTGTATCACTTTCTTCTTCCGATGATACACTATGACTTACTTTTTTTGGAATCTGATGTTTTTGATGGATGATCAATGTTTTTTGTGGTTTTGCATTTTTCTTAATGAGATTTCATTCTTAGAACCGTACCACTTACAAGCTTCCCACACTGTAAATACTTCTGACGACCTATTATTTTTCCACATTCTCCTTTAACTTCTTCAAAGAACTACCAAATAGGATCTTTCTTCCTTCCTCCCCAATTAAGCTTACTCATAATTAAATATAATTCAATTTAATCTTGAAAATAAGTAGATTCTAAACACTATTACTAACACACACAACTAAAACTAAACACTATTATACCAGACACATTTTCTCACACATTTGGAATGTAAATAAACAATAAACAAGTGTTGCCACTTCAATTAAAGTATATGTTGTTGATGATGAATTTTTTTTCTTCATGTTATGGCATTGATATGTTTGAAGAAACATATCAATACCATAATATGAAGAAAAAAAATTCAACATCATCAACATATATTTTAATTGAAGTGGCAACACCAGTTTATTATTTATTTACATTCCAAATGTATATACCTATATAATAATATTATAAAAAGCCAGTTTCATTTTGACCGGTTTAAACCAGTTTTGACCACTGGCCTGGTCAAAATAAAAAAAAGTGGTTTTTTTGCCAACCCTGACATTTGACCCTATTGGATTTGTGAAATTTTTATAAAGTTTCAAAATTGTTTCGAAGTATCAGCTTAAGAAATTTTTGGCAAACTACCAAATCTTTGCTAATTAATGATTGTGATTTTTAAAAAGTTCTGAAATTTATAATATTTCAAAGTATTGTTTTTGAAATTTTTTACAATAAAAGTTCATGAAATGCCTAAAATAGACATGTTTTTTGTAATTATCCCCAAAACTTTCAAAGTATTATCTTTAAAAAAAAAAATTCTTTTGTATCATGTTTCTCGATATTCTTTATATTTCCCAAGCATTTTATCCAGTAACTTTTTTAAAAATTTAAAATAGCTTATCTGATACAAAATTATGGTTGATTGATAGAATAGCCTCAAACAACTCCTTTGGCGCGAAGCACCGGGTTACAATTCTATTCAGTTTTCATCCCCAATCTAGTAGCCCAACACTTTGACATTAAATCAATACACGGCTTTTTCGGATTCTGCATTCTAATAGGAAATAGATATTTCATCAGATCTTTTTCAATCCAATTTGTTGAGTATTTTCACTGCGCATCTATCTTGCACTTTCATTAAACATTTCGATTGTAATTTTCGTATCTATACATTTATTTAACATTTTCTGTAGATTTAATTGGATTGCAGATTAAGTTTTCCAATGACATCCAGTACGCGGCAAATGGATTTGTACGAATGTTTTAGAAAACGTGTACTGGTGGGGAATGTAAGTGTATGTTCAAGAAAATATGTTTGTGTATGAAAGTGGAAATATGGGATATAAGTGCATTTATATAAAGTTTTTTTTTTATTTACTCATCCCACATTTTGAAATTGTCTTTTGTATTTTCCCATGTTTTTAAAATGGTTCTCCTAAATATTGTTTTTTCTTAAATTTCATTAAAGTTCAATCATATTTTTAAGTATCGTTTTTTCTTGAATTTAATAACAATCTTTTTTCTAAGTATCATTAAAGTCAGATCATCCTTTTAATAAATTTCGGTAAATTCTTAGAATAGGCCCCCACTCGTTTTTGTCTAAGTACATTGCACCAAGTTGGCGCGTTTTTCCGTGTTTTGAAATTGACTCCTCCCAACTGAAGTGACGTATATTCCAGTGTTTTAAAATAGGCTCCTCCTACCAAAGTGACGTCTTATTCTACAATTCTATGAACTGGAATTTTGTTAAATGATATTGCAATTGAATATAATTAAAAGTGAATAATACTCATAAAAATATTACAAAATACGATTTTTGTGTATTTCAAAAATATTGCGTAATGACAGAATTATAAAAATATTGCGTAATGGCAGAATAATAAAATTTTAGAAACCATATTGAAACACTCAATACTTAAAATATTTTTTGAATTTAAATCAAAATAAAAATTAAAAAAAAGACAATACTTTAACTAAAATTAAGAGAAAACGATACTTAGAAAAAAGTTTGTACTTTACCAAAAATCAAGAAAAAAACGATACTTTAAAATTAAGAAACCCATTTTAAAAACACAGAAAAATACAAAAGACAATTTCAAAACATGGGATGAACAAAGAAAAAAGCTAACCTTTATGTAACGGATATCCATATTTTTAATTACATCCACACCGAAACACATTTTCTTACACGTACATTTAACACCAGAACCTGCATATCTATTGAAAATTTGCGTAAAATGTTAATGTTCATGAATTACGAGGAATGTTTTAAATATTTATTCCAAACTGTTAGTATGTGTTTAAATCTTTGCAAATCGATCGAAAAAGATCTGTAAAAACAAGAATCAATGAATTCAATCGAAAAAGGTCTGATGAAACACACAGAAGACTATTACTGCCTATTAAAATGCAGATTCCCAAACAGTTGAGCGCTGATTGGATGTCAGAGGGTTACTAGAAGCCGTGGGGTACTAGAATTGGCGAAGTCTACGGAATAAAATTGCAACCTGAAGAATCGCACTAACTTGGCGCTGGATCATACTTTGAAAAATGAGTGGGGGGTCTATTCTAAGAATCATCCTAAATTTCTTTAAAGTCCTTTTAAAATTTTTGAGTTATAAGTTTTTGAAATTGATTTAAAATCACGGGTGATCGGTAGAATAGCCCACACCTCATTTTCTAAAGTACAAAATTGCGCCAAGTTGGCGCGATGCACCGGGTTACAATTTCATTCTGCTTACTTTGCCAATCTGATAGCCTACAACTTTCCGGACATCCAATCAGCAAGCGGAATAGTATTTCAATAGTAATCTGCGTATTTCATCAGATCTTTTTCATTCGAATTCGTTGAACCTTGTTTCGAATAAATATTTGTTTCTTTTCACGTAATTAACGTACATAAAGATTGCCATCAGTAGATATTTTTGTATTGCAGATAAAGTTTCTAAATGACATCTGGTAAGCGGCATATGGACTCAAGCGATTGTTTTTGCACATTTAGTAGATATTTTTTTAGATTTAATTGGATTGTGTGAAACGTGTTCCGGTGTAGAATGTACGTGTATGTTCAAGAAAACGTGTTTGTGTGGATGTACGAGAAAATATGGATATAAGCGTTTGTTCTTTAAGGTTAGTAAAGGTTTATTCATCCAGTGTTTTGAAATTGTCTTTTGTATTTTCCCGTGTTTTTAAAATGGTTCTTCTAATTTCTGTTTTTTCTTAAATTTCATTAAAGTCCAATTATTGGTACAGATTGGATATAAAGAATTTGGATTTTTCAACTTTTTTTTACGAGCCAATTTTGGCGCTAAATGGCCAAATGTGGCGCGCCTGCTTTGCGCAACATTTTGCTTTTTCTGGAAATTCTGGCAACCCCACCCCTTTTAGCTTTCTGATATAGTGGGCTGCGGCCATTTTATTTTTGTTTTGTTGTTGGTGTGTGTGTAAAAATGTGTTTGAGTGTGTTAAAAACGTAAATATCATACAGAAATTAAAGATAGCACATGTTATTAGATAAAGAATGTAGAAGCAGAAAATTTACATAGAAATAATGAGAGTTTTTTTATGACCGCAGTGTGGAAACAATTATTTGTGCAATTTGGATATTTACACGTGTTTTTCTTTGAAAAGTTTTGGATTTCATTAAACCAGGTACTGTGTTTTGATTTTGTTGTCCACGTAAAGTATCGTTTCTTTTAAATTTTTTTAAAGTACAAACTTTTTTCTAAGTATTGTTTTTTCCTAAATTTAGTTAAAGTACATACTTTTTTCTAAGTATCGTTTTCTCTTAAATTTAGTTAAAGTACAAACTTTTTTCTAAGTATTGTATTTTCCTAAATTTAGTTAAAGTACAAACTTTTTTCTAAGTATCGTTTTTTCTTAAATTTTGTTAAAGTACAAACTTTTTTCTAAGTATTGTTTTTTCTTAAATTTAGTTAAAGTACAAACTTTCTTTGAAAAGTTTTAGATTTCATTAAACCGTGTACTGTGTTTTGACTTTGTTGTCCACGTAAAGTATCGTTTCTTTTAAATTTCTTTAAAGTACAAACTAAAAAGTATACTAAAAAGTATTGTTTTTTTTTAAATTTAGTTAAAGTACAAACTTTTTTTCTAAGTATTGTTAATTATCGGCATTTGTATGCATTTTTTCTAAGTATTGTTTCTCGTAAATTTAGTAATTTCGTATTTTTAATAAGTATTGTTAATTATCGGCATTTTTATGCATTTTTAATTAGATATGTTTAGATTTCTTACGCGCAAAGTTCAAGATGGCGTCCGTTAACAGTTTATAAACACCGTACGCGTTGGCGCCAGTCTTGGCGACAAAAAAAAATGGCGGATTTAGCCAAATTCTTTATATCCAATCTGTTCCCAATTATTTTTCTAAGTATCGATTTTTCTTGAATTTTATTTAAAGTACAATCTTTTTCCTAAGTATCGTTTGTTCTTGAATTTGTTAAAGTACAATCTTTTTTCAAAGTATCGTTTTTTCTTAAATTTTGTTAAAGTACAATCTTTTTTCCAAGTATCGTTTTTTCTTAAATTTAAATCCTTTTTCTAAGTTCTGTTTTTTCTTACATTTAGTTAAAGTACAAGCTTTTTCCCAAGTTCTGTTTTTTTCTTAAATTTAATTAAAGTAAACTTTTTTTCCAAGTTCTGTTTTTTCTTAAATTTCATTAAAATACAATCTTTTTTTCTATGTATCGATTTTTCTTAGTATTTCATTAAAGTAAAATTGTTTTTTTTAATTTTTGTATTTTTTCTAAATATTGTTTTTTCTTAAATTTTCGATGTTTTGAATTATAAGTTTTTGATATTGATTTAAAATCAAAAAATATTTTAAGTATCGCGTGTTTCAATATGGTTTCTAAAATTTTAGAAGTTTTTTATTCTACCATTACGCAATATTTTTATAATACACAAAAATCGTATTTTGTAAGCTTTTTATGAGTATTATTCCCATTCCACAGGAATACATGTCACTTAAGTGGGGAGGGGTAAATTTCAAAACATGGAGAAATGCACAAACATGGCGCACTTCTGTACTGAGAAAAAAACATGGGGGCTATTCTATCTATCTACCCAAAATTATATTTCATAATGCAATAGATTACATCATTATCTTTTAGAAACTTCTGAAAACAAATATTTTAAAAATCATTTTATTCTATATCTTTATAGGGAGGGGTTCAATTTAAAATTATTAATTTTGTATATTCAAAATTATACTTCATAACATCACTTTTGTGAGAGAAGTCAATTTTAAACCATAGGAGAAAAGGGGGGGAACAAACAGCCAGTTCATAAGACGGGGAAACACAGTTTATAACATTTTACAAAAATTGAAGTCTTAACACCAGAACAAATGAGAAATTCATTAGGAAAGTTCATAAATATAATTATAAAAAATAATTCCGATTGGTTAACTAGGTGCAAATTAACTCAGTCTGACTATCTGGTTAAATACAGATTTAAAAAAAAAAATACCTTCATAATAATAATAAAAAAAAAAATTATAGAGAGTAAGCAAAAGCCACATTTTTACATACACAGGTGTCTATGACTGATATTTAGATGCCCACTGCTGGATTTATTGTTTCTTATAATTTAATAGGTAATAAGAAATATAAGAAATAACGATAATTATTTTTTTAATATATAATTAATGCATTCAGTTCGTAAGTCTTAATACTTCACATTGATACAAAAAATATGTAATTATAGATATGATAAATATTGACAATTCATGGTGGATACTAGAGCATTAAAAAATATATGTTGACATTTTCATTTTAGACGCTAAAAATGGTGAACAGATAACAGGTAGTCTTTATACTAACTCAGTAAGTGATGATGTTATACGTAATCACAAACAAAAATACAAGTAAATATATATAACAAATTTAGTAAATATGTACATCTATAAATGTTTCTTACATTAACACGTCAGTTTTGAAAATTTTCTATACGAATTCAATATCTGACTAAGCCTAACTCATGAATTGTTCCATGTTTTGCATTGTTAACAAAACAATACAGTGAAATAAATCGCATCTAGCCTTAAACTCACATCTAGATCCCCTACTACAAATAATCAAATATATATTTGAAATCTGTGCACATTAAAAATAAATTATCATGTTTTCCGTATAACAGATATTGGTGTATTTATGCATAGTAGTGTACTGAACTTACAAAATGACGAAACCTTAAAAAAATTACTAGACAAGGACAAAAATAACTGGTTTTTTATCTGTTGCAAGTAAAATAACTGAAAATTATATACTGTAATACCAAAATATTTGTAAAAAGAAAGAAACAAAAAAGAAACAACCATGCTTTGGCGGGAAACAGTTGGTCGGATGAAATTACACTTTTAAATACTAAATGGTATTATAGAATGGTAAAATTTCAACTCCCAAAATTATTGAACTTAAAACTATAAAAATTTTATGCAAATTTAGTCATAAAACAATTCATAAATTGTCTTACCTTTGATACAAAGAGCGGCCGGTTAAAATGATACAAGGAGTGGATTAAACCGGAAAGAAAGATTCATTAAATGATAAAACTGGCATCTCTGTTTCAGGTGACGTCACGACGCCAAGCTACTATCAAGCAACCGTTGCAGATAGGCATATATTGAAACAGAGTACCCAAATTACTACTTTCTGCAGCTCCGCCTCAGTCTCACCATACTGGGGGCGGGCCCTTGTGACGAAGACCTAAACGTCACTTCGCTTCCCGTACATCCTAAGGCTCCTCTATATAGGAGACGTCACCTTCGAGATCTCTTTAGTTCACGAAGGTGACGATAGGAGACGTAGAGGAGCTCTACGTCTATGTGTTACGTCACATAGTTTCCACCTCCCGTCTAATCCATTATGGGCGGGAAGAAGGCGCAGCCGTTGAAAGTAGTAATTTGAATACTCTGTTTCAATATATGCTGCTGGTAGACGTACATTGCATGATTTTCGGTTGAGTTTGTAAATATACTCATGTGTTATGTGTACCCATGTGTTATACTCATGCGTTATAAAAATGTATATTTGTTATTATGCCTACCGTCTGTGGTGTTTTCATATCCGGAAATCGTTCTAATAGAGACAGTAAATCTTTTTTTAGATTCCTTGCTGCAGAAGGAATGAATCTGAAAAACGTCTTAGTGAAGAGCGCGGAAAGAAGTAGCTGTCGGACATCAAAAGAGATGAACATATTGAAAATATAAAAATCTGATGTGAGCAGCATGACTTTCTGTATGGTCTCATATTCACGTAAAGCAACGTACATATTCACGTCCCACAAAATAACACTCGTAATTACTTTAAATTACACTGAATTTGCATTTTCAATTTAATTTTCGTTTTCATTTAGTAACTGGGCTTATTTTCAAAGGTGGTGTAGCGAAAAAATGAACCATACCAAGTTCTGAATCATACCAAAATCTAATCAGCACTAGGGTAACCAAAAAGCAACTTATCAACCAACTTTTGTGAAATTTGGTCTATTACTTTTTTAGCTAGAGGAGATATAGACACTTTACGAGCCATTTTGCAAAAAAAGACAAGTTCTTTTTATCCCGAATCGTACCAAAATCTAATCGGCAACAGAATAACCCACACGCAGTGGCGGCTAGTGAGCGACATGTAAAGGGGGGGGGGCGCTCATCTATGTATTTATGCTTATATACCGGGTGATTTAAAAGTTCGGAGCAAAAGTAAAATGCTATAAAAAATATTTATGAGTCGGAGAGTCATGCGGTTTGCAGATTAATATTCACCGTGGTGGGGGATTTTGTGTGGCATGAAAAAAAAATTAGTTCAAATTCTCGACACTCGGGGGGCTGCGGCAGATAAAGCCATGGAGATGACTTATGTATGGAGGTGATTGCACACATGACTGGCCTGCGAGATCCCCAGATATCACACCCTATGATTTCTCGTTGAGAGGGATACCTAAAATCACGGATGTGAGATCTGGGGATCTCGCAGGCCAGTCATGTGTGCAATCACCTCCATGCATAAGTCATCTCCATGGCTTTATCTGTCGCAGCCCTCCTAGTGTCGAGAGCTTGAACTAATATTTTTTCATGCCACACAAAGTCCCCCACCCCGGTGAATATTAATTTGCAAACCGCATGTTTCTTCGACCCATAGATATTTTTATAGCGTTTTACTTTTGCTCCGAACTTTTGAATCACCCTGAATGTGTTAGTAATATATATATATATATAATTGAAGAATTTTTATTTTACTTGTATTATATATACTTGAGATTGATCAAGTGAAAATGTTCTGTCTAGCAAAAATGATAAGAAGATGGACTGAAATATATATATATATATATATATATATAAAATTGTAAATCCAATGGTAGAATGTAAGTAGTAACTCATAATACACTATCTTAAAATTTGCCTACAAAATACAATGAAATAAAGGAAATTCAACCATAAAGAGGAAATTTTGAAACGTAATGCAGGTCATAAAGACAAAGATTATCAACAAATTTCAAAGGTGAGGAATGAAAATAGGAAAACAAAAAAATCAAGCAAAAAAAGCTTGCACGTGGAAGAGCTCTAGACTTAAAAATAGTTCATTTCGAAAAAATTATTTTTCAAGTCCATACATCCCTTCGAAATGAACACAAAAATGCTTGTTTCTGAAGCACAAGATAGATTTTATCTATAAATTTGTGTTATATGGACGACAAGCATAAAGATTGGGATATATATATAGGAAATATAAATACTTTAAAATACACCTCTTAAAGTTCAACCAAGACGAGCAATATATGACTAGACCAATGTTGCCATACTCAGAAATGAAAAGAAGTTATCTGCTGTTGCCAAAGAGAGTAATAAAAACCGTACTGTGTAAAGGCAATAAAAAGAGGTATTCTACAGTTAAAGCTACAAAAGTAAAAGATGAAAATATATTATAATGTAAATTCAAGAGAATGTAGAAGTATGGCTAAAATAAGATATTAAGACGAGATTATGAGAATTTTAGGCTAATCGAAACTTATTAACTATTCCATTTACTAATTATGCTGGATATTCATAAAATTTACTGGTAATTTTGAGGTTATTAATGTGCAAAGCATGAAATTTTTTATCTGATAATCTATAAATTCTAAAAAGTTGATTAAATATAATATTTCTGAACAATTGAATCGAGTTGCAGGAATTAAATGGTAATAATTTATTAATATTAAATTTAAAAATATCTTTTTTGTCATATAAATTAGTAACTATCCCATTAGTAGGTTCTATAATTAGATTTAAATCCAAATAATTAATATTTTTACTAATAGAAGTTTCATTAGGTATTAATTCCAAATTATCCGGATAGAAATCTATATCTATGACATAGTTATCAGTAAATACAAGACAAATCAGATCATCTACATATCTGTAAATTTTATAATCTGTTGAAGAAAAGAATTTTTCATATTGATATAGGTATAAATTAGCTAACATACTGATACTACAGCCACCTTGTGGAACCCCTGAGACTTGTAAGTATAATTTATTACATTGAAAAATATAATTATTGAAAAGAACAAAATGAAGAAACTTAGGAAAATTGGTATATATATATATAATGTACATGTATATACATATACGTATTTTGGGCATAGCAACGAGTGTATTAAAAATATAAATGACGGATGTAAAATAACGTACCTCCCACCTGCTCGCTCTTTCATAAAAATCCTGGACATATGAGGACGCATCCTTCCTAGTGAAAAACATTGCAAAGTCCTATTTTAAATTAAAGAAAAATCGTAAGGGCTAATTAAACTAAAAGTTGCACCCAGGAAGTTGACAAAAAATATGTATATTCTGATGATACGTACAGATGGTTCAGAGACTATAGCCACCAGTAAAATCAAATTCGGTGGATTAGGAGACGAGATGGAAAATTGTGGGGGGGGGGGACCAAAGTAAGAGTTGATCCAGTTGACATGTACAAATGGTGCAGAGATTATAGCCACCAGCCGACTCAAAATCACTCAATTAAGAGCAGATATATAAAATTGGCCCAGGAGTTTACACAAAAATATGTATATCCAAGTGAAATGTACAAATGTTGCTCAGACTATATATAGTCACCAACAGAGTCAAAATCTCTCAATTAGGAACTGAGATGTAAAGTTATGGGGGCTGGTTAAACTAAAAGTTACGCCCAGGGAGTTGACACAAAAAAATGCATGTATATTATATATCCATCAAATATGTGTATCAAATTGAGGCGTACGGAGGGTGCAGATACAACCATTAGCATAAGCAAAATCGTTCAATTAGGAGGTGAGATGGGAAATTTGTGGAGGGGGACTAACTGAAGTAAAAGTTACACCCAGAAAGTTGTCGCAACAAAAAGGCATAACCAAATGATATGTACAAATGGTGCAGAAACTATAGCCACTAGCAAAACTAAATTCGCTAAATGTTCGCTAAGAATGTAAAATTATGGGGATAGTTAAACTAAAATTTACGCCCTGGGGCTGACACAAAATATGTATATTCACATGACATGTACAGAGGATGCAGAGACTATAACCATCGTTAAAGTCAAAATCGCTGAATTAGAAGCCGAGATACGAAATTTTGGGGCTACCTCAAGTAAAATTTACCCCCAGGGGGTATCTGAGCAATATAGTTTCCAGCCGGAGGTCAAAATTTCGAGGGAAACGCAGATAAAAGGAACACGATGAAAATATAATGTTAAAATTTTTTTAACAAATATTTAAAATTTCTTTAATTTTTTAGAAATTTTAATGTTAAGTAGCTGAAAAATTCAGACAACTGGGTAGATCAAGTAACCCCTCAAACTAAATATCCGAAACAACATATTTCTGAAAGCGTCACTAAAAATAGCCTATCGTTCAAGGGTATGCCAAAAATAGGAAACTCCAGACGTTTAAAGAATTAATTTGAAGTCAAACATATGCGAATTCTTCGCCAGCAGATCAAGCAGAGCACATAACTGCCCCAAATCAGAAATAACCCCCTTCCCAAAGGACAGAACCACACTGCATCAGAAATGACGAAATATGAAACCACTTCAATAAGTAAGACAGCTCGGTGGGTCAAGTGATCCCTCAAACTGAGTGTCCTAAACAACACGTTTTATTCAAGATGGCCAGAAACCCCTAAAATATCATAACCCTTTCCATCACCACACACGTACACTCATTTGTTCAAATGTTTATTTAAACTTTTGAACAAATTTATAAAAAAAAAAGACGAGAATGAGAACGCACACATTCTTAAATGTAGAAAATTGAAGCCAAATTAGCTCTACCTTAGCTAATTTGGCTTACCTTAGCTATCCTTATGCTCTATCTCCTGTCGAAAATGACCAGCATGCTTTACCAACTCCTGTAGCTCTCCCACCTGAAAATCAAACTAAATCAACTAATAATTCTATAGCAAACAATATTACCAAATCAAATAACCAAACTAGTAAATCCATTCAAAACAACCAATCATATAATCAAACTAACCAGCAAAACATGCCATCCCCCACCCTCCCAATGGAAGTTGTGGACATTCACGAGGAAGCAGAAAGTCCGTCCTCCCTCGGAGGAATCACTGAAATTATGAACTTAATTACTGCAATTCAAAAAATATTCTCAAAATTCAATATTCAGGACATAATAAATAAAATCACATTAGCTGTCTCCGATATGGAAAATGTTGAGGGCCCCCTCAACAAACTATTTGTATTTATCCGTGCTATTGAATCTATCTTCGGTGCCCAGAGAAATCCTACCAATCATAAATAGACACCCATCCAAATTAAATATCCTTTGCTGGAATGCTAACGGCTTATGCAATAAAATCGACAACCTAAGAAAACACTTAACTGACAACCCCGCTGACATCATTCTGATACAGGAACTTAAAACAAAACGCCCAGACCGTTTAAAAATTCAAAACTTTAACTCTCTACTATACACTAAGACACAGCGCAGCTGGTCAGCCACTAAGCTATGGTGGAACAGCAGTTTACATCAAAAATCACATCCCACACACACATCTCCCAAGTTCAAACACACATCGTCTTGAAAACACATTGGTGGAAATCCTACTTCCTAGGCAGGAAAAACTCATAATTGGTTCCATTTACAACAGGATTAACTCTCCCGATCCCCTTTATAACGATCTAGACCTCATACTTAAACCCCCATCCCCTACTATCCTAGCAGGTGACTTCAATGAGCACCATCCTAGATGGAATGCACGTAGGACTAGCCGGGCAGGAAGAGAATTTAACAACTTTTGTATTGATAATAATTTAGACATTAAATTTCCTCCCCTCCCCACCAGACATAATAATCACACCAACCCTACCACCATTGATTTTGCATTATTAAAAAATTGTCCCTTCCCAGCCTCTCGGACCATCTACCAATCTTATTAACGCTGCAATTATATACCCCTCGTCCCGCCCCCTCTCTCCCTACTAAAGTTAACTGGAAAATTTTTGTTAAACTTCTAAACGAGTCCCCCATACTCTTCCCAACCATCACTTCCACCGAAGATGTTGACAGGGCGATCAAATTACTAACCCAAACATTTAGCTCAGCACTCTCCGACAGCACCTCCACCTACATTCCACAACTCTACCAAAAACTCCCTTATTCTATCACTAGCCAAATTAAATTCAGAAACCGCGCTCGCCTACACTGGCAACACACAAGAAACCCTGCTCACAGAACTAGATACAATCACCTGACGGTACAAATAAAACTTTTAATCTCTAACTATAAACAAGCCAAATGGAAGCAATAAGTAGAATCTCTCTCCCCCTACTGATCATTCACTTTGGGACTTCTTCAAACGTATTCGTAAAAAGCACAAAAATATTCCCTTACTCACTCACAATAATACCACTGCTGACACAGAACAAGACAAAGATAATCTACTCGCTGATGTATATGAAAAACAATTTACACCACAGGAAGATATTTTCTGCCCAAATTTCATGGAGGAAGTCGAAGATACCGTGAAGCAGTTGCTTAGTGTTCCAACTACTCTCCCCCTTCCCCACATTTTCCCCACTGACATAGTTAACTGCATCAACACTCTCAAAAACAAGAGAAGCCCCGGCCCTGACAATATTTCAAACAAAGCTCCTAAATCCTGCACTATTAATATAATCTTTTACATCACTGTTTTAATCAATTCTATTTTCGATCTCAATTACTTCCCCCGCGACTGGAAGCAGGCCGCCATTGTTCCAATCCTTAAACCAAATGAAAATTTAAACTCCCCTAAAAGTTATCGCCCCATAAGCCTGCTGTCCTCTCTTGGTAAACTGGCTGAACATTTCATAGCCATTCAAATCAACAATTTCTTTGCTAATAACAACATTCTCATCCCAGAGCAATTTGGTTTTAGACAGCTTCACTCTACAACACACCAACTGCTCCGCGTGGTGGAGTACATCTCTGATGGACTCCAAAACCGGTTAGCAGTTGGAGGTATTCTTATTGACGTTGCTAAGGCCTTTGATAGGGTGTGGTTCATCGGACTCATATACAAACTCATTCAGCTCCGTATGCCACACTCTCTTACCCATATTTTATACTCCTACCTCAGTGACAGAACCTTTCATGTCCGTCTGAACAAGACACACTCACACGCCAAACATATCCTGTCTGGAGTCCTCCATGGCAGTAAACTTGGTCCTATTCTTTTTAACATTTACATAAACGACATTCCTAGAACCAACAACACTATTCTTTGTTTGTATGCGGACGACACTGCCATTCTTGCCACACACCACAACACTAACTACCTACACCGATACTTACAACATCACATCGACACTCTCGAACCCTGGTTAGAGAAATACCGCATTAAAATAAACCCTAACAAATGTCAAAGGTTTGAGAGGACATGTAAATATCTCGGTGTTGCTCTTGACAGCAGACTAACATGGAAACCCACATTGCAAAACTCAAAGATAAAATAAACTTTGTAAAAGCAGAACCTAGCTCCCTCCTGTACTCGAAAGATGTCAGCATTGAAAACAAAATCCTACTTTACAAATCAGTTATCCGCCCCATCATTCTCTATGCCTCCCCAATTTGGGGCTACGCTGCGAAATCTAATGTAAAAAAAGTCCAAATCATTCAGAACAAAATCCTACGTTCTATCAGAAAAGCCCCAAGATACTTGAAAAACTTTGTAATACATCGTGATTTTAAAATTAAAACTATTGAGCAAGAGATGCGAAAACTCTCTAGCAATTTCTATGATAACCTCGCTAGGATCCCCAACGAACTGATCTATAATATGATCGACTACGACTTCCGTGAATTTCCAAAAAGACCCAGAGCTATCCTAAATCCCGATTTAGACGTCCCTTGCTGATTCCAGACTGAATCTCTTCTGCATCCCTGTAGGGGATATTCGCCTGTTCCCCCACCCTCCTTATTTTCAATACTCTACAATAAGACCACTGTTTACAGCATTCTTTGTTTACTACTAACTTGTTTCATGAACATTATAGGCCCCTATTGAAGAACTAGGTTCAGTGGAAGACTGTGACCCACATATATGTTACCTGACTAGGGATACGGAGCTCAGCTCCAGGCGCTCTGCTATCGACAAATTACTGGCTGGCTGAAGCCAAACTAGCGAAACTGAGCCAATTTGAGAGGTCCCTCTAAATGTTCTACAACTCCTCTATTTCTCTTTAGCGAGACAAGTCGGTGAAAGGGACGCGTCTTCAACAAATATCCCTGTATTTTTCCATTATGTGTTAAACATTCTATGCACTACAGCTCTCGTGAGTGTCCTTTCTCTGAAGAAAGATATAGTGCTGCAAACTAGTGACATTTTAAATAACTTACATTCAACAATTCTCGCTTCAATTGAACCAAAAATTCAGATTTTTTCAATAGAAATTGTAATAAATCTATATAACTAAAAAAGTGAGTTGGGGTGTTTACTCAATGGTGTCGCGCGTCCTCGTGACTTCCCTTAATAACTGCGCCTCAAAACAAGTCACTTATCTACCACATTTTGTGACATTTGGCCTATTAGTTTTCCGGCTAGAGTGGATACAGGTAATTTTTGTGAATCATTTTGCAAACAAGACAGGTTCTTTGATCACGAATCGTACCAAATCCTAAACAGTACTAGGGACATCCACAAGTGACTTATCCATAAAATTTTATGAAATTCGATCAATTAGTTTTGAGTTAGAGTAGATGCAAATATTGCAGAGATAGACATACACAGACGTTACGCTAAAAATTGTTTTTCGTATTCTAGAGGTCCCAAAACGTGTAGATACTTCGAAAACTCGAGTTGAGATTGTCGACATTATTACAATACTTTCCATGTGTTGCAGGATAAGTAAAAATCTGATGTAGGCAGCACATGACTTTTTCTGCAGACTTATATCCTTGTTCTCTTTATTTTAATTAAATTTAATTCACTTTTAATTCAATTTTCGTTCTCATTTAGTAACTGGACTTATTTTCAAAGGTAACGTAGAGAAAATACGAAAAAACTAAAATATCTCGAGAACGGCTAGTCCTAGTGTAATGGGCTTGGTCTTATTCTTCTCTTCGTTAAAAATTACGTATAAAACTAGCATTCAAGGAATGTATTTAAGCATACGTAGTTTTTTATTTTAGATCTTGACGATTTTGCGGGCCATTTTGCAAAAAAGGGCAGATTACTTTTTTCCGAATGTTACCAAATCTAATCAGCACCAGAGTAACTCGCATGCGACTTATCACCCGAATTTTATGAAATTCGGTCCATTAGTTTTTCAGCTAGAGTGAATACAGGCAATTTTTGCGAACCATTTCGCAAAAAAAGCGGGTTCTTTTATTTCGAATCGTACTAAAAATTAATAAGCACCAAGATCACACCCAAGTGACTAACCTAGCAAATTTTATGAAAATCGGCCCATTAGTTTTTGAGTTAGAATGGATACATACATTGAACAGACACACAGACGTCACGCTAAAAATAGCTTTTTCGAATTCTAGGCGTCTCGAAACGTGTAGATCCGTCGAAAACTCGAGTTGTGATTTTCGGCATGATTCCAGTACTTTCCCTATACATTACCAAGTATTGCAGGGAAAGTAAAAATCTGATGTGGGCAGCACATGACTTTCTCTGCAGACTTATATACACGTTCTCTTTATTTTAATTAAATTTATTTCACTTTTAATTCAATTTTCTTTCTCATTCGGTAACCGGACTTATTTTCAAAGGTTGCATAGCGATAATAAGAATAAACTAAAATATCTCAAGAACAGCTAGTCCTAGTGTAATGGGGTTAGTCTTATTCTTTTCATCGCTAAAAATTACGTATAAAACAAGCATTTGATGGGTATATTTGAGAATACGTAGTTTTTTAATTTAGATTTTGACGATTTTTGAGGGGCCATTTTGCAATAAAAGGCAGGTTGTTCTTTTCCGAATTGTACCAAAATCTAAAGTATCCTGCAAGTAACTTATCTACCAAATTTTGTGAAATTTAGTCAATTAGTATTTTAGTGCTTTAGCTAGAGTGGATACATGAAATTTTTACTGATCATTAAGGCGGATTCTGTTTTTACGAAACCTATCCAAAACTAATCAACACCAGGGTATCAACCAAGGGATTAACTAAATTTTATGAAATTCGGTCCATTTGTTGTTTAGTTAGAGTGGGTACATACATTGCACAGACATATACACAAACGTCACGATAAAAATAGTTTTTTCGTATTCTAGTGGTCTCGAAACCCGTAGATCCGTCGAAAACTCAAGTTGCTATTTTCGGCATGATTCCAATACTTTCCCTATACATTACCATGTACTTCAGGGAAAGTAAAAATCTAATGTGAGCAGCACATGACTTTCCCTGCAGACTCGAATTCATATTTTGTTTATTTCTTTAATAATTCATTAGATTAATGTTGATTGCACAAAATGACAGTAAATTTGCATTTTTAATTCAATTTTTGTTTTAATTTGGTAATTGGACATTTTTCCGATAGCTGAGTAACAAAAATGCAAGAAATCTCAAATATCTTGAGAACTGTTAGTCTTAAAGTATAATGGAGTCTGCTATATTATTTTCCTCTTCAAAAATTGCGTATAAAACAAGAATTTAATAGAAGCATTTGAGCAAACAGTACTTTTTTTAGATTTTGGCGGCCATTTCGTAAAAAAAGGCAGGTTATTCTTTTCCGAATCGTACCAAAATCTAATCAGCACCAGAGTATCCCACAAGTAACTTATCTACAAAATTTTGTGAAATTTGGTTAATTAGTATTTAAACTAGAATGAATACATGAAATTTTTGCGGGCCATTTCGTAAAAAAAAGGCGGGTTTTTCTTTTTCGAATCGTACCAAATTCCAATCAGTACCAGAATATCCAACAAGTAACTTATCTACCAAATTTTGTGACATTTGGTCAATTAGCATTTTAGCTAGAGAGGATAAATTAAAATTTTACGGGCCACTTCTCAAAAATGGGCGGGTTCTGTTTTTACGAGTCGTACCAAATACTAATCAGCACCAGGGTCACAACCAAGTGACTTACCTACCAAATTTTATGAAATTCGGTTCATTAGTTTTTGAGTATGAGTGGATACATACATTGTACAGACAGACACACAGACAGACACACAGACAGACAGACAGGCAGACAGACAGACAGGCACACAGACAGGCACACAGACAGGCACACAGACAGACACACAAACAGACGTCACGCTAAAAATAGTTTTTTCGTAATCCAGCGGTCTCGAAACGTGTAGATCCGTCGAAACCTCGAGTTGCGATTTTCGACATGATTCCAATACTTTCCCTATACATTACCATGTATTGCAGGGAAAGTAAAAATCTGATGTGGGCAGCACATGACTTTCCCTGCAGACTAAAATTAATATTTTATTTATTTCTTTAATGAATCATTAGATTGAGTTTGGTTGCACAAAATAACACTAAATTTGCATTTTTAATTCAATTTTTGTTTTAATTTGGTGATTGGACATTTTTCCGATAGCGGCGTAACAAAACTGCAAGAAATCTCAAATACCTTGAGAACGGTTAGTCCTATAGTATAATGGAGTGTGTTGCATTATTTTCCTCGTCAAAAATTGCGTTTTAAACAAGAATTTAATTGATACATTTCAGCATACGTAATCTTTTTTTTTTTTTTAGATTTTGGCGATTTTTGAAGGCCATTTTTTAAAAAAAAAAGCAGGTTATTCTCCAAAGGCAGGTTATTTTCCGAATCGTACCAAAATCTAATCAGCACTAGAGTGTCCCACAAGTAACTTATCTATCAAATATTGTGAAATTTGGTCAATTAATATTTTAGCTAGGGTGGATACATGAAATTTTTGGGGACCATTTCGTAAAAAAGGCGGATTCTTCTTTTCCGAATCCTACCAAATTCTAATCAGCACCAGAATATCCAACAAGTAACTTATCTACCAAATTTTGTGAAATTTTGTAAATTAGTATTTCAGCTAGAGCCGATAAATGAAATTTTTATTGGCCATTTCGCAAAAAAAGGAGGGTTCAGTTTTTACTAATCACACCAAAAACTAATCAGCACCAGGGTCACATCCAAGTGATTTACCTACCAAATTTTAAGAAATTCGGTCCATTAGTTTTTGAGTTAGAGTGGATACGTACATTGCACAGACACACACACACACAGATATCACGTTAAAAATAGTTTTTTCGTATTCTAGAGGTCTCGAAACGTGTAGATCCGTCGAAAACTCGAGTTGCGATTTTCGACATGATTCCAATACTTTCCCCATACATTACCATATACTGCAGGGAAAGTAAAAATCTGATGTGGCCAGTATATGACTTTCCCTGCAGACTTATATCCACGTTCTCTTTACTTTAATTAAATTTAATTCACTTTTAATTCAACTTTCGTTCTCATTTGATAACTAGACTTATTTTCAAAGGTGGCGCAGAGAAAATACCAAAAACTAAAATATCTCGAGAACGGCTAGTCCTAGTGTAATGGGGTTGGTCTTATTCTTTCCTTCTTTAAAAATTACGTTTGAAACAAGCATGCAATGGATATATTTGAGCATACGTAGTTTTTTAATTTAGATTTGCCGATTTTGCGGGCCATTTTGCAAAAAAGGGCAGGTTATTTTTTCTCGAATCGTACCAAAATCTAATCAGCACCAAAGTGACCACAAGTGACTTATCTACTGAATTTTGTGAAATTCGGTCCATTAATTTTTCAGGTAGAGTGGATACAAGCTTTTGGGGCCATTTCGTAAAATAAGGCGGTTTCTTTTATCCTGATTCGTACCCAAAACTAATCAGCACCAGATTCGCCCACAAGTGACTTACTTACCAAATTTTATGAAATTCGGTAAATTAGTTTTTTAGTTAGAGTGGATACAAAATCTGCACAGACAGACACACAAACAGACACATAGACACACAGACAGACAGACATACACACGGACGTCACGCTATAAATAGTTTTTTCGTATTCTAGATGGCTCGAAACGTGTATATTCCCCCAAAACTCGAGTTGCGATTTTCGGTATGATTCCAATATTTTCCCTATACATTTCCATGTATTGCAGGGAAAGTAAAAATGACTAAGAGTATATGAAGATTACTTTATTTCAGGTAACTATTACTCTTTTTAATCGTCACTCCATTTATTAAAATGAAATTAAGAATTGTTTTATTGTAATGAACGATATATGAGACTAAAATAAGCGTGTGTTTGAAGGTTTGAAGTGTTACGCATTGAATACGGATCTTTATTTCCTATTGATACAATCTTTAGAATATATTGAGCTTTATGTCGATCATCCATATCCTGAAAGTATTTAGATAACATAAATATTACCTAATATATATTACTTAATAAATATTTTTGATGCAACGTATGATGTGTATGGTGTATAGCAATGGGCATCCATGGATTGTATGTCTACCAGCAACCGTTGCCAAGGCTCGTTACTAAGGAAATGGTACATGTTGAAACAGCTCTATTATAAAAGAAATCCAAATAGCGCAGATTCCTCCTGTCTTTTAATAATATTTACTTCAAGTAAAGATATTTTACATACAACATGCCTCAATATGAAATCACTTGAATTTAATTTTTAACTACAATCTTTAAGGTAAATACTGTTAAAATGAAAAAAAAAATCTTAGGTAGATATGTTCCATGTAATTATAACCGCCAAATGAAGTGAATAATTCGTGAACGTAGCTGCGTTCGTGAAGGAAGCTGTTTGATGAATTTTCGTATTTTGATTTATTTCAATTTTTTGTCGGCATAAAATAAGTCTATAGTTTTGTATTATAATCAAAACAAAATGTTAAGTAACATTAAATCTATTCTGATGCGACCTTATATTATCAAGGATTTGTGGAGAAGTATACTTTTATTTTTATTAAACTCTATTGAATTTGGATTATTTACTAAATGATTTATAATTTCTCTCTATAAGTATGTAAATGATTTAGTCACCTATTCGAAAAAGAATTCTACATGATTATATATTTTGAGTTAAAAAATTTGTATAATTATCGTCGTAAAGAAATGTGTAATTTCCATTGCAATAGGTTAGGGATTTCGTTTGGCAAAAGTATTTGAAATATACTGTTATAAGCTTAATGGCTGGATTTGGTAACGACGGACCAAACCCTCTCGAAAGTTTGTCACTACTCCCGCAATATAATATCCATCATCTCAAATTTTTATGAAACATTTTTTACTTGTTACTAGTACTACAAGTTACTACTTCATATAAAATTGTTCCTCCCTAGGTAGGCTGCCTACCTGGTTTGGAATATAAAAAAATGTGGGCAGCACATGGCTTTCCGTATATAATGCAATGAATTTACTTCTTTCAGTGAAAAAATGATGTATGGTTGAATTTCTGATAATTGTCAATTTTCAGGTTCCAAAATTAAGATTTTAACTTCATAGTTTCTAGGAAATGAAATCTGTAATTTCCATTGCAATAGGTTAGGGATTTCGTTTGGCAAAAATATTTTAAATATACTGTTATAAGCTTAATGGCTGGATTTGGTATCGACGGACCAAACCCTCTCGAAAGTTTGTCATTACTCCCGCAATATAACATCCACCATCTCAAATTTTTATGAAACATTTTTTACTTGTTACTAGTACTACAAGTTACTACTTCATATAAAATTGTTCCTCCCTAGGTAGGCTGCCTGCCTGGTTTGGAATATAAAAAAATGTGGGCAGCACATGGCTTTCCGTATATAATGCAATGAATTTACTTCTTTCAGTGAAAAAATGATGTATGGCTGAATTTCTGATAATTGTCAATTTTCAGGTTCTAAAATTAAGTTTTTAACTTCATAGTTTCTAGGAACTTTTCTGAGAATAAGTTCTTAGTAATGTTTGTTAAGATTTCGGTAAATTCTGAAAATAGACTCCCACTCTTTTTTCTAAGTACAAAATTGCGCCAAGTTGGCGTGTTTCTCCGTGTTTTGAAATTGACTCCTCCCAACTGAAGTGACGTATATTCCCGAAAATGATACTTGTAAGAAAAAAATTTGTAGTTTAAAAAAATCAAGAAAAAAACCGATACTTTAAAATTAAGAAACCCATTTTAAAAACACGGAAAAATACAAAAGACAATTTCAAAACACGGGATGAACAAAGAAAAGAACTAACCTTTATGTAATGGATATCCATCTTTTTAATTACATCCACACTGGAACACGTTTTCTTACATGTATATTCAACACTGCAACACGTTTTCTTGAACATAAACGTACATTTAACACCGGAACCTGCATATCTATTGAAAATTTGCGTAAAATGTTCATGTCCATGAATTACGAGGAATGTTTTAAATATTTATTCCGAAAAGTTTGTACGTGTTTAAATCTTTGCAAATCAATTGAAAAAGATCTGTAAAAACAAGAGTCAATGAATTCGATCAAAAAAGGTCTGATGAAATACACAGAAGACTATTACTGCCTATTAAAATGCAGATTCCCAAATAGTCGAGCGCTGATTGGATGTCAGTGGGTTACCAGAAGTCGTGGGCTACCAGAATTGGCGAAGTATACGGAATGAAATTGCAACCTGAAGAATCGCGCCAACTTGGCGCCGGATCGTACTTTGAAAAATGAGTGGGAGGTCTATTTTCAGGATCAACCAAGATTTCTAACAGATGACTAGGCTGTTTAGCATGATTTAATAGAATTTTAATGCATAATTTGAATGTAAACTTGCGTATTGGTGACACATATTTATTTCTGTAAAAAATGTGCAAAATATTAAAACTAGATTTTTTGCTCACCAAATCAAGTAAACAAAGCAAATATCTCATCTGTAATGTATAATATGGGTAATATATATTAAATATATAATATGGGTAATATATATTGGGTAATTATTTGGCAAAAATATAATTTTTTTAATGAAAACTGTTTTTAAGGAACACTGATAGCTTTTATGCAAACAGATTTTATTGGCCTCATTTATGCAAAACATCATTCAAGGTTAATTTTTGCAGATTTTCTTAGAATTTTAATAATTTAATATATATATTTTTATGAATGAGAATAGACATGCCACCTGAATGGCATAGTGTCACCGAAATGATGTTAGATAAAGAATTAATTAATCAGTAGGTATTATTATAGTAGTGCAATATTCATTGAATCATTGAAAAATAATTTATTTTGTTACACCACAAATTAACTACAATATTTTACAAGCAATGATAAAAATTCACTAGAACATGGGAACATTATAAATTGCTATTATCACTACTGTAGATGTTTCGCCACAGGCATCACTCAAGTGAGGGGATGGCTTCCAATACATATATATATTTCATGGGAGAATACATGAAGAGTTCAGAGAAAGGTGAAAATTAAATATGAAGGAGGGGGCCAGTGATAAATGTTTGGGAGTGCAATATGTATGGGCTACCCTCCTGCCCCAGGCTGTTTTAGTAGAGTGCAGTATGCTTAATGGGGTCAGCTAGTGGAGCGCTTAGCCAAAAAAGCTGTATCTGCAGGATGTAGATTTTGTAGTTCCAGTTGGAAAATTACATAAAATACTGCGAAAAGGGGGATGGAATAAAATTTGAAAGAGGATATTTATATATATACTACACACACAGAGAGATATGATCCCCCCCCCCCCCCCCCAACTTTCGAATACTGAATTGAAATGAAAATATAAGAAGTATCTTTCTCAAGCAATGAGTTTAAGAAGTGTTCGGATTGGACGTAACAAATTCATTTTATACGAGTTCTGATTGGATGATAGGAAGTCAGATTTGAAGGGTTTTTGATCAGGAAGTCAGGAGACTTCATATACAATTCTATTTGCAGAATTGACAAATAATTAAGTGAAATTTAACTTCATACATAAGAGTTAAATTGGCTTAAAGTGAAAAATAAAGTGTGAGATTAAAAATTAAACTTATTAGATGAAATAAAGTTATTAATTGTTTATGATTGTGGAAGCTCTAGGCCTTTTACAAAACTTCCATTGATATTGTTGTATTCCGGGAGGTTGCAGATCTCTTTGAAATTTTGTTTAAATTTTAAAAAGTTGTAGTTGCAATTTTAGAAATTTTATTTTTAATGTTGTTGATATTAAAGTCATGATGTATGCATTCCTTAGATATTGAGATGCTTTTCTGATTGAACGTAGAGTTTTATTTTGGATACATTGAATTTTTTTGATATTTTTCTTACTGGTAAAGACCCATACAGCCATGCCATATAGAAGGATTGGCCGAAGAACAGATTTTTAGAGTTCTGTTTTGGTAGCTAGCATGGGGGGAGTGAAGGATGGAAAACAGCTGACTTCTCGCTTTGTGGAATTTCTTGATGGTGTTCGTAATATGAATATTCTAATTAAGTTTAGAGTCGAATGCAAGTCCAAGTACTTTGAGTTTGTTACATAAGATATGGGCAAGTTATTAATTATAATTTGACCAGGTTTTTTATGCTTGAGAAAAGGATGCAATTTGTTTTTGTTTTTTCATTGATTTGGATTTTCCATTTCCGGAACTAGGCGGGCAGTATGTTTATGAGCTTTTAAAGTCTAGAGTGAATAAAGTTTTTGTTTGAGCTTCTAATGTAAAGTGCAGAATCGTCTGCATCATGGCCCCCACAAGGGGATGGCTAACACTGCTACACCCATGGGGCCCAGGACAAACGGATGTGAAAAGGGGGTTTTTTCTAATTGACAGCTGCTAAAAAGAAAAAGGAGGCACTGGTTTTTGTGACTTTGAGAAATTTGAAAAATAACTGTAACATGATTTTTTTTTTTTTTTTAATCAAAGAGGCCCCAATTCTTTGCTATGTCTTTAATGGTTACTGTCCTTAAACATATAGCTTTTCAGGGGGAAAACATAAAAATTGGAGACTGTCACAATGGTAATTTTTTAGGTTTTTTAGAATTGCTTGGAAAGTGCAATGAAGTAACACTTGAGCATCTAGCCAAAGTTGAAAAACTATAGTTGGAAGGAAAAAGTATGAAAGGTCGAGCACATTATCGTGGTTTTCACAAAATGAGTTTATTTCGCTATATGGTGAGAAAATTCTCAGAACCGTTCTGGATCAAAGACAAGAAGCAATTTTTTACAGACTAATCGTAGATGCAACACCGGATATTTCTCACGAAGAACAAAATGTTTTGATCCTTCAGTATGTGTTTTGGAACCTAGAGACCAGCGAATTTAAAGTATGCGAACGTTTTGTTAAGTTCATGAACTTCACTGGTAAAACAGGAAAGAAAATTGCAGAGGAAATACTTTCAACTCTAGAAGCACATAACATACCTCTTGAAGACTGCCGTTCTCAAGGTTATGACAATGGCGCAAATATGCATGGACCAATAAATGGTGTCAAGACCAGAATCTTGGAAAAATATGAACATGCTCTCTTTTCTTCTTGTGGAACACATTAAATTGGGCCAGAGTGAACTCTGCAAAAATGAACGGGGATGTTTTAACATTTTTTGACAATGTTGAGCGTTCCTATTCCTTTTTCTCTCACAGCCCTACGCGCTGGGAAGTTCTAAAAAAACATGTTCCATTATCTCTTCAAAGTCTGTCACAAACAAGGAGGAGTGAAAGAATCCAAGCTGTGTGCCCCTTCGTCAAGCATTATCCTGGTGTACTGAAAGTCTTAGATGTCATCTTCGAGGAAATGGCTACAGACTTGACTCTATCAGCACACAACACCATCAAAGGTCTGAAGAAATACTTCAGATCCTTTAAGGGCCTGCTAACAACATCAATTTGGCGTAAAATATTGTCAAGTATTGACCAAAAAAATGTCATTATACAAAGTAAGAGAAAGAATATCACTCAACGTGGAAACTGCTCTTGTTAGAGACTTGGTAAAGGAGATGCAGTACTTTCGTGACTCATGGGAAGAAATTCTTCAAGAGGTAGGAATATTATCTGACTTTCCAAAGAAGAGAAAACCATCAGATAAGTCCTTGAACACAAGTACGGATACTGAAACTGAAGCACTCGAACCAGATGGAGAATTCAAAGCTACTGTGGTTTTCCCTGTATTGGATTTTATAATGTCTGATTTAAAGTCACAATTTGTGGTTGCAGAGGCCATGTGCGAAACATTCTCTCCAGTCTTAAATTTTACAAACGTGAACAATGATCAATTAATAGTGAAAGTGAAGTCCCTTGTGGATCAATTGAAAACCGACTTGTCAGAAGACCTTTTAGAAGAAATTCTGCATGTGAAAAGCATTCACGCCACTGTCTTTGAATCTGAGAAAAATCCATTAAGGCTTCTTAACTCTATTTATAACAAAAATGTTCAGGGTATATTTGCTAATTTTTGTCTTGTGATTCGACCTTTCTGTACTGTACCAATGACTGTTTCTTCAGCTGAGAGGTCATTTAGCATGGCTGCCAATTCACTGAAAAGCTGGCAGAGAAGCACAACAAACCAAGAGAGATTAAACCACGTAGCTATTTTAGCCATTGAAAGTGATCTAGCTAAGAGCGTTGACTTTTCTGGTGTTATAGATAAATTTCCTCAGAGAAAGGCTAAGGAAATGTACAATTATGAAGCAATCACCTTTTTAATTTTTTATATTTTTTAATAATTTCCATTTTTATATCAAATGCTTTTCTTGGGTTGCTATTTATCATACTGAATGAGAATTTTACTGTGTATCATGTGTGGGAATATTATATTGACGTTACTGTATATCATATATGACATCTGAGAATATACGAGTTAAAGCATTTAAGTATACAACATACATAAAAAATAATCCACATTGGACACGCATGGGACCGTAAAAAAGTGTATGTTGTCAAGAGGTTCCGTTATACAGAGATTAAGCACAATGCTTTTCCAATGAGATTCTTTTCGGCTCTTGATATATAGTTATTATCCAGAAAATTTCATTCTTCGGATATGTTCATTAAAGGAGGTTTTATTGTATTATATTTGGGGCCGGGGGACTCGTCCTAGGATGTGGGGTCCATGGTCTGCATATACATCGTGATTTGTGTATTTTGAGTTCTTGGAGCTCTTGAATGCTCTTTTGAGCATTGATTTAGAGATTGAAAAGAGTCAGGGCCAGTTGGGAGCCTTGTGGGACCTCGGCTCCTATTGGTTTGTGAGGGGAGTGTACATTGTTGTGGCAGATGGTAAAGGATCTATTGCGAAGGTAGGAGTTTATTAAATGGATTGGAGTGTCAGGTAGTTTGAGCTTATTTAATTTGTATATAAGATCTTCAAACCACACCTTACCAAACACCTTCGCAATATCAAGCATTAAGATTCCAGTTGTAAGGCCGATTTCAAGTTCTTTGGATATGAATTCAGTCACCCTTATCAACTGGTGTGTTGTTACTGTAGTGTAAGAGGAGAAAGCCAAATTGTTCAGTTATTATAATGTCTGTTTGTCTATGAATTGTTTGAAATGTATGTTGAAGACCCAGGTCACCCTGGAATATGACCAACAGGATGAGTGGCCGGTGAGACACATGTGTATAATTCGCATCATTAATTTGCTTATAGTGTTCAGTAGGCTAATAGGTCTAAAATTTTGGACTAGAATGTGATTTTCGCCTAGTTTCGGGATTGCGATGATGACAGCTGTTTTTTACTTCTGGGGAAAGTAATTATATTTGAGAATTGTATTTATGAGAATTAGGGATGCAACGGATGTCAGTTTGGCCGGATGCCGGATATTCAACCGAATTTAAAACTGGACATCCGGGATATCCTATCCGGCCGACAGTATAATTTTCTTTTAGAAATCTTAAATAGTTACTATTTATTATTTCTATTCATAGTTGCAACCAGGGAGGTGGTTTTTAAGGTTAAAAAAAATTCTCCCCCAGAAGCCCTCAATTTATATGTAGAAATAGTAATTTTTGTGGTAATTTCATGGTTGTAACCCTTTATAAGTAGTGATGCAGATTCGCAATGGCCAAGTCGCCATTGGCAACTAAGTTTGTAGTCATGGCGACTAAAATTATCACAGTAAGTCGCCATTTCTAGCGACCGAAATTTCTCCAGAACCCTTTCAGTCCCATGGCGCCCGCAGTCGGTAGATCGGGTCGATTGTTTCGCGGAATGCGATTAGACGCCTCGTTATTGTGAATCGCAGACCGATTGCCTTGCAGTCACGGACTACGATTCCGTAGAATGCATGAATCGTAGTCAATCGCAATTTGGGCACGCTAAAAGTCTTGGAAAATTTAAAATTTGAAGATAGCAAAGCACGCACTGTCAGAGTCAATAAGTGTTGGCTGGGTTATGAAAGTACACAAGTCCAGTTTTAAAGAAAAACTTCGTTCACTTTATTTGGTGAAAAACACAACTCGGCATATTACACGTACCTGGTAATTTTCCATGCCGTAAAACATCAAAAATATACTATGTACAAAAGATTTTTAGTTGTAAATGACTAGACAGAGATTCCTTGAAGCATCTGGTAGTAAGTTACTATACTACCTCTATCACTTGCGTGTATTTCAGCCACTATCACTTGGCAAAGGGAAACCAAAGGATAAAACATCAGGAAAATATTTAAAGCGGCTTCCGAACGTTTGTAAGTAAATTTAACGTTCAATACATGCTGGTCCAAACTGACCACATCTGCATCCGTTTCGACTATTCACCGTCGTCAAACGATATTCCGCAGTGCTTCTGTCAAAAAAACATTTCTGTCTGCCTGCATCAGACCATCAGTGTCTATCTCGTCTGACTTCTTCAGACGTCTGATCTCGATCGACTCCGACCTTCTCATTTGCTTCAAGAAACCTCTGCCCTATATATCCGAGAATGGACAGTTCCGGAAACGCCCCCGGATATGCAAATCAGATGCGTACGCATTGAGAACTGATTTGCATGAAACCTCATGTTGAAAAACGTCACGGTTCACGCCGGTGAACGGGAAGAGTCGTTCATATTAAATTTGCATAAACGCCCGTTCACAGGAACGTGAATCGCGATGTATTGATTATTTCCAACAATCGGCCCCCTCATGCAAATCCTTAAGTCTCAATGCATATGCAAAAGAAAACTTACTCTGAGAAACCAAGGTATATCAATAAACACCAAGGCCCCCAGTATCCTATCAAACATATAATGAAGGAAAAAATTTAAAGTATTATATCATTATTAAATTTAAAATAAAATGCATAAGTACTTATAGCATCTGAAAAATAGTTAAGTATTGTCGACAATATTGTAACAACAACATTTCACATCAAGTAGAAATTTATATACAACACAACTTCAATGCTTAAGTATCAGCATTCAAAAATTGAAATTTTAGTTTAAATTTAATTATAAGTATCCAAAATTTAAGTATAAGCACATTATCATATTAAACAAGTTAACTTTAAAAGATTAAGATTTTGTATAAGCATAGAATTTAAGTTTACTTTAAATTTGAGTATAAACACTATAATTCAAAAAGCTTAAAAAAATTTAGTCTATTAACACAATATAAGTATACATAATTAATACTATTAGACTGCATTGATATACCAAATATTTAAAAATACATGATGCAAGTAATCAGATAATAAAATTCCTTTATCAAAACTTTCAACACATACTTTTTACCAAGTTGAAAAATACAAAATTTTATACACATAAGCTATTATTTAGCATCATGCGGGTCATGGAAAATGGATGTATATACAAAGGTGTAAAGTGAAAAAGATTCAATATCACAAAAATTTATACTCAAGATATACTATCTTATATCAATGAGGTTTAAGATAAACAATAATGTACATATATGACATCTTTTTTAAAAAAATTCCCAAGTTGTAAATTCAATTTAGTATTTAAAAATTTCTTTAGACTAAACATTTAATCTCAAAAAGTTTTGATTTAGTTTTTAAAAATTTTATTACAAAATTTAAGTATTATTTCCTTAGTCATTTTTTTAGTAAAGTGATCTGCTAAGTTATCTTTACTATTTACAAATTTAACATTAAAAGATTCATTGACTATTAAATTTCTTAGGAAATGATATCTAACATCAATATGCTTAGTTCTATTGTTTTCAATTGGAGAGTTAGAAAAATTAATGGCTGCTTGGTTGTCGCTAAAAATAACACTGTTACTTTTATTAAAGTTTAACCCAAGTAAATGACATTCTTCTATTATGTTTTGTACCCATACCATTTCCTTAGCGGCTTCAGTTAGTGATACGTATTCAGCTTCCATGGTTGATAAGCTGACACACTTATGTTTAAAGGTAAACCAAGAAATAGGTACATTGTCAATAAAGAGTATCATGCCTCCAAGTGAAACACGGTCATCTCTGTTTGCAGCAAAGTCAGAATCTGAATAACCATTCAATTTTAACTCCTGAATGTTAGATAAATTCAACATATAGTTTTTAGTCTTTTCAACATATCCTAAAAGTCTTAACAATGCATCCCAATGCTTAATTCCAGGGTTTTCTTGAAATTGAGATAATATATTGATGGCGTAACAAATATCAGGTCTAGTCCTACTAGATATAAAAGCCAAACACCCAATTAAGCTCCTGTAAGGAAAACTTTGCATTTGCTTTATTTCTTCACTTGTCTTTGGACAATCTATTTTACTTAGAATATTCCCTTTAGAAATGGGAAGTGAAGTAACTGGATATTTATACTGTTGAAACATTTGACATACTTTATCTATATACTGACTTTGATGTATAAAAAATTTATTGTCACACTCTTTAAATTCCACGCCTAAAAGTTTTCTAATTTTTCCTAATACCTTGATATCAAATTCTATGCTAAGTAATGAAACAATGTGGTCTATGTCCCTTTGATACTTTGAGAAGAGAATTATGTCATCCACATAGACTAGCATAAGAACTTTGCTATTGTAAATATATGCACAATTACACCATTGAAGTTTTAAAAAATTTAATTCTTTTAATTTGGTGTCAAGTTAATTAAACCATTCTCTTCCACTTTGATGAAGACCGTAAATGGCTTTCTTTAACAAACAAACATAATCAGGCTGTTCCTGATTGACATAACCTTGAGGCTGTTTCATATATACCTTTTGACTCAATTTAGCATAGAGATAGGCAGATTTGATATCTAATTGGAAATGCATCCAGCCAAGCATGCATACGAAAATTGAGAAGAATGCTCTAATTAAGTTGAAGTTAACAACAGGGCTAAAAACTTCATCGTATGATTCTCCCTTTTTCTGACCATACCCCTGGGCTACCAAACGAGCTTTAAACCTCTTGATTTTCCCTTTCTCGTCTTTCTTAATAGTGTAGACCCATCTATTGCCTATATGCTTTTGTGAGGTGGATGCAGGAACTAGTTCCCAGACACCCCTCTCTTGCATTACGGCCATTTCTTCATCCATAGCATTACACCATTTTTCGGACTGGGAAGATTTAATAGCAGCGTTGTACCCTTTTGGTATATTTATTTCAATATTGCTTGCTTCTGGTCTGCCTCTGACCCTTTTAAGACCTTTATTTTCCCGAAAATTAAACAGTTGCTGATCAAATTGTATATTCCTTTTATCACAATATTTCTTAACATCATTGTGCGACCTAAGCCTTTTATTATCTCCTTGAGCGTAATAATACACATCGGTTCTACTCCCATCGGGTCTTGGAACCGTCTTTCGCTGCCAAGCAATATCCGAGCAAGGAGTCATACTGGAGTCAGCAGGAGAGTCCGTTTCCTCACTGGATTCAGACGGATCGTCACCAGTGTCTTCACTCTCTCCTGCCCCCCCCCATCAGACTGCCTTCTCGGATATTCCCCGTCGGAGTATTCTGAAAGGTTATCTCTTGATATCCCTGAGGAGATATTTCTGGGACAAATTGGGTCCAGGATGCCTTCCACTACATCACCCTCATCAAACCTCACATTGCAGGTCTCAATTGTTCGTTTCTCCCCTGACAAAAATATCCTATAGCCCTTAGTTTTAGTAGCATAGCCTACCATCACCCCTTCTGTAGCTTTCATGTCTAACTTCTTTCTGAGCTGACTGGGTTTGCCTACATATGCTCTACAACCAAAGGTTCTAAGATGTTTGACTGAAGGTTTTCTACCACTGTAGAGTTCATGTGGAGTTTTTGTCTTAAATTTGTGACATATTCGATTTTTAGTGTATGCAAAACACAATATTGCTTCCGCCCAGAATCTGTCATGTAATTTGCTGTCGTTCAACATGGCTCTAACACAGTCAAATGCGGTTAAGTTGAATCGCTCTGATACTCCATTTTGCTGTGGGGTATATGTGTTAGTCCTCTCAGCCTTAATACCGATATCCTTCAGGTAATTTTTGAACTTATCATGGCAGAATTCCATTCCATTATCCGTCCGGATACATAGAATTTTAGTACCTAACTGCCTTTCTTCTCTGGCCTGAAACTCTTTAAAATGTGAAAATACTTCGGACTTCTGTTTCATGAGGTAAACAAAAACTTTTCTACTATAATCATCTGTTATAGTTAAGACATACTTGTTCCCACCATATGAGGCTGTGGGTAAGGGACCACACACATCCATGTGTAACAATTGCAATGGTTTAGTGGACCTTATCCTACCGGTGGGTTTATACGATACTCTCCTAGACTTAGCCAATTTACACGATTTACAATTTAACTTTTTGTATTTAAGCCTAGGAAGTCCGTTTACGGCAGAAACTTTGCTGGTTTGGAGAAGATATTCAGCGTTTATGTGGCAATATCGTTTATGCCAAAGACAGTTTGTACTATTAAATTCAGTTACTGAACTGCTAGGCTTAGATATTGAACTATTCACATTTTCATTCTGCTTAGTTTTTGTTTTGTCAGATTTAAATTTAGTTTCTTTAAGATTAGGTGCTATTTTTACTTTGTCTATTTTTCTGGAAGCACTAGGATCCCTATCCTTGGATTTCTTATCCTTTTTGTGTTTCTTGTCTCCATCTCGATCCCTATCTTTAGATTGACGGTTTTCTACGTTATGTTGTTCCTGGGTACTATACTTAGGTTTTAAAAAATATAACCCATTCTTTCTTTTTGCATAAAAGAATTTCTCCCCTTTGGGTGTAAAAAACCATAGTACCCCATTAGCCCCTTTAAAACTAAAATTTTGTTCCTCAAGAACAGATGCAGCTAATAAATTTCTCCTAAGTTTAGGAGAATACATAACATTTTCCAATTTGATAATACTTTGCTTATCCTTAAATTGGACATACATTTCCACCGTCCCGATAGCCTCAACTGGACTTTCGACATCCCCTACTGCTAGCGACATTGAAGTGCCTTTGCACTCATTAAATTTTGAAAATAACTTAATGTTATTACAGAAATGTCGCGTAGCAGCAGTGTCTACTACCCAGCTGAGTCTATCGCTAGGATCGATTACAGTATTAGCCTCAATCTGTGGAGACCCAAGAAATTCCACAATACTAGATCCATTATTTCTACTGCAATTAGATTTAGTATGACCTAGTTTGTTACACTTAAAACACTTAATTTTACTTTTAGAAATATTTACATTATGACTAGAAGTATTTACATTAGACACATTATGAGATACATTTGGAAATTTAAGTTTAGACACTTTTACTCTATTTACAAATTTCTTAGAAGTAAAATATGCAGAATTTGAACTCACAGTTTTGGAAAAGTCACTTGCTTGCTGCCTCAGCCGGCTCTCCTCCGCTGCTAGCTCTGCTTGTATTTTGCTGAGCTTGAAGTCCGAGTCATTCCATCGATATATAATTTGAACGATACCTCGGAATTCTTCCGGAAGGTACCGAATCGACTGGAATGCTACATACAGGTCTTCAATGGGGTGTTTCGCGTCTTTAAGCCTCGTCACGGCCTTCCGCAGTCTTGAGCAAAAAATGTCAACAGGCTCGTCTGGCTCCGGCCGAACGTCGAAGAACTCATCTAGTAATCTAACCAGGTTGGCTCTGGAAGGCGCTTGAAAATGTTCTTTCAAGGTATTCCATACTTGACTAGGTTCGTCGGTGACGTTTATCAACTCCTTGTATTCCGAGGATAAACTTTGATAAATGATGGCTAATGCTCGGTCTTTCCGGCGATAAAAATCATCGTAGTCGCGGCGACTTGCATCTTCCTCGATAGGCTTAGCACTTCCATCTACGTGTCCGAAACATCCTTCTCCCTTGAGGACGAATGAGATGTCGGTACGCCAGGTGACGTAGTTGTCCCGCGTCAGCAACTCCGTTCTACTTGCCTCCATGGCCACTCGTAGTTTTGAAGAAGCAGAAGCAAAAGTTCTTGTACACTGTTTACGTTTACACTGTTGCGTTTCGTTGTTCACACGAACTTCAAAATGGTGCCAGGTGCGGCCCCCATCTGAACACTGGAACGATTTCTTTAAAGATACTTGCACTTATGACTCTATTGGGCGTTGAACTGGCCCCGTAACCGTTTCTCTTGGAAAATTTAAAATTTGAAGATAGCAAAGCACGCACTGTCAGAGTCAATAAGTGTTGGCTGGGTTATGAAAGTACACAAGTCCAGTTTTAAAGAAAAACTTCGTTCACTTTATTTGGTGAAAAACACAACTCGGCATATTACACGTACCTGGTAATTTTCCATGCCGTAAAACATCAAAAATATACTATGTACAAAAGATTTTTAGTTGTAAATGACTAGACAGAGATTCCTTGAAGCATCTGGTAGTAAGTTACTATACTACCTCTATCACTTGCGTGTATTTCAGCCACTATCACTTGGCAAAGGGAAACCAAAGGATAAAACATCAGGAAAATATTTAAAGCGGCTTCCGAACGTTTGTAAGTAAATTTAACGTTCAATACATGCTGGTCCAAACTGACCACATCTGCATCCGTTTCGACTATTCACCGTCGTCAAACGATATTCCGCAGTGCTTCTGTCAAAAAAACATTTCTGTCTGCCTGCATCAGACCATCAGTGTCTATCTCGTCTGACTTCTTCAGACGTCTGATCTCGATCGACTCCGACCTTCTCATTTGCTTCAAGAAACCTCTGCCCTATATATCCGAGAATGGACAGTTCCGGAAACGCCCCCGGATATGCAAATCAGATGCGTACGCATTGAGAACTGATTTGCATGAAACCTCATGTTGAAAAACGTCACGGTTCACGCCGGTGAACGGGAAAAGTCGTTCATATTAAATTTGCATAAACGCCCGTTCACAGGAACGTGAATCGCGATGTATTGATTATTTCCAACAAAAAGTACTGTGTGTTTCTAATTAGCGAGATATTTTAGAGAAAACTATAAATGTGTCTCCTCCGCGTGTTCGGGTCGCAAATTCGATCAAATAAAATTTTGCTTTTTTTTTATAGGATTCTTTCATGGATTTGAATTATGTTCTTTCCGAGTACTTCCCTGCAGTTTTCGTATTTTGCTCGAGGAATTTTCTTCTTTCCGCGGGCAAAAATCCTTTCCTCCGTACACAGGATGTCTACAGGTTACAAAAATCCCGAAAATGTCGTGAAATCGGCCATATATACTCTGAAAATGTCGCAAAATTTGAACACAGTCACGAATTTTTATCAGACTTTCCTTTCTTACATCTGAAAATCTGTTTATCCGCGATCATGAAATCTGCACTCGCTTACGGCGATTCCCACAGTTTCTGAGGAGAGATGACCAATGATTATCTTTTTGCCGTTTTTACAATATATTTGTATCGACTGAATGTTTTTATAATTATTTTGTTTCATATACAAAGAATAAAAACCAAACTGTTTTTCTACCTTATTATTAATAAAATGAAGGGCTATTTTGCAGCAGTATCACAAAAATCTGCATTTGTACGTGATCCTCGGCATACCTTGTTTAATTTGAAAAATATTTCCCACTTTTTCAATCTCCTTGCATCGACTACAGTATTTGTAATTATTTCGTGTTTTACATAGAAAAATTATTTTACAAATGTGTTATTTGAGAAATAAAGGGCTATTTTGCAGCAGCATCACGAAAAACTGCATTTGTACGCAATCCATGGTATATTTCGTTTAATTTGGGAAATATTTTCCACTTATGTAATCTGTTTACATCAACTACAAATTTTGTAGTTATTTCGTGTTTTATACAGAAAAACTATTTTTCAAATATATTGATAAAATAAAGGGCTCTTTTGTAGCAAAAAACAGCATTTGTACATGATCATCTGTATATTTTGTTTAATTATAAAATTATTTTCCACTTATGCAATTTGCTTGCATTAACTAATATTTACAAAACTAATCACTTTGTAATGGGATTCATTCTTCTATGTCTGTGTATATGAGCATTTAATAAATCAACATACTTGAGGTCACTGTCCATGATATATTATATATTTTCTTTATGCTATTATTAATTTGCATCATGTATTATGGAATCATTTTGTTTTAAACTTTAAAAATCCATCTGAAATTTAAATAAACCAGTCTGTTTACAAAACTCATTTCATTGTAAGTTTTGTTTCCTTTTCCCCCCAAAAAATGTGCTACTGATTTTGAGGTACCCTGCTAAAATAATCCTTTCCCATCCATCTTCATCTTCTAATTATTTTACCTTAGAGTATCTGACTGAATTATCATATTTTTGTTTTTAATATCCAAGTGAAATATTTTGTTTAAATGAGATAACATTCTTTTGTACATTCCAAGCTTCATATATTTTGAATTTAAAGGCATTTGTATTGCAGAATCAAATCGAATTTAAGCCAAGGAAATTTCCAGTGTAAGACACCAATTGCTTAGCATCCATGTTTATTTCTTTAAAAAATCATATTTTTCTAATATTTTTAGGGTTAGTTTCTTAATATTTTTAGGGTTAGTTTTTTAATATCTTTAGGGTTATTTTAGGGATTTACTTTTATAAATCCATTTATTTATCAATTCATAACTTGGGATTCATAACTTGGGATTGTTATATTTTATGTATTTCTCACCCATCACAACCCTATCAAATCTGTATTTGTTATTAATATTTTCGGTATTTTATTTTTATACTTTAAAAATAGAAATAGCAGTTTTCTGATTTCTGCCTTCATTTTAAAAACATATTGGTTTTTATAGCTGCTGTTTTATGGCTAGGAAATGAAATTGAATGAATTTAAATCAAATTTTGTAATTAAAATTTCATCTTTTTGTTTTGTGTTATTACATTTGAAAATGCCCGGCCATTCATCTTGCTGCTCTAAGTCCTTGGACGAGCCGAATGGTCTGGGCTTTTGACATTTGAAAATGTAATTTTGAGAAATTCCTAAATAGGGTGTCTCTAGTCTACTGCTCACAAAACATAATATAAAAGTATATGACTGCATAATTTTAAGTATTTTCAATCCATGAATATACCTCAACAGCCAGGAGTTTAACATAGCAATATAAACTTGATTTTCAATATCTGTTGTTGAAAATTTTTTGGCCACCAACTTTTTTCTTTGGCCACTAAACATTTTGTTCTTAGTGGCCACTATTAAAAAATTTGAACCTGAATCTTTTACTTTATAGAGTGAATCTTCCCCTCCCCAGAAAAAATTTCTGGTTACGCTACTGTTCCTATTTAATTTTTCTTCTCATTGGTCTGTTTTTTTTTTTTTTTTTTTTTTTTGCATGATTATAGCTAAGTTAAATTCTTAATTCAGAAGAAATACATATTTTAAAGCAACTAATACAAATCAAAACCAAAACCAGCAATAGTCACAAGACTATTAAAACTTTTAAAATAGCCTTCAAAGCTGAAGCGTACTTATATACTTAATGATTATCAACTGGTTATTAATATAATTACACTTGTTAACTTCGTAATATTTAGTAGCCACTGCTTAAAATAATATTCCGGTTTTGATTATAGCAACTAAAAATTTAAAAACCTTATTACTCTTTAAATTCCTATAATATCACAACTAACTTGATAAATTATAGAAATAGAAATCATAAGTACTTTTAATTCCAACATAATTTGTTGTAATGATGTCAATAAATTAAGAAATGCTATGCCCTTATATGCAGTGGAAAACAATGAAATAACAAGCTTTTCATCATAGCAATGGACATTAATTCAAAACTGCTTAACTCTACTTCAACCCTTTGAGGAAATAACTGAGCAAATGAGTTCCTCAAAATCATTAGTTTCAGAAGTAATTCCTATGGTTGTAACATTGAATAGATATTTGTCAAAATCTGAAGTATTTGTTGTTTAAACAATGAAGGATACATTAAAAGAAAACACACATAAACGCTTTTTAACAATACAGCTGAATAAACATTTTTTAATAGCAACCATTTCAGACCCAAGAATCAAAAATTCATTTTTTCGATAAAGATCAGGGTTATGATGAAATAATTAAATCTTCTTTATTACTGATAATGAAGAAAGAAGTTCAAGCTTTGAGTTTTTCTGAAGAAAACGAAGAGTCACTCCTAATAGAATCGAAATTTCAAAGTAATGGAAATTCTAATCTTGCAAATAAGCCTACATCGTTTTGGGATTGCTTTACTGAAATAACTGTTAATTCTAGCATATCACAATTACAAGTGCAACAAGATAACGAGTCAGCTTGCTTTGAAGAGTTGAGAAACCATCTTTCACAGCCAGTAATTGAAAGAAAAATGTCACTATTTGACTGGTGGAAAATGAATAGGAGTAATTTTCCTTATTTATCACAATTGCTAAAAAAAGTATCTTGCCCCATCATAAAGCACTGTATATAGAGAAAGACTGTTTTCTGAAGCAGGAGTCATTTATGACAAAAATAGAAATAGAATTTTTGCCAAAAAATGCAGAAAACTGCTCTTTTTGCATCATAATTTGAAAATTTTAAAAGGAGAAACAAATTTTTAATTTAAAAAAAAAAAAATTATGATGTTTGAAATATTTGTGTCTTTTGAATGTTTAATTACTAATGTAAAAAAAGAAAAGAATGCTGTTTTATTTTTAATTTGTAATGTAAATCGTAAGTTAAAGTAATGTTCATTGTCAAAGATATTGAATGTAAAGGAGAGATTTTGAATTTAAGTAATAAAATGAAGGTTTAGTTTAAGAAACTATAATAAAAATTGAGAAACCTGAAAATTTTAATATTACTATTGAGTAATTAAAAATACTTATTTTGCATATTTTTTATATGACCGGATATCTGGCCGGATAATCCTAATATCCAGCTACTGCCAAATATCTGGCTTAATAGCCAGGTGGGCTGGATACAGGATGTTTACCGGATACACGTTGCATCCCTAATGAGAATGGTGATGTTGAAGATTGATAGGAAGTGACCGAGTGCTTTATTCGTAATTGTGTCTTATGCCTGGAGATTTTCTTGCTTTTAAGTTGTTAATTTCTCTAATAATTTCAGAAGAGGAAGATGATGTGAGTTGGTGAGATATTTAAAAGGGAACGAATGGTGTTGTTTACTTCTGTTTCTATGTCTAGGCAATTTAAGTTTATGTTTGGAGTGAATTGTGTCTTGTAATTGTCAGCAAGGACATTGGTGACTTCAATGTTTGTGTAAACAGGGCCGAGAGGGATGATAATGTTTTGTGTGTTTTAAGCTTTTTTACAAAGTTTCAGAGTGTGTTGTCAATAGGAGTTAGTGAGTCTATAAAGCTTCTCCCCAGTGACTTTGTTTGTAAAGATGAATTTTAAATTTAATTTGTCTGTTTAGTCTATTAAGTTTTGTAGGGTGGGTATCTAGTGGTTTGCCATAGGTCTCTGATGTGGTTTCGTGTTTTTATTAAATTTTTTATATGAAAAAGTAGCATCCTGCCAGGCTGCCCTTTTGTTATGAAAGCAGTACCCTCTTCCACCTTACCCGCTTGTGATGAGAAAACTGCCCTACTTAATCTTTTGTTAAGAAAGCAATACTTTCCATTGTGTGATATCTCCCAATAACAAATAAATAAAAATAAGATTAAGCCATGATTTAGTGTCAAAGAAAATAACCCCCACAATACTTTCCTCCATCAAAAGAAACAAAATAGAAATAGCAGAAAGGGGAAGATTGTTATGCCAATATATTCCCTTCCATCTGATTAAAACTTATCTGTTTTTAACAGTTAATTATTAACTGTTATGTTCCCATACTCTGTTTTTTCCATGTGTAGCCATGCCATTTGTATAATATGTACGTAATACATCCTAAATAAGCTCCTTTGATATGCCCTAAATAAATAAGCAAAGCACTCAATCATCGATCATTGGCAGAATACCTTTTAAATTTGTGAAGTTAAAAAACACAAATAAATGAAAGTACTTGGAAGTTGCAAAAAAAAAAGTTCCTTCATATCAGAAGTAATATTCAAAAAATTATTTCAATTTCAGTGATTTTTCATCCAGTTATAGTCAAATTTTAGCACAACCACTCATAAGAATAATAAAATGCCAAATTAAATCCTTGTTAATTGCATACAGCTGTTTTTCATCTTTAATAAAAACACCTGCTTTCGAATATCATCTCTAACGGCAAAGAATGAATAGGTTTGGTTTAATGAAATGACCGAAAATTGTGATTATTTACTTTAAATGCTCATAACTTAAACTAATTCAATTTTTTTTTTTTTTAAATCTTGCCGAAGTGCACATTATGGTGATATAAAGCACCTTGCACCTCTGTATCAAATTTTATTGCTGTCCTATGCTTCAATTTTCTGCTACAAACAATGACAACTAAACACAAATATCTTTTATTATGTAAGATTACAAACAATACTAATGGGGAATCGTTAATTATACTTTACAGTTGTTGGTTTTGCAATATCGATACATATGCATTGAAACCGAACCGGAAGTTCATAAGTGTACTAGATTGGAATGAGTCGCTAGTAACAAATACATATATAGTAAGGATGTGTCAAAATAGTTTTAACACTAAATAAAGATTAGTTAATATAAAATAACAAATGTTGTGTACTTTGCTTTTATTTGTTCAATAATTTGTTAATTATAAAAAATTTATTGTTATATATAATTTCTTGAAAATTTATATATTTTGATAAATATATTTTGCACATTAAATTATCTTTAAAAGGTTCTAATTTTAATTTTTACTTAACGTAAGTTTGTTTTAATAATTCTTACTTTACAATGTTCAATTGTTTAATGCTAAATGAGAGAAGTATAAATATTAAATATTCTGCTCTTTTGTTTAATGAAGTTTTGTTTAAGGAATAATTTAAAAATTTTTTAACAGGTAGTCTGAGAACATGTCAGACAGCTTCTAAAGAGCCAGAATCCATAACAAAAGAGTCGTCTGAAGATCCAGATATGTTCATTTCCGATATTTGCAACCCATTTGAAAAGTCGAAGCACATTTGTGTGATCTGCAAATATAATATTCCATTAGATTATAAATAAGTATTTTTGTTATTTCAATTTTTTGTGTAGTTGAATTTATAAAATATGTGAACTTATAAGATTACTTTTCATGTAAAAAGTGTTAACCTGAAGAGTTTGTATTAGGGCTAGACATATTCTATCTGTAACCTATATGGCTGTGGAATCGGGGTCAGTCACTCAACGATGGTAACAATTTGGAGGGAGGATCAGAATCAGTAGAAATTTATTAACTCCTTAAAATGTTTAATTCTTTAATATATATATATATATTTAAAAAGTCTTTAGACAATAAATTGAAAAAACATCAAATGTTTACCAATTAATAAGTAATATCAAAAATTAATATTTTATTAATATATGAATTAATACAGAAATATATGTAGATGAAGTGAAAGTTATGGTGGTCTAAATTTATAGTACTGTATAAGACTCCAATCATACAATCACTTTAAATAGTATTTAACACAAAGTTAATGGATCTATATCAAATATCAGTTATATCAGGTTTATAGCAGTTAATGGGATTGAATCAACACATACAAAATAAAAGTGATATTTTCATTGCGACCGACACTGAATTTTTTTAAACTTGGCTATTTTGAAATTTGGAAAATTTAGTAATTTTTCATGATTCTTGACATATTCAAACGTCTGTATATTTTGACCTAATTTACAGATTGTGCTTAAATAAGACTTATTTCATAGCAGGGTTCCCACTAAGTCAGGAAAAGAAGGGGAGAATTTCTCTCCTTCTAGAAAATTTTGGGAGAGATTTTCTGCCATAAGGAGAGAAACTTAAGATTTCATTTTTTTTTACCACGCTTATTTAGAAAATAATAAAAAAGAAAGCATTAACTATAACTCACATTCTTCGACATTTAAATTTTATCGAGTGTAAATTACTTTATAATGAAAATAAATATTTATGTTTGGTAAAAGACAAGTTTTCTCTAAAGAGAGTAAGTAGCAAATATTGATCTTTAACAAGAAAAAAATATAGCAATGAATTATATTGCTGCCAAAATGGTTTCCTTTTAATTTGCCTAAATCATTCTTTTACCACTATTTGGAAAATCTCTTCATAGAGTTCATACCCATTTTTCAAAATAAAAAGATTTGTATTATGCAAATATAATTAAAATATTAACCTTAATAATTAGCCATAATATGAAAATAAGCTAGTTTAGTTGATCTAATATGTAACATTTAAATGATGGAGATTGATGGAAAAAGATACTAACGTACTTTCGGCAATTCCCGCGAAGCAATTGAATTGCGCAATTGCACTATTTATGCGAAAATCATTAAAAAATTAACCGTAATATTTAATTAGAATATGAAAATAAGCTAGTTTAATCGATTTAATATGCAATATTTAAATGATGGAGATGGATGGAAAAATATACTAACGTATTTTCGGCAAATCAGGCGAAGTAATTAAATTGCGCAATCGCACTGTTTATACGAAAATAATTAAGAAATTAACCGTAATAATTAATCAGAATATGAAAATAAGCTAGTTTAGTCAATCAAAAATGCAATATTTATAAGATTGAGATTGATGGAAAAAGACACTATTGTACTCTCGGCGATTCATGAGAACAAACTGAATTGCGCAATCACACTGTTTATGCGAAATTAATAAAGAAAATAACATTTTAGTGATTTATGCTGAATTATACAACTTTTGAAAAAGTATATTTATGACTTTCTTAAAATAAGAGATCGCGATCTTAATTTACATTACACATGGCCATAAATCTTCGTTAATTTGATTGGCATTACCGTGCATTTTATTATGTATTTGCTACGATTCAGGGAATGGTAGAAATCAGTGCTAAAAAAGCGGAAAATCGGTTTCCGAGGAATTATACCATGTCTAGGTAATTGATAAATTTCAAACAAAAAAAAGCTGGAGAATTTCGTTAATAATCCGGAGGCCGGAGAATTAATGAAAAATCTGGAGAGTTGGTACGTTAGCATCGGATTTCGCTGTATCCAATTTGAAGGAAAAAATAATTTTAGACCGGAACTGGAGAGAGAGAAATTCTCGCGCAGCCTAAATTTTTACGCGAGATTTTTTATGGATTTCGCGAGAATCTTGCAGGTTCGCGCTGAAATGGGACCCCTGTTTCATAGCTTAAGGTATGACCTTTCTTGTGATATGTGACATGACCCTGTAAATGATATTTCATTTCAAGGTCACTTGATTTGATCTTTGACCCTGAACTGTGAAAAAATTATCTTTAATTTTTCTTCAAAAATTATATTTTGTTGATACACTATCTCTACTATACAAAAATTTCAAGTTGGGAAAACCATGAATAACCATAGTAAAAAAATTTCTAAATATATGGTATATGAGCAGCTATTTTAAAAATGCTTGAAACCGCATAAATTGATAAAATAATTCTTATATAAGCATTATTATACTTAACTAAAAGTTATAAACATTTATTAATGTGCATATAATTTTATAATTTTTTTTTTTGTTCAATTTTAAGATTTAAAAGAGAATGTAAATAATTCAAATAATCTAAGTAATTCAGCTATTCAATAAATGCTGGAAACCCACACAAAAGCATAACTGATTAAATAATTCATAAGAAAAAAACATTATCATTCTTAACTAAAAGTTATAAACATGTACTAATGTACATATGATTATTTTATTAATTTTATTTTGCTGAATTTTAAGATTTGAAAAAGAATGCAGATATATTTTTTAAGTACACTTAATAACATTGTGTGTATATATGGTCTGTCCAGCGATGTTTAAATGGACTGTAAATTTTACTTTAAAAATATGATTTATTTACTGGATGGTTTGACCAAAATAGAAACTTAACTATTCCTTGGTTATGATAGGTGCACACAAATCCCACCAACAGAGAATTCGTTGCCAATGTTGGTTAGTGGACAGACAGTTCTTTATATAAAATAATGTATTTTAGTGATATTGAAACTTTGAAACCTAGTTTAGTAGATTAAAGAATAAAAACTGGAATAAAATCTTTAATTTTATTTTTAGAATTTTTATAGCCCCCAATCCCACAAACATGACCTCCAGCTATATTGTCATGTTCTGGGGTCATAAATTGCTTAGAATTTTAATAGCCCCCAATCCCACAAACATGGCTTCCAGCTATGTTGTCATGTTTTGGAGTCATAAATTGTTTAGTCAAGTAAATGCCTTGTTTCATTGAATAAGTGGGTGGGCACCTAATAAAGACATGTGTCTGGTGTGGGTGAAATGTACCAGTAATCTATATGGTGACGCCAGTGATATAACTAGATTTTTGATTTTGGTACATCCAGAAATAATTTGAAGGCACTCCTTCACATAATGTACATTATTTGGTCTTTGTAAATCAAAAGCATATTCAATACACTTTCTTAAGGTAAAAGGGTTCTACGTTTAATTTATATGTTTGTCATCTATTTTATCGATTAAATACAATAACTAAAATTAATTTCTAAAATAAAAAATTAAATTTACATTATTTCATTTAATTCGTGTTTTTCAATGATGAATTTAAAGATATTTTTAATAGTGCACAAGAAAATCTCCCTAAATTTATTAATAATAAATTACTACTAGCTGCAGAACAGTTTGCCCTAGCATCCTGGGAATCTCATTTTTTATAACCCAGTAGTTCATAAAAATTTTTCAATCCACACACATGACATCCCATTTGAGTTCATTATTTTGAATATTTATAAATACAGCTGTTTAGAAAATACTAAGAGATAAACCATAATGTTGTATGAGCTGAAACTTGTGTAGTAGAAAAAAATTTCCAAGTAATTATTATATGCAATGCCCCTTTCTCATTTCATGCCCTGAAGCAGTCACTTTGCCCCGCTTTATGATAGTAGACCACTTGCTGGCACCTCAGAAAGATAAAAAGCATTTAGTTAGTGATATCTAGACAAAGCGGACGGACCATTCGAAAACATAAATTCAAATACCTTTTTTCAAATACCCTTTTTTTTCTTTTTGAGAATAGATTGTGTTATAATGAGTATTTAAAGTTATTAAGGATTGTAAAAGGATCCCTGATTGATATAGAGTGATATAGTTTATTTGGTTGAAAGAGTTATAGATAAGTATATATAAGTGTTTTTAATATTGAATAATCTGCTATGTTAAGTGAATCTGCATTCCAATGTTAAGTTATAACAATGGCTGCCGGCTTACTGCGTAGTTGAAAAAGTTTGAAATTTTTCTCGAGATTTTTGAAAACTTCAAACTGTTCTATCTCCTGATATATTGTACTATGAAGATTGTGGTATATATTGAAAAATCATAAATATTCCATTATATCTTATGGTATATTAATTTATACACCAAGCCTGCTGGTTTCGGCTGAAATTGGACTTGGGAGACTTTCTGCAGGACAGTCTATTTAATATCTCGACTTCTTGACTGTTTAAAATTATGAGGTGTATATATACAATATCTTGAATCTTATATAATCATTTTGATAATTGTATCTACTACAGTACATTTTGTATTAATATGGATAAGTTTGATGACGTTACGCACCTTTGTCTTGTAGTAGTTGCTGAATTCCATGCTCCCCTTGATGGTGGTACCAGTGCTCCATTGTAACTGTGTTATAGGATATTATCGGGATTTTTCTTGAAAATTTGGTTGTTCTGAAATTGTTATAACTATCGAAGAAATGTGTTTTGAACATTGCGGAATGTTTTAAATCATAAATATTCTGATACTTATATTGGTATAATAAAACTCACCCCGGACTTGTTGGTTTCGACGGAAATCTGACTCTGAGGACTTTATGCGGGACAATCTTTTTAATATCCCTGCATCTAGACTGTTTAAAATTACGAAGTGTATATTTTTTTTTTACTTGGGCCCTTTTTGAAGCCTTAACACCAGTTTAGTACGGGTACCTAGTGTGGCACATTTTTAATTTATGTGGATAACTTTGATGATGTATCGCTCCCTTACTTGATGTTATTGAATTTCATACATCGGTCTTAGCTGTACTTTGATTTGCTTACTTACATTTTGAGCCTTGACCTTAATGAGAACATTTTGGAGTTGGCTTACTTGGAAGATTGATATAATGATATTTGATAATTATATAATTGTATTTCATGGTTATGTCTGTGTAAATAATAGTGAAATTTTTATTTACTGAAATTCTGTGTAAATTCTTGTTACACTTTATACTTTCTTAAATTGAATTCTGTGTTATTGTGATTGCTCTTGTGTTTCATGGCTTATGCTAAAGAAATTGACGATCTGATGTCCTTGCTGCCACCATCAGATGTGGATTTTTCCCTGGTGGAGGCAGGTGTTTTTGAGAATGAAATGGAAAGGCCCAACTGAGTACCTACTGGGTACTTGTTGTTTTTCGCCATTTATTATTTTTTGTTATTGGATAGGTTTGATTGGAAGGTAATTTTTGGTGATAATATGGTGGCTTTAGCTGTTTTGTTGTTTTAATTGTTTTCCTTGGAGTTGAGGGTAGTTTTGCTAAATTGGGGGTCTTGGGAAATTTGTTTATTTCATCTCTTGCTCTGATCTTGGTTTTCGGATATATGTTGGCGAATTGAATGGTTTATTTTTGTGGGTATCTGCATATTGTCATGTGTTGGATTTGGGATAGGGTTGTTTGTATTTTAAGGCATAATGTATTTGGATAGTTGATAAAATTATAGATATAACATTCTTGGATAGTTGATATCTGGGTAGTTAATGGTGCTGGATGCATTTTTGGAGGATAGTAATTTTGGTAAATTGTGGGACCTTGGAATTTGTTAGTTTGAATTTTATTTTTGGTCTTGGTTTTTGGATATATTTTGATGAATTGTGTTTTCTTGATAGTTGAGCTGGTATTAAATTGTACTCCTTCTTACCTTAGTTCGATTGTTGTATCTGTTTTTATTGTTCTTTTGGATTGATCTGAGCCCTGGCTCCTGTACTGGGGAGTATCAGGAGCAGCGGGGACACCTTTGTAAAGTGGTAGTTGGCCTTGAAGGATTTTTGTCGGGCAAGTATGAAGGGACTGTTGGTTTGTGTCCCCCTTCACCCAGAAACTGGAGGGGGTTTCTGATCGTTGACCTCTTGGTTGGTTCTTTGTGGATACTTGACGAATTGAATGGTTTATTTTTGTGGGTATCTGCATATTGACATGTGTTGGATTTTGGATAGGGTTGTTTGTATTTTAAGGCATAATGTATTTGGATAGTTGATAAAATTATAGATATAACATTTTTGGATAGTTGATATCGGGGTAGTTAAGGGTGCTGAATGCATTTTTGGATAGTTGATATCGGGGTAGTTAAGGGTGCTGAATGCATTTTTGGAGGATAGTAATTTTGGTAAATTGTGGGACCTTGGAATTTGTTAGTTTGAATTTTATTTTTGGTCTTGGTTTTTGAATATATTTTGATGAATTATGTTTTCCTGATAGTTGAGCTGGTATTAAATTGTACTCCTTACCTTAGTTCGATTGTTGTATCTGTTTTTATTGTTCTTTTGGATTGATCTGAGCCCTGGCTCCTGTACTGGGGAGTATCAGGAGCAGCGGGGACACCTTTGTAAGTTGGTAGTTGGCCTTGAAGGATTTTTGTCGGGTGAGTATGAAGGGACTGTTGGTTTGTGTCCTCCTTCACCCAGAAACTGGAGGGGGTTTCTGATCGTTGACCTCTCGGTTGGTTCTTTGTGGATACTTGGATAGTGGTTCAAAATTATTTGTTTTATCTGTTGGTTGTTTGTTGTTAAGTTTATGTTGTAGTATATTGCTGGAAAAATTTTTTGTTTATTTTTAAGATAGTAAAGTTTTGTTGGATCTATATGTTGTTTTTAGTGGTCTGTTTATGATGGTTCAAAGTTGACTCTTTGTTGATATATATATGGGTCTAGATTACTTTGTGAGTTTAATTGTAGTCAGGTTTAGGGCTTTTATTGGGGATCATGTTTTAGTTTTTGTTTACTGCAGAATCCTAGGGTTCAGTATGGGGATAAGCTGGTCCTGGGGGACAATTTTATATTTGGATTATTGGTTATTTGATTAGCGTCTGTTTATCTTCTGGAGGTTTATGGGAGACTCTTGTTCTTTGTGGTTTTTAGGTGAATTTTTGTGTAAGCTAGAACAATTTTTTGTAATGTTTACACTTTTTATGAATTGTACGGTGCATTGTGGACTAATTATGATGCTTAATCCAGATTTGAGTTTTTTGGGGACTATTGTGAAACTGGGAATGGTTATATTATGGATTATGGAATTTATCATTTGTTTGATTGGATATAGGAGGAGAGCTTTTGGGATGGAATTGATTGCTTGGTTGTTATTCCAACTTTATTATCTCGACGCTTTGTTACTTTTTTTGTATTTAATTATTTTTGGTTAGGACTGGAAGGTCCATTCCTATTGGTTTTGGAGGGGTCAATTTTTATTGTATTTCAGTTCATGTATAGTACGGGTTAGGGAAGTGTGAGGTGAATTTGTAAAAAGAGAATTTTGACGTATGTGTTTAATTTATATAAATTATTGGCCTTCTTTTAGTGTTGTAAATAAATTTGTGGTCTGATGACATTAATATTTTATTTAGAATATGTTTTGATTATAAGTTTAGAAATGAAGTTCATAAGATGTTATATGTTCTGTTATATTATGTACAATATGATGATGTTGTTATTGTAGGCCTTTGTAACTGCCCTGGCACAGCACAAAAAAATTTGTTTATAAATAAATTTAGGATTCCTTTCCCGTCCGGGGTTTTAAGCAGCTCTAAGCCTGATTAGGCAAACCCACCATACCCTTTGACAAAATTGCTAATATTTGATTTTTTTTTCACCTGCTTTCAGTTTCCTAAAACTTATGTCTTAGTTTCTTCAATATTTCAGACTCTACCTTTCTTCCCAAATATATCACTAGATAAAACAAACAAAACTTTGTTCCTTAAAGATTTCTTGTATTCTTTGTATACTTGGCTTCATTTGATCTTTTTCTTTGTCAGCATATAGTTGTTCTAAGATTGCTGGTTCATTTCACCTACCCCAAACCTCTGTTTTCATAGGGGATGCCCATCCAATGGAAACACAAGGCCTTTACTAGACTAAACAATATATGACTTCATAGCATTAGAACACAGCTGGAAATCATAGTTGTGGGATTCATAAACACTATTATGGGACTGTGCAAATTCTAAAAATAAAATTTAGGATTTTATTCTGTATTCTATTAAACTAGAGTTTAATATGTCACTGAAATACATTATTTTTTATATAAGGATATATTTATATTACATATTTAGAGAAACACACACAAAATAGCAATGGTTATGAGTGTACTTAAAAATAATTATGATTAATAATATTTACAATATCTTTAAAATTAAGCCAAAAAAAAATTAATTTTTGTTTTTCTTTAAATTATATGCTCATTAGTAAATGTTTATAACATTTAGTTGAGTATAATAATGTTTATATTTAAGTTAAGAATTCTATATCTATTATGCTTTTCTGTGGTTTCCAACATTTTTTGAATATAAAATAGTGTGGAAACATATCAACTAATTAATACATTAAAATCAAAGACAGCCGAAAAAATAGGCTTAAAAGTCTTTTATTAAAATCTAAAATCTCTTTTAACACTTCGGAAAGGTTATTCATTTATCTGTCACTCCAAACAGCTCCACTTGGCGAGAAATTAGGCGACTTTTTTAGATATTGCCAAATTAATGAAAATGTCTCAATTAATAAAAATAATGCCAAATCAATTAAATTAATTGTGCTTTGAAAAGGGATAGTATTGTAATGATGTTTCAGTAGCGTTTGTCAGTCCAACCATCCCACTTGGCGACAAATTTAGTGACCTTTTAAAATGTCTCCAAATTGATCAACATATCACCAGACCACATTAATGAAAATGTCACCAAATCAATGAAAATTAAATATCTTGGAAAGAATATATGAATATATTATAAGAATAACCCATTTTTCTGTCTGTTCTTCCATAATGTTTAGTGACAAATTTGGTGGAATGTCGCCAACATGGTTTTTTTTTTTTTAATTTTGTATAATTGACGCAAATGTTGCCAAATTGATAATAATGACGCTAAATGGGAGGTAATATTTTACAAATTTTTATTTCTGTCATATAACGGGCATATCTTCTAGTATATTATGTATGTGTGTGTTAAAAATATCTGATTTATAACAAAATAAATCTGATATATATACATCATTATATTCAATAATTTCTCTCCCTACTATACTGTTGCTTAATTTTCTCTTTATTTATTTTAAGAATCCAAGATTATTGAGCCAGTTTGTGTCCCCATACACAGGTTTTTTGTATGACAAACACATCACAGGTCTTTGTGAGGTCCAACAAAAGCGTCTTATTAGAGCTATTACAAGGTCCCAGGATGCAGGTTTGTAATATCAGATTTTTTCTAGCACCTATGTCTATCCTGCCATGATAATCTCTAACGTCTTGTTGTTATGGACTAGTTTACAAAAATAATCGGTGGTTTATCCAGAAATAATTTAAGTTCACTTCTGCAATCCTTTATATATACTTCAATCTTCAAAAAAGTTTTCATAAAGTTAGTTTTAAACCTTAAAAAGAACCCTAAAATCTCAAAAACACTCTTCGTGATTCTTTGTTTCAAAAATGGAGTTATCATAAAATTTTGAGCAGTCATTTAAAATAAACTTTTCATAAAATTAAATCACCCAATCAGTTTTAAAAAATATACTAAGAAAATTCACTCTAAAAGCTTTATGAAAATTTTTAATTCAAGATATTGATGGAAATACATATTCTAAGATCTAATCACATTTCGATAGCTTTTAAAATGTCAGTTCATTAATTATAAAGTCAATTTAAAGGCATTAAAACTTTTATTTACTACAGATGTATTAAAGTACATTTCAGAGATAGTCATATATAGTTTTATTGGTAAAAAAACAAACAAGAATTTTAATTTTAGAGAAATTATTTGAGTTTTATTTGAGAAATTGAGAAAAGTTTTATGCTTGTAGCAAATAATTCTACAGAATTCTTACTTTCATGAACAAACAGTTTAAACATGAAATTATATATATTTCTAATATATTTTACTTTTGTCTAAACTTTAAGTTCTGTAATAGTTAAACGGCAATCCGTTAGTTTCATAACCTCAAAGATGTAAATGAGATATATGATATATTGTATTTAAACAAGATAATCCCCATCTGTGTGAATCACTGTAATAGTCGGCATTCATTTAAAAACACATTATATGAGATTTAATAGCAACTATTTAATATTTATATGTATAACACAGAGAAAATATTAAAAAGCATTTTATTAACTAAAAAATATTTTATTAAAATCTATAAAATATATTTTATTTTAATCTAAAAATAAAACAGATTTTCTAAATTTTTGATGAAAAATTTTCATGAGATTTCTGAAATTTTGAACAAAGTTTAACTTCCTTAAAAATTCCAAGGTTTCCCTGTTTTCCTTGATATGAGTCTTGTTATCATAAATTACTGTCCTTTTTACATTGAATTTATTCTTTCTGTGAATTGTATCTACACTTCTGTTACTGTTTAATAAAAAGTACTCAATTTACCATTGAAATATAAATAATTCAGTTTGGCTACAAGCATTATTAATTTATATAAATGCTCAAAAATCTGCTACAATAATATGATAAAATAGAAACTTCGTAAATGAAGTTAAATTTTTTTGTTCAACAACCCTAATGATATGAACTAATAGTTCAATTTAAAAAAATGCCGAGTCCTGGACTTTTTATAAGAACAGATCAGAATTATAATTTAGCTAGGTATATAAAATTGTGATTTGTGATTTTCAAATTTTAGATTTCTTTTTACTAATAAATAATTTTTTTCATACTCTATATGCTAGATTTTACACAAAGCTAATCTTAAATATTATTCTTTAATTGATAAATTTATGGAAATACTAATTAAATTCAAATTATTTCCATCGTTGTGTAGAAAAAATTCAACAGCTATTTCAAATGAAGTAAATATAATTTATCGGTCTTCTCTAGCTATGCATATTATATTATCATTAAACACTCATCGTCTGTGTTGCATGCAAATTGGCGAATTAATATGCACGGTTGCACTTTACTGATAATATTAAATTAATTATGGTTAGACTTTTCAATTTTGATAAAGGTTTCGGTATTTTCCTGTTAATAATTCATTGTGAGGGTTCTTAATGTGAGGTATGACTTTCAATGGTCACCAAAGAAATTGCATTTGTAATGTGCTGTATTTTAAACATTTAAATTGTTTATTGACTATGCTGGACTATACAATCCAAAAGGTAGGAGGATTCAATGAATGAACACGCCCACGTATCACAGATCAAGTGCCATGATAGAATTTCTCTGACTGTTATGTCAGTGGAAGAGAGCAATGGTTCCGCGTCTTATAAGTTATGATTTGAATGTTCTTTTTTTACATTAAGGACAATTACTATGTTGTAAGTCAAAAATATATGTATTTAATACATGGAATCTTAAGGGGACGGTGGACGTTGTAATTTTTATTTATTTATTGACTTAGAAACATGAAAATTTGTATAAATATTCCTCTTAACATTACTATATACAATACCATTCAATTTCTTTCAATTTTGTTATAATTTTATATATATTTTTTTAATTTAATTATTTTTAACGATTAATTATTTTTAACGAACATTTGAAAATGCTCCTTACGTTCCATTTGTTCAGATTTTTGATTCATTTTACATTATGATCACTCAGAAACATATTATGAACAAATTTGGGTATTCATTTTTAAATCCCTTAGAAAGTTACTTTTTTAAAAATATTTTTCTGCATTAAAACTTGATTTTCATCATTTAATTAGGTTCTTATTCACTTTTAATTCCCTTAATAAAGTCCAATTATGAAATGCATACCCAGTTTCATTAAAAAGTATGAGAGGTATCTTCTTGCCAAATTCCATGCATCTCAGACAAAAATTAAGACGCATGGAGCATTTTAAAAATGTAAAACCTTTGAAAATTTTGTTTCGAAAAAAATGCATTTAACCTTTGGCTTACGGGTGGGACAGCGTCCATCCCAAGCGAAGAACCTCCCAAAAAGACAGGTATTTGACATACACAAGAGACAGGTATTTGACATACCCCTTTGCAGGCATTGGCGTCCATGGACGCCAATGCCTGCAAAGGGGGTCGAACTGTTTGGGATAGGGTATGTCAAATACCTGTCTTTTTGGGAGGTTCTTCGCTTGGGATGGACGCTGTCCCACCCTTAACCCTTTCGGGACGGCGGCATTCCGAAACTACCGTGGCCCAAAGGACGAAGCGCTTTGTTTCCGAAATGTGCATAAAAGACGGCTACTTTTTTGTGCTAAGCCTTACTCTCGAAAAAAATTCACTAAAAATCACCCGTTCAACACAGCATTCTACTTTTTTCAGGAAGAAAGGAAATACTTATTTTCTATTTGATGTATATTTTTTATTCAAATTTTCTTTTATCAAAATATTAAAAATTTTAGTGTATATATGTTTTAGGTACAGATGGATAATTCTTTGGCATGTCCTTCCGATTTTTTAAAACTGTACCACATATATGCGTATTCTTAGACAACAAATACTTTGCAAGTACAGGAGAGGTAAAAAATTTATCCAAATACAAAGTATATCCTTTTCCTGAAAGTTCACTTAGAAGTGTTTTCACAACGCGTTCTCCATACCCACCATCAGAGCTTGATAATCCCGTGTCCTTTCCAGTATACACAAGGAAATTCCATTTATGGCCTCATTCCGATTCTGACGATTTATATATTTTTATTCCATATCTGGACCTTTTCGATGGGATATATTAACGAAATCCCAGCCTTCCTTTCCATGAGAACATAAATAACCTAATCATTTCATTGCCGCACATTCCTTTACCCCCCTCCCCCCCTCAAAAAAAAAAAACCTCTCTTATATTCCTCTAATTCAACAACCAAATCAATAAAAGACAAAATCAGAACGAGACCCGGAACTCAATTATAAAATTGTTGATGCTACGAGAAGTGCTATGTTTACTTTACAGAACCATGTGTTTCACCGCTTCAAATAGAGAAATAATTCATTGGATTCTCCTTGTGCCAAGGTCAAACATCTACAAAATACATTTAAGTTGCTTCCACGGGCATTTAGCGCCATCTAGGAGACAAATACATTCAAACTAAAACATTCCACATAGAAACACCCATACGTGCCAGTCGTCCTTTAGGGTAAAATTTCCTCCGGCCCGCGGGAGTGCCATTCGTCCTTGAATGCAACTTCACAGCTGGCGCGTGGGCGTGCCACTCGTCGCGAAAGGGTTAAGCAAAAAGTTAAATGTGTAAAATAATGTTATATATTAAAAAGAAAAACCTTTTTTAGTCAATTTTTGCTCATTTTAACGTCCACCGTCCCCTTAAGTTTATTAAAATGTGTTTTATAGGGAATGTATATTTGATATCCGTCATCATATGATAGGTTGATATATATAACAACTTATATTTTCAATTATCTGTTCTGTTATAACTAAGGTATTCAAACATACGTATTGCAGATTGTGTTTAATTGATTGCTGCAATGGAATAAAAATTGATGTATCAATATATTTTACTATTATTTATATAATATGCACTGAACTAACAGACTGACTGAAGGGGTGAAATCAAAATTATTGTGCACTTCCACTATAGTCGTAGTTCATATGTTTGTAAAAATCCTTGAAAAGTGCTTAAAAAAAAGTTCATTTTTAGTTGCTTGAATGTCTAACTTATTAAATAGTAAAAAAAAGTCCTTAAATTTTTAGAAAACAATAACATATGTAATTTTTGAAAAGCCACAATTCACCCATATTTCCCTGTACTCTGAGGAACAAGACCACTGATCTTGTGCCACAGTACAGATCTTGTGAAATGCTTGTGAGCGTATTCTGATCCTTTCTGCCAAATGTAAAAGACTGTTACTTCTGTAAACAAGAAGGAAATTGCAAGACCAAATGGCAAATCATTTATTACTGTTCAGAAGCTAATTATAGATAATATTATACCAGTAAAAAATTTTTCTCTATTTCAAATTTTTGCACCCTTTTTTATTATCCTATCAGATTGATAAACCAATGCTAATTAAAGAAAATTTTGAACCTTCTATTGCAGAAGTTTATTCTACAAGTATTGGAATCTGTGAATTAAGTAAATGTGTAAATAAATTTGTTATAAAATTCAATAGTTTCTAGTTTCAATTGCCATTAAAGTCTTATTGGGGAGAGGATATATTTTAAGATTTCTACAAATTGTAAAATAATTTTATGTCAAAGAGGTAGATCTGTTTATAAAATCTAATAGATAACAAAAGTTGAAAAATGTTTTCATTGATGGAGTGAGAGTTTGGTCTAGAACTATCAAATCATTGTTATTTTTACTATTAGCATTGTTATTATTGCTAGTTGCTTTAAATAGTCCTTGAATATTGCTTGAATTTCCCCCCCCCTCTCCCCAAAGAAACTGTGTAAACCATGATAGTTTTTGCTTCACTATAATCTTTGTTTTGGCGTCATTCGATCAGTCTCAGCTTTGAGACCGGGGGGGGGGGGGGGTGGGGATCTAAAATTTTAAAAATTTGAATTAGGAGTGATGGTGTAAAAGAATAATAAAAAAACTCCACTTTTCTTAATTAATTATCAAGCATAGAGATGTGGGTAGAAAATTTTTCTGTAATGGAAAAATTTTCACTTTTTTTCCTTTTAAATTAATTTGAAAATAGAATGTTTACTCTTTCCAAACAGTATTTCTGAAAAGCAAGTAGCTTTACAAACATTTTTTGATCATTGAGTTTTCTAATTTGGAAAGAAAAATGAAGGAGGGTAGGGGTAAATGTGTGTGTATGTGCGCTTTATTTTATACAAAAAAATGGATGACATCCTAAAGGATGCAAGTGACATTTTACTCATTCTCAAAAAAGCAAATTAAGTTTAAGAAGCCTATTCTTTCAGTAGTGGGTTTTAGGGTATTTAAAAAATGGAATGTTTTCACAATTCTGCTGATGGAAAATGCTTTAATAGCACTAAGTATATGCTTTACTCCTTGCAAATTGTTTTTTCTTTTCATGATACTCACTCATTCAATTACAAGCAGGTATTTTTAAACAATTTTTAATATTATATAAAGTAATTTATTTTTAAAAGTGTTTAGTTACAAGGATTTTTTAATTTTTATTATATAATTAATTTTTATTATATAATATGTTTAATAATTTATTTTTTTACATATAATAAACTAGTAATTATTTTTATTTTTTTTGTTATTTATTATCAGTAGGTATTGAAAAAAATGCAATATAATATTTAATGCATTTTTCAATTATAAAAAGTTCTTTTTTTTTTTTAGAATATTGTATTTTATAATCTACTTTTTATATCTATAATAAATAGTGAATTATTTATGATTCTGATAAGGTTTAACATATTTTAATTATTTCTCATGCTATTCCCTTTCTGCAATGCCGTAAAATTGGAATTTTGAAGATAAAAAATATATTATAGATGAAATAGATTTATATGTTTTCAAACGTGCATATATTCAAGGAAAATAATAAATTGCAGCTGCTAACTGCAGTATACAAGCATAAGAAACTTTTATGCATAGAATTTTTTATATATTTCTAGATTTAACCCTTTTTTTAGCTGTAATATAAGATAATTTTAAAATTCACTGAACATATTATTCCAATTCAAATGTAATATAGAAAATATTTTCAAATTTTTCTGGGAAGTTTTCCCCTTCTAAAATTTTCCAGAAAATCCATATCTCTAATTGAGCACCACTTTAGCTAGAATTTTAGTGTTGGTCTCATTTGCTCTGTCTCAGCTTTCAAGTCAATGAAAATGTGTAATATTTTGAATATTCAAATTGGGGATGAAGATTCAATGGCAAAATTAAAAAAAAATGAAAACTACTTTTCAAAATGAGCAATTCCACTCAAGTCAAAATCTTTCTTTTGATTCCATTCAACCCTTCTCAGCTTCCAGATCAACAAAATATTCAAATTAGGGGTTGTGATACAAATGGATTTTCAAAAATTGACACTTTGCCTTTCAAAAGCAATAAATACGCAATTTGATATTGTTTCATTGCCAGCAATTAAATTGGTTATCAATAACTTTAAGTATGTAGGTGTCACATATAATAACCACCAGCCATTGCGAATTCATGAAGTGCGGGTAAAATGGCTAGTTACAGCATATTCATTTTGACATTTGTTGACCAAACTTATTTATGTTTGTACATTAATTCACAAACTGGAGTAGGAGGTTTCTTTCTGTTCAAATTTTTCTGTGAAGATAATTTTATAGAACAGATTCTTATACTTATTCTATAAAGAAATTAAATTTTAACAGAATTTTTATTAAAAAACATAATATAGAATGCTATTAGAATCGCACTCATTAAATTATAAGGAGTGCAGTGCTTTTATATATGCTTGTTTCAAATGTGAATGTGAGAAAATCTAATAGAATCTTGTATTTTAATATTTCTGACTCTGAAGACCGGGATTGCCCAGTAGTTGTGATATCAAAAGAGGAAGATCTGATTTCCATTCTCACCACTGCCAAAAACTATCCTCATGTCTAAATAAAGTATGGGCACAATCTGTTAGTCCGAAAGTTGTATGGACCTGTGGGCTACCACCCCCTTTAGGTTCTGCTCTAAATTGGGTGACTAAAGACTATAATGTGATCCAACCCCTGTGGTGCACCTGGGCAATTTGGTATAATGGCAAAATGCTTCGGCCAATAAATAGTCGAACGATTTAATTATCAGGTGCCTGGCCATTGAAGAAAAAATATATACAGTCAAACCTCGTTAACACCGAAATGAATGGGGATGCAAAATTTATTCGTATTAACCAGATTTAGTGTTTAACATAAAAAAAGTGTTGCCATCTAGGATAGAATTAAAACCAACATAAATAAATGATACATATATTGCTGCTCTTATATAGAAATTAATAAACACTTTTAAATCCAGTGAAGTAATTAAACAAGTTGTATGCATGATAGAAGATAATAGATTTATTTAATGGCAATCATCATTTCAAAAAGTATTGACTTTTACTTCAGACGTTTGACATAACATCTTTTGAAAAATGTTTCCACTTCAAGTAAATTATCCAGTGTATATGAAGCATTCTGTTGTTCCATAAGGAAAGCTGCATAGTTTTCAATTCCGCTGCCGCTTCATTTAAGAACACTAAACTTTCTGGTTTCAGTTACAGATCTTCATCTTCGTTAGATGCATTTAGGTTTACATCTTCATTTTTTTCCAACTATTTCAGCAATTATATATTCATCTGTCAATACATCTAATGTCAACACATCTTCATCCATGCAAATGTATTCTGCAAAAAATAATTCTGAAAAAATACCTCAATTTCATATTTTGTCGTGAACTCTGTCTTTTTCAATACTATATCGCGAACTTCATTTAAAATATTTTGTTTCTGTTCAAAAGATAAAGACTGCTGATTTCAACTCATCTTGACACGATTCTGAGAGCAATTGCAACTGAGTTTTGACAATCTATATGTGGTCAAACTTGTTAATGAATTATTTCTAGAAAGCAAACTCACCTTCTTGCAAACTCACATTGTAAGTGGTCCGTTACTTATCTCGTCAATGTGAAAACAACTTCCACACAACAAAGTAATAAGGGCAAGCAATGAGGGGGGGGGGGGGGTAGAAATGTGGTCCTTGGACCAAGAAACCTTAGGCCAGAAAAAAGCTTTCCAATAACAAAGGCACATGAAGAAGTTTCAAATCTGAAACTTCTTCATGTAAAGAATCGATTTTTGACTTAGGACTAATTTATTTTTTCATCTTAAGCGAATTTCACGTAATACATTTTATATTGAACGAATAAATTAGCACTACTTTTTAGTCTTATCCAATGGGAACCCTCTTTCATTTTATGATAAGCATTTTTTCTTTTTGTGATAGGCAATTAACAGGTTTTCTGATTTTCTGGTAATATTTTAATTTTCATTGTTTTAAAAATAATTTTTTCATATGTATATTGTAGAAAACTATGCATTTTGTTTGACCATTTTTTTATTGCAGGTTTTATGGCTTATCGTTTGAAAACAGCGAAATATATAAAAGATCCAAAGTTATTTGAACCTTTTGCTCCAACGAGACCTAATCCTCATTAGATCATATGGCTTACAAGAACTTTTATCAAACTTCATTTCATGATACTGCTTACTGCTTTGTTTGTAGCTCCTTCTAATAAATAAATTAATATACAGCATTATATTTATATGTAGTATATGTAAAGTGCTTTAGAATTATATAATTATACACTATATAATTGTAATATGTAAAGTGTGCTATCAGACTCTCAAAACAACCCCCCCCCCCCCCCCCCCCATAAAACGAATTCCTTACATAGGACTTTTCTTAACACCTTAATAAAGGGAACTTTCCAATTTTGTCTAAAATATAAATAATATAATCTTTTTATTTTCATTAACTCATTTCACTCTATCTGGGGTTCCTGGTAATTACTTGATTTTTCAATCCTATTTTTCTAATTGTGCTTGTCGATAGAGCATATGGTGTTCATAATAACCAACTACAGCCAAGCCTCCTGATATCGAATACCATTGGAACCAGAGCTTTTTTCCATTAATAAGGAGTATCCGCTATTGGGGAGGTATCCATGAACTAATTTTCAGACTTTATTAAACTTATGGAAGTAATATATTTAAGTGAAACAATACATAGGGCCTCATATAGTAGTATGGGCTGAGCCCTACATTTACACTTTAAATAAAATTCAAAAGCTTTAAACAAATTTTATATATGTAGTATAATACCTTTACACTGAAATATTTAAATTAATTAAATTTTAAAACCTACCAGTTGTATTAAATATCAAACAGAACAGAAATGAATTTTATTGCTGTTCATTGAATCACTAAAAGAAATCATTTAAAACTGTTTGCCCATGAGTTTTTCAACATAACATTTTCTTTGAGATGAATTTTCAATTTACTGAAAATTTATACCATATATATATATATATATAAAATATACAGTTGAGAGAAAAATGCTATTCTCACTCATTACCCTTCCAACCTTGAACCTATAATGATAAATTTCCATTTAATGAATTAATAAACTTTTATAATTTTATAATAATACTTGACAGTGATAATAAATTAGTATTTGATATATATCATAAAATTAAACAATTTACATTTGACAGAATTAATATGTAGTACTTCTCATCTAATATTTTTAGTGGCATTTCTATAAATATGGTTAATAATAGCTTGCTTCGAATTAATGGATTATGTTCTAACCAAAATACATTAGAATTTCAAAATAAATGGATTAAATATAAATATTTGGAAAAATTTGTGAATAATGTCAATAATTTTGTGTTTAAATGATTGCTTTGTATTCATAACTACTACTTTCAAAAATTAAATTCTTTTGTTACCCATTTTTAACTAATTTTATGTATCTTGATTACTAATTAATAGTGAATCCCAAAAATATTTCTGAGTTCGAAATAACCAGTGCTTGTGCCTGGTTATTTTAATTATTATGGCGTATCTTCCGGAATTGTGAGTGTGCACTCAGAATATAAGATTCAACCCAAATTGCTGGATAACTAACGCATTTATTCACAAACACAGTATAAACAGGAACAGTATACAGTAAAACAGCACTTAAATGCTCTACTAATTTCAAAAAATAACAGATATGTTAATTTTGCTCCAAACTACTCTCAAACAGGGTTACTTATGAAATTTACTCTCATTCTGCTCCAAAACATAAAATTTATAATTTAAGGTTGTCAATGGTGCTTTATTTAGTCAGCTTTTATTATTATTATTATTGAACTTCAACATTTCTCTATTTTATGATCAATATTTTAAGTTTTTCTTTCTTATTAAAAAAAAAAATTAATTCTGGAGTTTTAATCCATTGTAATTGTATTTAGTATTCAAATGTTTTAACTAAATAGCCAGTTTTGGGTATCCACTTCATTTGAGACTCCCAAATTTCACAATTTTTATTTTGAAATTACCAATGTGTGCTCAATTAGGGGAATATATATTTTATACATTCTTAATAAAATACTGATAGCTAAAAAAGCAATTTCAACTTGCAGATTCTCTAGAAAATGTTAGCGGAGATCCTACCATTAATTTAAAAAAATTAAAAGTGTTCTTTAACCATATCAGAATGCTACTAATAAAGACAGTGCTGGTACAGTACACGATCTCTTATCCGGTGTTCCAATATCCGGACTCTCCCAAAACCGGAATACGGCAAAATAATGCCAAATTCTGCGCCAACAAACGATTATTTGCTAAATATTGCGCCAAATGGCGATTTTTTGTTTAAAATCCCGCCAAATGCTTTTTTGCTTTAATTAGCAATATCAATAAAAAAAAATGCATTGAAGCCTACTATTTTAGAGGGTTTGAAATAGGACGCACAAACCGCGCACGAAATTCAAAATTCCCGCGCAGAAAAAAATGCTGCGCTCACTCGCCGCTGCTGATTCTTCTTAAATTTCGAAAACGAACGCGAGGAATTCTCGCGATAGCGAATGAAAATATTCCGTGGATCATGTTTTTTCCGAGAAGTTTCACAATTCCTCTTTTCCGGAAAACATCCGAAGTAGCACTGTTTTTCCCAAAAATTTCCTAAGCAGCTGCATCCGGCCGTCACCCCCGATAGTAGCTCTCGGAGGTGATGATCTGGCACAGGCGAGACCATCACATTGACGGCGAGACGCGTCATTCCATTCTTCACTAGTTTCGGATAAGTCGCCGACTTGTCCGTAACTAACTCCTGCATAGTATAATACAGGAGTTAGTTAAGCACAAGTCGCGGCAAGGTGCATTTTTAATGGCGTTTCATTTTTTTCTGGGTGTATAGCGCAGAGCACACTAGGCACAAAGGTTTCGATTTTTCCGAATGCGTTACATTTTCTTTTCTGCGCTTGTTCCGGAACTTTGATTTTCGGTAAAAGTATTCCAACTTTTTCGCTAGAAATATCCCGATATCGTTAAAGAAATCCTATGCTCTTCAAACGCGATGTGCCACACAGAATTCACACTATTTTGCACAATTTAATAAACATTTATTGGAAAAGATGAAAAAAAAAAGAGTCATCAGCGCATTTACGAGATGATAGAAAGCACGTTTAAGTAAGGAATTCACGAAATTAATTTTTAAATATTTTCCATTTTTTCAATCTGCTTCCATCCACTAATATTTTTATATTTTTTATGCTGGGATATTATCTTTTAAACATATTGTTGGTGAAAATGAGATATATGCTTAGGATAACGAAATTAAAATGTTTTTATTTATGCAGGCATTTAGAATTATAAGGTTTATTAGAAACATTTGAAGACATACATTACGTTTGAAGAGCATAAATTAGAATTTGATATATTTGTTGAATAATCTTTGTTCAATTAAAAATGAACATCCTTCTCATCTTAATTTTATTAAAAGTACTTTAAAATATTTTGAAACATATGAACAAAAGTGCTTCTGCCAAAATATTAGATGAATATGGTGAGGGCCCACTTTAGTTGAAATGTTAAAAAAAAAAAAAAGACTTCTAATAACTACCCAGAATAATCAACTTTTTTCAGACATTTTTTTCTTTCAAAATTTTTCTTAATCTCACTAAATTTGATACTATAATTACATGTAATTTGCATTTTAGTTAACCCATATAGATTGTAAAAAAGCTTTTTTTAATGCATTTATGTTTTTAAAATGAATTAATGATTTTCTATAACGACATTTGAGACTATTCCAGTAAGTTTTAGAAAAAGTGTTCCGAATTACGGAAAAACCCCTTATCCAGAATGCCTGAAGTCCCAAGCATTCCGGATAATAGATCCTGTACTGTATTTCCTTTTCAAATGAATATTTTTATTTATTTGATTTATGTAAATTGAAATAATTAATTAAAACACTACCAAAATGATGCAAATTATAGTAATGTCATAGGACCGAGGTAGTCTGCTTATGGCCACCTTCGCCATATAAATCCATTGCTGCATTAAAAAATGTAATTTGTTTTCATTTTATTTTTTTATTTGCATATTTTATGTTGGGAAAAAATTAATTAATACAAGATCAAAAACAGAATGTAGTTTATTAAAAGTTTTGTAATGAGCTGCTCCTTGTAGACCTACTCCCAAATAGCATTTTATCTGTTCACAAAGGTGCTCCAAATCCTTAAATGATAGTTAACGTCCCTGTAGATACTCTTCTCAAAACATTGACATAAGTCACAGTTCAATGTAGCTCGCATCTCGTCAACTGCTCTCCAACTGAGTGCTGATTTTTTTTTATAGAGACTGTATAGAAACTTCTGGAAGTCTCTCATATCTTGTAAAATACTGCTTATTTCAAGGCTTTTCTCGATTCTTTGGAAAGTCACAAAATTGGTGATAAATCACCAAATCTGGCAATCCCTCTTCAAACTCTTGCATGTAGCAACCCTAGATTCATATCATAGGAAGTACTGTTGTTTTCTCCATCTACTCTTCGAAAGAGACAGGTGAGAGGAAGAGGAAAAAGAGACAAGGTCATAATAACGTAAAATATTTATATTTATACAGCTGATTAGAAAATTATTTCAGAAATCCATTAGTATAGAATTTTACCAATGACTAATGTATTCATCATCTTAGAATATATAGGTAATATTTATAGCATGTAATAATATTATGTTTTAGTCACTTCTGTAGTTCATAGATGGTGACACCAAAATCTGTTTTTAGCCAGTTCCTTAATAGGTAATGTTGAAATATTAAATTTCTGAATATATTTAAATTAAATTTGAATAGATTTTATAAAGTGGACCATACTTTTGCATGCATTATTCAGATTTCCATTGGTAAATTTGTAATCTTAATTTAGAAATGTCTGAACATTCAATTCACAACACAGCAATTTAAACAGAACTAGAACACCCAATGCAAGAATTTGTTAGCCGGTGGTATAAGCCATTGAAAAAAAATAACCATAAACTATCAATATGGGATAATAAAGGGTCCTGTCTTCAACCACAATGTTTAAAATTTCATTTTCAGAATTCACCTATTCTTCATAGGTGAATTTTCTCTGTGTATGTGTTCTAACTCAGTTTGAACTGCTCTTCACTTGACTCTTCATAGTTCCTTCTAAGCGGAGCGGTTGTAAAGGGTGCATACTGTTATTTTGTCTTAAAAAAGTAGCTTATAATGCCCTCGGAATAATTGTCAGTCGTCACCTAACTGACATATGCCTGCTTTCTTAAAGGAAGTTTTCTTTCTTACAAGCAGCAATTTTATTTTTTGTAAATATTATAACACTACAATACTATGACAATAAAGTTTAACAGACTTGTTTATAATTATTGCCATATAAAGAAAAAACTTTGATTAGTCTTGTCCAAAGATAGGCAAACTTACTTACCAAAGGGCCATATGAAAAAATCTGATACATGCAGCACATGACTTTCCCTGCAGACTCATATTCAAGTTCACTTTATTTCTTCAATAATTCATTTTATTGAGTTTAATTGCATAACAATCCATAATTATTTAAGATTACACTGGATTTGCATTTTTAATTCAATTTTCGTTCTCATTTAGTAACTGAACTTATTTTCAAAGGATCATAGCGGAAATGCGAGAAACTGAAGTATCTCGAAAATGGCTGCTCCTAATGTAATGGGGTTGATCTTATTCTTTTCATTCCTAAACATTACATATAAAACAAGCATTTAATTGATATATTTCAGCATACATAGTTTTATATATTAGATTTTGATGATTTTTGTGGGCCATTTCTCAAAAAAGGGCAGGTTGTATTTTTCTGAATCATACCAAAATCTAATTAGCACCAGGGTAACCCACAAGTAACTTATCTACAAAATTTTGTAAAATTTGATTTTTTGATTTCTTAGTTTTTCAGCTAGAGTGGATACAGGCAAATTTTGCAGGCCATTTCACAAAAAAGGCGGGTTCTTTTATCCCGAATTGTACCAAAAACTGAGCACCAGGGTCATACACAAGTGACTTACCTACCAAATTTTAAGAAATTTGGTTCATTGGTTTCTAAGTTAGAGTGGATACATACATTGCACAGTACAGATAGTATGATACAGACAGACAGACACACACACAAACATCATTCTAAAAATAGGCTTTTTGTATTCTAGATGCCCCAAAATGTGTATATCCTTTGAAAACTCGAGTTGGGATTTTTGGTATGATTCCAGTACTTTCCCTATACATTACCATGTATTGCAGGGAAAGTAAAAAAAAAAAAGTTCATTCAGAAGGTTTAAAATAATGAGGCGTGAGATAAGTAAAACTGTGATTGAGCTTAGCTTCCAGTATTTTTTTTTATAAGCTGGGTTAAGGGGGGAGATCACCCTTACAAAAATCACTGTGGTGGAAAATTCAAAATTTTATAAACCTGTCATTATTTTTTCAAATGCTAAGTGTTGTGTGCATATTTGTAGATATACTGTAACACATAGATTCACATTTTTTTAACACTTTACAACATAGTTGAAAAGTGTTTGACTTTGTTCATTCTGTCTGTCTGTCCGTTAGCACGATAACTGCTGTAAAAATGACTTTATTAAAATGAAATTTTAGTATGTTGTTCAAACGGCCTGTGAGACCTATGGGAATATAAATTAATAATATAACCCAATTAGTTTTGGATTGAACCCAGGTTGAAGAAATGAAATACATTGAATCCTATGGGACCTAATTTTTCAAACATTTCTAAAGTGAATTTTAAATTCACAAATTGCTTCAAAAGTTTTAGGAAATATTCAAATTATCCCATAAAGTACATAAAAAAAATTTCAGTAAAATATATTCAGTAGTTTTTTAAATAAAAATTAAAATAATAATTACACCCTTTATATGAAGTCATGTGTTCCACTTCAAAATACAATATGACATTCATTTTGTGTCAAAATCGTGATTTTTAAAGTCCTTTTTAATTCATATTTAGTGTTGTATCCATCCTAAAACCTTTACTTTTGCTTAAATTCTGTGCATCTACATCCTGACACAATGCAATTACAATATATTTGAGTTTAAATGATCATCAAACTTTGATTATTTCTACAACGAAGCCTAATTTTCTCCTTATAGAGGATGTAAACACCAAAAGATGTAGAATGAGTTGTATAAGAATTGCTGCATTTCTTTAACGCAAAATTATTTAGTTCATGGAGTCTGTAATATAGCTGATATGAATGAAACATTCATTGATTTTACAAAGAGAAGCAGACTATTTTTTCGATTAAGTTTAAATTTCTTGAACATCCATGGTTTTAAGTTTTTAAATAAAATAAATTATTATAGTATTGTGATGAATGAAATAAATGGAAAAAAGCTTATAAATGAAATGCTACTTTTATACAGAGGGCCAGGCGATTTATATTTCAAGTCATTTGAATAAAGTTCATTTGTTTTCGATGAAGTTTTCAAATATAATAAATTATTGTAGTAGTATGATAATTTTAAAATATTACTGAGGAATGTATCGCATTTTAGAGATATTTAAACGAGGCAATTTATATTTCGATGCCATCATTCGAATAAAGTTCACTTTTTCGATGAAGTTTTAAGTTTCCAAATATAATAAATTAATGTAGTATTGTGATAATTTTAAAAATATTACCGAGGAATGCATCGCATTTTAGAGATGTTTTAATAAAATTGCATTGAAATTGGAAAGTGTTTCATAATCAATGCTTTATGCATGATTGATCTTTCTTGTTTAATATAATCTTAAGAGGTTATATTTTAATTTCCACCTAAAATTGAATTGAAATATACAAAAAGAGAGGGGGGTAGTTTTGTGATTAACAGCTAATATAAAAAAATATAGAAAAGTAAAAATTTGTTGACATATTATTTTAATTTGGGTGGGATATGTACAATTAGGAATAATGTCTTCTACAAATTATTGTGCATAAAATTTATATAATAGGCTGTCTTCATATTAAAATGTGCACAAACTGAAATTTCCAATACCAACACCCAACTTTGACAACATATTTCAAATCTAGAACAAAATTCAACCTTTTATACCAAATTTCAACTAATTTGGATAAAGTGTTTCCAATTTATAAGTATGAAAATTTTGAGCTTCTAGTGTTGAATTAGTTTACCAGACTTTTATTTATATCTTCTGTAATAATTTTCTTCTCGCACTGATTTTTTGTATTGCATTACTACTAAGCAAGCCAAACACAAAACCTGATTTGTTTAAATAATTTTTTGTATGAATTATGAAGTTATTTGAAAAAATTATGAATAAGAACCTAGACATATTTTGATGCAAATCTATTTATAAAGACTTTTTATATGAGTATGCAAAATTTCAGCTGTTTTCTCCCTATAGTTCTTTCACTATGTTTAAATATTCATCAGGATGATTTTAGGGGTCATATATTAGTTTTAAAAAATGACTAATTTGATAAGTTACATTAATTTTAATTTAATCTTTGTTTAATATAAGAGACATTTCTTTTTACCCAAGTTTAATAAAATAATGTTATAAAATGTATATTATAGATTAAACCCAATCAATGCAATTCTACAACTGTATTGAAGAATTAAGGAAGAAGTGGAGGTTTTAAACTTGTATTGTTATAAATGGTTAAATTTGTATTGTTATAAATATTATTATTTACTCTATGATTAATGTCTCAGAATTGATGATGGTTGAAATCGGCCACAAAGTTTTTTAATTCATGATAATAAAATACTTATAAAAAAAAAAAGTAATAAATATATTGAAAATTTATTCTAAATATATGATAAATAACAAGATTGTGTTTGCAATTTACTGTGACATAACTTTACGTCAAAAGAATAATTTGCATATTTGCTATTTAGTATGATTGTTTTTACAACAACCTAAGAACCGTAAGATATCGTTAAAATATCTATTCGATAAACTAATCTCATGACTTTGACATATTGGAATAATATTACAATGTGCTGATTCCATCATTCGCGTAATTCATTCATTAATTGGACAATTTTAAAATTCCATAAGATAATTATCGAAAAATATTTTAAATTCAAACACAAGATGAGAAATAATAAACCAGTAATGTCTTTCAGTGAAATAGCAAATCTCCCACTTTATTATAACAGTTGTGGACAATCAACCAAATCTCGCTCTTTAAATTGTGGTTTTCATTATGGAACTGACCCTTGAAAATTTCACATTTCAGAATGTTAAATATCTCCGGATATAAAGATAGGAATTGTGCAAAAATTTATATTTGGACTAAGCTGAAGGGTTGTTGTTGAGACCCAGACCGTCCGACCTACGTAAGGTAACCGTTTGGACGGCTGGGAAGTGCCATCCAATTTAGACCGGAACCCAGTGGGGGAGGCATCCACAGGGACCGTACCCTCCTTCCCCTACCACCAACCTCTCGGAAGGACTTACGGACCCACATGTTTAACGTGATCGTACTCCGCATGAACACAGCGGCAGTTGTGGCAGCGTGCAAACTACCGGGCTACTGTGCCCGAAATGTGCTAACAGTACGCGGTGTTCCCAGGTGGTCACCCACCCAAGTACTAACTGCGCCCGATACTGCGTGACTTCGGTGATCTAATGAGAACCAGTGTTTTCAGCACGGTAGGGCCGTTGGACGGACTAAGCTGAAGGGTGTAAAATTTGCTTATGATGTCAAAATCAAGCGTTATCATTGAAAATTTCGAAGTTTGTGTGCATTTAGATATAAAGACAGCCCTTGTGCAAAGTCCATGCACATTATTATATAGGACATTATTTCTAATCAAATGGTATTTTTAAATTTATTCTGCGTACTTAAATAACATGGGGTGGGGCTTTTTTAACACTTTCCAACGTAGTTGAAAAGTGGTCATTTTGGTGGTAACTTTGGTCATTCTGTCTGTGTCCATTTGCATGACTGCTATAAAAAGGACTTTATCAAAATGGCATTTTAGTATGTTGATGAGACGGTCTTCAGAATGTTTGGGAAAGAAACTGAATAAAACTGAAGAAATGAAAGAAACTGAATCACCCAATTAGTTTTGGATTTAACCCAGGTTGAAAAAATAAAATACATTAAACACTAGAACTTTTTTAAAAATTTTTAAGCGGTGTTAAAATTCACAAATTGCTTTAAAAATTATAAGAAATATTCGAATTATCACAATATGTAAAAAAAATTTCAGCAAAATACATTGGTAACTTTTTAAATAAAAATTGAAATAATAATTACACCCATATTATATGCAGGACACGGTAGCCCAGTGGTTAGCGCTTGAGAATTTCACTCGGTAGACCCGGGTTCGTTTCCCTCCGCTGCCAAAACTGCTGCAGTACAATTCATACGGAGTACAATCACGTTAAACATGTGGGTCCGTAAGTCCTTTTAAGAGGTTGGTGGTAGGGGAAGGAGGGTACGGTCCCTGTGGATGCCTCTCCCACTGGGTTCCACTCTAAATTGGGTAGCTCTTCCCGGCTGTCCAAACTGTTACCTTACACCTTTCTGGTAATTTGGACAATCTGGGTCTTAACAACAACAACCCATATTATATGCAGAGATCATGTGACTAATTGCAAAATAAAATAGACTTCTATTTTTTTTCACTGTGTAATGTTTAAAGGACATTTATATTTAGTGTTGCATCCATCATAAAGACAGTTTATTTTTGCTTATTGTCTGTATATCTAAATTCTGTGCAAACGCAATTACAATGCTTTTTATTTTAAATGATAACTTAACTTTCTTTATTCCTACAAAGCCTAATTTTAACTATAGCATACAAAATGTAAACAAATTGAGAGATTATAAGGTGAGTTGTGTAAGAATTGCCGAATTTTTTTCACTTAAAATTATTTAGCTCTGGAGTCTGGAATATAAGCAGTATGAATGAAATATTCATTGATTTTACATAGAAAGGCAGCAGACCATTTATAAAATGAAATGGTTTGTCATAGTTACAACAATTTAGAACATGAAATAAGAAAAAATTTTTAACATGAGATAAAAAACAATGTAGTTTCTATAATGAAATATAATTATGACGCAATATTAACTGCAGAAACATTGTAAACACTTCGCAAATTATACTTTTGATGACGTTATTTGAATAAAGTTCATTTTGTGTAACTAGTATTGTCTTTTCGATGAAGTTTTAAGAAAGATTAATTTTTTTCAATGGCAATTTTTGAAACAACTTAAAATATAAATAAAATTGCATTTCAGTTGGAAAGTGTTTCATAATCAATGCTTTATACATAATTAATCTTTCTTATTACTTTCCTTATATACATAGTATTATGTATAAGGAAAGTACTGTGACTGGGCCGAAAATTTGAATTCTAGTTTTTGACAAGGGAGCATGTTTCAAGCATCCTTGACACGAATCAGATGTTTTTGAGGTGATGTCTGTAGAGACTATATCTCATGAACGAATGGAGCAATTCAAATGAAATTTTCTACGAAACTTACAATCATTGAATACTGGAAGCCTATTGTTTTTACCTATTGCTTTTACCCTATGAAAAAGTAAAAATTGAAAGGTGGTTCCAGTCAGATGGAGTCGAAATGGTTTTGTCTGAATAACATTTTGTAAAATAAAACTTCTGTAATATCGAAAAAAAAGAAATCTGATCTTATGAAGGGTGCCCCAAAAAGATTGAAACACGCTTTAATTCCTTACCTGTTGGGGATAAGTGGTTAATATAAATTGCAAAAATGTTGAAAGTAAGGTAGGAAATAAGACTACATTAATGAAATTGTCCTCCCATTCGTTTTCGAAAAGTTACACTTTTTAAATTTTTATATGATCCCTTGAACAAATTGGGTGAATCAGAAAATGTTTATTTTTAATGCAACAAGATCATTAAAAGAAACTGCATATCTGTAGCTTTAAAATCAACTGAATTATGATAAAGGAAAAAATGCTGCTTTTCCGTACCATGTGAAGGACTGTTTCATCAGTAAAAATAGGGATCATAAACAAATTGCTGATGGAAATTGTTTAGATAAAAAAAAAAGTACTTAAGAATCCGTGATTGCATTGTGAGCCTACGTTGAATTCACAAAAATGTCTCATTTATTATCATCGAGTTTTATCTTTTTTGTGATAAGTCACAAATTTACATTTCTAATTTGATGTAGGGTCCCCATTCACAATGTTCAATTTTCAATTAAATATAACTCGCTCAATTTTAAAGATACAGATATGCAGGTTTTTTTAATGATCTTGTTGCATTAAAAATAAAAATTTTCTGATTGACCCAATTTGTCTATGGGGGTCGTATAAAAATTTAAATAGTGTAACTTTTTGAAAATTAATGGGAGGACTATTTCATTAATGTAGTCTTAGTTTCTACCTTACTTTCAACATTTTCACAATTTACATTGTGCACTTATCTCCAACAGGTAAAGAATTAAAGCATGTTTCAATCTTTTTGGGACACCCTGTATACACTTATAGAGCTTTCAAAGAGCTACAAATTCTTGCTTATATCTATCACTTTTAGTTTTTAAGCATTACAAACTTGTAAAACTGGAAAATTTTCATATTTCTTCACCTTAGCAAGCTGATTACTTGAAAACTATAACCTTTTTTGTTTTTTAAATGTAGCTTTAGATTCTAAATTTCCTCATACATATTTTTGTCACTTACTATTTATATCAATCTTTTATAGTTCATTTCCAGTGAAAATATGAAAAATGAAAAGAAAAATATTCTAACAGATAGTCAAATACATTATTATTATTATTATTATTATTATTTATTTTTTTTTTTTTAAATATAATTATCTAAAATCTGATTATATACACTTGTAAGGCTTTCAAAGAGCTGCAAATTCTTGCTTACTATTTGTTCAAAGCTAGCTCTTTTAGTTTTTAAGATATAAGCATTACAAACTTGAAAAACAAGAAATGTTCAATCCTCTTCAACTTGACAAGACAATGGGTCGAAAACTTTAAGAGCTTTTTTCAATAATAAATATAGATTTTAATACTAAATTTTCTAGTGCACATTTTTGCAGTTTTTTTCGAAAGAAAAGTTTAAAATATTGAAATTGTTTTTATATATTCATAATCTGGACCCTATTTCAAACAAAACAGGAAAATTATGTACATTTTTATCTAATAGGTTCGATGTATAAACGTCCAAAATGTTTACATTTTTTGTAACGCTCTGTTTTTTTCCCGCCAGAGAAACCCAAACCATAAATGTTGTTCACATCAAAATATTAAAAGTGTCATTTTACTTTCTCATACTATAGAATTTGAAGAAAGTATTGTTTTCACGAAAATTTTTGATTTCGAGGCCAATATATGATTTAGGACCTCCTGAACATGTTTTAACTGTTTTTAGAGTGCTGTCTGTGGTCGCTTTCTGGTGTAAATGATATCTGCCACAAATATTAAGGGATTTTCATGAAACCTTATATCCGGCTATGTTACCGGAAAATTTAGAACTAGATTAGATAGAATTTTTTAAAATTCGATCGAAAACTTCGAAATTATATATTTTCTCAACATGGCAGCATAGGACAAAATGCGACATAATAATTCATAAAAGGAATTATTTATGACTATATGATCATGAAACTTAATCGTTTCAATCAATGTAGTGGAAAAAAAGTCGCGATATAATTTTTGTGTTCGTGACATCATTAGTCCTTCCCGGTGGCAACCCAACACACACACACACACACGACGTGGTTACCCCAACACACACACACCACGTGGTACATTGCCAAACTTGTATCAATCGAAAGATTTTTACAAGCCCTTTAAAATGAAGGGTAACATGCTACAAATATGATTATTTGATTTACCGACACAGATTTTTTTTTTGTACAAAATTTGAAAAAAAAAAAAATTGCAGGCTACTTAATAATGAATTCTGGTATAAAAGAGTGGAATCAGTCAATTACTTATTAAAAAAAATCTGATGTAGGCAGCACATGACTTTCCTTATATAATGCAATGTATTTACTACTTTTACAGTAAAAACAAAAAATCTGATGTGGGCAACACATGACTTTCCTTATATAATGTAATGAATTTACTACTTTTACAGTAAAAAAAATAGGTTTTTCTTATAGTAGATACTGATATTCTTTCCAAAATATTGAATTTTCGACTATTAGTCGTCATTTTCATTGATTTAGCCTCATTTTTATCCATTTGGCGAGATTTTCGTTAATTTGGCAGCATTTCAAAAAGTCGCCAAGTTGGCGACATTCCGCCAAAATCTCGCCGAGCGTTATGGATGGAGAAATAAGTTATTCTTATAGGAGATAAATGACTATTGGCGTTCAAATACAAAAGTATTACTTAAAGTATCTTTTTTCATGAATGGAACGAGCTAAGCTAGATCCACGAGAATGATGTCACCCAATTTATCGCATGGTATTACATATGAAAAATGAACATGTTTCTCAATAAGAAATATTTTTTTTATTTTATATGACTTTTTGATAATTTTTTTGAAAAATGTGCAATATCTCGAGAACGGTTCATGTTAGCGTTCCAAAATTTATGTCAATCGTTCTCTAATGAAAAATTAAATAAGAAATGTCTATTTGCGTAACTTTATACGTGGCTTTGACTTTTTGACGATTTTTTCAAAATTTCATTTGAAAATTTAGGGGGGTTCTGAACATTCGATTGCGTATAAAAACAATAGGCTTCCAGTGTTTACGATTGTGATTTTTGTACCAAATTTGGTTCGAATCGGTCCGTTTGTTCGTCAGTTATCGACTCCACAGACTCACTGACACACACACACACAGACATCACTTCAAAAATGTTTGATTCGTGATCAGGGATGCTTGAAACGTGCTCTCCCGTCGAAAACTCGAATTCGAATTTTCGACCCCGTCACAATACTTTCCTTATACATTATGTATATAAGGAAAGTAAAAAGGTTATTCGTATAGTAGATACATTTTATTTCGTATAGTAGATATATTTTCCAAGATATTGAATTTTCGTCAATTAGTCGTTATTTTCATTGATTTAGCGTCATTTTTATATATTTGGCGGGAAAAATTTTTTTAATGTGGTAACATTTTAAAAAGTCGCCAAGTTGGCGACATTCCGCGAAATTCGTGGCCAAAATCTCGCCAAGCGTTATGGACGGCGAAATAATTTATTCTTGTTCGTGAGATATTGTCTCTACAGACTCACTGACACACACCCAGACATCATCTCAAAAATGTTCGATTCGTGATCAGGGATGCTTGAAACGTGCACTCCTGTCAAAAACTCGAATTCGAATTTTCGACCCCGTCATAATACTTTCCTTATACATTATTGTATATAAGGAAAGTAATACGATCTTCATATAAAATGGAAATTTCTGATAATTTCCCGATATTACCGTTTTATTTCAGTGGGGAAGGGGAAGGGTTACGAGTAGGGGCCCCCTTACTTAGACCCCGGGAAAGGTTTATAATCCATAGTCATGTCCTAACCTAGTTCAAATAAATTAGCTTCGCATTCTGGTGTAGGCAGCACATGACATTCTCTACAGACTTGAATTCATTTTCTCTTTATTTCTTTGGTAATTCGTTACATTGAATTTAATTGCACAAAATAACACTGAATTTGCACTTTTAATTGAATTTTCGTTTTTATTTGGTAACTGGACATATTTTCAAAGGCGACGTGGAAAAATGCGGAAAAACTAAAATATCCCAAGAACAGTTAGTCCTTGGGTAGTGGGGTTGATCTTGTTCTCTTCCTCGTCAAAAATTACGTATAAAACGAGCATTTACTAGATACATTTGAGTATACGTAGTCTTTTATTTCAGATTTTGACGATTTTTGCTTTCTATTTCGCAAAAAAAAAAAAATCTGATGTGAGCAACACATGATTTTCCTTATTACTTTCCTTATATACATAATGTATAAGGAAAGTATTGTGACGGGGTCGAAAATTCGAATTCGAGTTTTCGACGGGAGAGCACGTTTCAAGCATCCCTGATCACGAATCAAACATTTTTGAAGTGATGTCTGTGTGTGTGTGTCAGTGAGAGTCTGTGGAGACGATAACTGACGAATGAATGGACCGATTCGAACCAAATTTGGTACAAAAATCACAATCCATAAACACTGGAAGCCTATTGTTTTTATACGCAATCGAATGCTCAGAACCTCCCTTAAATTTTCGAATAAAATTTTAAAAAAATCGTCAAAAAATCAAAACCACTAATAAAGTTACGCAAATAGACATTTCTTATGTAATTTTTAATTAGAAAACGATTGGCATAAATTTTAGAACGCTAACACAAACCGTTCTCGAGATATTGCACATTTTTAAAAAAAATTACCAAAAAGTCATATAAAATAAAAAAAAATATTTCCTATTGAGAAACATGTTCACTTTTCATATGTAATACCATACGATAAATTGGGTGACATCATTTTCGTGGATTTAGCTCGTTCCATTCATGGAAAAAGATACTTTGAATAATACTTTTGTATTTGAACGCCAATAGTCATTTGTCTGCTGTAAGAATAACTTATTTCTTCATCCATTACGCTTGACGAGATTCTGGCGACGAATTTGGCGGAATGTCGCCAACTTGGCGACTTTTTGCAACGTTGCCAAATTGACGAAAATCTCGCCAAATGGATAAAAGTGGCGCTAAATCAATGAAAATTACGAGTCATTGTCGAAAATTCAGTATCTTGGAAAGAATATTAGTATCTACTATAAGTAAAACCTATTACTTTCCTTATATACATATAATGTATAAGGAAAGTATTGTGACGGGGTCGAAAATTCGAATTCGAGTTTTCGACGGGAGAGCACGTTTCAAGCATTACTGATCACGAATCAAACATTTTTGATATGATGTCTGTGTGTGTGTGTGTGTGAAAGTGTGTGTCAGTGGGCCTGTGGAGACGATAACTGACGAACGAATGGACCGATTTGAACCAAATTTGGTACAAAAATCACTATCCGTAAACACTGGAAGCCTATTGTTTTTATACGCAATCGAATGTTCAGAACCCCCTAAATTTTCGAATCAAATTTTGAAAAAATCGTCAAAAAATCAAAACCACTAATAAAGTTAGGCAAATAGGCATTTCTTATGCAATTTTTCATTAGAAAACGATTGACATAAATTTTAGAACGCTATCACGAGCCGTTTTTGAGATATTGTACATTTTTCAAAAAAAATATCAAAAAGTCATATAAAATAAAAAAAAAATTTCTTATTGATAAACATGTTCACTTTTCATATGTAATACCATGCGATAAATTGGGTGACATTATTCTCGTGGATCTAGCTCGTTCCATTCATGAAAAAAGATACTCTGAGTAACACTTTTGTATTTAGACGCCAGTAGTCATTTATCGGCTGTAAGAATAACTTATCTTAGTGCATAACGCTTGGTGAGATTCTGGCGACGAATTTGGCGGAATGTCGCCAACTCGGGGACTTTTTGAAATGTTGCCAAATTAACGAAAATCTCGCCAAATGGATAAAAATGACGCTAAAAAAATGAAAATGACGACTAATTGTCGAAAATTCAATGTCTTGGAAAGAATATTCGCATCTACTATAAGAAAAACCTATTACTTTCCTTATATACATAATGTATAAGGAAATTATTGTGACGGGGTCGAAAATTCGAATTCGAGTTTTCGACGGGAGAGCACGTTTCAAGCATCCCTGATCACGAATCAAACATTTTTGAAGTGGTGTGTGTGTGTGTGTGTGTGTGAAAGTATGTGTGTGTGAAAGTATGTGTGTGTGTGTGTCAGTGAGACTGTGGAGACGATAACTGACGAACGAATAGAGCGATTCAAATGAAATTTGGTACAAAAATCACAATCCATGAATATTGGAAACCTATTGTTTTAAAACACAATCGAATGTTCAGAACCGCCCTAAATTTTCGAATGAAATTTTGAAAAAATCGTCAAAAAATTAAAACCACTAGTAAAGTTACGCAAATAGACATTTCTTATGTAATTTTTCATTAGAAAACGTTTGACATAAATTTTAGAACGCTAACGTGAACCGTTCTCGAGATATTGTACATTTTTTAAAAAAATTATCAAAATGTCATATAAATTAAAAAGAAAAATATTTCCTATTGAGAAACATGTTTACTTTTCATATGTAATACCATGCGATAAATTGAGTGACATCCTTCTCGTGGATCTAGCTCGTTCCATTCTTGAAAAAAGATACTTTGAATAATACTTTTGTATTTGAACGCCAATAGTCATTTATCTGCTTTAAGAAAAATTTATTTCTTAGTGCATAACGCTTGGCGAGATTTCGGGGACGAATTTGGCGGAATGTCGCCAACTTGGCGACTTTTTTGAAATGTTGCCAAATTAACGAAAATCTCGCCAAATGGATAAAAATGACGCTAAATCAATGAAAATGACGACTAATTGTCGAAAATTCAATATCTTGGAAAGAATATTAGTATCTACTGCAAGAAAATCCTATTTTTTTACTGTAAAAGTAGTAAATTCATTACATTATATAAGGAAAGTCATGTGTTGCCCACATCAGATTTTTTTTATTTATATCACATAAAAATGTGAATTTATCATGAATCATGAAACAATAAAGTGCAACTTGTTTGTTGTTAACAGATTTATAAAAACTAATTATATTAACACAAATTATATACACACTGTTTGTTTGTATCTAGTAAACCACATATGTACAGTAAGAAAAAGAAAATTAATAGACAATAAATTCTATATTAATCAAAAGTATGAGTTTGCGCCCATAAAGGAGACATTCAAGGCCTTGACCATTCAAGGGCCCAAATGCAGGCATCAAGCTAATTGATATTATACATCTTATCCTTGAGTCCCCCCCCCCCCTAGAAAAACTTCTATGGGTGTCCATGGTTGATTATTATTTATGAACTCTGTTGCATTATACTTCTATTTTATAATTTAACCCTGTCGAACCTTGTATCAGCCAAGTAGGGGGTTTCGTGAGATTTTACAAAATATTTCAAGGGTTCAAAAACAAATTAATTAGAGCAAAACAAATACAAAACAAATTAATTAGAGTGTGGCTCATCTCGACTTTCTCGTACCAGAATCCCTCCCCCCCCCCCTCCCCCTCCAAGAAAATTTTTAAAAAATCGGTATCTTCCAAATGGTTACAACTATATGGATTATTACTTTTCACTTTAAAGGTCTTGAAAAAAAATCTTTCGATTGGTACCATATTTGACAATGTACCCCCTCCCGGGGCTGCCTTAACTTGTCACAAAGAGAAAAAATCTGATGTGGACAGCACAGGACTTTCCTTATATAATGCAATGAATTTACTAGTTTTACAGTCAAAAAATATTATTCTTATAGTAGATACGTATATTCTTTCCACGATATTGAATTTTTTTCAACCAGTCGTCATTTTCATTGATTTAGCGTCATTTTTATCAATGTGGAGAGATTTTTATTAATTTGGCAACAATTAAAAATGTCGGCGACATTCCGCCAAATTCGTCGCCAAAATCTCGCCAAGCGTTATAGACAGAGAAATAAGTTATCCTTACAGCAGATAAATGACTATTGGAGTTCAAATACAAAAGTATTACACAAAGTATTTTTTCATGAATGGAACGAGCTAGATCCACGAGAATGATGTCACCAAATTTATCGCATGGATTACATATGAAAAGTGAAAATGTTTCTCAATAGGAAATATCTTTTTTATTTTGTATAACTTTTTGATAATTTTTTTTTTAAATGTGCAATATCTCGAGAACGGTTCATGTTAGCGTTCAAAAATTTATGTCAATCGATTTCAAATGAAAAATTACATAAGAAATGTCTATTTGCGTAACTTTATTAGCGGTTTTGGTTTTTTGACGATTTTTTCAAAATTTCACTCGAAAATTTAGGGGGTTCCGAACATTCGACTGCGTATAAAAACAATAAGCTTCCATTGTTTACTGATTGTGATTTTTGTACCAAATTTCGTTCGAATCGGTCCATTCGTTCGTCAATTATCGTCTCTACAGACTCACTGACACACACACACGCACATATATTCACACACACAGACATCACTTCAAAAATGTTTGATTCGTGATCAGGGATGCTTGAAACGTGCTCTCCCGTCGAAAACTCGAATTCGAATTTTCGACCCCGTCACAATACTTTCCTTATACATCATATGTATAAGGAAAGTAAAACTGTTGGGAATCACTGTCCCAGACTGTCACTGTAATGCACCCATCCATTGAGGAGCATTTTCTTACTTTCCTTACATACATAATGTATAAGGAAAGTATTGTGACGGGGTCGAAAATTCGAATTCGAGTTTTCGACGGGAGAGCACGTTTCAAGCATCCCTGATCACGAATCGAACATTTTTGAAGTGATGTCTGTGTGTGTGTGTGTGTTTTTTTTGTGTGTGTGTGTGTATGTGTGTGTATGGAGACGATATCTCACGAACGAATAGAGCGATTCAAATGAAATTTGGTACAAAAATCACAATCCATGAATATTGGAAACCTATTGTTTTAAAACACAATCGAATGTTCAGAACCGCCCTAAATTTTCGAATGAAATTTTGAAAAAAATCATAAAAAAATCAAAACCTTTAGTAAATTTACGGAAATAGACTTTTCTTATGTAATTTTTCCTTAGAAAACGATTGACATAAATTTTTGAACGCTAGCATGAACCGTTCTCGAGATATTGCACATTTTTCAAATAAATTTATCAAAAAGTCCCATAAATTAAAAAAAAATATTAACTGTTAAGAAACATGGTCACTTTTCATATGCAATATCATGTGATAAATTTGGTGACAGCATTTTCATGGATCTAAGTCGTTCCATTCACGAGAAAAGATACTTTGAATAATACTTTTGTATTTGAACGCCAATAGTCATTTATATGCTGTAAGAATAATTTATTTCTCCTGCCATAACGCTTGGCGAAATTTTGGCAACGAATTTAGCGGAATGTCGTCAATTTGGCGACATTTTTAAATGTTGCCAAATTAACGAAAATTTCGCCAAATGGATAAAATTGACGCTAAATCAATGAAAATGGCGACTAATTCAAGAAAATTCAATATCTTTGAAAGAATATAAGTATCTACTATAAGAATAACATTTGTTTTGACTGTAAAAGTAGTAAATTCATTGTATTATATAAGGAAAGTCATGTGTTGCCCACATCAGATTGTTTCCTTTTATATTTGAAGCAAATTTTTACAACATCATGATCAAACAGTGTCACGCTTTCCAATCTTTTTAAGTAATCTTAAAGTCTTAATGCCCAAGATTAATTTTGGTGAAAATAAACATTTAACAGCCTGTAAAATTTTTATGAATGTCACAAACATAAATGGATGGTGGGTGTTTGAGTGCATCACATTCCCTGCTTGAAGATTTCTATCATCTCGACATTTGACACCTAATCGGGTGATAACAAACGGCTGACTCCGTCCCAATCTCCAGTTATGACGTTGATAAGATACGGAGCTGCGCAAATGACGCTGTTCAAAGTACCTTGATGGCCATTTTTATTGACAGATTCCACCTTCAATTCCGACTTTTATCTACAATGAAAAATGTGCCACATTTTTACTTTCCTTATATACAATAATGTATAAGGAAAGCACTGTGACGGGGTCGAAAATTCGAATTCGAGTTTTCGACGGGAGAGCACGTTTCAAGCGTCCCTGATCACGAATCTAACATTTTTGAAGTGATGTCTGTGTGTGTGCGTATGTCAGTGAGTCTGTGGAGACGATAACTGACGAAGAAATGGACCGATTCGAACGAAATTTGGTACAAAAATTACAATCCGTAAACACTGGAAGCCTATTGTTTTTATAAGCAATCGAATGGTCAGAACTACCCACCCCCCTAAATTTTCGAGTGAAATTTTGAAAAAATCGTCAAAAAATCAGAACATCTAATAAAGATACGCAAATAGACATTTTTTATGTAATTTTTCATTAGCAAACGATTGATATAAATTTTAGAACGCTAACATGAACCGTTCTCGCGATATTGCACATTTTTCAAAAAAATTATCAAAAAGTCATATAAAATAAAAAACAAATCTTTCCTATTGAGAAATATGTTCACTTTTCATATATAATACCATGCGATAAATTGGGTGATATCATTCTCGTGGATCTAGCATGTTCCATTCACGAAAAAAGATACTTTGAGTAATACTTTTGTATTTGAACGCCAATAGTCATTTATCTGCTGTTAGAATAACTTATTTCTCCATCCATAGCGTTTGGCGAAATTGTGGCGACGAATTTGGTGGAATATCGCCAACTTGGCGACTTTTTTAAATGTTGCTAAATTAACGGTAAACTCGCCAAATGGATAAAAATGACGCTAAATCAATGAAAATGACGACTCATTGACGAAAATTCAATATCTTGGAAAGAATATAAATATCTACTGTAAAAATAATCTATTTTCTTGTTACTGTAAAAGTAGTAAATTCATTGCATTTTGAAAGGAAATTCATGTGCTGCCCACATCAGATTTTTTGGAGTGATTTGATTATTTACTCCAGAGCAGTGGCGGTTCGTGTCTTCAGGAATAGGGGGAAAAGATTTAGAAGCAGAATTCCCCCCTCCTCATCGACAACAAACGTCATCAAAACATATCACACTACTGGCACCACAATTATTGTCAAATCTATATATACTAATTTCCAAGTGTCCGTTTGTCTGTCCGTCCAGCACTTCCCGAATAGATATTAAAGACTTGCAATTGGATACACGGATCGATAGTTACATAAAACCCCCTGGAAAAATTGAATTTTTCGAAATGTTCTGTAGAGGGGGTGCACCAAACCAAAACGTTCTAAAAGTGAAGTGATAGAAAAGCATGCTTTGCGATGAGATTGAGACTTCAAATTTAGTATTTAGGTAAATCGTTCGAAAGTAAGAAAGTCTGCAATTTAAGATTTCCAATATTTACTATTTTAGGGGTGCCGCACACCAACATGTTCTATTTGCCAAATAAATGAGAAACGCCTCCATCAAAATTTAATAGAGGTCTGAAATTTGGTATATGGACTAATCATTTGATAAAAAAATCCCAGAAAAATTACAGTTTTTCAAAAATGTAAGGGAGTGCTTCACAGAAAAACGTTCCAAAGGTGAAATGATAAAGTTGCATGCTTCGGGATGAGAAAAGAGAGTCTAATTTGCTGTACGGGTACAGTTAGAAAGGAAGAAAGTGTGCAAGTTCAGTTTTTCAATATTTTTTTCTCCGTGGGGATTCTGCACACCAAAATTTTTGTTTTGCTGAATAAATGTGAAACGCGAATTATTCCAAATTTTATATTATTCTGAGATTGCTTATTGTGAGACCGTTGATTTTCAACGTGCATTCGGCTAGTTTTACCTAATGAAGGATGAATCAAAACTAACTTTGTTTGGTCTTTCTAAATGAGTAATGAATTGTAAATCTATCAAAGAAGACTGCAGTAATACTTATCCATACCTTTATTACAAACTATCTAAATTAACAACCGAGAACAACGAGCCATTTTCTCGTGTCACCTAACGCCACAAGTTTTATTCCAGCACTATAATTTCGCTTTTACAAAACCAGCAACCCGCTGCTTGGCGCTCGCCAAACAAGAACACTTGGCGTCTTTCATACATACTTACGGGCTCCAAAACCTAAGAATAGCCAAACGATTCTGAAAAATTCGCCAAATAATAACAATGATAAACTATTCAGCCGATAACTTTAAGTGATGCAACGCTTATCCTGCTTCACCTGCGTAACCTCACTGGCCGCCACTGATGCAGAGATGTATGTCTCAGGCATAACAGTCAGTGCCGGATCTCGGGTTTTTTGTTTACTTTTTCTGCGATGCATGGCAATGTATAGAAAAGTATCGGAAACATGCCGAAAATCGCAACTCGAGTTTTCGACGTATCTATACGTTTCAGGACCTCTTAAACACGATAAAAGTATTTTTAGCGTGACGTCTGAAGATGTGTAGAGCTCCTCTCCTACAGGCTGACTTATCAAGCATATTAAAGCCCATAGAGTTTCATACTACAGTTACAGAAATTATAAAATAAGTGTTTAAAATAAATGCTTTATATAAAAAAAGAAGTTTCAATTAGAATATTGTAGAACTTACCTCGCACAAGTATGCTTCATTACCGGGTATCCAATTATTTATTACCCATTGTTTTCTTCTTTCTTCATTTCCAGGAAAGCGAAATATCCTAAAACCCTTTCTAGAATGATTAGAGCAGTTCGGTGTAGAACAACCACCCATAACTAATTCAATAATACTTCCTAAAGTGAAAATAAGAATAGAGCTAATGCTAATGGATTACGCTTCCAGCTATGGTGGGCTTCAATATGCTTGATGAGTCAGCTCGTATATAGAGGAGCCTTAGTATGTGTCTGTCTCTCACTCTCGCTTTGTCTGTGTGTGCGCGCATCTGTCTGTGCAATGTATGTATCCATTCTAACTCAAGAACTAATTCACCAAGTTCCACAAAATTTGATAGATAAGTGACTTATGGTTTACCTTGGTGCTGATTAGATTTTGTACGATTCGGAAAAAAAGAACCTGCCTTTCTTTGCGAAATGGCCAGCAAAAATCTTTAAAATCTAAAATAAAAGACTACGCATACTCAAATGTGTCAATTAAATGCCTGTTTCTTACATAATTTTTGACGATGAAAAGAATAAGATGAACACCATTACTCTAGGACTAGCCGTTCTCGAGATATTTTAGTTTTTTCGCAATTTTACTCCGCCGCCTTTGAAAATGAGTCCAGTTTCAAAATGAAAACGAAAAGAAAATTAAAAGTGCAAATTCAGTGTCATTTCAGATAGTTATGCGTGTTATTTTGTGCAATTAAACTTAATTTACTGATTTATTAAAGAAATAAAGAGAAATGAATTTGAGTCTGTAGGTAAAGTCTTACGCTGCCCACATCAGATTTTTACTTTCCTTATATACATAATGTATAAGGAAAGTATTGTGACGGGGTCGAAAATTCGAATTCGAGTTTTCGACGGGAGAGCACGTTTCAAGCATCCCTGATCACGAATCAAACATTTTTGAGGTGATGTCTGTGTGTGTGTGTGTGTGTCAGTGAGCCTGTGGAGACGATAACTGACGAACGAATGGACCGATGCGAACGAAATTTGGTAAAAAGATCACAATCTGTAAACACTGGAAGCCTATTGTTTTTATACGCAATCGAATGTTCAGAACCCCCCTAAATTTTCGAATAAAATTTTGAAAAAATCGTCACAAAATCAAAACCGCTAATAAAGTTACGCAAATAGACATTTCTTATGTAATTTTTTAATAGAAAACGATTGGCATAAATTTTAGAACGCTAACATGAACCGTTCTCGAGATATTGCACATTTTAAAAAAAAAATATCAAAAAGTTATATAAAATAAAAAATAAAAATATTTCCTATTGAGAAACATGTTCACTTTTCATATGTAATACCATGCGATAAATTGGGTGACATCATTCTCGTGGAATTAGCTCGTTACATTCATGAAAAAAGATACTTTAAGTAATACTTTTGTTTTTGAACGCCAATAGTCATTTATCTGCTGTAAGAATATCTTATTTCTCCGTCCATAACGCTTGGCGAGATTTTGGCGACGAATTTGGAGGAATGTCGCCAACTCGGCGACATTTTTAATTATTGCCAAATTAACAAAAATCTCGCCAAATGGATAAAAATGACGCTAAATCAATAAAAATGACGACTAATTGAAGAAAATTCAATATCATGGAAAGAATATAAGTATCTACTATAAGAATAACATTTTTACTTTCCTTATATACATAATGTATAAGGAAAGTATTGTGACAGGGTCGAAAATTCGAATTCGAGTTTTCGACGGGAGAGCACGTTTCAAGCATCCCTGATCACGAATCAAACATTTTTGAAGTGATGTCTGTGTGTGTGTATATGTGTGTGTATGTGTGTGTGTGTGTGTGTGTGTGTGTGTGTGTGTGAAAGTATGTGTGTGTGTGTGTGTGTGTGTGTGTGTGTGTGTGTCAGTGAGCCTGTGGAGACGATAACTTACGAACGAATGGACCGATTCGAACCAAATTTGGTACAAAAATCACAATCCGTAAACACTGGTAGCCTATTGTTTTTATACGTAATCGAATGTTCAGAACCCCCCTAAATTTTTGAATGAAATTTTGAAAAAATCGTCACAAAATCAAAACCGCTAATAAAGTTACGCAAATAGACATTTCTTATGTGATTTTTTAATAGAAAACGATTGGCATAAATTTTAGAACGCTAACATGAACCGTTCTCGAGATATTGCACATTTTTAAAAAAAAATATCAAAAAGTTATATAAAATAAAAAATAAAAATATTTCCTATTGAGAAACATGTTCACTTTTCATATGTAATACCATGCGATAAATTGGGTGACATCATTCTCGTGGAATTAGCTTGTTACATTCATGAAAAAAGATACTTTAAGTAATACTTTTGTTTTTGAACGCCAATAGTCATTTATCTGCTGTAAGAATATCTTATTTCTCCGTCCATAACGCTTGGCGAGATTTTGGCGACGAATTTGGAGGAATGTCGCCAACTCGGCGACATTTTTAATTATTGCCAAATTAACAAAAATCTCGCCAAATGGATAAAAATGACGCTAAATAAAAATGACGACTAATTGAAGAAAATTCAATATCATGGAAAGAATATAAGTATCTACTATAAAAATAACATTTTTACTTTCCTTATATACATAATGTATAAGGAAAGTATCGTGACAGGGTCGAAAATTCGAATTCGAGTTTTCGACGGGAGAGCACGTTTCAAGCATCCCTGATCACGAATCAAACATTTTTGAAGTGATGTCTGTGTGTGTGTATGTGTATGTGTGTGTGTGTGTGTGTGTGTGTGTGTGTGTGTGTGTGTGTGTGTGTGTGAAAGTATGTGTGTGTGTGTGTGTGTGTGTGTGTGTGTCAGTGAGTCTTTGGAGACGATAACTTACGAACGAATGGACCGATTCGAACCAAATTTGGTACAAAAATCACAATCCGTAAACACTGGTAGCCTATTGTTTTTATACGTAATCGAATGTTCAGAACCCCCCTAAATTTTTGAATGAAATTTTGAAAAAATCTTAAAAAAATCAAAACCGCTAATAAAGTTACGCAAATAGACATTTCTTATGTGATTTTTCATTAGAAAACGATTAGCATATATTTTAGAACGCTAACATGAACCGTTCTCGAGATATTGTACATTTTTCAAAAAAATTATGAAAAAGTCACATAAAAAAAATTCCTATTGAGAAACATGTACACTTTTCATATGTAATACCATGCGATAAATTAAGTGACATCATTCTCGTGGATCTAGCTCGTTCCATTCATGAAAAAATATACTTTGAATAATACTTTTGTATTTGAACGCCAATAGTCATTTATCTGCTGTAAGAATAACTTTTTCATAGTGCATAACGCTTGGCGAGATTTTGGCGACGAATTTGGCGGAATGTCGCCAACTTGGCTACTTTTTTAAATGTTGCCAAATTAATGAAAATCTCGCCAAATGGATAAAAATGATGCTAAATCAATGAAAATGACGACTAATTGTCGAAAATTCAATATCGTGGAAAGAATATTAGTATCTACTATAAGAAAATCCTATTTTTTTACTGTAAAAGTAGTAAATTCATTACATTATATAAGGAAAGTCATGTGTTGCCCACATCAGATTTTTTTAACTGTAAACGTAGTAAATTCATTGCATTATATATGGAAAGTCATGTGTTGCCCACATCAGATTTTTTTTTCTATGCTAACGGGTTTAATGAATGAAAGTTCAGAGGATACAATAATTTTGTGTGTAAATGGGTTTACAAGATTTTAACTTCGATGTGTACTCATACAAACATGTGTACATGATTAGACCGTGTTAATGATGTTAATTAATTTTGCTACGCTAATGGGTTTAATGAAAATACTAATAAAAATGAGAATTATTCTTATGAACGATTACAGAACACGAAAATTGTGTGTGTTAAGAAGCTTTACGGGATTTTATCCCCCCGTTTTATGTATCTGCCGAATACGATTCGACTATTTTCAAAGTGATTTTGTATACGAGGGGAATTTTTTACACCACGACTTAGCACTTCCCGAATACGATTCGACTATTTTCAGAATGATTGTGTGTGCCATGCGATTTTTTTAATACTACGTTTCAGAACCTGATGAACCCGTTTCGACTATTTTTAGCTAAGAAAACTGTTGGTAGTGATTTCTTAGCAAATATTTTTGGGAAAATGGAGAATGCAGGACTTTGTTGTATTCATGCTTTAACAAAGTAGTTTACATTTTATTTAACTAGCGTGAATACTAAATAAACAAGTTAAAATGAGATTAATATATAATTGCAAATGTGCACTCGATTAGAAAGAAAAAGTATGTTTTAATTTTATGTTTAATGTGTTGTAAAGTTTACAATAAAATATTTCTAATAAAATGGTAGCTTCCTTTGGTAAAAATTTTACAACCTTTAACACCACGAAAGCATCGGTTATTGAGAGGTTTAATCGGACCATAAAAACGAAAATGTGGAAATACTTTACCAACCAAAACACATATCGTTATTTGGATATCTTGGACTCGCTGATGTACAGTTATAACCACACTTATCATTCCAGCATTAAGAAAGCCCCAGCTGAAATGAATAAGGGAAATGAACGGGAAGTGTGGGTTACCCTCTATGGTAATCCCCCCCTCCCCCCACGTGTCTCGAAATGCATTTTAAACGAGGGAGATGTCGTGCGAGTATCCAAGGTAAAAATGATCTTTGTAAAGGGGTACGAAACAAACTGGTCTGAAGAACTTTTTAGGGTAACGGAATGTGTTAAAAGAGAACCTGCTATTTACAGAATTCAAGATTTACTGAGGGAAGCGATTTAGGGGGACTTTTTACTTGCAAGAATTGTAAAAAAATGAGAATGAAAGAGGAATACCCGATCGAATGTGTTTTAAAGAAGCTATATCGAAAAAAGCATTTCGAATATTTTAAGAAATATCGTGGATACCCTGCCAAGTTTAACCAGTGGATTCCTGCTTCTAATTTATCCACCTTATAAAAAAGGGGAAAATCTCTTAAGGGGAAAATCATTCGCTGAGATGAGTTTCTACTTGATACTATCGAGCTCGATGAGTTTTTTTCTAGAGAATAAAATTTCTCATTTTATAACTCGATTTCCCTGAGAAATAGGCCTCACCGAGTTTTTATACCCGAATACCTGGATGAATATTACAAACGAGAATAATTTTATAGGATTTGATTTGAATGATGGAAAAATGATTGGACAGAGAATCCCACCTGGATTTTACGAAACCATTGCCGATGTTTTAAAGGCTATATTGTTTGGCTTAAAAGCTATATTGTTTTAAAGGCTATATTGCCGATGTTTTAAAATCTATAATGAGTGAGACTCCTCCCTGAGTGAAACACCAAAACAAGATATCGTTCAATTATAGCCCTATTACGAAACGAGTTCTCATTAAAGTGAAGAATAGAGCCAAGGTGATTTTGCAAGATGGCTTAACCCAAGTGTTGGCTTTCGAGCCTATGGTGATTTCTTCGGAATCTGATCATGAAATGGTGGCCGAAGGAACCTATGTGGCCGATGTAAACGCCCATTATCGTCTACTGTTTGTGTATTCAGACATTGTGGAGACGTGCTGGTGCCTCTTTTGCGTATCGTTAAAATCACAGGAAATGATGGAGAATTGGTTTCCACGAAATTCGATCGACCTTACTATCAGTAGAAAAATGATCGATACCCTGGAAATCATTATAAGAACGCACATAAGAGCCCTGACGCCATTTGAACGCGGACGCTCCTACGTGAAACTACACTTTCGCCAAAAGTACCTGTCATAATGTATGTTCCCTACGAATGTTGTAAAAAATCCTTCGAAGACTATTAAGTGAACCAATCAGGCAAAGGTCTTAATTACTACCAAGGAAGCACTTTTCAGAAAGGATATGGCTTTGGAAGTCTTTTTCGCTCATTTTTTTAGAGCGGTTGTTTCACTTTTCAAGTCGGGGGCGAAAGCTGTTGGAAAACAAATGTGGCACAGTGGAGTGAATGTGTTGAATGACATATCTACATGAGAGGATTTTAAAGTGGCTGAGCCATTTGAAAGAGGCAGGACGTAATCTGACAGACAAGGCTGCCAGTAAAATGAAAACGACGATTGGTTCGGGACATTAAAGAATTCCAAAAAAGAAGAAACTCTCCAAAAATCGTATCGTTTCTCGTGCTGCTAAGAAGGTGAAAGCACGAGATATTTTCTCCTCAGAATGACTACCCTGATTCATAAAGATTCCACTCCCTGTATCAAGTCCGAATTGGATTTATCTGTAACTCCACCCACCCAAACGGCCATAGAAAAAGGACACTTTATAGAATTTCACCCTCTGTCTATCATACGAGATGGAAGTCCAGTAGAATTTAACAAATCGGGAAGTGGAGACGAATATAAGGATTTGGGTTCTTCTTTCTTGTATGTTAAAGCGAAAATTGTGGAATCGGAGGGAACCCCTTTACCTGACAAAGAATGGGTAGCTTCCGTAAACTTGTTTTTGCACTCCTTATTCTCGCAAGTCGATGTCAGTTTGAACGAGCGAGTGATTTCTTCAGCCACCAACACCTATCCCTACAGAGCCTACATAGAAGCATTTTAAAAAAATCTGCGTGGGCAACGCATGACTTTCCTTATATAATGTAATGAATGTACTTTTACAGTAAAGAAAAATAGGTTTTCCTTATAGTAGATACTAATATTCTTTTCAAGATATTGAATTTTCGACAATGAGTCGTCATTTTCATTGATTTAGTGTCATTTTTATCCATTTGGCGAGATTTTCGTTAATTTGGCAACATTTCAAAAAGCCGCCAAGTTGGACACATTCCGCCAATTTTGTCGCCAAAATCTCGCCAAGCGTTATGGACGGAGATATAAGTTATTCTTACAGCAGATAAATAACTATTGGCGTTCAAATACAAAAGTATTACTCAAAGTATCTTTTTCCTTGAATGGAACGAGCTAGATCCACGAGAATGATGTCACCCAATTTATCGCATGATATTACATATGAAAAGTGAACATGTTTCTCAATAGGAAATATTTTTTTTTCTATTTTATATGACTTTTTAATAATTTTTTTGAAAAATGTGCAATATCTCGAGAACGGTTCATGTTAGCGTTCTAAAATTTATGCCAATCGTTTTCTAATGAAAAATTACATAAGATATGTCTATTTGCGTAACTTTATTAGTGGTTTTGATTTTTTGACGATTTTTTCAAAATTTCATTCGAAAATTTAGGGGGTTCTGAACATTCGATTGCGTATAAAAACAATAGGCTTCCAGTGTTCACAGATTGTGATTTTTGTACCAAATTTGGTTCGAATTGGTCCATTCGTTCGTCAGTTATCGTCTCCACAGACTCACTGACACACACACACACACACACACACACACACACACACACACACACATACTTTCACACACACACACACAGACATCACTTCAAAAATGTTTGATTCGTGATCAGGGATGCTTGAAACGTGCTTTCCCGTCGAAAACTCGAATTCGAATTTTCGACCCCGTCACAATACTTTCCTTAAACATTATGTATATAAGTAAAGTAAAATGGATACCAAGCAACTGCATAAGGCATTGTCCAAGAACATTTTTACGACCGATTCCTTTTTGGGTGTTTTCGCAAGTGACAATCTACCTGAAAGGATTGAACGATATCCCACCTGTTTCGTGGCTAACGTAGACTCTTCGACAGAACCTGGAAGTCATCGGTTAGCCTTTTACTTGCCTTTTCGAGATTGTGTAGAATTTTTCGATTCTTATGGACATTCACCCGACACTTTTGAAGGAGTTATATCGGACTATGTATCATCTTTTCAACATATGGACTATAATTGTATGCCCCTGCAAAGCAATGTCACGGCCGTCTGTGGCCACTGTTGTATTACTTTCCTTATATACATAATGCATAAGGAAAGTATTGTGACGGGGTCGAAAATTCGATTTCGAGTTTTCGACGGGGGAGCACGTTTAAAGCATCCCTTATCACGTATCAAATACTTTTGAAGTGATGTCTGTATGTGTGTGTGTGTGTGTGTGAAAGTATGTGTGTGTGAAAGTATGTGTGTGTGTGTGTGAAAGTATGTGTGTGTGTGTCTGTGTGAAAGTATGTGTGTGTGTGTGTGTGAAAGTATGTGTGTGTGTGTGTGTGTGTGTGTGTCAGTGAGTTTGTGGAGACGATAACTGACGAACGAATGGACCGATTCGAACGAAATTTGGTACAAAAATCACAATCCGTAAACACTGGAAGTCTATTGTTTTTATGCCCAATCGAATGTTCAGAACCCCCCTAAATTTTGAAAAAATCGTCAAATGATCAAAACCGCTAATAAAGTTGCGCAAATAGACATTTCTTATGTAATTTTTCATTAGAAAACGATTGACATAAATTTTAGAATGCTAACATGAACCGTTCTAGAGATATTGTACATTTTTCAAAAAAATTATCAAAAAGTCATATAAAATGAAAAAAAATATTTCCTATTGAGAAACATGTTCACCTTTCATATGTAATACCATGCGATAAATTGGGTGACATCATTTTCGTGGATTCCATTCTCGTTCCATTCATGTAAAAAGATACTTTAAGTAATACTTTTGTATTTGAACACCAATAGTTATTTATCTGCTGTAAGAATAACTTATTTCTTCGTCCATAACGCTTGGCGAGATTTTGGCGACGAATTTGGCGGAATGTCGCCAACTTGGCGACTTTTTGAAATGTTGTCAAATTAACGAAAATCTCGCCAAATGGATTAAAATGACGTTAAATCAATGAAAATGACGACTAATTGTCGAAAATTCAATATCTTGGAAAGAATATTAGTATCTACTATAAGAAAAACCTTTTTTTTTTTGCTGTAAAAGTAGTAAATTCATTACATTATATAAGGAAAGTCATGTGTTGCCCACATCAGATTTTTTAACTGTAAAAGTAGTAAATTCATTGCATTATACAAGGAAAGTCATGTGTTGCCTACATCAGATTTTTTATTATTTATAATCTAGATGTCGCGGAACTTCTTTGAAAGATTTTATGTCATCTTTTGTACCCAACGAACTATGTAATGATATAAAAATTTATAATTTTGTAACCAAGCACTTTAATATTGCTACACCTTTATACCAATAAACATAGATGTGAACAAACTTGTGTCCTCATTTGCAATGGAGTTCCCAACTCTGCAACACCCTTTCACCAAAGAATCTTCAACCGTAATCTTTAACTTGCTTTCAGGATGGTCATTTCTGGCCCCACGGACTGCGGAAAAAGTTTCTTAGTTGGTGATTTGTTAAAACACAAGCGGGAGATGTTTTCGCCACCTCTCGATAAAATTGTGTGGTTTTATGGAAGCCATCAGCCTCTTTACGATCGAATCCCCGATGTTACTTTTGTGGAAGGCCTGCCCGGGAATTATCAAGAGTATTTGGAATCCAACACGCTTTTTATTATAGACGATCTACTTAGCGAGTGCGGCAACGATAAACGCTTAAAGCATTTGTTTACTAAAGGAAGCCACCATTTGAATCGGAGTGTTGCGTTTATCACGCAATTTTTTTTTCACAAAGGAAAACAAATGCGTTAAGCGTTTATCGTATAGTATTGTAGCGTTGAAATATAAATTGAAAAAATCTGATGTGGGCAACACATGACTTTCCTTATATAATGTAATGAATTTACTACTTTTACAGTAAAATAATAGGTTTTCCTTATAGTAGATACTAATATTCTTTCCAAGATATTGAATTTTCGACAATTAGTCGTCATTTTCATTGATATAGCGTCATTTTTATCCATTTGGCGAAATTTTCGTTAATTTGGCAACATTTCAAAAAGTCGCCAAGTTTGCGACATTCCGCCAAATTCGTCGCCAAAATCTCGCCAAGCGTTATGGGCGAAGAAATAAGTTATTCTTACAGCAGATAAATGACTATTGGCGTTCAAATACAAAAGTATTACTTAAAGTATCTTTTTTCATGAATGGAACGAGCTAGATCCACGAGAATGGTGTCACCCAAATTATCGCATGGTCTTACATATGAAAAGTGAACATGTTTCTCAATAGGATATATATATTTTTTAATTTTATATAACATTTTGATAATTTTTTGAAAAATGTACAATATCTCGAGAACGGTTCATGTTAGCGTTCTAAAATGTATGTCAATCGTTTTCTAATGAAAAATTACATAAGAAACGTCTATTTGCGTAACTTTATTAGCGGTTTTGATTTTTTGACGATTTTTTCAAAATTTCATTCGAAAATTTAGGGAGGTTCTGAGCGTATAAAAACAATAGGCTTCCAGTGTTTGCGGATTGTGATTTTTGTACCATATTTTGTTCGAATCGGTCCATTCGTTCGTCAGTTATCGTCTCCACAGACTCACTGACATACACAGACACATATTTTCACACACACACAGACATCACTTCAAAAATGTTTGATTCGTGATCAGGGATGGTTGAAACGTGCTCTCCCGTCAAAAACTCGAATTCGAATTTTCGACCCCGTCACAATACTTTCCTTATACATTATGTATATAAGGAAAGTAAAAAGTATATAGATGATGTATGTACTGTACTTCAAATATTTGAAATTTAATATTTACTGATTAGAATGGGAAATTAGACTATATAAGATTTAACAAAAAAATTTGTTTTGATTTGACAACAAAATATGAATTTTATACAAATATTGAAATTAATACATAACTATCCATATTTCATTACCTGAATATACATTCAATTCAGCAGTAGAAAATTAGTACTAACTTTTGAATCATTTGATTCATTTGAGAGATATCGGTGATTACAAACGTACACTTGCTCATCATCTCAAAAGCATTCAATTCGAAAATAAGAATATTTAAAACAAAAACATGTAAATTCAGGGATAGCTCAAATCTTTGACCCTATTACTATATTTTCCTTTAACGTTAGTATTGTGTGTAACATTAGCGTACCCAGGCAATTCTTTTTACTTTCCTTATATACATAATGTATAAGGAAAGTATTGTGACGGGGTCGAAAATTCGAATTCGGGAGAGCACGTTTTAAGCAACCCCGATCACGAATTGAACATTTTTGAGGTGATGTCTGTCTGTGTGTGTGTGTGTGTGCCAGTGAGTTTGTGGAGACGATAACTGACGAACGAATGGGCCTATTCGAATGAAATTTGGTACAAAAATCACAGTCCATGAGTACTGGAAGCCTATTGTTCTAAAATACAATCGAATGTTCAGAACCCCCCTAAATTTGCGAGTGAAACTTTGAAAAAATCATCAAAAATTCAAATCCTTTAATAAAGTTACGCAAATAGACATTACTTATGTAATTTTTTCTTACAAAACAATTGACATAAACTTTAGAACGCTAACACGAACCGTTCTCGAGATATTGCACATTTTCAAATAAATTTATCAAAAAAATCCCATAAACTAATAAAAAAAACATTATTTGTTGAGAAACATGCTTACTTTTCATATGTAATATCATGCGATAAATTTGGTGACATCATTTTCATGGATCTAACTCTTTCCATTCACGAGAAATGATACTTTGAGTAATACTTTTGTATTTGAACGCCACTAGTAGTTTTTCTGCTGTAAGAATAACTTATTTCACCATCCATAACACTTGGCGAGATTTTGGCGACGAATTTAGCGAAATATAGCCAACTTGGCGACATTTTTAAATGTTGCCAAATTAACGAAAATCTCGCCAAATGAATAAAAATGACGCTAAATCAATGAAAATGACGACTAATTGAAGAAAATTCAATATCTTGGAAAGAACATAAGTATCTACTATAAGAATAGCATTTTTTTAAACTGCAAAAGTAGTAAATTCATTGCATTATATAAGGAAAGCATGTGTTGTCCACATCAGATTTTTTTTATGGGAGGGGGGGGGGGAGTGAATTGCAGTTTGTTTCCCATTTCGCTAAATATCATTTCTCAGAACTTAAATGGGTTTCTAGGGAATATGATTTCTCCAAGTGGTAATGCCACTGGTGTGGTAGAGACAAAAAATATTTCTTAAATATACATCTATAATTTTAAAGAATCCAGGGCTCTTCTTTATTATAGCGGCCCCGAGGATAAATCGCCAAGCGCCCGAAATGTATCGCCAAGGTGGGTTGTAAAATTTTGCCAAACGTTTGCAGTCCTAAAGAAACGGCACGTGTTTATATTATAGTCATATTGCTTAGTAGTGTATGGGGTGGGGGGGCTCTGGGACAGTGCCACCCCCATACACTACTTCTAATTTTTTAAAGTTTTGGGGACATTTTCGACGTTTCTAAAAAATTTTTCAGACCAAAACGCATAAAATTCATCAAAATTATGTATTTTTTGAAAATCGCCAAAGATTTTACATAAAAAAATTATCTTTTTATACAAAAAACATAAGCTTTTTAAAAAGTTAAGACCGAAAACGATATAAAACCCTCTCATACACTACTCCCAATTCTAAAAAATTTTAATGTTTTCAGGACATTTTCGACATTTCTAAGAAATAGTTGAGACTAAAACGACATAAATTTCGTCAAAATCATGCATATTTTAAAACAACCCCTTACACTACTTCTAATTTTTTTAAGTTTTTAGGACATTTTCGACATTTCTAAAAAGTATTTGAGACTAAAAGGACATAAAATTCATCAACATCATGCATTTTTTTAAAATCGCCTAAAATGTTACATAAAAAAATGATCTTTTTATACAAAAAACATACGCTTTTTAAAAAAGTTAAGACCGAAAACGACAAAACTAAGCATTTATTATTCGATTCCTAAAATTTTAAAGTTTTCATGACATTTTTGACATTTCAAAAAAATATTTGAGACTGAAATCATGCATTTTTTGAAAAAAATTTTTGAGCAAAAGCTAGCTTCTGCTCAGTGATTATAATGTCGGTCTTGTAAGCAAATGGTCCCTGGTTCGGGTCCCGGCGACGCACAATCGCCACAAGACCAAATCTATCAAAATTGGATATTTTTCAAAATGTCAAAATGCATGAAAAAAAGAGGACCTCTAATTTATTAAAAAATGAAAAGAATAAATAAAATGATTAAGTTTTCTCTAATTCATATTCGTATTTACCATCAATCATACCCGAATACTTAAATATGTATCTTCCTTTATTGAATTTATTTATTGATTCATCAGAAAGTTTTCCATGTTTTTTCGCAAGGTAATACTCTTTTTCTTCATTTTCCACATCTAACTTTACGACTACTGAATCTCCATATTTAGTATTAATTTTTCTCAATGATATCAGATCATATTTCCCAGGATTTAAATCTTTTAATTTAAACGTTTTGGGATAACCTCTGAGTCTATTGAACTCTTCCATTTATTAGTAAACATTTTTTATAAGTGTAAAAAAGTTGTTCTTTCAAGACCTGTATTATCTTTCCAATCAATACCTCCGTTATTCTTAAGTACAAATTTTTCAATAATTTCATGAATTGAATATTTTTTTGAAATATTGTGGTTTTTATCAAGATCATATAAAGTACTTAGACCTTTTATTCTATGATAAGTATTATCTATAGCTCTGTACAAAGCTTCAAAATATTCTGAACTTAAATGTTTAATTCTGTTATCATTAACTTCTTGATCATAATTATGAAAATTAATTAATACTTCAATTATATGAATTAAACGATTAATATAAAAAGAATCCTCTTAAATTAAAATAGTTCTTAATTCTTCGAAAAAATTTTCCATTTATTAGTAAAAATTTTTATAAATACAATTACTCAAAAATACTAATAGCACTCCATTGGAAAAAATCTTTATGATTTTCTAAAGGTTCACCATTTAATTTTATGCATTGAAATCTAAATCCAAATTGATCAACTTCTGTTATTTTAACATTAAAATAATCTCCATATTTACAGATAGGTGTACCTATAATTGAAGGATGAACTCTAAATGTTTCTGTAAAACTGACATTTATTCTATCAGTTAATATCTTTGTTTGATTACCTCCTATTTATTTAGAATTAAATTTCTATTATTTAATAGCCTATTCTAAAATCTTTTGTATTGGATGAAATATATGGTTACATGCACTTTATTATATTCAAAATAGTGTGAATTTTCAGTGTTGGGTGGGCACCCAACGCTGATATTAAAGAAAACTTTGGATTATTATTCAGGCATTCTTCATAATCTGTAAAACCCCTTTCTTATTTAACATAATGATCATTATTAAAAGAATAACTTAGTATTTATTTATAAATCTGTTCTCAGAGAAGAAAGATCTACCATATTTAGAAACATTTTTTATAAAATATTTATTTTTTCATCTTTGTTAGTTAATTGTCTCAAAAAATAAACACATTCTTTCAAGGCTTTTTTAACTTCACAAATCTCTTCAATAATTTTTTCTCTAAAAGGTTCTTCTTCATAATGACCAAACTTTTTATTTAATTCACTCATCTGTAATGCTTGTATTTTTTTCCAATGAACATTAAAAAAGTGTTCAGGTAATAGATCAAATTTGTATTTAATCAGATAACAAAAATCTAATTTATCCATAAATTCTTCTATAAATTTTTCACTAAATGTCTGATATCTAGCTATATACATCCAATTTAAATCATCTTTTAATTCTCTCATGGTCTCTTCTGAAAGATTTTGAAACATTGATACTTTATATAAATCTAAATTATCAGAAGATTTTATGATAAATTGGTTACTTAAAGTTTGATATTGAGAAATGTTTACCCAATCTACTTTATCTTTACATTTTTCTATAAAATCTTCTGATCATTTTTGTTATTTAGAAATTTTAGGCCAATCATCAGGTTGAACAAATTCTTCAATAAAAGATTCAGACAGTGATGAATATTGAAAAATTAAATCCCAATTTACATGATCTTTCAGATTTCTAATTACATCTTCAGATAAATTATTTCTGGAAAATTCATTCTAATCGATATCCATTTAATGATGAACGTATTTCAAAAAAGGATTTTTTCAATATGCATATAAGGTTTTAAAGTGTTTGATTTACCGTTGGATTTTATCCATAATGTGATGGTATCATCACGTTTTCCATAAGCAAAACAGGTTACTGTATCTGTATGAGCTTTTAAAAGTGTCTTACCATTGATTTCTAGTGATATCATTGGATCTTGACTTTTATCATATATATATATATTTACTTTCTACTGTATCATATATAGCTATATATATGGAAATTTTCATATACACATCTGTAGATAATCGCATCTCTTGATCCAGTAATTTAGAACTCATCATGTTGAAATTTGCTTTTTTAAATCCTAAATGGTTAAAAGTAAGAAAATCATCTTCTATGGTAACCCAGATATCTCTATTGTCTAAACATATTTTATTGACAGCATCGTTATCATTTTCAGATTCTGAAACATTCGTAATAATTTTATTTTTTGCATCAAATTTATCATTCTTTAATATTAATGAATTTTTTTCAAAATATCTTTTATTCACAGCATTTTTATCATCTTTAGGACCTGCTACATTTCCTGCTCTTTTTCCTTTTGCATCGTAAGGTTTTCCTTCTAAAGAATGTAAAGTTGTTTCATCTAATTCCTTTATTCTCTTGCCTGTTTCTTCAGTAAAGGATAAAAAACCCTCATCATATTTAGATTTTATAACATCTCTCAATTCAAAATGATTATTCTCTATGTTATTCAAAACGAAACTTTTAGTGGTTAAATCTAAATCATCTATAGGATTTTCACAATTTTTTAAAATTTTATTTTCCATATCATAATTTCCATCATCCGTTAATTTAAAACCTATACCAGGGGAGCCAATAGGCCCTTCTTTCATTTGATTATCATAAGGTGGATAATAAGCAGTCATTTATTATAGCATTAATTTTATGATTTTAAACTCTTAACCATTGTTATAGTTTCATTTTTGAAATTTATAAAACATCTCTTTCTTTCTTTAAAAATAATATGAAACTTATATTCCTTTTGAGTATTCATTAATCTCTCCCAATTAAATTCAATATCTAAATTATTTAAATCTGTATAGTTTTCATGATTTGATAAGTCAAAATAAAAAATAACATACAATTCTCCAAAATTCTTCTTATTTATCAAACATCCTGTTTCTGTATTAATATCATTTAATCCTGCATGTAAAAGAGCTTCATACACTCTATTATAATCTTTATTAGTAAAATTCGTTTTGTAACGCATAAGAGAAATTTGTTTATTATTAATCATCAACCAGCATTCAGTCATATCTATATTATCAAATATCATATTATTTTTTTCATAATGACCATCTCTTTCAACGTACTGAGGAATAACATAGACACCTAAAACTTCATCAGAGGCTGCTGCTGCTGTGACGGATCCACTATCGCTTTTATAGGGGCCTACCATCTTAAATCTATATCGATCCCAATTTACCTCTATATCTTTATCAGATAAAAATGATTCCATAAACACGCTTTCTGCAGAATTTTAAAATTCTATATAAGGTAAATGCAAGTTTAAACCTTCAACTACTACCTTATAATTAACATTTTCGATATCAGTATATATCATATTCTTATTTTCATTTCTTGGAATTTCTATTTTCACTTCAAAACCAGAAATTACCTTTTCATATTCTCTAAAGAAATCGATTATATCTTTTAAAGGTGTCCATATTTTAATGACATTGCTATCTTTCGTTAGTTCCCATCTCTTTGCGAATCCTTCGTTATAATCTTTAATCATTTTCAAATTATTAAAAAATTCTGTTATTTTAGTAGTATCTTCTAAAGTACCCTCATATTTTAACTCTTTTCGGTCAGCTGAATCAGCTGTATCCAGATAAAAAAATTCATCTTGAGCTTGTGATGTTGTATAATCAGGAGTATAATGAGTTAATCTTAAAGCATGATTCCTGATTGAAAAATTTGACTGTGTATTTGATTCAATTTCGGTATCTCCTATATGTGCTTTTAAAGTTTTGATAAAACCTTCCCCATTTACCAGACTCACATTCTCGTTTCCAATTGATGTTTTATCATTTTTTGTAATTTTTAATTTTTGTTCAAGATATCCTCTAGAATATAAAATATTTGCTTTAGTATCATTAATATAAAAAACATAGGTGGCATTCTCATCTGAACTATGTTCTTTTGGATGAATTTCTCTTAATTCATAACTTTTAATATGATCATTATGATAATAATGAGTATCACGCAAATCATAAATCTTTTGCACTTATTTAGGAAGAAATTTTAAACTACCTCCTTTCTTTTTCATTGAAAATATTTCATTTAATTTAATCCGTACAAATGTTTGGTCTTCAATAATAGGTTCAGTTTTCAACAAATCCATAAAAAATCCTTGTATTTTTTTACTTTTTCTATATAATCTATGTTTATTCATTTATTTATGAAGAAAAACCTGGTCTAACAATTGATATATTTTTTTAACGTAGTTATCCTCATAAATAGGAATTAAATTAAATTCTACAGCTCCTTATTTAAATCTATTAATTCAACTTTTTGATTAGTAATCCTCATTTTTATTCTTTCAACAGGATCCGTTTTAACAGGAAAATATATCTAATTATTAAATTATTTTGAAATTATACTACCTGGAGGATTTTTATTAGTGAAAGAATAAATGACTTCTGAATTAGATTGATTTATTAAAGATCCTTTTACAACATCACAGTGAATATAAATATTATCATTTCCGTTGGATATATCCGCTATATGTTCACCTTCTACCTCTGCTTCTTCATCATAGCTACAGTATGTAGCTTTTAAAAAACCTATAATTTTATGAAAGTTACTTTTTGTAAAATCAATAGCCCAATCTTTTTTCAGTTTAATAGATATTCTTTGTCTTGCTTCAATAATACCAAATTTCACAGGTGGATCCTTACCGAATATTTTCATCATATATTCATTTAAACCTCTTACAGTATAATTACCATTTGAGATAACAATTGTCATATCTGTGTTTAATGTATACATTCTAAATATGTTATTTCCATAATTCTCACTTATATTAAACCATGAAACTTCCATAGAAAACGACTGTAAAGCTAATTTTTTTAATTTAAGAGGTGTAATAAAATTTACAGTGCATTCCTCTGATTTCTCATGACCTTCAGATTTTAATATTATCATTTATACAGAACAAAATTTTCATTACAGTCACTGGGTTTTTGTGTAGGAAATGATTTGAGAACATTTTTAGATGATTTACCTTTATTCCTTTCTCTTATATATTTCATACAAAATAAACCACATTTCACAGATGTGGGTTTCTGTAAAAAACTATCATTATGACCTATTTTTGGTTTTTTATTGGATGTATCAAGAAATGTTTTAATATTTTCAGGAATATAGTCTTTCTTGAGCTTGTTATATTCACCAAACGGATCAAAATATTCCACATATTTATATTTAGGATCATTATAATAACAAACCCAATGAGTTCCGGGACCTGTTGATACATCTAAATTAATGATTCCATTGTCAAATTTTCCTATTGTTTTAGGTAATAAATCGGAAGTAAATATACACCTCTAAATCCTTTTTCATTTTTCATATTTTCTTCAATCATTTTGTTACTAATTCCCAAGGTTGATACATTTCCTTTCCACTGGATTTTTTGTTTTTATTTTAGAAGCTCCAGATCCTTTCATCTTTCATTGTACAGCTGAACTAGCTAATCCAGATAAAGCACCTGTGGCTAATGCAGGAACTGCAAATTTAGCAGCGGTTATTAAAGAGGGTATAAGCGCTGCTAGAAATGGTAAGAATCCTCCATTTTTATCTAATTGAGTTTTACTGATAGTAATTCTTTTTCCATCATTAATATGATTAATTTGAGTTTTAGTTAAATACATCTCATGATTAGGAGTTTTAAATTTATCTATTTATAATGTTAGTTCTTCTTTATTTTAAAAAGTTGATTTAAGTTTATTTTTCTGACCTTCACTCAAATGAACTTTCTTTTTTATCATTTATTATAGGAGAAATTGTTTATAATATTGTTTAACTTCTTCATTAGTCATTTTTCCATTTTTCAATAATATATTTAATAGTGTAACAATTTGATTATGTAATGTCTTTGATTTACTACCTTTAAATATTTTATGTGTTAATTTTGATAATACATCCAATCCTTTATCCACCTTCATTTCTTTACTACTTCGAATCAGATTTAATCTATACCAATAATTTTGCAACAAATTTTCTTTATTTTTAATTTCTTCTATTTCGTTCTCTTTCTGATTTAATTCCTCCTCTGAAAAATTTTTAGCCCTAGAAATTGTACTTTTTAAGTTGCCTCTTTTCTTCGATAATCCTTCTTTTAACTGTTTAGATTTTGCATACATTTCCTTTAATTTTTCTTGATCGTTTAAAAATACTGAAGGTCTGTATAATTTTTCCTCTTTTAAATATTTTAAATTTAAATTTTGATCGATATCGTAAGTAAGAGATACTAATTCTTTCACAGCTTCAATAGGCTCTTCTATAGATGGAAATGAAATATTTTCTACAACATTTTGAATACTTTTTACAACTTCTTTATTTGATTTTTCATATTTTTCAATTTCTTGAGTGATTGGTTTATGAAATTCCTCTAAGGTTTTTTGAATACCTAATTTTCTTTTAGTTGATCTTACTATTCTTTCTTATTTCTTTTTCTAATTACTTTCCTTATATACATAATGTATAAGGAAAGTATTGTGACGGGGTCGAAAATTCGAATTCGAGTTTTCGACGGGAGAGCACGTTTCAAGCATCCCTGATCACGAATCGAACATTTTTTAAGTGATGTCTGTCTGTGTGTGTGTGTGTGTGTGTGTGTGTGTGTGTGTGTGTGTGTGTGTGTGTGTGTGAAAGTATGTGTGTGTGTGTGTCAGTGGGGCTGTGGAGACGATAACTGACGAATGAATGGACCGATTCGAACCAAATTTGGTACAAAAATCACAATCCGTAAACACTGGAAGCCTTTTGTTTTTATACGCAATCGAATGTTCAGAACCCTCCTAAATTTTCGAATGAAATTTTGAAAAATTTGTCAAAAAATCAAAACCAATAATAAAGTTACGCAAATAGACATTTCTTATGTAATTTTTCATTAGAAAACGATTGACATAAATTTTAGAACGCTAACATGAACCGCTCTCGAGATATTGCACATTTTTCAAAAAAATTATCAAAAAGTCATATAAAATAGAAAAAAAAATTTTCCTATTGAGAAACATGTTCACTTTTCATATATAATATCATGCGATAAATTGGGTGACATCATTCTCGTTGATCTAGCTCGTTCCATTCATGAAAAAAGATACTTTGAGTAATACTTTTGCATTTGAACGCCAATTTATCTGCTGTAAGAATAACTTATGTCTTCGTCCATAACGCTTGGCGAGATTTTGGTGACGAAATTGGCGGAATGTCGCCAACTTGGCGACTTTTTGAAATGTTGTCAAATTAACGAAAATCTCGCCAAATGGATAAAAATGACGATAAAGCAATGAAAATAACGACTAATTGTCGAAAATTCAATATCTTGGAAAGGATATTAGTATCTACTAGAAGAAAAACCTATTTATTTTACTGTAAAAGTAGTAAATTCATTGCATTATAATAAGGAAAATCATGTGTTGTCCACATCAGATTTTTACTTTCCTTATATACATAATGTATAAGGAAAGTATTGTGACGGGGTCGAAAATTCGAAATCGAGTTTTTGACGGGAGAGTACGTTTCAAGCATCCCTGATCACGAATCAAACACTTTTGAAGTGATGTCTGTGTGTGTGTGTGTGTGTGAAAGTATGTGTGGGTGTGTGTGTGTCAGTGAGTCTGTGGAGACGATAACTGACGAACGAATGGACCGATTTCAACCAAATTTGGTACAAAAATCACAATCCGTAAACACTGGAAGCCTATTGTTTTTATACGTAATCGAAAGCTCAGAACCACCCTAAATTTTCGAATAAAATTTTGAAAAAATCGTCAAAAAATTAAAACCACTAATAAAGTTACGCAAGTAGACATTTCCTATGTAATTTTTCATTAGAAAACGATTGACATAAATTTTAGAGCGCTAACATGAACCGTTCTCGAGATATTGCACATTTTTCAAAAAAATTATTAAAAAGTCATATAAAATGAAAAAAGAAATATTTCCTATTGAGAACCATGTTCACTTTTCATATGCAATGCCATCCGATAAATTGGGTGACATCATTCTCGTGGATCTAGCTCGTTCCATTCATGAAAAAAGATACTTTGAGTAATATTTTTGTATTTGAACGCCAATAGTCATTTATCTGCTGTAAGAACAACTTATTTCTTCGTCCATAACGCTTGGTGAGATTTTGGCGACGAATTTGGCGGAATGTCGCCAACTTGGCGAATTTTTAAAATGTTGCCAGATTAACGAAAATCTCGCCAAATGGATAAAAATGACGCTAAATCAATGAAAATGACGACTAATTGTCGAAAATTCAATATCTTGGAAAGATTACTAGTATCTACTATAAGAAAAACCTATGTTTTTACTGTAAAAGTAGTAAATTCTTTGCATTATATAAGGAAAGTCATGTGTTGCCTACATCAGATTTTTTTACTAATTTAATTGAATCTTTTATTTGCTTTATAAGCTTGTGTTTTCGTTCTTTTTCTAATTCGTTCATTTATATAATATTAATTTTTTTATTGCAGCTAATTTTATTTTTACTGCAGCAAATTTTATTTTTACTGTAGTAAATGATAAAAATTAAAGATTACACTGAACCAGAAGAATTACCTGATCCTAAACAGCATCCTTTATTACCTAGACATCCTTTCAGATAATTAATAGTTGGTCCATCGGGCTGTAGAAAGATAAATTTACTAATATATTTATTAAAAGGTATTGATAAACCCTGTAATTTAAGATTAGATTTCGACACTTTATATCTATGTGCAAAAGATATTTACGAACCAAAAGTATTTATTCTAAATTAGAAGAAGATTATATAATGTTCGAAGATGTAGAAAGAGATGATATTGTAAAATCTAAAAAAATAAGTAAAAATTAAAAGAAGAAATTATTGCAATTGTATGGTAAATATAAAAAGAAAGTATTATTTTCTTCAGATTTGAGTGAATTTATTACTGTTGACGATCTAGATTCCTCACAAAAAACTCTAGTTGTTTTTGATGATTGTGTAACAGAAAAAGACCAGAAAATTATAGAGGATTTGTATATAAGAGGTAGAAAGAAAGATGCATCCATTATTTATTTAACACAGTCTTACTATTCAACTCCTATAGATATTAGAAAAAATTGCAATTACTACATATATTTTAATCTACAACCCAGAGAAATTAATCAGTTAATAAATGAAATAGATGGAAATCTTTCAAAAAAAGAATTTGAAGAAATGTATAAATTTTGTATGCAGGATAGTTTTCTTATGTTAGATTTAGTGAATCCAAAAATGAGATATAGAAAAAAATTTGATCCTATATAAATAGATGGAGCAATATTTAGAAAAAAAGCTTTATGTTTACAGAAAGAGTTTGAATTTGTATCACAAGAAAAGTATTTCATTATCAGTAAGTAAGGTCATTCTAAGTGGAACGAGTTTATCAGCAATAGCCTTTCTTCCGTTTGCTTTTTTAAGCTTATCGGTTGGAATAGTAGAAACTATTGATCTTGCATTAAAAATAGCAGAAAGAAAAGAAGAATATAGACATTGTTATAATTTTTATAAAGACCTCATTAATTCGTTTGAAGCTAAGGAAATGACAGAAGAAGAAATTTATAGGCGAGAAAAGGATTTTAGTTTAAAATTTAATCCAGTTGAAAAATATGTAAAACAAATGCAATTGAATGGATATAAATTTATTCATCCTAAATAAATGGTTTGTAAAAAGAATATTCATATTTTTAAAGAAATAATAGGTGAAGGTATAGTAAGTTTAATTAGAGGTGGTGATATTGTTGGATGGTTACAAGATAAAATAAATCCTCCAGAAATGCATTTACCAGGATATCAATATTGTGGTCCATTTACAAAATTAAAAGAAAGATTAAAAAGAGGTGATCCTGGAATAAATAGAGTTGATAAAGCTTGTAAAAAACACGATATTGAATACATTAAAACAAAAGAAACAAAACAGAGACATGTTGCTGATCAAGAATTAATAGATGATTTAAATGCAATAGAAGATCCAACATTTCGAGAAAGATTAGATAGGGGAATTATTAAACCTATTATTAAAGCTAAAAACACTTTTGGATTGGGAATTTCTCCTTCTATAAATATGTATTGTGTCAAGTGTAAAAAGAAAACCGAAACTAAAAATTATCATGAAACTACTTCTAGAAGTAATAAACCAATGGGTAAAGGTATTTGTATAATTTGTGGAAGTAAAAAGAATGTTTTTTTAGCCAAAAAGTCCTAAAAGAAACATATTATAATCCAGAAACAGGTTATTGTGGTATTCAGGAATTAAAAAGAAAAACAGGATTACCTGATGTTGAAGAATTTTTACATGAACAAGATGTGTATACACGATATAAATCCGTTAATCGTAAATTTAAAAGAAGAGTTTATGTTCTAAACGGTAATAATCAATTTGACGCTGATTTGCTATTTATAAAAAATTATAGCAAATATAATGATGAAACTAATTATTTATTAACAGTTATAGATGCTTTTAATAAATATGCTTGGTCTTTCCCTATAAAAAGAAAACGTCTGAAGATGTCGTACAAGCTTTCAAAGAAGTTTTTAAAGAAAGAATACCGAAATTTATATTGACGGATGAAAGTACTGAATTTACAGGAAAAGTTACACAAAAGCTATTTAAAGATTATAACATAAAATGGTTTACTACTTATAATAAAGAAATAAAATCTGCAATAGCTGAGAGATTTAATAGAAGTATAAGAGAAAAAAAATTATAAAATATATGCACCCTAACAATACTAAAAGATATATTGATGTATTACCCAAATTACTTAAAATTTATAACAATTCATATCATAGATCAATAAAAATGACACCCATTGAGGCTAGAGAAAATGAATCTCAAGTTTATAAAAATTTATATACGAAAACTATCATAAAAAAACCTAAATTTAAGATAGGGGATAGAGTTAGAATATCAACAATTAAAAAAACATTCAGGAAAGTAGATGATTCTACATTTACGGAGGAAATTTTTATGGTTTCTGAAGTATTAAAAACAGATCCAATTACTTATCGATTAAAAGATTTAAACAGTAAAAAAATTGAAGGAACTTTTTATGAAAATGAAATGGTAAAATATAATAAAAAAGATGAAGTGTATAAAATTGAAAAAATCAAAAAAAGAAAGGGAATCATTATCTTGTTAAATGGCTTGGCTATTCTGATGATTTTAACTCTTGGATAAAAAAAAAATGAATTTTTATCAATAGACGCTAAACAGTGATACAAATTTTATGGATTCAAAAATAGAATCGTCTATAATCTAGTGTTGGGGTGACCACCCAACACTGGCCATTACTTACAATATTCGCATATGAAAGGTTCCATCTTGTCTTGTTTAAAAACCTTCTAGATAGTTTGGTGTAAAAGAAGATTTCGTAGTAAATAAATGAATATTAACTTCTTTGACGGTGTTGAAATGATTGAATCGATTGATATTCCAGATTCAGATAATGAAGTTTCAGAAGCGCATAATTTAAAGATGAAATTAATATCTTCAATTGATGAATATTTTTATGTTATAGATTATGAGAGTTTAAACCAATGAAATAAGAGTAGAATTAGTTATTTTAATCGATTGAAAAGGAGGTATAATATTACTCAAGAAGTTGAGGAAATGTTTTTAAAATTTTTAGATTTTATGTATTATGAAAAATCGGTTAATTATTATTATTTTATGAAAAAGATTTCCGATATTTTTTAAATTGAAAATAATATAAAGGTCCAAAGACTTTGTTATAAAGTCAAAAAGAAATATGAAAAAATATGGAATGATTTCTTACGAAAAAGTGAAAATACATGAGCCTTATAAAAATAAATCGTAATAAATGGAGGTGACAAGAATATGCACACACTGTAAGATTATAAAACCAATAGATGATTTCTATAAACATTGTAATTATGGTAAATTTAATCGCGACAGTGTTTATAAAATTTGCAAATCTAAGATTAGTTATACGAAACATAATTGTGAATGTGAAAAACAGTATACATATCTTCATAAACAAAGACATTTGCGAAGTAATTATCATATCAAGCGAGTTGTGAAAAGTATTTAAAAAAATATTTTCTAATAAATGGAAGTGTTACTGAGAGCAAAGACTATTGGTGAACTCAGAAGTGTTTTAAAATGTTTAAATGTAAAACAACCGAAAGGTTGTAAAAAAGATGAATTAATTAGATTATTAAAAAAATATATTAAAAAAACAAGTGGATATAAACCTGTTTGAGTTGATTTATTAAATTTAGATATATCAAAATACTTGGAAGAAAAGAAGAAAATATTTATTAGAAAACTTGAAAAACGTAATAAAATTGAAAAGGTTTTTGATTCCTTTAATTTGAAATTTGATAATAACGAATTTAAGCCGAAAGAAGAAAAAAAGACTAAAACAGAAGTGAATCTTAAAAAGTTATTTACTCCAGATCTTACAGAACTATTGCAACTGAGAGCAAAGACTATTGGTGAACTCAGAAGTGTTTTAAAATGTTTAAATGTAAAACAACCAAAAGGTTGAAAAAAGATGATTTAATTAGGTTAAGATTAAAATATATAAAAGAAACTGGAAAATATAAACCTGTTTTAGTAGATTTATTAAATTTAGATATATCAAAATACTTGGAAAAAAGAAGAATATATTTATTAGAAAACTTGAAAAACGTAATAAAATTAAAAAGGTTTTTGATTCTTTTAATTTGAAATTCGATAATAACGAATTTAAGCTGAAAGAAGAAAAAAAGATTAAAACAGAAGTGAATCTTAAAAAGTTATTTACTCCTGATCTTACAGAACTATTGAAACAATTTATTAATGAACCTAAAAATAGGCGTAAACTTAAAAATATATTTGATTATTTTGGTTTGAAATATAAAGATGGATAATATTGGAAAAAAAGAAAGAAAAGAAAGTAGAAATAGAAGCTAATCTTGAAGATTTATTTAAACCTGATTATGAAATTGTTCAAATTAGTCAAAAATATATTCAAAAATATAACACATATAGGCGTATTGATAAAATTGTAGAAATCAATGAACTTAGACCTGAACAATATCATAATATTTTAAAGGATTTATTTAGAAAAGCTATTGGAAAAGTCGAAGGAAAAGTAGATATTGTAGTACGCAATCCTGCATTAAATTATCCTATTCATCCTAAAATGATGTCTACTAGAGAAGCCTATGATACCTATTTAGATGTTTTAACACATAAAATTGAATACAAAGTATTGGATATTAAAGACTGTGTATTTGATTTTCATGTCATAGAATTACCACAGGGAGGTAGACATAAAGCTCGAAAAACTCTCAAAGATGATGATAGTGTAAACAAAAAGAGTATTTGTCAAATACATAATATAGATAATATTTGTTTAGCTGGATCAATTGTAGTTGCTCTATCTATTCAAAATCCTGAACTTTTATGTAAGAAATTAAATCATAAAACATTAACTTAAAATTACATTCTATATATTAAAAAAGGAAGAAAAATACAAAAAACGTTAGCTGAAAAATTACATGAAAGGTGGGAAATTCCTTTAGAAATTTGTAATTTAGAGCATGTTAAAAAATTTGAAGAATTCTTAAATATTCAAATTACTATATTTTGTAGAGAAAATTTTAATGAAAGAATATACAGTGGTACTTATAAAACTACTTGTATTTACATTTTAAAAAATAGAAATCATTTTGATACCATTACATCTGTTACAGGATTTTTAGGAAAAAACAATTATTGTGATTACTGTAATGTGAGTTATAAAAGAAGGGATCAGTATAAATGTTTATTAAAATGTGTTAGATGCTTTAGAAAAGAAAGTAATTGTGAAGGTGATGATATCCTGTGTTATGACTGTTTTCGAAGTTTTAAAGGCGAAAAATGTTTTGAAAATTATAAAAATTAATTAAAAAAATTGTCTGTTTGTGAAAAACTATGGAAATGTTTAAAATGTAAAAGAAATATCAACAGATATAAAAGAAAACCTGAAGATCACAAATGTGGAGAAAGATGGTGTGAAATTTGTAGACAATGGGACTCAAAAGATCATAGGTATTATATGGAAACAAAAAAAAGCTAAAGGAGCAGTTTGTCAAAGGAATTGTGTTAAAAATGTCAAAAAATATGTAAAATGGTGTGATACATGTAAATATTCTGGGTATACGGAAAAATATATGTTTTTTGATGTTGAAACGAATCAAGAGACTGGAAATCATGAAGTCAATTTAATTACTCGTATAAATCAAGAATTTAATGGAGAAGAAAACATATTTAAGAATGAAAACGACTATTGTAAGTGGCTATTTGATAAGAAACATGAAGGCTATACCGTATTAGCTCATTATGGGAAGGTTTTGACTTTCAATATATAGCTAAATACTGTTTTAAAAATAAAATTAAAGTTTTTACAATATATCAAAGAAATAATCTCATTTATATGCAAGCAAACAAATATGATATAAGGTTTATAGATTCTATTAATTTTACATTGATTCCTTTAAGAAAATTTCCTGAAACGTTTGGATTAACAGAATTAGCAAAAGGATATTTTCCTCATTTATTTAACACTTCTAAAAATCAAAATTATGTTGGAAAATACCCTGATAAATATTATTATGGTTATGATTCAATGACTCGTAAACAAAAAGAATCATTTGAAAAATGGTATAATTCAATAAAAAATGAAACGTTTAATTTTCGTGAAGAAATAGTTAAATATTGTAGATCTGATGTAGATATTTTAAGAAAAGGTTGCTTGGAATTAAGAAGATTATTTTTAGAAATAGCTAATATAGATCCTTTTAAATATGTTACTTTAGCAGGTGTTTGTATGACTATATTTAGAGATAAATTCTTAAAACAGGGTACAATAGCTATAGATGAAGATACTATCCAACAAGATAAATACAGTAAAAAATCTATTGCTTGGTTAGATTATTTATCTCAAGAACATAAAATAAATATACAGCATGCTTTAAATGGAGGAGAGAAAAAAATAAAATTAGACAGTAAAACTTATAAAGTAGATGGTTTTTACAATAATACTGTATATCAATTTCAAGGTTGTCATTGACATGGATGCAATCGTTGTTATAGAGAATCTACTGTAAATAAACAAAATCAAATATGTATGAAAGATTTATATGAAAAAACAAAAAAGATAAATAATAAGATAAAAGATGCAGAATATGAGTTAATTGAGATATGGGAATGTGATTTTGATAATGATAAAGAATTTAAAAAATACACGAAAAATGATTGGGAAACAGATTTTGTTGAACCATTAAATCCTAGTGATGCTTTTTATAGAGGTAGATGTGAACCTACAAAATTGAAATATGAAATGAAAAATAATGAGAAAGATAGATATATAGATGTATGTCCACTCTATCCAACTGTAAATTTCTTTGATTATTATCCTATAGAACATCCTGAAAAAATTTATAATCCTAAAAAATATGATAAGAAATGGTACGGATTAATCAAATGTAAAGTACTCCCTCCTAGAAAATTATATCATCCTGTATTACTCTATAAAGAAGAAAAACTAATATTTAGTTAATGTAAATCATGTTCCAAAACTATTAAATGTAAACATTTTAAAACAGATGTAGAAAGGAAAAAATGTAAAGAGTGTTATGAAATGAGAAATAAGGTGTGTAATCATACAGATGATGAAAGAAGCTTTATAGGTACTTGGACAACTGCTGAAGTTAATTTAGCTGTTCAAAAAGAATATAAAATTATGAATATATATGAAGTTTGGCATTTTGAAAAGAAAACAGATAAACTATTTAAAAATTATGTCAAATTGTTTTTAAAAATTAAATTAGAAACGGATGATAAATTAAAAAAAACAAAAGATTTTATAAATAAAAAAGTCTTTAATAGCTAATAATTTTTTCAATAGCTTTTAAAATTTTTAACCAACAAGGCTAGAGAGTATTGTCTTTCTTCTGATGTTTCAGTATTTAGTCTTATCATCAGAGATTCCTTACAGATATAATTATCCAAAGGTTTTATTATATCATTTCTAACTATTTTCTTTATAAAATTCATTTTTCATTTATTTGTATTTTATTAATTCATAATTTATATTATCTCGTCCAATATTTTTTAATTTTTCTGGGGTGATGGCCATCACCTCTGGATTTATACCATAATGTATAAAATTTAATATATTATTAGTAATTATCCTGTAATGAAAACCCTGTACCTTTAAACCCTAAATTTAAATTATAGTTCTTAGATTTTATAATATCTAATTTATTCTCAATATTATATTATTCATATTTTTGGCGAGTTTTTCGTTAATTTAGCAACATGTAAAAAGTCGCCAAGTTTGCGACATTCCACCAAATTCGTCACCAATATCTCGCCAAGCGTTATGGACGGAAAAATAAGTTATTTCTACAGCAGATAAATTGGCGTTCAAATACAAAAGTATTACTCAAAGTATCTTTTTTCATGAATGGAACGAGCCAGATCCACGAGAATGATGTCCCCCAATTTATCGCATGGTATTACATATGAAAAGTGAACATGTTTCTTAATAGGAAATATTCTTTTTTTATTTTATATGACTTTTTGATAATTTTTTTTAAAACTACGCAATATCTCGAGAACGGTTTATGTTAGTGTTCTAAAATTTATGCCAATTGTTTTTCAATGAAAAATTACAAAAGAAATGTATATTTGCATAACTTTATTAGAGGTTTTGATTTTTTGACGATTTATTCAAAATTTCACTTTGAAAATTTAGGGGGGTTTCTGAACATTCGATTGCGTATAAAAACAATAGGCTTCCAGTGTTTACGGATTGTAATTTTTGTACCAAATTTCGTTCGAATCGGTCCATTCGTTCGTCAGTTATCGTCTCCACAGACTCACTGACACGCACACACACACACACATCACCTCAAAAATGTTTGTTTCGTGATCAGGGATGCTTGAAACGTGCTCTCCCGTCGAAAACTCGAATTCGAATGTTCGACCCCCGTCACAATACTTTCCTTATACATTATTGTATATAAGGAAAGTAAAAATATTCCACCCAAATTTTTTAGAAATCCATTCCTACACCGAAAAGCCTGCAACGTCCATTGCACAACATCTAGATTGGTCTCCCATCCGACTGGACTCTGAGCAAGTGAATCCGGTGTTCTTTGTGAACTCCAACATCAGCTAGGTTGGTCTCCAGCCGAACAGGACGCCCTCCTCTAGTGAATATATAATATAGTTGCATAATTTCAACATCGTATAGAACGGTCTCCAGCCATAGAGGACGCTCGCCTCTAGATAGTAGAAACTAACTTAGAGCGGCTACCCACCTAGATTGGTCTCCTCGTCTGATTGGACGCATCCTAGTGAATCAGAAATTGTAACTTCAAGATGAAGGATCAGATATGTTCTACTAATTTGAGTATACACATATATATATATATATACATGTCTTCCATATATATTATATGATTGTAATTATTTTTAAAAACTGGTAGAGAAAACAGGTTGCAAAAAATCCAGAAATTTTATTTATTACATTTGAAAAATCTGATGCGCGCATAACTTTCCCTGAAGACTCATATTCAAAGTTCTCTTTATTGTCCAAAAGTTTAATAGCTCAAAATAGCACGAGTAATTATTTAAAATTGCACTGAATTTGCAGTTTTAATTTAATTATCGTTATATTGGCAACAGATTGTTTTCGAAAGCGTCTTTGCGAAAATGCGAAAGAAATAAAATATCTCGAGAACGGCTAGTCTTAGAGTAATGGGATTGGTCTCATGCTTTTCATCGCCAAAAATTACGTATAAAACAGGCATTTAATTGATATATTTGAGCATGCGTAGTTTTTACTTTCCTTATATACAATAACGTATAAGGAAAGTATTGTGACGGGGTCGAAAATTCGAATTCGAGTTTTTGACGGGAGAGCCCGTTTCAAGCATCCCTGATCATGAATCGACCATTTTTGAGGTGATGTGTGTGTGTGTGTTATTGAGTCTGTGGAGACGATAACTGACGAATGAATGGACCGATTCGAATGAAATTTGGTACAAAAATTACAATCCGTAAACACTAGAAACCTGTTGTTTTATACGTAATCGAATGTTCAAAATCCCCCTAAATTCTCGAATGAAATTTTGAAAAAATCATCAAAAACTCAAAACCTCTAATAAAGTTACGCAAATAGACATTTCTTATGTAATTCTTCATTAGAAAACAACTGACATAAATTTTAGAACGCTAACATGAACCGTTCTTAAAATATTGCACATTTTTCAAAAAAATTATCAAAAAATCGTATAAAATAAAAAGAAATATTTCCTATTGAGAAACATGTTCACTTTTCATATGTAATACCATGCGATAAATTTGATGACATCATTCTCGTGGGTCTAGCCCGTTCCATTCATGAAAAAAGATACTTTGAGTAATACTTTTGTATTTGAATGCCAAATAGTCATTTATGTGCTGTGAAAATAACTTATTTCTCCGTCCATAACGTTTGGCGAGATTTTGGCGACGAATTGGGTGAAATGTCGCCAACTTGACGACTTTTTTAAATGTTGCTAAATTAATGAAAAACTCGCCAAATGGATAAAAATAACGCTAAATCAATTAAAATGACGACTCATTGACGAAAATTCAATATCTTGGAAAGAATATAAATATCTACTATAAAAATAATCTATGTTTTTTCACTGTAAAAGTAGTAAATTCATTGCATTATATAAGGAAAGTCATGTGCAGCCCACCTCAGATTTTTATTTTAGATTTTGACGATTTTTGCTGGCTATTTCGCACAAAAGGCAGGTTCTTATTTTTGCCGAATCGTACCGAAATCCAATCAACATCAGGGTAACTCTTACAAGTGACTTATCTACCAAATTTTGTGAAATTTGGTCTATTAGTTTTTCAGTTAGAGTGGATACATACATTGCACAGACAGACACACATACGCGGCGCGCCCGCACGCACATAGACGTCATTCTAACTACAGTTTTTTCGTGTTCTAAAAGTCCGAAAACGTGTAGATCCGTCGAAAACTGGAGTTGAGATATTTGGCATAATTCCAATACTTTCCCTATGCATTACAAAGTATTGCTGGGAAAGTAATATGGCGAAATAGATCGGTGACTCAATTTAAATGGAAATTTTTTTAATAATAATTAAATCATTTATAAAATGAAAATAATAATACAAAAATCTGATGTGGGCAGCACGTGATTTCCCTTATATAATGCAATGAATTTACTACTTTTACAGTAAAAAAAAAAATAGATTATTATTATAGTAGATATTTATATTCTTTCCAAGATATTGAATTTTCGCCAATGTGTCGTCATTTTCATTGACAACATCATTTAGCAACATTGAAGAAAGTCGCCAACTTGGCGACATCCCACCAAATTCGTTGCCAATACCTCGTTATGGACGGCGAAATAAGTTATTCTTACAGCAGATAAATGACTATTGTCGTCCAAATACAAAAGTATTACTCAAAGTATATTTTTTCATGAATGGAACGAGCTAGATCCACGAGAATGATGTCACAAATTTATCGCATGGTATTACATATGAAAAGTGAACATGTTTTTCAATGGGAAATATTTTTTTTTATTTTATATGATTTTTTGATAATTTTTTTTTAATGTGCAATATCTCGAGAACAGTTCATGTTAGCGTTCTAAAATTTATGTCAATCGTTTTCTAATGAAAAATTACATAAATGTCTATTTGCGTAACTTTATTAGAGGTTTTGAATTTTTGACGATATTTTCAAAATTTCACTCGAAAATTTAGGGGGGTTCTGAACATTCGATTGCGTATAAAAACAATAGACTTCCAGTGTTTACGAATTGAAATTTTTGTACCAAATTTCATTCGAATCGGTCCATTCATTCGTCAGTTATCGTCTCAAGAGACTCACTGACACACACAATGATGTCACCAAATTTATCGCATGGTATTCCATATGAAAAGTGAACATGTTTCTCAATAGGAAATTTTTTTTTTATTTTATATGACTTTTTGATAATTTTTTTGAAAAATTTGCAATATCTCGAGACCGGTTTATGTTAGCGTTCTATAATTTATGTCAATCGTTTTCTAATGAAACATTACATAAGAAATGTCTATAATAAATTCGAATTCGAGTTTGCGATGCGAGAGCCCGTTTCAAGCATCCCTGATCGCGAATCGAACATTTTTGAGGGGATGTCTGTGTGTGTGTGAAAATATGCGTGTGTGTGTGTGTGTATGTGTGTGTGTGAATGTATGCGTGTGTGTGTGTGTGTGTGTCAGTGAGCCTGTGGAGACGATAACTGAGGAACGAATGGATCGATTCGAACGAAATTTGGTACAAAAATTACAATCCGTGAATATTGGAAGCCTATTCCTTTTATACGCAATTGAATGTTCAGAACCCCCCCCCCCCCCTAAATTTTAGAGTGAAATTTTGAAAAAATCATCAAAATATCAAAACCTCTAATAAAGTTACGCAAATAGACATTTCTTATGTAATTTTTCATTAGAAAACGATTAACATAAATTTTAGAACGCTAGCATGAACCGTTCTCGAGATATTGCACATTTTTCAAAAACATTGTCAAAAAATTATATAAAATTAAAAAAAATATTTCCTATTGAAAAACATGTTCACTTTTCATATGTAATACCATGCGATAAATTTTTGACATCATTCTGGTGGATCTAGCTCGTTCCATTCATGAAAAAAGATACTTTGAGTAATACTTTTGGATTTGAACCCCATTAGTCATTTATCTGCTATAAGAATAAAGGATTTCTTCTTCCATAACGCTTGGCGAGATTTTGGCGACGAATTTGTCGGAATGTCACTTTTTTAAATGTTACCAATTCAAAGGAAATCTCGGCAAATGGAAAAAATGACGATAAATCAATGAAAATAACGACTATTTAACGAAAATTCAATATTATGGAAAAAATATAAGTATCTACTATAAGAATAACCTAGTTTGTTTTCACTCTAAAAGTAGTAAATACATTGCATTATATAAGGAGAGTCATGTGCTGCCCACATCAGATTTTGTATATAAGGAGAGTAAAAATGTTTTTGTTAATACATGTCTAGCCAATCCGAATTCCTTATAGAAAGCTATTTTTGCAGTATATCAGTAAATATTTATCGAAACTAATAATTTTTTTTTATTATTAATCATGAAATGAAGCAAATTTGCCTGATAAAATGAATTTTATGTCATTTTGGAATTTTTTTGTTGCAATAAACTTTTATAAGTGAATCTATAGAATCACAAGAAACGACACATATCTTAAAAGGGGGGGGGGGGGCGGGTAATTGCCACAATGACACATACCTGGATCTACATTGAGTTTCTCGTTACCATTGTAGACATAAGCTATTCTATGTTGACAAATGCATAATAAGTATGAAACCAGTCCATGAACACTCACGCTGGTATTTGCAATAAGAATATCTACCATATTTTTTAGAATGCCCCTTATTGTGTTTATAATTTGCCTTTGCAGCTTCATGTGGCCTGAGCTAAATTGTACATGAATTTTGTCTCGGCCACGTGGAAGAACTGAAATTGTTAGATCCCATAGAAGTTCTCAAAAATTGTGGCATATACTAAGTTTCATGCTGCCACTACAGATTTCGATTATTCCATGCTGACGAGGGCATAATAAGTAAGAAACCAGTCCATGGATGCTGGTATCTGCAATAGGAGTGTCTTTTTCATTATAATTCAAAAATTGATATATTAGAATGTTGTAAAAGTATAAGAGCAAAACAGTTTTATCAGGCTATTTTCACAAAAAATATCATGACTGGAGAGACAAATATGAGTTGTGCAAGAAAAAGAGATTTTGAAGTTGAAATTGGGGCTGCAACTAATATATTTCACACGACGCCGTTGAAGAACAACTATTTTAGCTATATTTCAGGCATTTAAAACTAACTTGAATGTACTCGGAAAGCTGTATCTGTGTACTCAGTTTTGTTTCTATTCACCTATTATGTTGAAGACCCAAGCCGTCCGACTCATCCGAGGACTTGAGCAACCAGGAGGACGGCCGGGAAGTAGTCACCTATTATGTGTACATACCTGTACATCACGTAGATGATTATCATAGAAACAAAATATCAATTTAGAATATTCTGATAGTAAAATATCACTCAGTGAAGAATTCCGTCGGCCACATGACCACGGAAGCAGCTTGATGAGAGAGAAAGAAACTTAGGACCGTCTTAATATCAGCTTAAAACTAACATTTCGGCGTGGTGGATTTCTCCTCTAAACTGCAAAATGACTAAATCAACTACTGCATTACTGCATAAACAAATTAATATTCAGAGACAGTCTACTGTGTATTGTCGACATTAAAGTGAGTCGCTATAAAATGTTAGCCCCCCCCCCCCCCGACACTGTTTCCTTTCAGGCATACATCCGGGGAGGGAAGACCCTCCCCCCCCGGAGACATTTTATATTTACTTAGTTTCTATTTATGCGACAGCATTAAGATATATTGATATAGGGCAAATAGAAACCTTGCCCCCTAAATCTGCATTCTCAACGGATAGAAATCGTGCAAAATAAACTATTACGTACTATTGATTACAGATTGACTGGCTATTATCCTTATGATATGCATACAAGGGAACTCAGACAGAAATATAGTTTAATGTCTCTTAAAAAAGGAAGAAGCTGGTCCTGCCTGTTGTTTAATTATAAGGTTTTAAATAATACTATTGATTGCCCTACTTTACATTTTTTGCCTGGAATTCCACATACCTGTCAATAATACCAGGAATAAAAAACTCTTTTTCACAATACTACTATTAAACACAACTACATTAAACGCTATTCTATCTATAAATTTGTTGATCTATATAATACCTATTGTGCTGATATTGATATATTTAACTTGACTCCTGCCTGTTTTAAAAAAGCCTGTTTCAATGCGCTCGACATGTTTACTACTTTGTATTCTTGTATCCTATGTTCTGTACTTTTTAATTTCTTGTGTGGCTTCTGTAACTGGATTTCATCTGTAGTTGCCACGTAAATTGAATAAAATAAAAAATAATAATAATAAATAAAATAAAATAAAATAAAGTTTCACCCCCCCCCCCCCCCACACACACACACACACACACACGATCCAAAAGTCCTGAAATACTGCCTGCCTCCATACCCGTCCAAATTGCAAAAACGACATTGCTTCGGGATAAAATTTCATATGCTTTTAATTAAATTATAAAAACTATTGAAAACCTCTGCTAAATGCCTTCATTCAGTTCGGAAAACAGTTGAACAGCCGTAAACAGAAAGATTTCGTGCAGCATGGCACGCCATTATTTCAACGTGGAAGAGACTGAAATATCGTATTATTGTGAACCACGAAATGATTGATGTAAAATCGATCCGAATGTCACTGTCTGCAAAAAAAATCCCTTTCCCAGATGGGAATTTGTTGATAACGCATACAGTTTTTCCCCCCTCAAGCACATATAGTGCCCATTTAATCTGGATAAAAAAAAAAGACATACAAAACAAAACAAAGCATGCGATACGACAGCTGTAATGCCAGAAATAAATAAATATAATAATAATTTTCGCAAATAGAAAAACAATATGTAAGGAATACAGCGTTCAGGAATGCCAGCTATAGTAGAGCATACAGATAAAATGATAAAATGCGAGAGAATCGAATATTTGACTTTGTTACTTATTACTTTCCTTATATACATAATGAATCAGGAAAGTATTGTGACGGGGTCGAAAATTCGAATTCGTGTTTTTGACGGGAGAGCACGTTTCAAGCATCCCTGATCACGAAGCAAACATTTTTGAGGTGATGTCTGTGTGTGTGTGTCAGTCGGTGGAGACGATATTTCACGAACAAATAGAACGATTCGAATGAAATTTGTTACAACAATCACAATCCGTGAATACTGGAAGTCTATTGTTTTTAAACGTAATCGAATGTTCAGAACCCCCCCTAAATTTTCGAGAGAATTTTTGAAAAATCATCAAAAAATCAAAACCTTTAATAATGTTACGCAAATAGACATTTCTTATGTAATTTTTCCTTAGAAAACGATTAAAATAACTTTTATAACGCTAGCATAAACAGTGCTCGAGATATTGCACATTTTTAAAATGAATTTATCAAAAAATCCCATAAATTTAAAAAAATATACTAACTGTTGAGAAACATGTTCACTTTATATATGTAATATCATGCGATAAATTGGGTGGCATCATTCAACTGGATCTAGTTCGTTCCATTTATGAGAAAAGGTACTTTGAGTAATACTTTTGTATTTTAACGCCAATAGTTAGTTAATTGCTATAAGAATAACTTATTTCTCCGTCCATAACGCTTAGCGACATTTTGGCGCGAATTTGGCGGAATGTCGCCAACTTGGCGACTTTTTTAAATGTGTTGCCAAATTAACGAAAATCTCGCCAAATGGATAAAAATGACACTAAATGAAAATGACGATTAATTGACGAAAATTCCATATCTCGGAAAGAATATAAATATCTACTATAAGAAAAACCTATTGCTTTCCTAACGATTTGGAAAAAAAAACCCATCTTTTTACTTTCCTTATATACAATAATGTATAAGGAAATTATTGTGACTGGGGTCGAAAATTCGAATTCGAGTTTTCGACGACACAGAACGTTTCAAGCATCCCTGATCACGAATTAAACATTTTGGAAGTGATGTTTGTCTCTCTGTGTGTGTTTGTGTGTTTGCGTGTGTGTGAAAGTATATGTGTATGTGTGTGTGTCAGTGAGACTGTGGAGACGATAACTGACGAACGAATGGACCGATTCGAACGAAATTTGGTACAAAAATTAAAATCCGTGAATACTGGAAGCCTATTGTTTTTATACGCAATCGAATGTTCTGAACCCTCGAAAATTTTCGAGTGAAATTTTGAAAAATTCGTCAAAAAATCAATACCTCTAATAACGTTACTCAAATAGACATTTCTGTAATTTTTTATTGGAAAACGATTAAAATAAATTTTAGAACGCTACCATGAACCGTTCTCGAGATATTGCACATTTTTCAAAAAAATTATCAAAAAATCATTTAAAATAAAAAAAATATTTCCCATTGACAAACATGTTCACTTTTCATATGTAATACGATGCGATAAATTGGATGACATCATTCTCATGGATTTAGCTCGTTCCATTCAAGAAAAAGATACTTTGAGTAATACTTTTTTATTTGAACGTCAATATTCATTTATATGCCATAAGAAGAACTTATTTCTCCGTCTATAACGCTTTGCGAGATTTTGGCGATAAATTTGGTGGAATCTCGCCAACTTGGCGACTTTTTCAAATGTTGCTAAATTAACGAAAAACTCGCCAAATAAAAAAAAATGACTCTAAATCAATAAAAATGACGACTCATTGACGAAAATTCAATATCTTGAAAATAATTTAAATATCTACTATAAAAATAATCTACCTTTTTTTACTGTAAAAGTAGTAAATTCATTGCATTATATAAAGAAAGTCATGTGTTGCCCACATCATATTTTTTTACTGTAAAAGTAGTAAATTCATTGCATTATATAAGGAAAGTCATGTGTTGCCCACATCAGAATTTTTTTACTGTAAAAGTAGTAAATTCATTGCATTATATAAGGAAAGTCATGTGTTGCCCACATCAGATGTTTTTACTGTAAAAGTAGTAAATTCATTGCATTATATAAAGAAAGTCATGTGTTGCCCACATCATATTTTTTTTACTGTAAAAGTAGTAAATTCATTGCATTATATAAGGAAAGTCATGTGTTGCACATATCAGATTTTTTTTACTGTAAAAGTAGTAAATTCATTGCTTTATATAAGGAAAGTCATGTGTTGCCCACATCAGATTTTTAGTATTGCATCGCAAATGACATGAAAGTATTTTTGAGACTGATGATGTTGAATGTGAATTTAGTATTTAAGAAATAGCGATGCTGTCTTAACGATGCTGCTCAGCAAAAAAAGTTTTTTTCTTTAAAGATCGTCCCCACTACCACCCGATGCATAAATGCACCGCGATAATTTCCATAACTTTCTTTTTATTTATTTTTTTATTTCTTCAGTTTTTTTATTGTGATGCCAACCACCACCCGATGTATACAATACATCGCCACAATTCAATCCACCATAATTCAATCGTTTAAATTTTATAATGCCCATATGCTCTTAATTCCGTTTTATTCCAATAAAATGGATGGCTTGTTTTAGTTTAATGACGTTAACACTAATAATTGAATTTTAAGATGAAAAATAATGTATTCCAGAAACATTCATTATTTAAGTTTGTATATAATAAAAGCTTTATTGTTTTTAATGAAAACACGAAACAAAATAATAAACACACATAATACCAATAGTCCACTGTTAAAATAAATTCAAAACTGAATAGAATGTTTACATATTAAACAAAAATCTAAATACAATTCTAGAATAGAAGTCGAAAACCTGTTAAATCAGTACAATATATAGCCCCTGTTTAAATCAGAACAATTTTAAAACAATATAAATTAAACACACTATAAACTTGTAAATACACTTAATACGCAATGTTACAAAAAGAAAAAGATAAGTTTATGTTCTTAAAAGAACAATAATGAAGTAAAATAAACTCTTATTTTGATACGGATAAACCGCTCCAAAGAAACTGCTAACACAGCAAAGAGAAAAATTTGGGTTGAGTTGTAAGAAAAAATGACGTTTTTAAAAAATTAATAAATGCATTTCAAGCAAATTGAAAGTTAAAATGAAAAGTAATTTATTTCGAAAATAAATATTTATTCCAATAAAATGGATGAATAATTTATTCAAATAAAATGGATGGTTTGTTTTGGTTTAATGACGTACATTCATTATTTGGCAGGCACAAATATCGAATGTTCCACTTCAGAACCGTGACGTCAGAACCATATCCACCATAGAAACACCTTGCGTCTGCGCGCGCATGTGGGTGAAAATCAATCCCTGCTTTCGCTGTTTGGTCGAGAAATTGAAAATCATTACTTCTTTAAAATCCGAATCGTACTGCTATTTTTTCTTATTTCTTGACCAGTCTGGGCTTGTAAGGAAGCTTGATCTCTGAGCTTTCTAAAAATGTAAATTATTAGTCGAAATTGTCGTACTTTTCCCGACGCGAGGGTTTAAAACGAAAGTTCGTTTTTTTTTTAACCGAAAGTTACTTTTGTTTTAAAATCTTTAAAAAGTATTAGAATTTGACCCTGAGATTTGAAAAAAAAATCTGATGTGGGCAGCACATGACTTTCCTTATATAATGTAATGAATTTACTACTTTTACAGTAAAAAAAATAGGTTTTTCTTATAGTAGATACTAATATTCTTTCCATGATATTGAATTTTCGACAATGAGTTGTCATTTTCACTGATTTAGCGTTATTTTTATCCATTTGGCGAGATTTTCGTTAATTTGGCTACATTTAAAAAAGTCGCCAAGTTGGCGACATTCCGCCAAATTTGTCGTGAAAATCTCGCCAAGCGTTATGGACGGAGAATAAGATATTCTTATATCAGATAAATGACTATTGGCGTTCAAATACAAAAGTATTACTCAAAGTATCTTTTCTCATGAATGGAACGAGCTAGATCCACGAGAATGATGTCACCCAATTTATCGCATGGTATTACATATGAAAAGTAAACATGTTTCTCAATAGCAAATATTTTTTTTCTATTTTATATGACTTTTGATAATTTTTAAAAAAAATGCACAATATCTCGAGAACGGTTCATGTTAGCGTTCTAAAATTTATGTCAATCGTTTTCTAATGAAAAATTACATAAGAAATGTCTATTTGCGTAACTTTATTAGTGGTTTTGACTTTTTGACGATTTTTTCAAAATTTCATTCGAAAATTTAGGGGGGTTCGGAACATTCGATTGCGTATAAAAACAATAGGCTTCCAGTGTTTACGGATTGTGATTTTTGTACCGAATTTGGTTTGAATCGGTCCATTCGCTCGTCAGTTATCGTTTCCACAGACTCACTGACACACACACACACACACACACATACTTTCACACACACACACACACACACACACACACACATACTTTCACACACACACACACACACACACAGACATCACTTTAAAAATGTTTGATTCGTGATCAGGGATGCTTGAAACGTGCTCTCCCGTCGAAAACTCGAATTCGAATTTTCGACCCCGTCACAATACTTTCCTTATACATTATGTATATAAGGAAAGTAAAAAGGGGGGGGGGGGCGGTCGAAATCGCATAAAACAATAAATAATAAAATAAATTCAAATTTTAAAAATCGGCTTTCACTTGTCACCTCCCACCACCACCCGGGTCTCCTATTGCCAAATTTCGTAGCTTTCCGACGCCCGGTCGGTGAGACTATATGTATAAGACACATAGACAGACAGATATTGCCTTTTATTATATAGATAGATCTCTCAGGCTTAGACATAGACTACGATCAGCCCCTTGTCAAATCTCAACAGAAGTATTAAGCTAATCCCTACGTCATGTAAGAATGTAAATCTTTTCGGAACGCAGCTGTCTCTGCAGTGATAAGAAATTATTAATGAAAGTTTAACAATGACTGTTTTGATCCAGATTTTATTCTAAATGTGCAGAAAGAAAGAGATAACTATCATAATACCTGAAATAACGCATCCGGCTCTGGCTCTGGTCGAATTCGCAAGTCACGCATATTTAAAAGACACAAAACCTGCTCCTGGCTAAAAGTACTTTTATATAATTTTTAAATTCATGATTACTGAAGATCTATACAGAAACAGAAAAATGCAGTATGTCCAGCAAATGACTTTTCCACAAACTAATCTACAGGGTGATTCAAATTAAAAGTCATCTGTAGAAGAAAATAACAGGCGAATAGTAACAAAATTTCGGGCGCATACTTTCGCGAGTATTCTGTTTCGATATATGAAGAAAACAAAATAGTTCAAATTTCGGACGGCCAGAGCGAAATTTACCACTGTAGTCCCCGCAATTTTCATATTGACTAACTTATCTAAAAAATATCGCCAAAACAAAGTTCCGAAGTTTGTCAGAGCCTCTTCAGAACCGTGACTTCATAATCTCGCCCACCTCCCCTCCACCTTAGAAACACTGTGCGTCTACGCGCCCATGTGGGTGAAAAATCGACCCCTGCTTTCGCAGTTTGGCCGAGAAATTGAAAATCATTACTTCCTTAAAATCCGGGTCGTACGGCTACTTTTTCTTATTTCTTGACCAGATTGGACTTGTAAGAAAGTCTGATCTTTGAGCTTTCTAAAAGTGTAAATTATTAATCGAAATTGTCGGTACTTTTCCAGACGCGAGGATTTAAAAACGACAGTTCGTTTTTCTGAGCCGAAAGTGACTTTTGTTTTAAAATCTTTAAAAGATATTGGAATTTGATCCTGAGATTTGAAATTGATATATTTTTACTCGCAATTGTCTGTTCTTTCTGGTCGCGTGATTTGTTTTTTCCTACGATGTCTGGATGGTAGAGATAAAAGGGGAAAAAACGGTCGAAACCGCATAAAACAATAAATAACAAAAGAAAATAATTCAAATTTAAAAATCGGTTTTCACTCGTCATCTGATTTTTTTACTGTAAAAGTAGTAAATTCATTGCACTATATAAGGAAAATCATGTGTTGCCCACATCAGATTTTTTTTACTGTAAAAGTAGTAAATTCATTGCATTATATAAGGAAAGTCATGTGTTGCCCATATTAGATTTTTTTACTGTAAAAGTAGTAAATTCATTGCATTATATAAGGAAAGTCATGTGTTGCCCACATCAGATTTTTTTTACTGTAAAAGTAGTAAATTCATTGCATTATATAAGGAAAGTCATGTGTTGCCCACAGATTTTTTTACTGTAAAAGTAGTAAATTCATTGCATTATATAAAGAAAATCATGTGTTGCCCACATCATATTTTTTTTACTGTAAAAGTAGTAAATTCATTGCATTATATAAGGAAAGTCATGTGTTGCCCATATCAGATTTTTTTACTGTAAAAGTAGTAAATTCATTGCATTATATAAAGAAAGTCATGTGTTGCCCACATCATATTTTTTATTACTGTAAAAGTAGTAAATTCATTGCATTATATAAGGAAAGTCATGTGTTGCACATATCAGATTTTTTTTACTGTAAAAGTAGTAAATTCATTGCATTATATAAGGAAAGTCATGTGTTGCCCATATTAGATTTTTTTACTGTAAAAGTAGTAAATTCATTGCATTATATAAGGAAAGTCATGTGTTGCCCACAGATTTTTTTACTGTAAAAGTAGTAAATTCATTGCATTATATAAAGAAAATCATGTGTTGCCCACATCATATTTTTTTTACTGTAAAAGTAGTAAATTCATTGCATTATATAAGGAAAGTCATGTGTTGCACATATCAGATTTTTTTTTACTGTAAAAGTAGTAAATTCATTGCATTATATAAGGAAAGTCATGTGTTGCACATATCAGATTTTTTTTACTGTAAAAGTAGTAAATTCATTGCATTATATAAGGAAAGTCATGTGTTGCACATATCAGATTTTTTTACTGTAAAAGTAGTAAATTCATTGCATTATATAAGGAAAGTCATGTGTTGCACATATCAGATTTTTTTACTGTAAAAGTAGTAAATTCATTGCATTATATAAGGAAAGTCATGTGTTGCACATATCAGATTTTTTTTACTGTAAAAGTAGTAAATTCATTGCATTATATAAGGAAAGTCATGTGTTGCCCACATCAGATTTTTAGTATTGCATCGCAAATGACATGAAAGTATTTTTGAGACTGATGATGTTGAATGTGAATTTAGTATTTAAGAAATAACGAAGCTGCTTTAACGATGCTGCTCAGCGAAAAAAAGTTTTTTCTATAAAGATTGTCCCCACCACCCGATGCATAAATGCACCGCGACAATCTCCATAACTTTCTTTTTATTTATTTTTTTATTTCTTCAGTGTTTAAGTTTTCTCATTGTGGTCCCAACCACCACCCGATGTGTACAATACATCGCCACAATTAAATTCACCATATTTCAATCATTTAAATTTTAGAATGACCATATGCTAAGCTCATCCGTTTCATTCCAACAACATGGATGGTTTATTTTAGTGTAATGACGTTAACACTAATAATTAAATTTTAAGATGAAAAATAATGTATTCCAAAAACAAAAATATTCATTATTTAAGTTTGTATTTATTAAAAGGTTTTTGTTTTTAATGAAAACGCGAAATAAATTTATAAACACCCATAATACCAACAGTCCACTGTTAAAATAAACTCTAAACTGAATAGAATGTTTTCAAATTAAACAAAAATCTAAATACAATTCTAGAATAGAAGTCGAAAACTTGTTAAATCAGAACAATATATAGCCGCTGTTTATATCAGAACAATTTTAAAACAATATAAATAAAATACCCTCTATACGTGTAAATACACTTAATGCATAATGTTATAAAAAGAGAAAGAGAAGTTTATGTTCTTAAAAGAACAATAATGAAATAAAATAAATTCTTATCTTGGTACGGATAAACCGCTCCAAAGAAACTGCTAACGCAACAAAGTGAAAGGTTTGGGTTGAGTTGTATGAAAAAATGACGTTTTTAAAAAATTAATAAATGCATTTCAAGCATATTGAAATTTAAAATGAAAGTAATTTATTTCGAAAATAATAAATTTTCTATTCAAATAAAATGGATGGTTTGTTTCAGTTTAATGACATACATTCATTATTTGGCAGGCACAAATATCGAATGTTCCACTTCAGAACCGCATCGTCAGAACCTCGTCAGAACCGTGACGTCTAACTCCCCTCCACCATAGAAACACCATGCGTCTGCGCGCGCATGTGGGTGGAAAACCGATCCCTCCTTTCGCGGTTGCCGAGAAATTGAAAATCATTACTTCCTTAATATCCGGATCGTTCGGCTACTTTTTCTTAGTTCTTGACCAGATTGGGCTTGTAAGAAAGCCTGATCTTTGAGCTTTCTAAAAATAAATTATTATTCGAAATTGTCGGTACTTTTCCCGATGCGAGGATTTAAAAACGAAATTTCGTTTTGTTTTTGAGCCCAAAGTGACATTTGTTTTAAATTCTTTAAAAAATATTAGAATTTGCTCCTGAGATATGAAATTGATATGTTTTTACTCGCAATTGTCTGCTCTTTCCGGTCGTGTGATTTGTTTTTTTCTACGACGTCTGGATGGTGGAGAAAAAAAGGGGAAAAATGAGAAAAAACGGTCGAAATCGCATAAAACATTAAATAACACACACAAAAAAAAATAATTCAATCTTTAAAAATCGGTTTTCAAGTGTCACCTCCCCCCCCCCCCCCCCCGGGTCTCCGATTGCCAAATTTCGTAGTTCTGCAACGCACAGTCGCTGAACCTATAGTGTATAAGACGCACAGACAAACAGACATTACCTTTTATTATATAGAAGATAATTTTTTGATAAGCCGACGCAGTGGTGAGTGGTCAAGGCGAGTGTTTCCACAGCAATCGCTCGACCGCCGCTTTGTGGGTTCGAGTCCCACGTAAGTCATGGATGTTTGTGTTGTGGGCGTAGTGTGTTCCGCCCCCCTCTGGAACGCCTGGGGCAACGTCTTAGGACGGCTAAATGGTTGACGTTCTGGCCGCTGACGAAAGTCAAGTGCCTGGTCATTAAAAAAAACATTCTTGATAATTTTTTTTTAAAAATGTGCATTATCTTGAAAATGGTTCATGCTAGCGTTCTAAAGTTTATGTCAATTGTTTCCTAAGAAAAATTACATATGAAATGTCTATTTGTGTAATTTCATTAAAGGTGCAGAGTATGCTTCCATTCGGATGCTTGAAACGTGCTCTCCCGTCGAAAACTCGAATTCGAATTTTGGACCCCGTCACAATGCTTTCCTTATACATTATAGTATATGTAAAAGTGATAACTTTCCAAATACCACTTATCAACATAAAGTTGCAAAAGCAACTGAGTGATGATTTTAATAGCTGCCACCTGTCTTTACACTTTCCCATAATTTCTACTCTCAACCTTCTTAATATAGAAATACTACTTTGTACTAAAGCCCAAAACATTGGCAAAAAAAAAAAAAAAATAATAATAATTGGTCATATTTGCCCAAATGTCATTTGGTCGTATGTGCCAAATGTGCTCAACTTATTTCATGTTCTATGATTATAAATGGCTATTTAATATCACAGCCCCAATTAAACAAATTCCAATTGAAATTTTTTATTTATGCCGGGAATCTATGAGCTTTACACTTTCGTGTGAGCCTCCCTCTCCTCTCCCCCGGTCTGGGTTTACATTTTCCAATTGAAATCTTATGACAGTCATTACTTTTCATATATACACATTATAATGTGTATAAAGAAAGTATTGTGACGGGGTCGAAAATTCGAAATCAAGATTTCGAAGGAAGAGCACGCTTAAAGTATCCCTGAACTCGAATCGAACGTTTTTCAGATGAAGTCTGAGTGCATGCATGTGTGTGTGTCCGTGAACCTGTCGATGCGATATCTTACGAACAAATGCAGGGTTTCGAATGAAATTTGATACAAATATTACAATCAGTGAATATTGGAACCCCCATTGATTTTAAACACACAAATTTTGGAATAAAATTTTGAAAAAATCATTAAAAAGTCAGAAATTTCAATAATGTTAAGTTGATGACCATTTCTTATGTAAATTTTTATTAGAAAACGAATGAAACAAAATTCATAACTCTAGTATGAACCGTTCTCGAGATAGCGCATATTTTTCAAATAAATCCATCCAAAAATCACATAAAATTAAAAATGTATTAACTGATGTGAAATATCGACAGCTGGCGATATTTTACTCCAGATTGACGAAAATATCTTCAAAATTGCAAAAATGACGCAAAATTGAGGAATTAATTATTAAAATATTACTTTTCTTATATACAAAAAGTATAAGGAAAGTATTGTGACGGGGCCGAAAATTCGAATTTGAGTTTTCGACGGGAGAGCACGTTTCAAGAATCCCTGATCACGAATCGAATATTTTTGAGGTGGTGTCTGTGTGTGTGTTTGAAAGTGTGTGTGTGTGTGTGTGTGTGTGTGTGTGTGTGTGTGTGTGTCAGTGAGTCTGTGTAGAAGATATCTCACGAATGAATGGAGCGATTCGAATGAAATTTGGTACAAAAATCCCAATCCGTGAATACTGGAAGCCTATTGTTTTTAAACGTAATCGAATGTTCAGAACTCCCCTAAATTTTCGAGTGAAAGTTTGAAAAAAAAATCATCCAAAAATCAGAACCTTTAATAAAGTTACGCATATAGACATTTCTTATGTAATGTTTCCTTAGAAAGCGATTGACATAAACTTTAGAACGCCAGCATGAACCTTTCTCGAGATATTGCACAATTTTCAAATAAATTTATCCAAAAATCCCATAAATAAAAAAAATATATATTAAAGTTGAGAAACATGTTCACTTTTCATATGTAATATCATGCGATAAATTGGGTGACATCATTCTCGTGGATCTAACTCGTTCCATTCATGAGTGAAGATACTTTGAGTAATACTTTCGTATTTAAACGCCAATAGTCATTTATCTGTTATAAGAATAACGTATTTCACCGTCCATAACGCTTGGCGAGATGTTGGCGACGAATTTGGCGGAATGTCGCCACCTTGGCGACATTTTAAAATGCTACCAAATCAACGAAAATCTCGCCAAATGGATAAAAATGACGCTAAATCAATGAAAATGACGACTCATCGACGAAAATCCAGTATCTTGGAAAGAATATACATATCTATTATAAGAAAAACCTATTTTTTTATTTTAAAAGTAGTAAATTCATTGCATTATATAAGGAAAGTCATGTGTTGCCCACATCAGATTTTTTTTTAATAAAATAAGTCAGACAAGAGTCTACAATATTGTTATCCACTTGCACTTCCCATATATGGGATTCGTCACACTAAGGAATAAGTCGCTGCAAGAGTCAAGAATGATCTTGGCACTTCCGGCATTTTTCTATTTCTTCCGGTGTGAAGAAACCTAACATCGGAAGCAGAAGTTCGAGGTCATCCAGGTTTTTGCCCGATTTTCTGCCTTGGATTATCGCTAGGTCAAATCCATGACAACTTGAATTAATGCTGCAATGTATAAAATTTCCTTGGCATTTCTTTGCTGGAAAGTGGAAAACGAAAGTCAAATGTTTTCTTATGGGAAACGCAAAGCTTTACAAGTCAAGAAAACCCGTTTTCTTCGATCCATACCGCCAGACCTTCCCGAAAATGTAAGGTAACTGTTTGGATGGCAGGGAAGTGCCACCCAATTTAGACCGGAACCTAGTGTGGGGGGGGGGGGGCATCAACGGGGACCGTACCCTCTTTCCCCTGCCACCAACATCTCGGAAAGACTTACGGACCACATGTTTAACGTGATCGTACTCCGCGTGAACACGGCAATAGTTTCGGCAGAGGCTGGAATCGAACACGGGTCGGCTGAGTGCAACTCCGCGCGCTAACCACTGGACTGTCGCGCCCTTAGCTTTATCTTTAGTCAATCCTAGGCCCACGTCATGGAAAAGGACACCTATACGAGTGATTTTTCCGTCTGGTTTTCGACAGAGACGAAAGATAAAACGCCACTGAAGGAATATTGCACGTTCGCACCAATATGAATCTATTTTAATACAATATTTCAACTTACATTTGCTTTTGCCAGTATTATCATATAGTAAAGAGCTGTTGAATATATTACTTTCCTTATATACATAATGTATAAGGAAAATATTGTGACGGGGTCGAAAATTCGAATTTGAGTTTTCGACGTGAGAGCACGTTTCAAGCATCCCTGATCACGAATCAACCATTTTTGAAGTGATGTGTGTGTGTGTGTGTGTGTGAGTCTGTCGAGACGATATCTCACGAACGAATGGAGCGATTCGAATGAAATTTAGTACAAAAATCACAATCCGTGAATACTGAAAGCCTATTGTTTCCAGACGCAATCGAATGTTCAGAAACCCCCTAAATTTTCGAGTGAAATTTTAAAAGATTCACCAAAAAATTAAAACCTTTAATAAAGTTACGCAAGTAGACATTTGTGATGCAATTTTTCCTTAAATTACGATTGACATAAACTTTAGAACGCTAGCATGAACCGTTCTCGAGATAATGCACATTTTCCAAATAAATTTATCAAAAAATTCCATAAATTAAAAAAAATATATTAACTGTTGAGAAACATGTTCACCTTTCATATGTAATAAATTGGGTGGCATCATTCTCGTGGATCTAGCTCGTTCCATTCATGAGAAAAGATACTTTGAGTAATAATTTTGTATTTGAACGCCAATAGTCATTTATCTGCTATAAGAATAACTTATTTTTCCGTCCATAACGCTTAGCGAAATTTTGGCGACGAATTTGGTGGAATGTCGCCAACTTGGCAACATTTTTAAATGTTGCCAAATTAACGACAATCTCGCCAAATACGTAAAAATAACCCTAAATCAATAAAAATGACGACTCATTGACGAAAATTCAATATCTTGGAAAGAATATAAGTATCTATTATAAGAATAACCTATGTTTTAATACTTTATAAAATAGTTGAAAAGTGTTTATGACTTTGATCATTCTGTCTGTCTGTTTGTCTGTCTGTACTTTACCACGGTAACTGCCGTAAAAATGACTTTATCAAAATGAAATTTTAGTATGTTTTTCAGACGATCTGTGGGACCTATGGGAATGATATCACCCAAATAGTGAAATGATATCACCCAATTAGTTTTGGATTGAACCCGGGTTGAAAAAATGAAATACATTGAACCTCATGGGATCTAATTTTTCTAACATTTTTAAGCGAATTTAAAATTCCAAATTGCTTCGAAAGTTTTAAGAAATATTCAAATTATCCCATAAAATATATAAAAGAAAATTTCAGCAAAATATATTCAGTAGTTTTTAAAATAGAAATTGAAATAATAATTACACCCTTTATATGAAGAGATCACGTGACCATTATATGAAGAGATCGCGCGACCCACTTCAAAATAAAATATGGCATCCATCTTATATCAAAATCGTGATTTTTAAAGTTCTTTTTAATTCATATTTAGTGTTGTATCCGTCCTAAAACCGCTTTATGTATTCTTAAATTCTGTGTATCTACATACTGAAAAAACGCAATTACAATATATTTGAGTTTGAATGATTATCAAACTTTAATTATTTCTACAACGAAGCCTAATTTTCTCTTACGAAGAACGTAACCACCAAAAGATGTACAATAAGTTGTAAATGAATTGTTGCATTTCTTTAAAGCAAAATTATTTAGCTCATGCAGTCTGCAGTATAGCCGATATGAATGAAACATTCATGGATTTTGCACAGAGAACTAGACGATTTTTTCGATGATATTTTAAGCATAGAGTTAAATTACTTGTACCTCCACGGTTTTAAAGTTTTAAATAAAATAAATTATTATAGTATTGTGATGAATTAAAGAAATGGAAAAACGTTTATAAATTAAATGCTGCTTTTATAGAGAGAGCCATGCGATTTATATTTCGATGACATTATTTGAATAAAGTTCATTTGTTTTCGATGAAGTTTTCAAATATAATAAATTATTGTAACATTATGATAATTTTTAAAATATAACCGAGGAATGCATTGCATTTTAGAGATGTTTAAACCAGGCAATTTATATTTCAATGCCGTCATTTGAGTGAAGTTTATTTTTTTGGATGAAGTTTTAAGTTTTCAAATATAATAAATTAATGTAGTATTGTGATAATTTAAAAATATTACTGAGGAATGTATCGCATTTTAGAGATGTGTATATAAAATTGCATTGAAGTTGGAAAGTGTTTCATAATCAATGTTTTATGCATGATTGATCTTTCTTGTTTTTACTGGAAAAGCACATTCATTACATTATATAAGGAAAGTCATGTGCTGCCCACATCAGATTTTTTTATCACGTTTTGCCACATGTAGCCAAAAAGTTAAAAATATCTTCTTAAACAAAACACAAAACATCCGATTTAGCACTGTAGAAATAACATCATTATTAAAAAATACGTGTTTCTATAAAACTTTGATTTAAAAAAAAAAAAAAAAACTTCCAACGAAAGTAGTCCAATCCAGCAGATCACAATGCAACAATGTGCCGTACAATGTGCTGCTCGGCCTGAGAGTCAGACCAGCCCCAAAATTTATCTATCCGACCTTTGTAAACCTCTAGTATAGTGACCCGGAATAGTGTTCTAGTGTTCTAGTCTAGTCTAGTGTAGATGACCAGTCCAAGTCCTTACTATTTAACAACGTGCTAGCCGTCATTAATGATCGACGGCCGTGACCGTCCCGTTACTTCATGATAAGGCCTATATTTAGTACATGAACTGGACCAGTCAGAAATGCATGAATCACAGAATACTATAGTAGTCTGTGGCATGAATGTTCCCTGTTAGTAATTGTGATTGGATGATTATATTCATTGGAATGTTCTCTATTTTAATTGGAATGCTCTCGAACCAAAGCGGCCCTCAAATCCAATGGCCCATCGGGCTTTGCCCGCTGGGCCAATCCAATCCTGGCAACGCCTCTATTTGAGCGCCCCTGCGTTTCCATTGATTAGGATAGGGTTTACAGGTACGCCCTAAGATGCCTTCATTGGTTCAGCCCCCTATCCTCGATATTGACGGCAACCCCAAAATTCATATATTTGTGAAACCGCCTCATCACTCTCCCAAAGAATATATAGTATATATGATACCGGAGCGGTTATCGGAGGTCATTTTGTTGAGGCCCGTAGAAGCATTGGCGCCCTGTAAAATTTAAATACCTCTCTTGGACTAAAAAATCTGATGTGGGTAACACATGGCTTTCCTTATATAATGTAACGAATTTACTACTTTTACAGTAAATAAAAAAATAGATTTTTCTTATAGAATATACTAATATTCTTTCCAAGATATTGAATTTTCGACAATTAGTCGTCATTTTCATTGATTTAGCGTCATTTTTAGACATTTGGCGAGATTTTCGTTAATTTGGCAGCATTTTAAAAAGTCGCCAAGTTGGCGACATTACGCCAAATTCATGGCCAACATCTCGCCAAGCGTTATGGACGAAGAAAGAAGTTGTTCTTAACAGCAGATAAATCACTATTGGCGTTCAAATACAAAAGTATTACTCAAAGCATCTTTTTTCATGAATGTAACGAGCTAGATTCACGAGAATGATGTCACCCAATTTATCGCATGGTATTACATATGAAAAGTGAACATGTTTCTCAATAGGAAATATTTTTTTTTTCATTTTATATGACTTTTTAATAATTTTTTTTTAAAAATGTGCAATATCTCGAGAACGGTTCATGTTAGCGTTCTAAAATTTATGTCAATCGCTTTCTAATGAAAAATTACATAAGAAATGCCTATTTGCGTAGCTTTATTAGTGGTTTTGATTTTTTGACGATTTTTTCAAAATTTTATTCGAAAAGGGGGATTCTTTAGGGGGGTTCTGAACATTCGATTACATATAAAAATAATAGGCTTCCAGTGTTTACGGATTGTGATTTTTGTACCAAATTTGGTTCGAATCGGTCCATTCGTTCGTCAGTTATCGTCTCCACAGACTCACTGACACACACACACACACACACACACATACTTTCACACACACAGACATCACTTCAAAAGTGTTTGATTCGTGATCAGGGATGCTTGAAACGTGCTCTCCCGTCGAAAACTCGATTTCGAATTTTCGACCCCGTCACAATACTTTCCTTATACATTATGTATATAAGGAAAGTAAAAAGGGTACGTGGCCATATCCATTGCAGGTGTCTATAAAGAGAACGTTATATAAATTGGATGTAATTTTCCAAGGGTGGCGCATCTCTTTAATTTCTGATTTTAATTCTGAACTTTGAAATGTTTCATAGGAGTGACATAGTTTTTTTTTTCTGACAAAAATTCAAAATATTAAAATATTGAAATTATTTTTATATATTAATAATCTGTACCATATTTCTAACAAAACAAGTAAAACTTGTTTACATTTTTATCTATTAGATTTGGAGAAATAAACGTCCAAAGTGTTTACATTTCTCGCAATGCAACAATTTCAGCTCAGAGATACCCAAAGGATAGATGTTATTCCCATCAAAAATATAGGTTGGTGCTGTATTATCTGCTGATAGAGAAGAGCTGACAACAATGATGGGCGTTATCTGTGCAGTTTGGAGCGTTAATTTCTCCAGTTTATGTGTTATGAATAAGAATTGAGGAATTTTTCTTGATGCAGTTCCATCATTTTTTAGCCTTGGGGAGTAAGGATGGAAGGATGAATAGTGGAACTTTAGGTCCGGTTCCCATTAGGCTTATGCCGAGTTGTTAGGCTGTAAGCGTTTTTACATAGGTATATCTTGTGTATTCTATTCATTATATTATACAATTTATGAAGCAGAGTTAAAAGATGTCCTCTACTAAACAAATTATATTATTTATTTATTTTTCCTTGATATGCAGCTTATTTAGCTCATGTGCATAAGCACCCATAAGGAAGGGCAAGGGGGTACACCCCCCTGGACGTTCAAAGTCACAAAAGCGGACATCAAGCTAGTTGATGTTGTATCTCTTTATCTTCACACAGGATATTGCATCCAGATTCCATCTACATTACATCCAATAGATGTAAGCTATATAATCCAAAAAATCTGATGTGGGCAGCACATGACTTTCCTTATATAATGCAATGAATTTACTACTTTTACAGTTTAAAAAAATGTTATTCTTATAGTAGATACTTATATTCTTTCCAAGATATTGAATTTTCTTCAATTAGTCGTCATTTTCATTGATTTACCGTCATTTTTATTCATTTGGCGAGATTTTTGTTAAATTGGCAACAATTAAAAATGTCGCCAAGTTTGCGACATTCCGCCAAATTTGTCGCCAAAATCTCGCCAAGCGTTATGGATGGAGAAATAAGTCATTCTTACAGCAGATAAATGGCTATTCGCGTTCAAATACAAAATTATTACTCAAAGTATCTTTTTTCATGAATGGAACGATCTAGATCCACGAAAATGATGTCACCCAATTTATCGCATGGTATTACATATGAAAAGTGAACATGTTTCTCAATAGGAAATTTTTTTTTATTTTATATAACTTTTTGATAATTTTTTTGAAAAATGTGCAATATCTCGAAAACGGTTCGTGTTAGAGCTCTAAAATTTATGTCAATCGTTTTGTAATAAAAAATTACATAAGAAATTTCTATTTGCGTAACTTTATTAGCGGTTTTGATTTTTTGACGATTTTTTCAAAATTTCACTCGAAAATTTAGGGGGTTCCGAACATTCGATTGCGTATAAAAACAATAGGCTTCCAGTGTTTACTGATTGTGATTTTTGTACCAAATTTCGTTCGAATCGGTCCATTCGTTCGTCAGTTATCGTCTCCACAGACTCACTGACACACACACACACACACAGACATCACTTCAAAAATGTTCAATTCGTGATCAGGGATGCTTGAAACGTGCTCTCCCTTCGAAAACTCGAATTCGAATTTTCGACCCCGTCACAACACTTTCCTTATACATTATGTATATAAGGAAAGTAAAAAGATCCAAAATCTGATGGTTGACGTCTAATGGATATCCAATGAATAGCCATCTGGGCGTAAAATGGATATTCAATAGACGTGTACTGGATCATCCGTATTACATCTACTGCTTATCCAAATTACGTCCAGACTGACGTCTAATGGATATCCATATGGACGCATAATGAATGTGTCATGGACTTGAACTTGATCATTCAGATTACATTCATACACCCATATTATTGGATTATTTATTTTATATTCATTCTAATGTGTTCTTAAAAAATGATAAAAAAAATTGACTCAAGGATCCTTGAGTCCACATCTGGAAAAAGTTCTATGGGTGCTCATGTGTAAATATGGCCCAGCTGGGCAGTATTCCCCATTCGACCTAAAATATAGACTTAGGTCGAAGGTATTCCTGTTCAACATAGTCGTGATATTCGTTTCTGGGATTCTGCAGAAGTGGTGAATCATGGGAGGGTGTGGCCCCCAGCGATCGTTTCCGAAAAGACCTCTTCTAAAAACCAGTTTAGAAAAAAAAAAGTACTTAAAAATAAACACGTTGAATCTTGCTCTATACAAATTTTGCAATGTTTTTTTCCCCCTCCAATAAACATACTTGAAATATTTGCACCCAAAAGTTTGAACAGAAATTAAATTAAAAAAATCTGATGTGGGCAACACATGACTTTCCTTATACAATGCAATGAATTTACTACTTTTACAGTAAAAAAAATAGGTTTTTCTTATAGTAGATACTTATATTCTTTCCAAGATATTGAATTTTCGACAATTAGTCGTCATTTTCATTGATTTAGCGTCATTTTAATCCATTTGGCGAGATTTTCGCTAATTTGGCAACATTTCAAAAAGTCGCCAAGTTGGCGACATTCTGCCAAATTCGTCGCCAAAATCTCGCCAAGCTTTGCTGACGGAGAAATAAGTTATTCTTATAACAGATAAATATTGGCGTTCAAATACAAAAGTATTACTCGAAGTATATTTTCTCATGAATGGAACGAGCTAGATCCACGAGAATGATGTCACCCAATTTATCGCATGGTATTACATATGAAAAGTGAACATGTTTCTCAATAGGAAATATATTTTTTGTATTTTATATGACTTTTTGATAATTTAATATGACTTTTTGATATTTTATATGACTTTTTGATCTCGAGAACGGTTCATGTTAGCGCTCTAAATTTCATGTTAATCGTTTTCTAATGAAAAATTACATAAGAAATGTCAATTTGCGTAACTTTATTAGTGGTTTTGATTTTTTGACGATTTTTTCAAAATTTCACTCGAAAATTTAGGGGGTTCTGAGCATTCGATTACGTTTAAAAACAATAGGCTTCCAGTGTTTACGGATTGTGATTTTTGTACCAAATTTCGTTCGAATCGGTCCATTCGTTCGTCAGTTATCGTCTCCACAGTCCCACTGACACACACACACACAGACATACTTTCACACACACACACACACACACAGACATCACTTCAAAAATGTTTGATTCGTGATCAGGGATGCTTGAAACGTGCTCTCCCGTCGAAAACTCGAATTCGAATTTTCGACCCCGTCACAATACTTTCCTTATACATTATGTATATAAGGAAAGTAATGAGAATAATAATATTTCATAAAAATTTTGAACGATACAAGTTTTCAAATATTATACGTTATTATTTGTTAAACTGTGCGGTAAATATTGATATTACAGCACAATACTAAAGAAAGAACTAAAACTTCTTAGAGTACTTTAAATTGGACGTTTTCTGGCGATTTTTGCTGCAGCAAAAGTATCAATAACATCTGTAAAATCTAACGCCGTTCTCAATGCTAAGAATTGTCAGATGATGTAGCCTCTTTCCAGTCATTACGCTTCTTAAGTTGTCTTTGATTAGTTTTAATTTAGAGAATGACCTTTCCCCACTATCGTTGGAGGTCATCAAACACAGATCAGTACGAAGTACTATTTCAACATTTGGAAACGCTTGAATTAAGTTTTCTCCACATAAATACGAAAAATCTGATGTGGGCAACACATGACTTTCCTTATATAATGAAATGAATTTACTACTTTTACAGTAAAATAAATAGTTTTTTCTTCTAGTAGATACTAATATCCTTTCCAAGATATTGAATTTTCGACAATTAGTCGTCATTTTCATTGATTTATCGTCATTTTTATCCATTTGGCGAGATTTTCGTTCGAAAATTTATGTCAATTGTTTTCTAATGAAAAATTACATATGACATGTCTATTTGCGTAACTTTATTAGTGGTTTTGATTTTTTGACGATTTTTTCAAAATTTTATTCGAAAATTTAGGGGGGTTCTGAACATTCGATTACGCATAAAAACAATAGGTTTCCAGTGTTTACGGATTGTGATTTTTGTACCAAATTTGGTTCGAATCGGCCCATTCGTTCGTCAGTTATCGCCTCCACAGACTCACACACACACATACTTTCACACACACACATACTTTCACACACACACACACACACACACACACACACGCACACACACAGACATCACTTCAAAAATGTTTGATTCGTGATCAGGGATGCTTGAAACGTGCTCTCCCGTCGAAAACTCGATTTCGAATTTTCGACCCCGTCACAATACTTTCCTTATACATTATGTATATAAGGAAAGTAATAAAAACACTTTAAATACACTTTTTGGGATTCATTTTCGAGTTCGTCCTTATTTCCTTCTTTACTATTAAAATTCAAGATTTTTTTTTTTTATTTTATTTTTTTTACTTTTATTACTTTCCTTAAATATACATAATGTATATGGAAAGTATTGTGATGGGGTCGAAAATGCGAATTCGAGTTTTCGACGAGAGACCACGTTTCAAGCATTCCTGATCACGAATCAAACACTTTTGAAGTGATGTCTGTGTGTGTGTGTGTCAGTGAGTCTGTGGAGACGATAACTGACGAACGAATGGACCGATTCAAACCAAATTTGGTACAAAAATCATAATCCGCAAACACTGGAAGCCTATTGTTTTTATACGTAATCGAATGTTCAGAACCTCCCTAAAATTTCGAATAAAATTTTTAAAAAATCGTCAAAAAATCAAAACCTCTAAAAAAGTTACGTAAATAGACATTTCTTATGTAATTTTTCATTAGAAAACGATTGACATAAATTTTAGAACGCTAACATGAACCGTTCTCGAGATATTGCACATTTTTTAAAAAAATTATTAAAAAGTCATATAAAATGAAAAAAAAGTATTTCCTATTGAGAAACATGTTCACTTTTCATATGTAATACCATGCGATGCATTGGGTGACATCATTCTCGTGGATCTAGCTCGTTCCATTCATGAAAAAAGATACTTTGAGTAATACTTTTGTATTTGAACGCCAATAGTCATTTATCTGCTGTAAGAACAACTTATTTCTTCGTCCATAACGCTTGGCGCGATTTTGGCGACGAATTTGGCGGAATGTTGCCAACTTGGCGACTTTTTAAAATGTTGCCAAGTTAACGAAAATCTCTCTAAATGGATAAAAATGACGCTAAATCAATGAAAATGACGACGAATTGTCGAAAATTCAATATCTTGGAAAGAATATTAGTATCTACTATAAGAAAAACCTATTTTTTTTACTGTAAAAGTAGTACATTTATTACATTATATAAGGAAAGTCATGTGTTGTCCACATCAGATTTTTTTTCGTTCAAAATGAGGCCCTCCTCTGAAACGGGGCTTCCGGCATTCGCCGGGTTCACTGTATGTTAATTCGCACACTGTTCTGCAGAGCTGACGGAAATGCTCTACAGCAGCATGGCTGACAGTGGTGAAGAAGGGCCGCCTATGTAAATTGTGGGTCTCCCTTCATATTAGATTTTCCCCTTCTTATGAGTTCTCATGTCTTCTCCCTCAAAAATTATTGAATGTCCGGATCCCTCTGGAGCCAGGGCCCCCCACTTGAGTGGTGTCCATCCCCTTCTATGGGCGACCCGGGTTAAAAGGAGAGTGCAGTAGGTGCGCGATTTTAAGGTAGTGACCCTAATTAAGTGATGATGTGTGTGTGTGTGTGGGGGGGGGGGGTAACATGATAAAAAACCGCGGGAGCACCTGATTTTCTAGGAAAAGTTACAAATGAATATATCTTAGTCTGAAATCTCTCTGTGTGTTCGTTACTCCTATAGAGCAATAGCCATATATTGCTGGTTTATGAAATTTGACACGCAGGCAGTGATAAAGTGTAGGGAAGACGAGGTTGTCAGTGTTTACCCAAATAATTTACGACCAAGTAACTTTTATTCTGAATTAACACATAAAATATTTTCTGTGTAAATAGATGGAGATATCAGCAAATTTTTGCTTCGAGAGTGAGAGAGATTTCAAAGTATCTCTCCCCATCAATAAAGTATTGACGGGGAGAGACACTGAAAGGGTATACTCGCGATGGCTCTACCCTAGCTACAACAGTTATCGGATAGATGTGTCTATCTGTTGTTTTTATTACATAAATTTTTGAGGCCCTAACGTATCAGGTTCCACTATTCACTGTGACTTTAACTTTGGTATATTGTTGACTTTTATGGTATATTCAGATTTTTGAGGTTTTGAACTCTAACGGGTTAGAAAGCTCAAATTTGGTGCTCGTTGTGCTCAAATTTGGTGCTCGTTGTGCTCAAATTTAGTGTTTTGCAACCCGGGTCCAGTGGGTCCATACGATACACTCGAAATCTAAATTTAGCGTCAGCGGCCGCTGATTCTAAATTTAAACCCACTTTTGTTGCTTTACGACTTTTGAGCCCATGCAGAAAGAGAAGAGTGGGAAACTTTTAAAAATCTTTGTTTTCATCTATTTTAGAGACATTTGCTCCAATTTTGATGTAATTCTCCGTTGTAGTTTCTACTCTGCAGTGGACTCATGGGTCTCGACATGCTCAAACTAAACTTTGAACCATTTTGGCTTCTTTGCGACTTTTGCACCCGCTGCGCTTGTGCAAAATGTATTAAAACACTAATTGCTATATTTAGTGACCGCTTGTGGGCAAAGCCTCTATTTTGTTTAGAAAATACTGTGTATTGTGTATATATTGCTCATTGCCCCTGCACTAAGGAAAATTCTTACGGGTAGGATTTGCAGTGGCATTGCCAAGGAGAATTGGGAAGGAGGGGGGGGGGGGGGCTTACTCCCAAAAACCCATCGGAATCATTTGAAGTTCGGAGAAATGGGAAACAATATATTTAGTTACAACCCAGTCTCCAAATTTTTGTCTGGTGACGTTACTGAAGACCAGCAGAAAACTGTTGGAACGCTGAAGCTATCGATTACCTTATGTACCAAAAACATAGGTTTTGCGATAAAAATTAGTTCAAGGAAAGACTTTGTAGGATTGCATTCTAACCTTTTCTCTAAATCAGATAATCCATACCGTCAATATTACTTCCTTTCTATTTATTGATTCTTCTTGTGAATTGCGACTGTGAGAACTTTCGCAATTCATTACTCATACTGACTACTACAAGATATTATCAGTACTTTATGGAAATGAATGAGACAAAAGACTGTTGCAGTAGCGTCACACAAATCTGTGTAACAACTGCACTCAGCGATCCAAACACAATAGCATTCTTCGAATATCACTTGCAGAAAAAGACATCACGTTATTTTATCACGATCGTTTTTATTGGATATTTACTGTAGGCGGAGATCAGATAAACTTCCTGGGCAAAGCTTCAGACTCGATTTTTTCCATTGCTTTTCATACTACGCCAAACGGCGCGCACCGGGAAGTGAAGAGAGAACAAGTGTGTGCACTCTTTTGCACTCAGGCGTGGTGTTTGGCAGTTTATGAATATTTGTTTGTGTTGTTTGTTGTGCGGTGTTTGTACTTTTTGTGTTAACTATGCTATTAACATCTGAGAAAAATGATTGCATCTCTGACAGTTATACGGCTGATTACTTAGCAACTACAAAGCCAGAATCTCCAAAAAATGGATATTGCAAAATTCGAACTCAAAACGGCCGTATTCCTGCTGTACCACAGGTAGGGGTGTGTACTGGAAGCATGTGATTGCTTCAGTTCAAATTTTTATATTTAAAAACATTGTAAACACCAATAACCTGTGAGCTAATAATAACTTTGCAATTTAAGTTGATGTGTATAGCGCATCTAGTCTTTTAGAGAACACATTCTTTTTTGTTGTAATTTATTATAACTTGTAAATATTTGAATTGTCAAACTTTTTGATTATCGCAACCAGCATGTTTTGAATTCGATAGCTTAATACCTGCATTTATGTACCAGTGTTAAACAATTTGCTTTTAACGCATTTGCATTCTTTCTATATTCTTCTGCAATACCTTGAGCAGGAAAATACCTTGTTACGGAAAAAATAACGAAATTCGAGTTATTTGGAAAAAAAAATTTGTATACAACTGCTTTTGTTGCATGCAGTTTTTTGGGAAGAACAAATTGCCTGAGCTGCATATATAATTCTTTAGTTAGTACATACTTTAGGCATTTCTGACTCGATAAAGGGGGATCATTCCCCTTGACGCAGTTTTCACCAAATTTTTAAGTCTGCTTTTATTAAGGAAGTATTATGTATCTCTGAAACAATCTTTATTGTGTAGATTTAATGTCCTTGACTGTGCTACTACCATAGACTCAAAAATGTGAATTGTTTTACTCATTGAATACTACAATGTTATTTTTGAATGAAATATTACAAAATTTTGTTCACACAAAGATATTGAAATCTAGTGACTGGAAGAATTACCTAAAACACTCAAAGTTTTCAGTTTATAATGACAATTTTAGCAGCCGTAGTTTTGCCTAGAAATGATTTAGAGATTTTTAATAGATTGAAAAATTAAAATTTAAAACCTAATAAATTATTGATAATCACAATTTTTTTTTAATTCTAAATTTCAGGAAATCATTAAAGTAGTTTATAATGTGCAATTTTTCAGGAAAAGGAACAAAAATCACAGAAAATGTCAAAAATCATGTTACGACAAAGTCATTATTTTAGCAGTTCTTATTTTAATTTCCTTTATTTTTCATTTCACTTGCATAATTCATATAGTTCTAACCTTTTAGTAGTTGTGTTGTACATTACCACAGGTTGCATATTTTAATGTGGGTATTAATTATAAAATATCATGATAAACAACCCATAAAATATGTTGATAGAGTGAAGATTTCCTCTCTTCTATTGTGTGTTTTTCTGTTCCTGTGACTTAACCTCACATTCTTAATTGCATTGGTACCGTGGTTAGTCAGTTCTTAGACTATCAAGAGATGATTGCTGGCCTCCTTTTGCAACATGGTCTTTTGAACTTAATATAGGCAGTTCCTTAATCAAGGGTGTTAGTAACAATAACCATATTATATAAAATTTTGTGTAAACTTTTATGTAGTGATATGTGTATGAGTAGGATTAATTGTAATGACTCAAATGTTAGTTTTTGCTGATTGTCAAACACACTCAGTGCTTGTATAACAATATTAAACACTCTAATTCAAATGCATACACATGCAAAACATCTTATTATCAAATTTCTGTGGTTGTGCTAAGTTTGCCAGGTGATCTACTTTTGGTGGGACAGTACTACAATTGCAAGTACATGTCTGTCCTATATTGATACATTGAAATTATAAAAATTGAAGGCGTGTAATCTATGTAAATATATTTTAAATTATTGCTGCTAAAATATGGGTATAAAGGGGCATGGTATTAACCTTAATTGAAATTAAACAAAACTTGAACAGAACTGCGAAGTTTTGCCTATTTTAAAAATTGCAAAATTATTGAACATTACCAATTTACAGACTTTTTGAAGAAATTGTTTTTGTCAGCAATAATTTAAAAACTTTTGCAAATACACCTGATTAGCAAAAATATTATAATCTGCTGACAGAAGGTACAGTATTTTAAGAAATATACTTACCATCTGAAAATACTGAAGTAAAATTTTATTCAATATATTTAAAATTTTATCATATTACCAGCTTTATCTTTTGTAGAATACATCTTTTTTAATGAACAACAAATGGTCTGAAAATAGGAATAATACATGTTTTGTAAAATTAAAAGTAACTATAAATCCCCCCCCCCCCCCAATTTTTTAATATAAATTGTATAAATCAATAATGAAACTTAAAGAACAACCAATGAATCTTTATATTTACAAAGATTTTATCAATTTATGCTGATGGGAAATTCTTGATGGGTACTACATTGCCATCTATAATAACTTTATTAGCACCACAGTAGGGTAGTGCCATTGCCTACCTAATATAATAATAAAGGCTGGGAAATTTCGATTTAGAAAGGGGGGAATGTGTAGTTCCAGAACAGTTGGTAGATGGCGCTGTTATGTCCTATAAGAGCTGATTTATTGCTGTCAAAGTTCTTATAATCCTTGTATTTTTAGATTTCTTTACATTATCTAATAATTTAAAATCCGCATCTGTTTGCGTATTATTTGTTTAATAAATATAGTTATTTTTTATTTAACTTAGAACATTTTTAGTTTTGTAAATTAAAAAAAAAGGTACAAAATTAATGTCTAATATGTTTTATCATTTAGTAAATTAAAAAAGGGAAACATTATTAATTATTACTAAATTAATTATTAAAACATTAAAATAATTTTTTATAAGAAGAAGGAAATATACCTGTAAACATGCGCAAAGCCAGAAATTTCCATAGGGGGATGTCAGAAGCGAATTTTTTTTTTCAATTTAAAAGCGAAATTTTTTTATTAAGTTTTTTTTAATGATTTCATAAATTTCAATTTTTTATTTTAGTTATTATTAAATAAAAATTTAAGTTTTATAAATTATATTAAATAAAAATTATTAAAATATTTTTAATTTTTTTAAATCCAATTTTTCATTAACATGCCATAAAGTATCCCCCCCCCCCTCTCCTGCCAGGGAGTTTTCCAGGATTCATAAACTGGGGGGAGGGGTGTATAATTTAAAAAAATTGGAGGGGGGGAGTCGACAGGGTAGATTGATTTATATCAACATTTAAATCAAGATTTAAATTACTTGATTTAAAAAAAAAAATCATTGATTTAAATCGCTTATTTACTTTTTTTTTTTTAAATTATTCATTAAAATCAACGACTTTTTTAATTAATTGATTTTAAACAACATGAACATGCATGAATTTATTTCATATTTATAAGTTTGGGTTATATAAAATAATAATGCTTATTAAATTATTACATACTAATGGTTTGCCCATTACTAATAACGGGGAAATTGAGTTATTTAGGATAAAAGGCTTAGCGAAAATTTGGTGAGATATTTGGCGACTAAATAGTGGGACAGACATACAGACTTAACAAATTATATAAATTAGGATATGTATTTTTAATATATTAAAATTTGTTAAAGAAAATAACTTTAAGAAATAATTCAATTTTTTTTTTGATAAATTCATGTAATTCCTTACAAATATATATATATATATTTTTTTTTTTCAGAATTAAAATTTCTCCTCACCCCCTTTTTACAGCTTTTGCAGATATTCTGATTTAAATCATGATTATATTAATGAAGAAATATTTATATTTCAATTTATTTTTCTTTACATTCGCAATCGAGTATAACTTGAATTTCCTCGATTTTGATTCTCAATGTTAAAATCATTTACTATGTATGATTTTTAATCTTGTAGATTTAAATTTGTTTTGATAATGTAAATTTAACTATTTAAACTTCACAGCCAGCAGCTTAATTTTTAATTATCCTTACAATTCCCACTAGCAATGTTCATTAAATGTGAATATACAAAGCAACATTTAGTGCAATAGGTTATAAAATTGTAATATATTTTAATATACTAAACCACTAAATTCCATATAATGCAGATAATATATATATTTTAATTATTTATTTAAATTATATGAAATATATTTTTGTTATATATTATTCATAAAGAAGTTTTTAGTGGCTGTGAGAAAAATCAAACAAGCCCAATTTAAATAAAAATCCAGTTTGAAACAAAAAAAATCTAATTTAAGTAAGAAAAATCCGATTTATTTGATTTTTTTTTTTAAATAAAAAAATCACCAACCCAGCAAGTAGAACACATGTTCCATCCTTGAGAAAACTGTGAAAACTAACATTTTATCGCATAGTGCAATCAGAATTGCAATATAGTACACAACAATGTACCATTTTTACTGAATTATTTTTGCACAATATTGTTATATTAATGCTATAAAAATCAGTATAATTTCATAAATAATAACAAATATAAAATTATAAAAAAAAAAGCTTTACCAAAAACAAAAACGTACCCAAACCCTCATGAGTGCATCATTGTTTGCATTGAAAACCCGCGAAAAAACAGGAAATGCGATCCTAGCTGACACTTTAGTGAACTGAGCTGTCACCCGTTTTTTGTCGAAAATACTCGAAATTTCCCTCGCCTTTATTATTACGTAGGCAACGGTAGTGCAAATGATGTGCCCTAACTAGGCATCTCATTTGAAGATACCATGGCACCTTTATCTATATGGCATATAGGAAAGGAAATGCAGTCAAAATTAATTCACACCAAATGCAAAATAGGATTTCTGCGGCACTGTACTTTATTAAAACATTATTGGATACTCACATAGATAAGAAAATTTTGAGACTACTTTTCATTAAGTAAAATACACTTTGTGCAAAGGATAAGGAAAAACTTGAGTAACATATATAAGCACAAATAACACAATAATGAAACTATATGCTGTATTATTGTGTTATTTGTGCTTATATATGTTGCTCAGAATTTTCTCTACTATTTTTCATTGTTATATTGAATGCTGGATAATAAATATTTTTAACATGAAAGTTAAATCTCAGTTTGTTTAATTAAGATAGGGATATTATAATTTGATTTTTGTGGTAATATAGATGGAAAAATGTGGCAAAATCCCTCCAAAGACAGGTCATATAAGATCTCACCTACCACAAGCTAAAAAAAATAGGTAAAATATTAAAGAAAATATTTAACCTAATTTATATGTTGCATTCTAAACTAAGTACAATAAATTAGTGAAAAATGGAAATAATTTGCTGATAAAATCTGTAAGACATAAAAACTAGTTTCTAGAGTGTCATTATGTTTTAACAACATAATTTTCATAATAGGTCATGTCAAATCATCCAATTATTTTCAAACATGAAATCTAGTATATCAGATTTCAAAGAAAGTTAGCATAAAAGTTTATAAACCAAAATTATGAAAAGCCAAAAAAAAAATTGAACTTCCTACATTCTTCAGTTTTAAAAATAGGGTTGAATACCTTAGGATATTTTTCAGTTTCTGATTTTTATAAATATTTTTTTATAATTCTATTTCAACCAAACACTTACATTAGATACTTATGCATAATTAATGAATATTTTCTTTTCAGCCCTTTGGGAGAACATTATTTTGCTTCTTGCAATAAACCCAAATATTTCTGCAATATGACATTTTTAACGATAAAAATGTTGTGCAATAAATTTACAAATAATATAATTAGAAAAGGAGCAGTAATACATTCGGCATGTTAAAGTTTTTCGATTTCCTTATTCATCGATCCCATCTGTAAACAGTTTGAAAATACTTTACATGTCCCACAGTGTGGCTACTTTACAATTTTACGCATCCTTTTCTATTTTTTGGATATTTGATGTGCTATAACACATTGGTGACACTGGGGCACTAAAATCTTTCTGCAAGGAGTCATTCTCATTCTTCGATAATGTCTCTATGTTGCCGCAGTGGGGCCTTTCAGTATCCTAAAGTGTCCCACTAGATGGGGCACTTTTGGATATCCTAAAGTGTCCCACTAGACGGGACACTTTTGGATATCCTAAAGTGTCCCACTAGACGGGGCACTTTTGGATATCCTAAAGTGTCCCACTAGACGGGGCACTTTTGGATATCCTAAAGTGTCCCACTAGACGGGGCTCTTTTGGATATCCTAAAGTGTCCCACTAGACGGGGCACTTTTGGATATCCTAAAGTGTCCCACTAGACGGGGCACTTTTGGATATCCTAAAGTGTCCCACTAGATGGGGCACTTTTGGACAGTGCCTTCAATGGATAAAACATTATTAATTGTCGACTTTCCTGAGACAAATGTTTTGTTATATTGCTCAATTTAAATAACTATATGTGCTATTGCATGAGCAGTTTTTATTGCCAGAAATTTGAAAATCCCACTTATCAATATTAGTATTTTAGGACCCATCTCTCAAACAACTAATTGTAGGGTTGCTAGTACTTTGCCACTTATTTGTAAATAACACGCTTAGCGCCAAGCCACAAGAATGCTAGATTCTCACCAATTTTCCTCTACAAAGCATTTCTAAGTGTTTTAATTATATAATTGTGATCTTTAATGCACAGTATATTTATTCATGTAATTAGATAAAAGTTCATGGGATTGTCATTCCATATCCACTGTTCACCATAGAGCTGCATTCATAGTCACTAATCATCACCTTTCAAGTTGCTTTGAACATTGGTTGTAAGACGGAGTAGTGTGTTGCCAAATATTGTCATCCTCTGCTTGGATTGTACTCAAGAATTTATTAATTTTTCTTATTGCTCACGAAAAAATTATGGTAATTTGGTAATAAGTTTTCTTCCCATTGAAATGTATGGTGTTGCTGAAAGATTGCTGGAAGGAATTGCTCTGTATAATAGTACTTTAATACAGACTCTGGATTTAAGTAGAAATAGTTTTATAAAATGTATATGTATTGAACTTACAGAGAAAAGTCTAGCATCTTAACAGAAGAAAAATTTAAAAGCTTCTTGAGTAGCAAAGACTTAAATCGAACATCTACAGCAAATGGACAATTACGGCCTCTTTTTTTAATTTTTTTATTCGATTTGAAATGTTTCAAAACGGACAACGGTATAAAAAAATTTATTCTCCGAGCTGTATTTCATGTTTTATTAGCAGTCAAAGTTCGCCTTTCTGACTGTGGTGGGAAAACGGTCCATTTTGGCGTGCATGGAATGTGACGTCATAAGGTTCTTCCGCAGCTCTCGTCATTGGAGAATTGATGCATAAGTTTGGTTATATTCGGAAAGTTCCGATAATTATAATTGTTTCTTCAGTCCCAAACTTCCGAATAGTTATAAGTATTGTATCGCTCCATTGTGCCCGACTGCTAGTTTTACAGCCTCAGATAAAATATTTATATCTGTGCCAAAAAATGTTTTTCGTGAAAAATTATGTGAAGCGCAGGAAGCCAGATTTTAAACAAAATTCACCACTGTCATTAAAGAGTGTTCGTTGTGTATGCTATTAAGTTTGTATTGTTTTAGTAAAATACTTTTTTAGTTAATAGTTTAGTTTTTAATTCCTACTATGAATGCAGAACATGAGAAAAAAGAGAGTAAATAACAATAAAATAACTCTAACTAATGACTTTGGTTTAAACTAATAACTAATGACTAATACTTAATGATACTTAATAACTAATGACTTTGGTTTAAACAGTCATAACTATTAAACAACTAATTCTTATGCTTCAGTTAATTTTTAACAAAGTCTGAGTAATAATACGAATTTTGCTATCTATTAGACTCAGAACAATAGTACTTTGAAAATACAAAGTATATTAATTACTATATATTATAAATATTAAAAAAAAAGTATAGCTCATATTAAATTATAACTTTAATTATGAAAAGAATTACACATAAAATAATTAAATTTCATCAAATTCAATTGAATTTTCTACATCAGAGCACATATTTTGTTTTTTTAACATTGCATAACAATAAACAAGTTTTAAAACTCTATCTAGTCCCAACCTGTTTCGAATCTTTGAATGCACAAATGAAAAATTAGAGAATATTCTCTCAATTGCAGCACTGCTTGAAGGTCATGTTTAGAGATGGGCAAGTAACTTGCAAAAGTCTTTAGAAATATCACATGATCTTGCTCTACTTCTCCACCATTTATTAGCATCAACAGTTTTAATCACTTTATCTGGTCCATATGTTTTATATATATATATATATATATATATATATATATGTATATATATATATAAATTGTAGGAATTTTAAAAGATTACTTCTATAAATTATTCATAAAAGTTATAACTAGAAATTCAAATAAGGATAAAATGAAGATTGATTTCACAACTTCTTATTAATCAATTAATGTTTCATTACGTTTTATCATTTTAATTAAACAAATTAATATTAATGAAATAACTAATTAATATTCTTATTTAAGTCTCAATTATATTATGTACAAAATTATATTGTTTTTTGTACATTTTTTTAAATCCAGCCATTTTTTCCAGTTTTTGCCAGGTTTTACCAGGTTTTTGCCACTGTCCTGGCAAAAATACCATTTTGATGGCAAAATGACCAACCCTAGGAGTAAGTAAGGACACTGAGCTGCAGCAATTGTGATATTTTAAATATTGCAACTTTCCCAGCTATTGGAAAATCCAGGTTAAAAACTAAGCTATCGAAATTAAGAATCACTCAATCCAAAACCCAATTATATACACTTGCAAGATTTTAGAAGAGCTACAAATTCTTGCTCATTGTTCATAGCTAGCACTTTTTGTTTTTGAGATATAAGCATTACAAACTTGTAAAATGGAAAATATTCAATCTTCTTCAACTTGTTAAGACGATTACTCGAAAACTAAGTCAGTAAGGTTCAATATATTAGCTTTTTTTTTCTCAAAAACTAGATTCAGAAACTAAATTTACAAATATATATTTTTGTCGCTTACTATTTATATCTATCTTTTGAAGTTTGAGTGAAAGTAGGAAAAATTAAAAAATCACTTGCTTGGATAGACGCTTTAAGTGTTTTCTGAAAAAGTTGCAGAGTATTAAAATTATTTCATATATTAATAATCTGGACCAACGAAACAAGAAAAAAATATGTACATTTTTATCTATCACGTTCGGAGAAATTGACGTCCAAAGTGTTTGCATTTTTCGTAATGCTCTGATTTCCACCACAGATACCTTAAAGGTAAATGTAATTCATATAATAATAATAATTATTATTATCACTATTATTACAAGCATTCAAGAAAAGGGTATCAAGTTTCAGCTGTCACAAAATATTTATTATTTCTGAAAGAGAGCGCCATCACAGTAAAATCGATCTTAGGCAAATTGTCTGATTGCCCTTTAACAAAACCAGAATCCATGTTTACAATAAAATAAAATAAGGAACAAATAATTTAAACTCTAGCAGACCAAGAACAAATGGGTAAAATAATTATAAACAAATTGTAAACAAAATTAAACGCCAACTACTTGCAAATATCTCAGTAGGAACAGCACATAGTAGAATGTTGCATCACAGGTCGAACAGGCATTGTGACGTCACAGCCAATCACTGGCCGTTTTGTGTTTGAGTAGATTTTGCGCTTTTTCATTTCTTGATATTTAAATAAATAATTATTTTAAGAGATTTTTGCTTGGATATTTGAAATCAGAAAAAAATTCTCTATAAATATCAATTGGTTTTAAGATCTTTTAAAAAAAGTCGGAATTGTCCATTGAAATTATTACATACAGCACTACAGCAGTCACTGCCAAAATAATCATATGTACTGGCTAAATTCTTCCTGAAGGTAGTCGTAATTTTAAGCTTAACTTTATAATGACCATTTTTGCATCTTTGATATGTAGTTTTATTTTTAAAAATTAAATTCTAATCTCACTGTTACTGTCTACAAAATTTACATTAAGCTTTTTGACTATTATAAAAATTACAAAAGTTTGTTAAATCATTACCTAATTGAAATAGAGATTTCAAACAACAAATACACAGGTGAGCCGTCTAGTAATAGTACATGAAGTAGCAAGATTTTAATCTCAAACCTGATTTAAACATTCCTACTCTTCGTTACAAGCATTTAAAATTTGATTGAGATGCCATAGTAGCAACTTTAGTTGTAAGCAGTGCTATTTGGAAAACTTATTTTAATTGAACTTTATTTTCAGTTATAGTCATGAAACTTAAAGTACAATATTGCATTTCCTTAATATATATTAAATTAAATTCAAAGGGTGAATTGACATCACACTACACATTGGTTGTTGTTAAGACTCAGACCGTCCAACCTACCAGAAAGGTATATGGTAACTGTTTGGACTGCCGGACACTACACATTGGTGAAATAGTTTTTAATGTTCACATTATCAACTAAAGGTTAAAAAGCTATATTTATTTCAGTGATAAATAATTAAAGAATGTTGGTTTCTGTTTAATAAATAGTTTGAGGTTTTATTACAATCTTAATTTGAATCTTTTCAGAACATTCCAAAAAAACTTAAGGAAGAGTTTGAAGAAACACCTCTTGTCATTGCTTTAACTATTTATTTATGTTATGCTGTTCTGATGGTTTTTGGTCATCTTCGGGATTTTATGAGAAAGATTGGATTGGAAAAGACACGCATGGCCAAAGAAAAAAACAGACAGGTCAGATTTTTATTTTAAGAACTTGGATTTTTTTATTAGTTTGAGTACATAATATTAGTCCTGATTCAATGCAACACGGTGCCTGATGGAAAATTAGCACTTTTTATTAAGATATGATTACATAATATAAAATAAAGATTTGTTAAGGAATGTATGCATAACCTATGTATGTACTGATATTTATATATGGATGTCGCCTACAAGAATTTTTTCAAAGGCAACCAAAAAATTACATTCTGTATAATCTGATAATATCCTCCCAAATATTTTTTACATCACCAGTTTTATCAATAATATCATGTTTTACTCATTTCCATTATCATGTTCTATTTTTAACTACAAAATTTATAAATTCTGGTAAAGTAAAAATTTGAAATATAGGCTGAAATTGAAAAAAGTTAAAAAAAGAAAGTATTTTTTATTTTGTATTTAAGATTAAAAAAAAAATAAAATCAGCATAAAAAGTATCTGAAAAATATAGCATAACCATAACATACTTGATTTTATCACACACAAAATACACCACTCAATATAAAATAATTTTTAATTAAATTTTCAAGGTGGGACAACCAGTGATGTATTTTGAAATTCAATTTGGGGGTGGGGGGGGGGGGGGGGTGCGGTTCAGTTTTTAAATAAAGTTTATATCAATCTCAAGGGGTATAAGTAACAGGCTTTTGGTCTTTGCTTCCCTTTCTTCTACCAGCTCCAGGAACCAGGATTTTTCCAAATTTGGAGACTTCAGATTTATAGCAGTACAGTAAGAGAATTTTTCTCCATATTGCTCTGACACAATAGCCGAAAAATTTCATAATTTCTCTTCTAGTTTCTAAAAGTTCCTTACTTATTTCCATTTTAATTTTTCTTTTCTATTGAAGTTAAAAATGAGTTGTTTTCGTTTTTCTAGTTCAGGGACTCAAAGGACAAACTAAATGGGTATTGAGTAGTATCCTCAAGTTATTATTCCAATTGGCAAAAAATAAATAAATAAAAAGAGATAGGTCTCCATTCTTAAGATCAAGTGAACAAACAGATTTATTTAAACATTTTAAATATTTAATTTTTTGGTATGATTTCTTTAAAGGTAAATAAGTGCATTTAATATTTTAAATTTAATAAATTTCAAAATTTAAATATTTAAAAGTGAAACATATCAAAATTATATTACTTACTTTTAACAATATCAGTGACAAGGGTGGTCATAATCCCCAGGAACCCATGGAAATTTGAAGAAATGATATTTGACAAAATGGAAAACAAATTATTTGGTTATCGCCACCCCCTTAATTTTTTCTTTTGCAATGCTACTAAGCAATATAGACATATTTAGTGAACAGGATTGCATCACATACATTAATTAAGTGGCATAGTTACAGGCTATAGGGGTTACATCCTTCATTAACTAAACAGTTAAATTCTGTAAAGTATCCACATCTATAATAATAAAGGAAGATGTCAGTCTGTTTGTTCAACTTTGTTGTCTGTAGTGAAAAATTTAAATGTTGTACGACCATGAAACTTGATGCACAAATACTTAAGCATCTGGGAGAACACGCCCCAACAAGATTTTTAAACATTCAAATTTGTTTTTTAGTTATTTTAAGTTGAAAAAGCTTTCAGTTCATGGCAGATTTGTCCCATATCTTTTATTGTATAATGCTGATGGCACCATCCAATGCTGCCATCTTAAACGTAAAACTACATGTTATTCATTAATTAATTTTTACATTTAATGGTACACATCCGTTTATTCAGAACTTATGAATGTTTAAAATAATTTAAGTTTATATAAGTTACATAATGCCATTGGAGTAAGCTTAAAAAATAATTTTGTGTGTGGATTTTTAATAACTACAAGATTACAACATTAAAACATAAGTGCATCTTAATATAAATTGTAGAAAAAAAACCTGAGTGGAGCCCTCCCTTCAGATATATATTTTTTGATCTTTTAGTTTCAGTAAACAATTTCATTTTATCAGAAGGAAAATGTCTTTTGGCATTCGATATTCAAAATTTTCAGCAATAAATTGTAAAATTGTTAAAGACCGAAAATATAACTATACACTTTTCATCTTGAATACTATTGGAAAGATAAAAATATTCTCTTAACTGGTGCTGTCATCTATTGCACAATTTGGGGAATCCATACGATTTAATAAATGAATTACAAAATAATTGACTGGCAAACCAATTAATAAAAATAAAAAATTATATACTTATGCAGAACAAAATAATTGACATGTTATGCAGAACAAAATAATTGATTGGCAAACCAATTAATAAAAATTAAAATTAAAAAATTATATACTTTTCGTGTTATGAAGAACAAAATAATGGATTGGCAAACCAATTAATAAAAATTAAAAAATTATATACTTTTCGTGTTATGAAGACCCGAAGTACCCTATTTTAATATTACGATAAAAAATATTACACATTACCTCAAGCAAAAAATTATGTTTCTGCTGGAGTGCATGTGCATTGCACCTGCAGATGATGTTGAAAAGATGCAGTTATGAATTTTATATGCCACATGTTATTGAAGAATGTGGTTTGATTCTTTATCCTTAATTGCTGAAACGTTGTATGTTTCCTTAAGGTATAATTTAAATTTTTTTTATCATTAACTAGAAAATATACCTAGTCTTGCCCGAAATTTAAAATGCAAACTGATAAATACTACACCAGAACTTACATGATAAATACTACACCAGAACTTACATGATAAATACTACACCAGAACTTACATGATAAATACTACACCAGAACTTTCCTGAAAGCCAAATAATGTTTTAACAATTCTCTTACATCAAAAATAAAATAAAAACTATTGTGGGGGTGCACACATGGCTATGCCACAACTGCTCATTTTAAATCCAATGCCGGGTGCATTTTCTAGTTGGAAAATATACTGTACACCCCCTTCATTTAATTGTCAACCCCCTTTTCGTGATTTTGGCTATGCCTATGTTTGCATCTGTTGCACCATATCATTGTGTTTAGGTAATCAGCAGCATTTTGAATTATTGTTGCCTTGTACAGGGCCACTGACAAGGGAGGGGAGGGGTACAAAAGGATGCATTGCATATAAACAGTTTATGAAGTTATTAATGGTACTTATCGGTTATAGGGACCATGGGTTAGCGACTGCTTTTCCGAGTTGTCGCCGACACAAACATTGGCGATATAATCAGATACGAGAAATTCACTACAAACACAATGATTAAAATTTAATATATAATGGGGTTTGATCAACTTTACTTAACAAAATAAATATTGTGTTGCATTGAAATTTGTGGCGGCCCAAACTCAGCTATTGCCGATAAAATTTCATTAAATTTATCACTACTGGTAACGCTTCGCCACATAAATTCTGCTAGATATGAGTCCAATTTATAATTCAGTGCAACTTGGATAAAACGAATGTCTCTAATTCGAAATCATCGTTAATTCGAAGATTTCTCTTGATCCCTTGAACTTTGTATTAAATCAATGTTAAAAATCGGTTAACTTTCTTAATTCAAAGTTTTTTATAAAAACTTTCGAACCATGACAACTTTTCGGCCTTTCATCTTTAAGAAATCATCGCCTGAATACCCCCACCTGTTCGACACATGACAGCTGAAATCCCGCTACCTGTTCGAGCATTCAACCTACAGAGGGTGTTGGTTCAATTGGCTTCAGACGTCATTTGAGCTTCCTACTGTCAGTGTGTCTGTAGTGTTGTGAGAGTTTCGCTAGTGAGCATTCACGATATCTTTGAGTAAACCACATGTTCAATACAAGAATTTAATGTTTGCTGAAAAGATCGCCGTCATTCACAATGTGGAAAAGGATGTGAAGAGGAAATGCCAAGATGTTTCAAAAATGTCAAATCAAAACCAGTAGAGTATAGATCAAATAAAAAAGCTTGGATGACTGCAGAAATTTTTAAAGATTGGCTGCTGAAACTTGATAAAACGTATCGACAAAAGAACAGAAAAATTATCTTGTTTATTGACAATTGCACTGTGCATAACTCTATTCCACATATGGACAATGTAAAGGTTACTTTTTCCTGCCAAATATGACTTCAGTTGTGCAACCGATGGACCAGGGCATCATAAAAAATCTCAAGCATTTTTACAGATGCCTTTTCGTTCAAAACCTTTTGACAAATTCTTTCAAGGACAAAAACAAAAAAACAGTAATAAGTGTCCTTGATGCAGCACGATTGTGTCACAATGCATGATCTCAAGTAACGGAAACAGCAATATCAAATTGTTTTCAAAAGGCAGGATTTACCAATAAAACTGACCCAGCTGAGTTCATAGAAGAAAATGTCCCCCCACCGGACGCATGGGGTAACAATATGGGCTTGACATTTGAAGAACACATCAATTTGGACGAAAACGTGGAAGTTTGTGGAGAACTGTCAGATCAAGACATTTTATCAGAAGTCTTAAATAAGACGAGTGCAGAGGAGTACAATATCGAGGATGATATACAGGAGGAAGAAGAAGAGACTTCAATCCCTACATCGTCAGAGGCGCTTTTTCATCTAGGCGAATTTCGTCGGTACATTGAAGGACAAACAAACATTAGTGAAGCTGTTTTCCGTTCACTAAACATGCTTGATGATTTTGCTAACCTTAAACGACTAAACTCTACAAAACAATCAGACATTGCACAATTTTTTCTAAAACTATAATTTTCTGTATTGAATGTAATATGTACATGTATGTAGCTTACGTAAATCTTATTTTGTTTACATACATATAGTGTTTAAGTCCTTCATACCATGATATTTCTCAATAAATATTTGCTTATTGACAGAATAACCTTTTCAAGCATTCAGTGGACCTAAAACTAAAGTTAAAAGATGTAACTTTTTTAAATCGAAGTTTTGGATAATTCGAATTTTTTTAGTGGTCCCTTCAGCTTCGAATTATCCAAGTTGCACTGTATCAGCAATCGGTATAAACCAGAATTTGGCATGGTCCCTACGTTTTGCCGTGTTTGACTTCATTGTCCCTGTAACCGATAAGTACCTTATTAACTTATAAAATAGGGGGTAGTAGGGGGTATATACATTTGCTGCATAGGGTCCCAAAAAATTCTGTTTGTGGCATTGATCTCGTGACTCTACTTATCTTGCTTTGTTTCATAGCAAACCACTAAGGTTTCATATCGGGATAATGAATTGTGAAAATATTATGAATGAATATGTAATAAAAGTATTAAGCACATCCAAACTAATACATAAATACCTTAGTTTGTTTTTTAATGGAAGTATTTATTTTCAGGGTTATGTACCATTATACCAAAGCTTTGAAAGCTTCTACACACGCAATATATATCGAAGAATATGTCACTGCTTCAATATGCCGATATGCAGCCTACCAGGTGCAACTGTAAAACTTTTGAAAAGGGTTACAAAAGATTATAATTGGAGCTTTGAGTAATGTTTTTTTTTTCATACTCAAATACCTTGTTATTGATATTTTCATATGATTGTTCTTGTTGTACCATCTTTAAACTAATTGCAGTGAACAGTTTATACCTGTGTGTTATCTTTCAGCCTCAGTTTTATCCATTTGAGTCGTATGATTTTTTATGCTGAGCCATTAAAAAACCGTAAATCAATGTTTCATTGTATTGCAAATCTCAGTCATTTATCTAAGGCTAAATATCTGATATTTATGTTAAAAAAATGTTTTTTAACTTTATAGTTTCTTAATTTTTTTGCTTTTTCTCTGGAATAAGTTCTTGGAAAGGTCTTATTTTAATTGATGACAGAGCTATTTAATTGATGACAGACAGATTTTTAATTGGTGACAGAGCTATTTAACAAGATTAATAGAATTTTTATGTATATTCATTATGTTCCCATGTCAGAAATGACTGTGACAGGAATGACATATGGATTTGTTTTCATTCTGCATAGATATTGAAACTGACCTTGGGAAGCAAAGTATGCACTATGTATAACTCACTTTTATGCAGTAACAGAAGACACAGTATTTTTTAATTTTCATCCATATTAATAACAATTAAATGTGTGTCAGAAATAACAGGTAATAAATATACTCATCATTAAAAATGAGTAATAAAATTGGGATTATTAAATGCCTATTAATAGCAAACATCCAAAACTCCAGACTCATGTGGAACAGTATTACTTTCCTTATATACATAATGTATAAGGAAAGTATTGTGACTGGGTCGAAAATTTGAATTCGAGTTTTCGACGGGAGAGCACGTTTCAAGCATCCCTGATCACGAATCAAACATTTTTGAAGTGATGTCTGTGTGTGTGTGTGTGTGTGTGAAAGTATGTGTGTGTGTGTGTCAGTGAGTCTGTCGAGACGATAACTGACGAACGAATGGACCGATTCGAACCAAATTTGGTACAAAAATCACAATCCGTAAACACTGGAAGCCTATTGTTTTTATACGCAATCGAATGTTCAGAACCTTCCTAAATTTTCAAATGAAATTTTGAAAAAATCGTCAAAAAATCAAAACTACTAATAAAGTTACGCAAATAGACATTTCTTATGTAATTTTTCATTAGAAAACGATTGGCATAAATTTTAGAACGCTAACATGAACCGTTCTCGAGATATTGCACATTTTTTAAAAAAATTATCAAAAAGTCATAAAATAAAAAAAAATATTTCCTATTGAGAAACATGTTCACTTTTCATATGTAATACCATACGATAAATTGGGTGACATCATTCTCGTGGATGTAGCTCATTCCATTCATGAAGAAAGATACTTTGAGTAATACGTTTGTATTTGAACGCCAATAGTCATTTGTCTGTTGTAAGAATAACTTATTTCTTCGTCCATAATTCTTGGCGAGATTTTGGCGACGAATTTGGCGGAATGTCTCCAACTTGGCGACTTTTTGAAATGTTGCCAAATTAACGAAAATCTCTCCAAATGAATGAAAATGACGTTAAATCAATGGAAATGACGACTAATACTCGAAAATTCAATATCTTGGAAAGAATATAAATATCTACTATAAGAAAAACCTATTTTTTTTACTGTAAAAGTAGTAAATTCAGTACATTATATAAGGAAAGTCATGTGTTGCCCACATCAGATTTTTTTAAATAGTGTTCTTCAACTGACTTAAAATCACTGCTGTTATTGTCTGGTGTGTGAAAAGGATGATTTTCCGGATGACATCATAAGGACACATATTATCAAGAAACAAACATGTATCAGCAACTTTGCAAAATAATATTGTTAACATTTTAAAAATAGGGGGGATGGGTGTTATAAGTTTAAATCATAATTTCTTAAGCATCCCTATTTATTTCTGTGATTTATGTTTTTTTTATTGATGAAATTTGGAGATGAAAACTCAACTCATCATTGGGAAACAGTAACAGAAGTTACAAATTTTCATATTTATGTCAAAACTGCATTTAATATTGTTGAAAAATAATATTTTGTTGAAATATATATAAAACAGATTGCCATCTAAATGAATACGGCAAAAAATATCTTATTTATTATTATTTGTTTAAATTTCAACGAACACAGAATTGACAATTATCAGATATTCAGCTCTAAATATATAAAATGAAATGTCTGGTTGTTTGTTTAGTATTTATAGAAATCAACAGTTTTTGACCAATGTTTTTCATATTTGGTATAAAATTAAATGCCTGGTTGTCTGTTATCTACAGTTTTTGACTAATGTTTTTACTTTCCTTATATACATAATGTATAAGGAAAGTATTGTGACGGGGGTCGAAAATTCTTACCTTACACCTTTCTGGTAGGTCGGACGGTCTGGGGGTCGAAAATTCGAATTCGAGTTTTCAACGGGAGAACACTTTTCAAGCATCCCTGATTACGAATCGAACATTTTTGAGGTGATGTCTGTGTGTGAAAGTATATGTGTGTGTGTGTGTGTGTGCCAGTGAGTCTGTGGAGACAATATCTCACAAACAAATGGAGCGATTCAAATGAGATTTGGTACAAAAATCACAATCCGTGAATACTGGAAGCCTATTGTTTTAAAACACAATCGAATGTTCAGAACCCTCCTAAATTTTCAAATGAAATTTTGAAAACATCATAAAAAAAATCAAAACCTTTAATAAAGTTACTCAAATAGACATTTCTTATGTAATTTTTCCTTAGAAAACGATTGACATAAACTTCAGAACGCTAGCATGAACTATTTTCGAGATATTGCACATTTTTCAAATAAATTTATAAAAAAATCCCATAAATGAAAAAAAATATTAACTGTTAAGAAACATGTTCACTCTTCATATGTAATATCATGCGATAAATTTGGTGACATTCTTGTGGATCTAACTCGTTCCATTTCACGAGAAAAGATACTTTGAGTAATACTTTTGCATTTGAACGCCAATGGTCATTTATATGCTGTAAGAATAACATTTCTCCGTCCATAACGCTTGGCGAGATTTTGGCGATGAATTTAGCGGAATGTCGCCAACTTGACGACATTTTTAAATGTTGCCAAATTAATGAAAATCTCGCCAAATGGATAAAAATGACGACTAATTGAAGAAAATTCAATATTTTGGAAAAAATATAAGTATCTACTATAAAAATAACATTCTTTTTAACCGTAAAAGTAGTAAATTCATTGCATTATATAAAGAAAGTCATGTGCTGCCCACATCAGATTTTTTATATTTGGTATTGTTATTCTCTACTTCACTGTGAGTAACTCCATCCATCTTTCAAGTTTTCATGACTAGGTGTGTTGAGATAAAAAAAAAAAAAAAACTCACAAAACCTTCCATAGAAGTAACATTGTGCAAACTATTTTTTTTTTCTAAATTTATTTAAAAAAATATTAATTTTCATTAAATTTTTCTGATTTAAATAATGAAGAATTTGATATAAAAATAAATTTTATAATAAAACAGTATTTTATTCACTGGGTTGTATCTGTTATGTCTTTCGGATATAAGATTATGGGAATTACTGATATTTTCAATTTCTTTCAAGTCTATTTTTTTTCTTTCCAAGTATTTTTTAAATTCGTATATTATTTATTGTATTTAATCGATTATTGCAACAGGATAAAAATAATATGAGTCGTTTTTGCTAACAACATAGCATCTTTGGTTGGTGTATGTGGACCAGACTTTATGTATTTTTAAAATTGTTTACAAATAGGATTTATTTAGGGAATTAAATAAAATATTTCAATAGAATTTTTTGTAGAACAATATCATTTAGACTATACTGAAATTTGCCCGTATTTTAAATCGCAAACAATGTAAGTATATTTTCTAGTTAGTAAAGCATGTTACAATAACAACACATACAACCAATAATAAACTGATTTTTTATAGGTTACTGCAGTGCAAATCAAGATAAATAAGCATATGCACATTTTGAAAATCAGCTGGATTTCTGTCATTAGTTCAAAAAGTCAGGATCTAAATGCCCAAATAAGCAAAGGCAATCATGATTTACTTGCATTTATTTTAGCATTTTACGTGAAACGTACATATGCTTATTTATCTTGATTTGCACTGCATTTTTCGTTGTAAACCAGTGCATTATATTTCCTAGTTGTTCAATATGTATGAAATATATGTATGTTTTTTTCCGATAAATATTTTTGATAGTGCTAAATTAATTTTATTAACTTATTCTCTTTCATTGTTCTTTGCAGAGTAACAGACAAATCCTTTGAATGTATTAATATGGGTTCATATAACTATCTTGGTTTCTCAGGGAATGCAGGCCATACAGCTGCATGTGTTGAAGAAATGATAAAAAAATATGGTATTGGTGTTTGCAGCACAAGACAGGAGCTCGGTATTGTAATTTTTACCCAGTTGTTAACTGTAATTCTCAGTATAAAAGTCATCTACTGAATATATTGTTTTTATTCTGAATTCATATTGTTTAAAACCGAATGTAAAAAATATACATACTCTTATTTTCTACTACTTTTATTTATTTTTTATATTGAATTTTGTATGGATTATAAATTCTAAACCTTTCTTCATTCTTCAATAAGCATATTATTCAATTTGTATTTGCAGAAACTTTTATTTCTTATTAAACTATTTGTATTGATTAGACAGGGTAAAAGTTGGAAAAGATTACCTTCCATCTGTCATTTATATAGTTGCAAAAGATTTCTTTCCATCCACACACATGCAGCGCTTGTGCTCCTAATATCCACAAACATATGCAAGCCATGCACCTCTTCCATTCAATATTGGGTTATTCCATTTCAATTCAACCAGTGATGTCCACCACACCATCTCAGATTTTAATAATTTTTTTTATATAAGTAGACCATCATGTTAGAAGTTATTTCCCAAAATATTAGATTTTTTCCACTTATATCTTCTGAGTAAAAAGTAATTTTCAAATATTCAAATTAGGTGTTACATGCGTCCATTTTTTCACTTTTATTGCATTAATTCTGGAATTAGCTGTAATATCGCTACCAAATTTGATGTCTAGGGGTACTTTTTAGTGCTGAATTCAATAAAATAAATGAGAAGCTTCTATCTCCAACAGATTTTTAGATATAACATATTTCAATTGATAACTCTGGTAGGCCGTTCCACAAAAGGGACAGATCCTAGATTTTTTGCCTTTGGAACTTAGCATTATTAAGGTCTAATAAATTAATGGTTAAAATATTGTGACTGTATCTAGCCTCAGAAAATTATTTAAAAAAAAAGTTATTTTTCATTATATGGCTTGCACCATGTGCAGTGAACTATATGAATTGCAATGGGCCTACACTATAAAATTGGCACAATTTAAAATGTAATCTTTCCCTCTGCTAACATAGTTATTAATTTAATATATTTACACTAGGTGGTGCTATAATTTTATAGTATATTTATATGTTGTGTTTGACAACAACCATCTTTTATTTACATGACAGATACTGCATGTTGTTTAATCTTCTGTTTCTGAAGACATCTTAAATCAAAGTAAAATAAGCAACTTAGTTGGTCTTTATACTAGAAAATATTAAATAAAACATTAATTAGATCTAATGCAGTAAAAAAAAAAGACTGTTTAAGTAGGCTTTTGATCCACAGAAGATTAAACAACATGTAGTATCTGTCAAGTAAACAAAGGATGGTTGTTGCCAAACACAACATATAAATATACTATAAAATTATAGCGCCACCTAGTGTAAATATATTAAATTAATAACTATGTTAGCAGAGGGAAAGATTACATTTTAAATTGTGCCAATTTTATAGTGTAGGCCCATTGTAATTCATATAATTCACTGAACATGGTGCAAGCCATAATGAAAAATAACTTTTTTCAAAATAATTTTCTGAGGCTAGGCACCATCACAATTTTTTAACCATTAATTTATTAGACCTTAATAATGCTAAGTTCCAAAGGAAAAAAAATCTAGGACCTGTCCCTTTTGTGGAACAGCCTACCAGAGTTATCAATTGAAATATGTTATATCTAAAAATCTGTTGGAGATAGAAGCTTCTCGTTTATTTTATTGAATTCAGCACCAAAAAGTACTCCTAGACACCAAATTTGGTAGCGATATTACTGCTAATTCCAGAATTAATGCAATAAAAGTGAAAAAATGGACTCGTGTAACACCTAATTTGCATATTTGAAAATTATTTTTTACTCAGAAGATATAAGTGGGAAAAATCTAATATTTTGGGAAATAACTTCGAATATGAAGGTCTACTTATATAAAAAAATTTATTAAAATCTGAGATGGTGTGGTGAACAATTATTTAAATATTGGTTGTTTTGACATGGATTGACCCTATTATTATTTCTTATTTGATTCCCTATCAGAATATACATATTATTCCATCCCCAACATAACACAATTAATTTACTCTCTCTTAAACCCCCTAACAAAACATAGCTGTTCCACGAACTGTGAAACTCACTATATTTTTAATCAATAATATTAAATTAGTAATTTCATCAAAGTGACAGGAATTATAAAAAAAAAAAAAATTTAATTAATAGTATAGATTTTTTAAATTATTGAATTTTTGACTGTTCGGCGATGTTTTCACTAAATTTATTGCTGAAGTCTCCAAATTTGTAGCCAAGGGGACAGACAGATAGAATCTATTGAAACATAATTAATATACCATTCATTTATTAATTAGTTTGCATTCCAATCTTTTTCTTGATTTAAAATAAAAATCCTACTTATGTTATGGTTTTAGATTTTATCAATTTAGTGTCATTTTTGATTTAGTACCTTTTTCATCAACTTGGCAACAGTTTAAAAAAATTGCCAATTTTTCTCGAAGTGTTCTGGATAGATAGATCTTAGTCGTTATAGTATTAATTGTACAACAAATAATGAGCTTTGAATTGCTGGAAGAATGTGAACAAACATGATTCAACATTCCCCTGAACGATGTTCAGAAACACAGTTTTATTTTTGAACCACTTACTTCTTTTTCGGAAGTGACTCATGGCGTTCTTTCAGCAGATGTCTTCATTCAAATTGAATATCCGATGCGTACACAAAACTCATTTGCATATTTAGGGACGAACCCCGGACATCGCAGCATTCCGGTAGGTGCCCATCCCCGTATATATAAGAGGTTCACTTAGGAAACATCTTGAGATTTCAGTTGGTTAGTCTATCTATATCTGCAGTTGGATAGAGATACTATCTATATCTATCTAGATATACTATTTATATCTATAGTTGGATATAGATATAGATAGAGATCTGGTTATGATCATGAATGACGATTTTCAAATAGAATGTCTTAGTAAAAAATGATTATGCCATTGAATGGTATTCAGATGTGTTAATCTGTGTGTGATGATTTTTGTCACAAGTTATACATCTGTGATTTTATGCTTTTAATCTTAAGCATGTGTACGACCATTCATAGTTCAAGATGTCCAACTGGAGTTTATCAGATAGCGTTAAGTCCGTGTTCCAAGTATGTGACCTGCATAACAGTACAATAGACCTGTGGTCGCTGTGCTAGGCTCTCTTTGAGCCACCCACCTCTAAGTCATAAGTCATGTGACTTGCATGAGGTGGAAAACTGAACGACATATAAAGGTAAATTTGTCACTATTAATGTTTCCAATACGAACCTCTTATGTTCATCAACTCTAAGCAATTTGTATATATGTTATGCTGCATATATTTAAAGCAGCTAGCCTCTGTAATTTGGCAAGATTATGTATTTCAAATAAACATAGACTTTGTTGATTTAACTAAACTCTTGAACTTCCTTCCTTTACCACTGCACAATTCTGCTCACAGTTTGAGTAATACCCAAGATTCTTTTATATTAGTCATACAAAATGAATGCTATGCTCAATAAATAATCATAGCTCCCATGATTATTTTAGAAAACCTTGTATTTTTGAGTATTTCTACTTTAACCCTTTTGCGACAGCGGCATTCTGGAACTGCCGCGGCCCAAAGTACGGAGCGCTTCGCTTCCGAACTGTTCCCAGGAAACGGCAATATTTTTGCGCTAAGCCTAACTCTCAAAATAAATTCACTAAAAATCACCTATTCAACACAGAAATCTACTATTTTCAGGAATAAAAGAAATATTTATTTTCTATTTGATGTATATTTTTCATACAAATCTGAATACAAAATACTTGTTAGTTGCTCCCATTCTTTTATCCGAAATAAACGAATAATTTCACTGCCTCTAAACCTAAACAAAAAAACATACTCTCTTATATTCCTATGATTCAACAAAATCATAAAGCTGAAATAAAAAAAACCCGAAACTCAATTATAAAATTGTTGATGCTGCGAGAATTGCTCTGTCTGTTTATATTACTAAATCATGTTTCACCGCTCCAAATGGAGAAATAATTCATTGGATCCTCCTTATGCCAAGGTCATGTATCTGCAAAATACATTGAAGTTAGTTCCACGGACATTTAACGCCATCTAGTAGACAAATTAAAACGTTCCATGTGAAAGCACGCATGTGTGCCACTGGCCGTTTACGGTAAAGTTTCCTCCGTCACGAGTGCGTGCCGTCCGTCCTTGAATGCAAGTTCGCAGCCGACATGCGGGCCAGCCAATCGTCTCGAAAGGGTTAACAGAAACACATAATCTTGAAGTCAGATAATTCCTTGAATTCTTCCTAATAAACTGAAACATGAATGTGCTGAAAATACATTGACATTATACTATAGCAAAAATAGAAAGTCAATAACAGAAGAAATAATTGATATTGCTTGGTATGACTAAATTATGTTGGTATTCCAAAGCTATTAACCCTTTGCGGGCGGTTGACACACCCATGCGTTGACTGTGAACTTGCATTCAAGGATGATAGTCATGCATTCACATCGGAGAAAACTTTACCCTAAAAGATAGTAGTCACTGATGTGCATTTTCATATGGAACATTTTAATTTGAATTTATTTGTGCCCTAGATGGCATTAATTATCCATGTGAACAACTCCAATGTATTTTGTAGAAGTTTGGGTTTTAGAGGAATGTGCGGTAGTGAAATTATTAGGTTATTTCGGATAACAGAATGGCTGGGTCAAGACATTTTCTTTCTGTGGAAGAAATACTCATATGATAAACGAACCGGACGGTAATGAAAATGATGCAGATAGTAAAGATTTATGGAACTGTGGTATTTCTGATGATGAATATGAAAATGCAAGTGATTCAGATTCTGAGTATACTATTATTACATTGCCACCAGCTTCAGTAGCTGTTTCCGCGAATGATGCTTGGACAAGAGATTTGAAAGATCTGAATTCTTTTGAGTTTTTGAGCATACCTGAAATCAATCACAATATTATGCCGCCTAATTTAGATAAGGAAATTGATTTTTTTAATATATTTTTCGATGATGAACTAGTAGAATTCATTTAAATTCATAGTAAAAGCAACTAACGAGGATTTTGTATTGGGATTTGTATGAAAAATACACATCAAATAGAAAATAAGTATTTCTTTTATTCCTGAAAAAAGTAGATTGCTATATTGAACAGGTGATTTTTAGTGAATTTTTTTCGAGAGTTAGGCTTAGCACAAAATATTAGCCGTCCTTTGGGAACAGTTCGGAAATGAAGGCCTCCATCCTTTGGGCCATGGCAGTTCCGTTATGCCGCCATCCACAAAAGATTAATATGCCAAGTCATAGCTTCATACAGTGTACTCAAGCTAGTTTTGCAAGAAGATTATTTGGAGCAGAGTATTGGTATTAGTTATGCTTGTAAAAGCATCTAATACAGGATTACATATGCATTTAATTTGAACATATGCATATTATATGCACATAATTTGATTTATATGCATATAAGTCAAATCTCTGCAAAAAAATTTTTCCTCAAAGGATTAAATGGCTTGTCTCCTTGTTGTTTGCTATACTCGCCAAACCGCGATTTTAGTGTACGCATCAATATTTTAAAACGTGTGTTACAACATATTGGCATATATCTGATTTTAAAATCTTGTTAGCAAATGATAATGAAAGTCTCAATAGTTTCAGTATTAGAGCTCTGATAAATTTATTTTTAATTCTTTAAATCAGTTAAATATTTCTTTTAAAATTTGCAAATATAAAAGTGTTTTCAACAATGAGAGGTTAGATTTTAAAGGTAAATGAAAGAAAATTGGTGCAAAGAAATAGCATTTTCAATTCAAAACGGCATAAAAATTAAAATAACTCATAAACTAAATTGAAATCTGAAAAAGAAGGCATTGCCATACAACATTTCTACTATATAGGTACATGAAAATAATTTGTGGACCTGCTCACAGCTCAAATATTCTTTTTTTGACATTAAATATTTTTAAGCTTCAATCAAAAACAGTTTATTTCAGTATGTTGTCCTAAAATTTCTCTGCAAATGTATCAAATTTCAAATTTTTTGTATGCTATAGATTTTGCGGTAGAGAAACATAAAATTTGCCAAACAACGATATTGGCATCAGAGAGAGATATCATTTCCTAGAAATTAAAATTGGTATCATCAACTTTGGGTTTGGTTAGACTTACTTTAATCATTGCAGTCTTAGTCATCTAAAAAAGTGGGTTGAAATGCTTAATAATTTGGGGTGTAGTTTGTGCTTTTTAACACTTTACAACAAAGTTGAAAAGTGTTTATGACTTTGTTCATTCTGTCTGTCTGTCTGTCTGTCTGTCCGTTAGCACGATAACTGCCGTAAAAATGACTTAATCAAAATGAAATTTTAGTATGTTGTTCAGACGGTCTGTAGGACCTATGGGAATATAAATAAATAATATCACCCAATTAGTTTTGGATTGAACCCGGGTTGAAAAAATGAAATGCATTGAACCCTATGGGACCTAATTTTTCAAACATTTTTTAAGCGGATTTAAAATTCACAAATTGCTTCGAAAATTTTAGGTAATATTCAAATTATTCCATAAAATATATAAAAAAAAATTCAGCAAAATATATTCAGTAGTTTTTTAAATAAAAATTAAAATAATAATTACACCTCTTATATGAAGCGATCATGTGACCATGATATGAAACGATCACGTGACCAACTTCAAAATATAATACGGCATCCATCTTGTCTCAAAATCGTCATTTTTAAAGTTCTTTTTAATTCATATTGAGTGTTGTATTCGTGGTAAAACCTCTTTATTTTCGCTTAAATTCTGTGCATCTACATACTGAAACAACGCAATGACAATATATTTGAGTTTAAATGAGCATCCAACTTTGATTATTTCTCTAACGAAGCCTATTTTTCACTTATGTGAAATGTAAACAGCAAAATATGTAGGATGAGTTGTATAGGAATTGCTGTAGAATTGTTTAATGCAAAAGAATTTAGCTCATGGAGTCTGCATAGCTGATATGAAAGAAATATTCATTGACTTTACCGAGAGAAGGACGATTTTTTGCGATGAAGTTTTAAGCATAGAGTTAAATTACTTATAGCTCCATGGTCTTAATTTTTAAATAAAATAAATTATTATAGTATTGTGATGAATGACATGAATGGGAAATTATTTATGAATGAAATGCTGCTTTTTTAGAGAAAGCCAGGTGTGTTATTTTTTCTATGACGTCATTTGAATGAATTTCAGTTGTTTTCGATGAAGTTTTTAAATATAATAAATTATCGTGGTATTATGATTATTCTAAAATTGTTACCGAGTAATATATCACATTTTAGAGATGTTTAAACCAGGCAATTTATATTTCAATGCCGTCATTTGAATGAAGTTCATTTTTTTCGATGAATGTTTAAGTTTTCAAATATAATAAATCAATGTAGTATTGTGAGAAGTTTTAAAATATTACCGAGGAATGTATTGCATTTTAGACATGTCTAAATAAAATTGCATTGAAGTTAGAAAGTATTTCATAATCAATGCTTTAAGCATGATTGATCTTTCTTGTTGAATTTTCAAATGGCTACATACCATAGTATGGGTAAACACAGTCTGTGGTAAATATAGACCTGCTTTATGAAAGGTTACTTTCATTTAAAAGTAAAGTCATGAAGATTGGCCCAGTAGATTCCAAAAACATGCTGGGAACAGATAAATTTAATAGTCATAATTCAAATTTGAATACATTCTCAAGTTAGGCAAAACTATTGAGCTAATCTGCAGATTGAAATAATGAGTCTAAAGATTGAGCTAATCTGCAGCGAAATAATGGTCTGAGTAGGTTATTAGAATACATCGAGAAGCTATTATTTCAATAAATGGCCATAATTCTTATTATAATGCTTTTATATGTTGAAAAATTGAGCAAGTATGCAGATCAAGACTCCCCATTTAAAATAATTATTAAAATCGTTTGGGCAGATTCTGAGAACATGTTGGGGCATCTTTAAATTCAATAAATAGTCATAATTTGGATTCATATGCGTTCTCTACTTAATAAACTTTTTGAACAAATCTGAAAATTGAGGCTCTTTAGAAGAGTTATGAAAATCATCTGAGTAGATTCTGAGAACGTATTAGACATTGCTATAAATTCAATAAATAGTCATAGTTTAAGTTCAAATGTGTTTGTTCTTAAGTTAATAAAAATTTTGGGTCAAATCTGCAGATTGAGACCATTTAAAAGAATTAATGAGATCATCTGAGTAAATTCTGAGAATATGCTGAGGATAGCTATAAATTCAATAAATAGTCATAATTCAAATTCGGATGTGTTCTCGAGTTCATAGAAATTTGGGGGAAAATCTGCAGATTGAGGCATTTTAAAGAAATTATGAAAATTGTAGATTGTGAGAATATGTTGACAGCGATAAATTCAATAAATAGTAATAATTTGAATGTGTGTTTGTGTTAATAAAAATATTTGGGCAAATCTACAGATTGAGACCCTTTGTTTAAAAACAAATTATCAAAACTGACCAAGTACATTTCAAGAGCACACTTAAAACAGAAATGTCATCAGAACTTAAATATATAGATGTGTCACTCAATGTTGTTTATTTTCATGTCAGTCTTTAATAGTTTCTTGCGCTTATTGTAATACACATTGATAAGCATAAACAGTATTTGGCTTTGATTCTGATATTACTAAATGTTGAGTCAATTTTTTTTTATGTTTTTTATTTTTCATTTTATATTAGGTACCTTGGATGTTCACATAAAGATGGAAGAACTTGTAGCTCAGTTTCTGGGAGTTGAGGACAGTATTATTGTGGGCATGGGCTTTGCAACTAACTCAACAAGCATTCCAACTTTAATTTCAAAAGGCAGCCTTATTTTGAGTGATGAGCTCAACCATGCTTCTTTAGTTCTTGGGTGTCGATTGTCGGGTGCTAAAATAAGAGTTTTCAAGCACAATAGTAAGTTTAGGAAATTTTGTGTATAATTACATCCTTGGTTATGTATATACCTAATGTTGACAGTTTCATAGATGTTTTAAAGATTCCAACTGCTATGTTTTTTCCATAACAGTGGTTTCCAGCATAGAAATCTCTTTTTTCCTAATCCTTTTAAACAGATCTGTCCCCCCCGCATCCACATACACACACACACATTTTTTTAAAAATAAATGTAATAATGTATTTATTTTTTGCATGACACTGTTTTTTTTTAAAAGTTAATCGTTTTGTGTAACAGTATCCTATTACTCTTAATTTTATAAGAAATTAATTCTAACTTTGGCTGTAAAAGTATATCAACAAGTATAATGTACAACAAATTGCATATAGAAACTATTACTGTGAAAGTAAATAAGATATAGTTGATAATTAAGTGAATAATTAAATAATTACAAGATTGCTAAGACGGCGCAAATTCTGGTATTTTTACTTTTCCTGTATACATAGTATAATGTATAGGAAAAGTATTGTCATGAAGTTGAAAATTCAAATTTAAGTTTTCGACAGAAGAGCATGTTTTAAGTATCCCTGAACTTGAATCGAATGTTTGTGTATATAAAATAATGTATGTCCGTGAATTTATGAACATGATATCTCACAAACGAATAAAGCATTTTGAAACTAATTTGTACAGTTATTACAATTGTAAAAGCGTTTCTAAGTGTTAAAAGACTCTTCTGCTTTCACATTCAAATGTATAAAGTTAGTTGATATAAAACATGTATAACACAATTATCAATTAGTGGTAAGTACTAAACTCCAGAGTTCAGATCCGTCTCCCTGGTGAGAAGCGAAACTACAACTCAATGGCTGGAAGTAATAAATGACAAGTAAAAATAACACGTGAAAAGAAGACTCTATATATTTCATTATAGTAAAGGAACGTTCTTTAATTTTCTTATGAAACACAGATAAGACATAATTTGTAATTTAAATACAGTTTTCCTAAAATGGCAATTCTAACTCCTTTAATCATGAGTTAGGTTTTCTAAATTTGTTTAACACAATATATCTAGCTTGAAAATCTTTTAGTATAGATATTACTATAATTTAATAACCTTTTCACAATAGAATATACCAGGGGAGATTGATACAGATCTATTACTTTTAAGCTGGCTTTTTAGATTTAAAAACTCCATAGACATACAACCAGCAATTCAATTTTACAATCTCCCAATTAAAGAAAAATTACATACGAACCTATATTTCGGTTCGGAGGGGCTCTGTCGGTCGAAGAACATTATGAGAGCCCTTTTTGTAAAGTTAAATTAAAATTTAAAATAGATTCATTTTTGTTTTACATTGGAACAAAATCTATATGCGACCGACAGCCCTCTCGTCCATGGTAAGCTCTATTCTTCATCCAAGCGCGTCCCTCTACATTTTACTGCGCTGACGTCACAACACACATATACATATCACACGTACAAAACCGAGCATTGGAAAATAATCAACAAAACAAAATTAACACTCAACGGCTTTGCTTTCTCTCTCCGCTGACTGGCAGGCAAGCCTTTTCAAGGTCGCACACACTCCACAATTTGCTCTATTTCGACAGAAAATCGTCTGAGGGCTTCTACATTTACATGACCTGAAAAGAGCATTTTAAAACAAAAATATGCATCGCAGATTTCGATGCCACAAATATCTCCCCCCCCCCCCCCCCCCCCCCCGGCAAAAAATTTTGCAACCGCAGGGCAGGAAAATTTTCTCCAAGAGAATCCTGTAGAAGCATCACCTCCAGCAGGGCGATCGCAGAAGCAGCAACTGCCGCAGGCAATTTTGCACAAAAATTTTGAGGGTGAGCAATGTACGTCTACACTACCACCACACTCAAGGAGTCCAGAGACTTGATCAGGGTCCCCGTTGTCCAAGAGTCAAAACATCAAAACATGGCCAAAAGAGAGGACACTATGCTGTCCAAAAACTGCTATAGGATCCTTTCAAAAGAAAACACACAGTTAAAACATATGCAAATACACTGAAATACACAAAATATGCTCTTATCAAACTTTCTCAAATTCTTCAAAATAAAAAAAATACACCTGTAAAATACACAAAAGGTTCCTGCTGTGTAACTGTACAGAAATATATGTTTCCAGAAAGAGTAAAATCAGCGGTGAACTATACGGGTTGCCATCATAATAAAATGGGTGTGTAAAAAATGAAAAAAAAATATCCCGCGTGCTGGGCTTCTGGTGCATCCAGACGAAAACAGGACAGCCACGGTCCAAAGCACAAGTCAATTCCGCAAAGATGAGAAACCCAACTCCGAAGCGATGAGTCCTCCATCACAGCATCACTCCTCCGACACACAGGGGTTCCAGATGATACGCTTCTCGCCTCCGCTCTGGAAACAACGGCGAGATCTGTCCAGCCTCGACCAGGTGCAGCAAAAAGCCGGGATTTTAAATTGCTTCATTCACATCCCTCTCGAAACACAGGGTGTAGCTTGTTTGTGTAAACACCTGCAATTCACTCAAAAGAAAAAACATTTGCAACATTGAACTCAAGGGACAATGGTGACTGACGAAACTACTGTACTCTTTGTACCAGTAGGGAAGTGAACTTGTAAAATTGTCAACATTGAATTACAGATCAAATAAAAAATATATGTAAAGCAGGAACAGAAAAACATATGAAATAAATTTTCAAAAACAGAAATATTCAAAAATTTTGTCAAAATCAGGTCAAATAATCAGAAGTGTCAACTCATGCACTTCACCACAGTTTGTCTTATCAGGTACTCAAATTTCTGCACATTTGAAATTAAAATTTTCATCACCACATGATATTAATTTTCTTAAAATTATTGTAAATATTAAAAATTATTGCAGAAGAGGTTCCATCACAACCTCAAACAGATGAACTTGATCAAACACAGTCATCAATCAGAAAAGTTTTTCGAAGATTTCAAAACAAATCACCAAAAATTTCACAGTTCAAAAATCACGAAAAGTTTCAAATTTCCAGATTCGAAAAGTTTATCGAAAGATAATCAAAATTTTCTGTAGAGTGAAGAGTTTCAGTCAATATCACACACATCACAAAATTAAAATAGTATATAAATTCAAAACAGTAAAATTAAAAAAAATTTTGTATTTTTCACAGATGAAGTATGTTTCACAGATGAAATGACCTTCCATTACAATTGATCAGAGATGTGTGTAAACAAAAAATATTTAGAATAAACAATAATAAATTTCAATAATCAGATAATACTTTCAGAAAAATTATGCACAACAATCAATTAAGCTTAAATTTCAAGATTTCAAAAATTTAACAAACTGCATTAACAATTACTGTATCACTATTTCTTAAACAAATTTTGTAAACACTGGAATTTTGCATCACAGAAGAAGAAGATTTTGAACATTGTTGTGCACAGATGAAAAACTGGATTAATTAAATTGTCTAAGAGAATATCGACTGTTCACTCTAGGACGCTGCTGGTTTAAAGCTCTATTGTAGACCACTCTGGTATGACGGTTATCACAGTTTGTGTAACTGGAAGGTTGTTTGTTTACACTGCTTTGAGAACTGGAATTTTGAGCACTGGAATTTGGAGCACTGGAACCTTGCCGCTGGAAAACACCAGAGGTTGATGAGGACACAGTTTGTTTATCATGACCAAGTGCACTATCTTTTGGAAGAGTTTGAAGCTCAACTCTTCTAGGTGGTAGTAATGTAAGTCTGTTGACATGGACTCTCTGCTCGTTCTTCGGATTTAGAACATGTTGTATTATGAAGTTGACTGGAGAGATTTTCTTGATCACTTTAAATGGACCTCTATTATATGAAGAAAGTTTTTTGGACTGGTCGCGTGGTAAATATGGTGTGTAAAGATACACGTGGTCGTTTTCTTTAATCACAGGTTGTTTTGCACCTTTATGCTGTTGTTGCATTTGACTCTGTTGTGCTTTATCCAAATTAACTTTAACAATTTCATAAATTTTCTTTAATCTATATTCCAAATCTTGACCATAATCATGCACAGAATCATACTTTGTGCTTTTAAATCCTGTTAAAAGGGTATTTGGTACTGTTAAATCTCTGCCATACATGAGATATGCAGGAGTTTCTCCCGTTGATGCATGAACAGCATTTCTGTGGGCCAGAAGGGCAAAAGGAACTGAACGATCCCAGTCGTCTTTCTCTTTATATGCAAGCTTCTTCAAACTTCTGAGCAAAGATTTATTTGCTCTCTCGCAGAGGCCATCAGATTGGGGATGATAGCTAGTGGTACTATGTTTGATGATTCCCAACTTCTTGTATAGGCTCTGAGCAGCTTTTGAAAGAAAATTCGACCCTTTGTCAGTAACTAGGTGGTGGGGAATACCGTGAGACGATATGAATTTCTCAAAACACTCCAAAATTCTCTCTGAAGTAATAGATGACAATGGGTAAGCTTCTGCCCATCTTGTGAAATAGTCTGTAATGACCAATATGTACCTTTTCCCAGAATTTGAGACTGGAAAAGGACCTATACAATCCATTGCCACTCTTTGGAAGGGAAAATCAGATGTATCAAACTTCTGTACTGGTGCTTTCAAATTTCTGAACCCATGATTCATGACACAAACATCACAAGAACTGACATAATTCTGTGTTTGAGTGTACATGTCTTGCCAATAATACTTTCTGCTGATACTGGACAAAGTTCTGCGAAACCCACAATGAGCAAATGCAGGACAGTCATGATGCAGCCACAAAATTTCAGATACCAATGACTGAGGTACTACCAATCTTTCATTAAATTCGTGTCTTCTTTTGGGGTGCTTGTGAGTGCACCATAATGCATTTTCTTTCTCAAAAAAGGTTAATCTCTGTGGATATGGAGCCACATTTTTTTCTAAAAAATTCTTGATTTTGTTGCATCTGCTATCAGATTTTTGAGCGTTAACTATTCTGGTAAACAAAGTTGGTTCCACTGTTAATTGCTCTAAATTTTCACTCTGAACATTTTCTTCATCATTTAAATTTGTGTTAATTGCATTCACCTGTTGAATTTCTGAACTTTTTGAAGATTTCTGATTTTGTGCAAAATTTACTTTCTTTGGTTTTTGGGCATTAGCCGAATTTTTAGCACTTGCAGAATTCTTTGATAATGGATTTTCTTTGTCACCGACACATCTTGATAAGTAATCAGCCACAATATTCGCCTTTCCTGGCTTATGAATGATCTCATAGTCAAACTGGGAAAGAGAAGCTATCCAACGTGAAAGTCTGGAGGTTGGATCCTTGAATTTGAAAATAAATGAGAGGGAGTGCTGATCACAATAAATTGTGAAGTGAGCTCCAATTAAATAGTGTTTGAAAAAATTTGTCGCCCAGACTACAGCCATAGCTTCACGCTCAACAACACTGTATCTGGTTTCAGCATCATTTAGCTTCCTGCTGGCATAAGAAATAGGGTGTAAAAAACCATTTTCATCCTGCTGTGAAATATATGCTCCAAGTGCATATTTAGATGCATCTGTGTGCAATATGAATTTCTTTTTAAAATCAGGTAAAATCAAAATTGGTTCTTTCAAAAGTTCTTTCCTCAAGATGTCGAAAGATTCTTGAGCTGCTTCATTCCACTTAAATTTTTCACCTTGTTTTGTTTTTAAAAGTTGTGTGAGGGGTAAAGCAACATCTGCAAAATTCTTCACAAATTTTCTATAAAATCCTGTGAGACCCAGGAATTGCCTCACATTCTTTATGGACTTTGGCGTCTTAAATTTCTGAATTGTTTCTAAATTATGTGGATCAGGCTGCACTTTCCCATCTGAGACCAAAAATCCCAGGTATTTAATTGTTCTTTGAAAAAGGTAACATTTTGAAGGCTTTAGTTTTAGATGATGTTCTTGCAATTTTAAAAATACTTCTTCCAATTTTTGTATATGTTCTTCAAAGGATTTTGAAGCCACAACTATATCATCTATATAAACATTCGAAACACCTGCCAAAACCAATGACATCAATCTTTGGAAAGATGCAGGAGCATTTTTGAGCCCAAAAGGAGTGCGACACCACTCGAAATGGCCTTTGTTGGTTGAAAAAGCTGTCTTTTCACAGTCATTCGGGTCCAAACAAAGTTGGTAAAACCCAGAAGTAAGGTCCAGAGTAGAAAAATAAGTTGCTCCAGCCAAATTGTCGATGAGCTCACTGATATTAGGAATTGGATATGGTTCGTCAATCATGACTTCATTTAACTGCCTAAAATCACAGACCAAACGATATGACCCATCTGCTTTCTTGACAAACAGGACCGGCGTATTATAAGGCGAAGTACTGGGCCTAATAATACCCGCACCAAGAAGTTCTGTAACCTGTTTATTTAATTCTTCTTGAAGGTGATGAGGCACTCTGTAATTTTTCTTTTTAATTGGTATGTTTGTTCTTAAATTTATTGTATGGAAAATTGTATCACAACCCTCAATTTCTGAAACCGACTTTGCAAAAACTCTACGATGCTTTTTAAGAAGTTCCAATAACTTCCTCTTCTTCTCTCCATATAAGTGACTTAAGTCAAAGTCACCACCCCATGCTTCAAATTTTTCATTATTTTCAATGGGTGTGTGGTCAGTTACTGTATTTACTGGCAATGCTTGTACTTCTTTAATACTTTGTAATTTTGCAATTTTCATCTTCTTGTTCAAATTAATTGTATTTTCAGAAGGATTGGCAATTTTCACATATAAATAATCTTTCTGAGGTGTCTTATACACTGCTCTTGCCACAAAAAATTCTTTTTCTCCCTCAAGCGGTTCAATCAAAATAGTATCATTATCTTGAAATTTATGATTTACTCTAATTTTTACAAAAGATTCAGTAAGTGGATTAAGCTTACTTTTTTGGAATACAGTTGCTACAATAAATTTATTTTCTTTAATTTCATTAATAATATTGATTCTTTCTTCCTTTTCATTATAAGTGTTTTTGTACAAAGGTGGTCCCAAAACTGAGTTATTCGGGCTGGTCAAAAAGTAAGGAATTTCCTTCCCATTTGCATGGTTTACATTTGTGAATGTCTGTCTGTCATGTACTTTTTCATTTCTTTTTCCAAAATTCTGATCAAAATTTCTAAATAAACTTCGTCTTTCCAAACAACTATCCTCTTGTAAGCTACACACATTTGCTTGAGAAAATTCCTGACTGGAAAAATTTTCTCTGCTTTTAAATGGAATATTTTGTCCACACATGATCATGTTATTGTTTTCAAAATCAATTACAGCTTTATTTTCTGTCAAAAATGAGTTTCCTATGATAGCTTTGTAATTTGATGGTGCAGGAGAATTCAATACCCAGAACTCAAGAATAAAATTTTCATCCTGTATGGTTAATTTAATTGAAATTTTATAATTCACAATTGTATCTCCTCCGTTAAATCCACGCAGTACAGCAGGTTTTCTATGCACTGTATACTGTTGTTTGTCAAATAAATTTAAAATTTCTTCATATGTGATATTTATGCTGGACCCTGTGTCAATTAGCATGTTTATGGAATTTCCTGCAAGTTTAGCAGAAATAACAGGCAAGTTTGTTGCATTTTGAGATGCATTTTGTACAATTGTACTAATTTCATAAGTGTTACCAAAATTTCCAAAGTTCTCTCTTGAATTTTGGTTCAAATTTCCAAAATGTACTTGATTGGCTGATCTGTCTTTTCTAAAATTTCTTCCATTAAATTTGTTTTTGTAGCCGAAATTTGTGTTATTATTATGATTTCTTCTAAAATTTGGACTTTTGTAAATGTCGAAAGTATTTCCTCTATTGTTGTTGTTTCCTCTAGCTCTTGGTGTAGCCGGAATAAAATTATTTCTTTCACCAGGTTTCCTGTAACTACAAAATCCTCTCTGTTGATTTACTTCTCTACGGAAGTTATTTCTGCTTTCTTCTCTCCTCGGGGTAACCGGAATTCTTCTTTCAAATTTTCTTCTATTTCTGCTTCCCGGGGATATGTACGTCTTCATATTTGATCGAAAATTTCTTGATTTAGGTGTTCTAGGGGATTTCTGTGTTATGTCATTTTCTTCCCATATTTCTTCTTCGTCTTCCCAATTTTCTTCCTGTCTGTCCCTTTTTTCTAGTTCGCTCTTAAATTCTTCGATCTGTTTACTCTGAATTTCAAGTAGTTTTTCTAATTTTGTTATTTTCTCATTTTCTAAATTTTTCTTTTCAACCGAATTTACTTCTAAATGTTCTTCATTTTCGTTTTTACACTGCTCTTCAAGCACCGCTAACTCTTTAGCTGATTCAAATGTTTTTGGATTCTGCGCTAGGACTAATCTTCTAAAATCAGGATTTAATCCCCTTATAAATGCATTTTTTAAAAGCGCTTTTCTTATGGAGTAATTATTGTTTTTTTCCAACTCTTCCGGTACCGCTACGTATGAAGCCGATTCAATTCGCACAGCGAACTGGCGAACCGTTTCTCCAGATTTCTGTCTTATATTTACTAGCTCAGCAATTCGCTTTGCCATATCTTGTGTATTTTCAAAATTTTCCCTAAGAGCCGAAACTAATTCATCATAATTCTTCGAATTCTTTAAATTCGGAATGCCGTTTACTAGCCGACTCGCTGGACCAGACAGTTTCATTTTCAAACAAAAAATTTTCTCTTGAGACGTCCATCCCGCATTCTCTGAAATCAATTCCAATCTATCTAAAAATGATTGGAGTGAACTATCCTCCGCTCCGGAGAACTCTGGAACCGAGTTCCAAAATTGAGTCTTCCCGATATTTGATTTAGCAGTCCCAGTGGTGCTCACAGAAAGTGACCGACGCTGAGGAGGTGAGTGTACCGGTGAAGGTGAAGCCTGTCTGACATTGTTAACGTTCCTTTGAACTTGTGAGTTACTTCTCACATTTCTTTTCCTTCTACTTTGTCTGCCTGACATTTTTAATTTTGTTCTCAAAATTTATTTTTAACAAATGTTTATTTTAATCAAGTCGAAAATGTGTCGTGTAAAAAGTGTTCTTGTTGTGAAAATGTTTATATGTCACAATATGCAGCAATTCTTACATATATTTCATTTGCAAATATATACTGACTTACTTCGGTGGTATCAAAGACCACATTCATATCTGTATATACACATATTATAAATACATTTTCTTTTCACAAAAATATCAAATATATTTTTATTTCAACTCTTGCCATTTCAAAATCATTTTTTTGAAACCGAAAATAACACAAATACTTTTTTTTGAAATCGAAAGTATTCCAGCACTCAGGGAGACAAAAGTGCACACGGCACCAAACATGTAAAAGCGTTTCTAAGTGTTAAAAGACTCTTCTGCTTTCACATTCAAATGTATAAAGTTAGTTGATATAAAACATGTATAACACAATTATCAATTAGTGGTAAGTACTAAACTCCAGAGTTCAGATCCGTCTCCCTGGTGAGAAGCGAAACTACAACTCAATGGCTGGAAGTAATAAATGACAAGTAAAAATAGCACGTGAAAAGAAGACTCTATATATTTCATTATAGTAAAGGAACGTTCTTTAATTTTCTTATGAAACACAGATAAGACATAATTTGTAATTTAAATACAGTTTTCCTAAAATGGCAATTCTAACTCCTTTAATCATGAGTTAGGTTTTCTAAATTTGTTTCAACACAATATATCTAGCTTGAAAATCTTTTAGTATAGATATTACTATAATTTAATAACCTTTTCACAATAGAATATACCAGGGGAGATTGATACAGATCTATTACTTTTAAGCTGGCTTTTTAGATTTAAAAACTCCATAGACATACAACCAGCAATTCAATTTTACAATCTCCCAATTAAAGAAAAATTACATACGAACCTATTTTCGGTTCGGAGGGGCTCTGTCGGTCGAAGAACATTATGAGAGCCCTTTTTGTAAAGTTAAATTAAAATTTAAAATAGATTCATTTTTGTTTTACATTGGAACAAAATCTATATGCGACCGACAGCCCTCTCGTCCATGGTAAGCTCTATTCTTCATCCAAGCGCGTCCCTCTACATTTTACTGCGCTGACGTCACAACACACATATACATATCACACGTACAAAACCGAGCATTGGAAAATAATCAACAAAACAAAATTAACACTCAACGGCTTTGCTTTCTCTCTCCGCTGACTGGCAGGCAAGCCTTTTCAAGGTCGCACACACTCCACAATTTGCTCTATTTCGACAGAAAATCGTCTGAGGGCTTCTACATTTACATGACCTGAAAAGAGCATTTTAAAACAAAAATATGCATCGCAGATTTCGATGCCACACAATCACTAAATACTGCAAACCTATTGAATTTAAATGCAATCAAATGTTTGGACCCCCACCCCCCATTTTTAAATGATTTTTAAAATACTTTACAACATAGTTGAAAAGTGTTTATGACTTTGTTCATTCTGTCTGTCTGTCTGTTCATTAGCACGATAACTGCTGTAAAAATGATTATCAAAATGAAATTTTAGTATGTTGCTCAGACGGTCTGTGGAACCTATGGGAATTTAAATTAATAATACCACCCAATTAGTTTTAGACTGAACCCAGGTTGAAAAGATGAAATACATTGAACCCTATGGGACCTAATTTTTCAATTATTTTTTAAGCAAATTTAAAATTCACAAATTGCTTTGAAAGTTTTAGGAAATATTCAAATTATCCCATAAAAAATATGAAAAATTTTTTAGCAAAATGTATTCGGTAGTTTTTAAAATAAAAATTAAAATAATAATTACACCCATATTATATGCAGAGTTCACGTGGCCCACTTCAAAATAAAATATGGTATTCATTTTGTGTCAAAATCGTGATTTTTAAAGTTTTTTTTAATTTATATTTAGTGTTGTATTCGTCTTAAAACCGCTTTATTTTTGCTTAATTTCTGTGCATCTACATTCTGAAACAATGCAGTTACAATATATTTGAGTTTAAATGATCATCAAACTTTGATTATTTCTACAACGAAGCCTAATTTTCACTTATGGAGAATGTAAACACATAAAGATGTAGGATGAGTTGTATAAGAATTGCTGAATTTTTTTAACACAAAAGTATTTAGCTCTTTGAGTCTGAAATTTGATATGAATGAAACATTCATTGATTTTACATAGAGAACAGACGATTTTATGGCAGACTTTTTCGATAAAGTTTTAAGCATAGAGTTAAATTACGTTTACCTCCATGATTTTAAATTTTTAAATAAAATAAATTATTGTAGTATTGTGATGAATGAAAGGAATGGAATAAATGTGTATGAATGAAATATTTACAGCTTTTACATAGAGAGCTAGGCGATTTATATATCAATGACATCAGTTGAATAAAATTAATTTTTTTTTATGAAGTTTTAAGTTTTCAAATGTAATAAATTATTGCATTGTGATAATTTTAAAAATATTACCTTTGAATGTATCGCAATTTAGAGATGTTTTAAACCAGGCGACTTATATTTCATTGACATCATTTGAATAATGTTAATTTTTTCGATGAAGTTTTAAGTTTTCAAATATAAATTAATGTAGTATTGTGATAATTTTTAAAATATTACCACTGAATGTATCGCATTTTAGAGATGTTTAAATAAAATTGCATTGCAGTTGGAAAGTGTTTCATAATCATAGCTTTATGCATGATTGATCTTTCTTGTTTTTAAATAACAGTAGTTTTCTTCTTCTTCTTCTTCAATGGCCTGACAGCCCAGGATGGGCCCTTGCCTTCCGCAGTATAGAACTCCAGGCTCCCCTATCCCTGGCCAAAGACCTCCAGTTCAAAACTTTTAAAATTTTAAAGTCCTTTTCCACACAGTCGAGCCATCTGAGTTTAGGTCTTCCTCTTTTACGGGTGCCGAATGGTCTGGCAGAGAAGATCTTTTTTGTTGTACGGCTTTCGGCCATCCTGCACAGGTGACCCACCCATTTAATTCTCTGAATCGTGATGTAATTGACTATATCTGGTTCTTTAAAAGACTTATAAAGCTCTGAGTTAGTTCTTCTTCTCCAGATGTTGTTACAATTTAAGCCACCAAAAATACCTCTCAAGATTTTTCTCTCAAAAACAGAAATGATGTCTTTAACTTTTTCTGTCATTGCCCAAGTCTCAGCAGAGTAGGTAAGAATGGGTCTGATTAAACTTTTGTATATTATAATCTTCATTTTTCTGCTGACGAAGTCAGACTTTAAGTACCTTTTAAGGCCGAAAAAACATCGGTTAGCAGCTGTAACTCTACCACGAATTTCGGGCATAATGTCATTGAGAGTATTAACTTCAGATCCTAAATATCTGAAGTTGCTTACAGTTTCAAACTTGTAAACCCCAATTTCGAAATAAGGACAGTCATAATTACCACAGGGCATATACTTAGTTTTATTTTGATTAATAGTTAGATGCATTTTACTGGCTGCGGCCTCTAAGGATGTGAAGGCTTCCTTAAGTAACTCGGGAGTGCGTGCTACAATGTCAATGTCGTCAGCAAACGCAAAAATCTGAACAGACTTGTTAAAGATTGTTCCACGGGTATTGATGTTAGAGTCTTTCACAATTTTTTGGAGTGCAATATTGAAAAGCAAGCAGGCCAGTGCATCGCCTTGTCTGAGCCCATTTGAAAAACAGTAGTTTTACTAATGTTAAATGATGCATCATTTCTAACATAATTTTTCATTATAAAACAAATGACACACTCTTTAGAATGCTTGCATGAACCGTTCTCGAGATATTGCTTGTTTTTCAAATATATTTATAAAAAAATCGCATAAAATTTAAAAAGTAGTAACTATTGTAAACTATATTCATTTTTTATATACAATATTATGCAACAAATTAGCTGACATCATTCTTGTGGATCTAATTCATTCCATTCGTGAGAGAAAATACTTTATAACAATTTTGTATTTTGAAGCTCAGAAATTTGCCAATAGTCATTTCACAGGATATTAATTAAATGTCATTTGTATTTTGATGAGGATTTTGCATGTGAGTATGAATAAGTCATTCTATTTGGAATAATAAGTTTTCCAAATTTCAATATACAGGGCTATTCATACGTCCCTCCAGGGTTTCAAAATGCTATAGTAAAAACACTAAAACGAATACAGCAAAAATGAACCTTGCACTAAATACAGAAACAATTCAAGTTTTTTATAATAGCAGTTGGCAGTAATGGTAGCACACATCTGACTGAAAGCAGTAAGTGAATCAAAATGGTGTTCACTGGCAAACAAAAAGCTTTTTGTGTGTTAGAATTTACGAAATCAGAATCAGTGGTGTTGGTGCAGTGGGCATTTCGTACGAAATATCGAACACAGGGAACCACTGACAAGACAATTCATGTGTGGTACAACAAGTTCAAAGAAACAGGATGCTTGTGTGATAAACAAAGAAGTAGTCAGTCGAGTCCATCTGCAGAAACCGTATGTGATGTATGAGAAACGTTTTTGAGAAGCCTGATGAAATCAACTGTTCGTGCAAGCTACGAATTGGGGATTTCGCAACCAACAGTGTGGCGAGCTGTACGCAAAACTCTGCATATGAAGCCATACCAATTGCAAATGGTGCAAGCGCTGACTTCAGGGGATTGCATTTGTCGTAGAAACTTTTGCATCGATTTCCAAGCCAATGATTCACTGCTGCAGAAAATGACTTTTAGTGATGAATCCACCTTTCACTTGTCCAGCAAAGTAAACTGCCACAACTTACGCATTTAGGGCTCCGAAAAGACTCATGCAGTAGTGGAACACTGTCATGATTCCCCAAAAGTTAATGTGTTCTGTGCTATCTCCTCATCACATATGTACAGGCCATTTTTTTTTACAGAGCAGACTGTTACTTGTGTAGTGTACCTGGATATGCTACAATTGTGGTTAATGCCGCAATTACAGGAACATGAGGATGATGACTTCATTTTTCAACAAGATGGAACTCCACCCCATTTTCCTGTGTGTGTGCGTACCTTAACACACAATTACCTCGTCGTTGGATTGGGCGAGCTTCCCATGATGACGTACCTCTTTTGCCATGGCCCCTCACTCTCACCAGATTTAACACCGTGTGACTTTTTCTTGTGGGGCTATGTAAAAGACCTTGTTTTCTTACCCCCTTTGCCACGTGATTTAGCAGAACTGCGTGAAAGGATCACACGTGCTTTATATACCGTTGATAGTACCATGTTGAATAGAGTCTGGCAGGAACTGGACTATCGTATTGATGTATGCCATCTGACCCAGGGTTCACACATAGAACACATGTAAGGGCTGTAAATAAAACTTGAATTGTTTCTGTATTTAGTGCAAGGTTCGTTTTTGTCGTATTCATCTTAGTGTTTTTACTGTAGCGTTTTAAAATTCCTGAGGGACTTATGAATAGCCCTGTACATTGTATTAATGCAATGCAAAAAGCATTGTGCATGTGATCTTGGAACATATTTTACTGTGAAAGAAATAAAATCATTGCATTTTGTAGGAATAGTCATGTGCTAGCCACTTTTAATGTATGCAATTACACCCATTTATGACAAAGGCATGGGAAATAAAATTAAAGTTGTAATTATATAAATCCAATTACTTTTAAATGTTAGAAAACTATATTTTTAATTTGCTTCTCCATATGAGCTGTTTTAATAACTTACTGGTGTAACAAGTATTTTCCTCTGTAACCCTTTTATCTCAATCAAATTAATGTAAGTCAAAAGGGCAACAAAGTAAAACAAGATAACAAGGATTTAGCTCTGTTGATTGTAACAAGCAGTTATCTAACTTTCTAAAATGCTAGTCTGGTTGAATAGACATTTATCAGTTAAAGAGTCATCTGTCTATATAGCTGGTGATATTTTTGTATCACTCAATATAATGATATAATCACACTTCTGGCTTCGATTGAATGCAACTTTTTATAATGATAACAATTTTTTGCATAATCTCTTATCTGCAGTGATTTTCAATTGCTGAAATCAAGTTATCTTTCAATAAAAATGCATATTTATGCTTCAACTGAAATGGATTCTTGACATATTTAAATTTAACATGTAATATAAAAGATTAATGTGGATTGCAATGGTAAAATATAACTTAGTCTCATTTAAAATAAAAATGTATGCTCTTCTAGTTGTTTAAATATTTTGTCTGTTCTCATGGAACCTGCCTATAAGGGCATTCTCAAAGTTGGGATCGCACTCCAATTATAGCTAACAATATTCATGGACAAGTTTTACACTTTTTAAGAACTCCTTAGCAGAGCCATTTTAACAAAATTGTGGGTTCAGGGCCAATTTTTTCTTTTTTTTTTTTTGAAGGGGAAGGGGGGAGTAAAACAAAATTAAAAGAAAATGCTACACTAGTAGTCTAAATAAAATTAAAATCTGTCTGTCTGTCTGTCTGTTTGTTTCTCCCATCATCATGGGAGAACGGCTGAACCGAATTTGATTAAATTTTGTGGGTAGCTGTGAAATAGCCCTACTAAATATTTAGTCCATGTTTCGATTTTCTACTACCAGTGGTTCTCGAAATATTGGTGAAAAACGAAACTATATTGATTCAATATAGTTTCGTTTGATCAAATATATTGATTCAATTCCATATTTGTTGTAAATTTGCTTACAAAAGAGGACAGGATTTTATTCTTCAGATCTGCCCGTGAAGATACTTTTGTATAGCGAGAACAGATATTCTTAAACTTCTTTTTAGGAGCATTAAATTAAATATTTTAATAGAATATTTTGATTAAAAATGTCCTTTAGTATGCTATAGGAATTTGCACATGATTGTGAATTTTAAGTTTCTTTATATTATATACTCCATACGAAGAATGGGTATGCTGCTAATTATATATAAATTTATCTCTTTTCGCACATCTGATAAAAATAATAACAAAAATCTGATGTGGGCAGCACATGACTTTCCCTGCAGACTTATATCCATGTTCTCTTTATTTTAATTAAATTTATTTTACTTTTAATTCAATTTTCGTTCTCATTCGGTAACCGGACTTATTTTCAAAGGTGGCGTAGAGAAAATACAAAAAACTAAAATATCTCGAGAACGGCTAGTCCTAATGTAATGGGGTTGGTCTTATTCTTTTCTTCGCTAAAAATTACGTATTAAACAAGCATTTAATGGATATATTTGAGCATACGTAGCTTTTTAGATTTTGACAATTTTTGCGGGCCATTCTGCAAAAAAAGGCAGGTTATTTTTTTCTGAATCGTACCAAAATCTAATCAGCACCAGGGTGACCTATACGTGACTTATCTACCGAATTTTGTGAAATTCGGTTCATTAGTTTTTCAGCTACAGTGGATACAAGCTTTTGCGGGCCATTTCACAACAAAGGCGGGTTCTTTTATTCCGAATCGTACACAAAACTAATCAGCACCAGCCCCGCCCACAAGTGACTTACCTACAAAATTTTGTGAAATTCGGTCCATTAGTTTTTTAGTAGAGTGGATACAAAATCTGCACAGACAGACAGACAAACACACACACAGACGTCACGCTAAAAATGGTTTTTTTTGTATTCTAGAGGTCTCGAAACGTGTAGATCCTTCGAAAACTCGAGTTGCGATTTTCGGCATGATTCCAATACTTTCCCTATACATTACCATGTATTGCAGGGAAAGTAATAAACAGAAAATGTTATGCACTAGCAAATACACTCTGTGCTATCTTGAAAGTTCCTGCAGGAAAAAAGCATTTCTTGTTCAATATTTTAAACCCAACACAGATTAATATCACCTGGTGCTTTCCTAATAAATTTTAACCACTGTTTCTTTTATGTAGCAATTTATTGGATTTATATCAGGGTTCACACACATCGAAGAGGACTGGGAAAGTCAGAAAATAAAAGATAATAAAAAAGAAAAATACATATTTTCATCAAAAACCTGGAAACATTTCAGAGTTGACCTGATGTTTTTTTTCCCCTCTCCCTGATACCGGTTCTGGAACAAACTTTAACAATTATGATTGTTTATAGTAATTATATCTAAGTCTTTCAGCAGTTTTGTCACGCCTTCTAATGATGACATTAATTATGTTCCACTTTTTAGGACATTACAAACCATTGATAACCAGTCAGCTATGCACAATTGTGAAAACCAGTATCTCAATACAAAAGTTTACCCTTGACAGTATAGTGCTACATCCATTCTTTGTCACATTAACATTCTTACGCATATTCATTGATGCTTATTTCCAGGTTTGCTTTCAATTTTTGATCGTGTGCATAATATTGTAATTTAAGTTTTGATCATGTGCAATGTAACCTTTTTCAATATATGTTTGATTTATTTTGTTAAATTGCAGAAAACTGTTTAATTTAGAATGGATGTATAAAACTATCTATCCTCATTGGTGGATTGAGTGGATAAAATATGATCCATACAAAACATGTTGTCACATATGTATAAAACCATTTATTTTAGCAATATGTGAGGACTAGTAAATGTTAGTTATGAAAAAAATTGCAAAAGTATAAAAATGAGGCTAAGATTGTAAGAAAATAAATTAAAATTCTGCATAAAGATGAAGAAATATTTAAACTAGAAAAAAAAGTTATAATAAAGGCATAATTAAATAAATTTCTTTTAATGTTTTATCTTCCATTTTAGTGTGAACTAATGAGTAAGATATTAAATAACAAGTAATCATTTAATTCTGAAGTATAAAAAATGGTGATCCAAATACTTTTAACATTATTTAAGTAGGTTTTTAATTATTTATTGTAATATATGACAACAAATAATTTGTTTAATTATTTCTCGTCATAAAAGGATGTTAAATAATAATCATCTTTTATTATATATTGTTTGTGGTAAACCTGGAAATTTATAAAAATTCCTCTGGAAAACCTAAAAAAATCGAGGAATTTAGTTTCAAAAATTGAATATGAACCCTGTATATCCTGTAATTACTAATCAGAACAAATCATTGGCTCTCAAAATGTTTAAATTTGAAAAGGGAGGAAAAATGTGTTAAATTTTTTTCTAATTTTACAACATTCTTTTAAAATTTGCAGTAGAAGCAACAAAATGAGTGTTGAGCAATCTCAGGAAAATTATTTTCCCATTTACAGAACAGAAAATGTTATGGCAAGGATCCAACAAAGGAAAATTGAAAATATCCTTTAAAATTTGTTACAATAATAAAAGATCTTAAAAGCTACCTAGAATCTGTTTCCCTTTACATTGACCCTCAAGCTATAAGGCAGCATGAAAACATTATCCAACCAGAAAAACAGCACATTTTATTCAAAAATGCAATTTTTTTTTCTCTTTTAGTTAGAAAAATATTTAAAAAATAAATTTACTGCAATTTAAGGAGGGGATTGTGCCTCTTAATAAAATTTAATGAATATATATTTGAGGTCCTCTGGTTGTGGGGTTCAATTCCTGCATGCCCATCAGGTAAGACAGCACTGCTCATCAGCTTGGAATAGTCAATAATACTTTCAATCATCATCATCATCACCCATTGTGTCTAGTGGCACATAAGTCCTTCATCTTGCATCGCCACCCTAGTCTATCCTGTGCCGCAGTCCTTGCTTCTGACCAGCTCATCAAATTCCTCTCTCCAAGTCTCCTTCAGTCTCCTCCAAGGTAGCTGGGGTCGACTCCGATATCTTTTTCCTTCAGGCTCCCAAATAAGTGCCACAGCAGGGATGTTATGCTGCAGCATTCTTAAGACATGTCCAGTTTATTTGCATCTAAAGCTCTTTATTTCCATCTCAATTGCTTCCTGTCCAGTACTCTTGTAGAGTTCAGTGTTAGTAATAACATAAGGCCAAAATACTCAAAAAACTTTCTACAGACATTTAGTCTGCCAGGTATTCAACTTGTTGCACTGGCCCCTTGTTAATTTCCATGTTTTGGCTCCATACAATAAAACGCTCTTCACTAAGGAATTAAAAAGGTTGATTTTGGTTTTTAAATTAAGGTTATTAGCTCAATACTGCCAATAGCAATAAGAAAACTTGCTATGTGCCACTATTATGTGAAACTCTATGGAGGCAGACAAATTCAGTCTTACCATTCTTACCATGCAGGCAAGATCAAATTTATTAAAGATTGAACTCAAGTTACACAAGGCTGCAACAGCTAAGTTCATACAGAACCCACCTATTGAAAGGTTTTCCCAAAGTTAGGAATGTTTCCCAAGTTGAAAGTTTTCCTAGCTGACAAGCATAAAAAGCATGAAACCAATCCATGAATGGTGTTATCTGCAATGAGAGTGTGATTCTAAATATTTTGTATTTTAGACACATATTGTTATAATGAATTTATGGTTTTAATGAAATTTTGCTCTAGTTCCTTCAATTTTGTTAACATCTTTCAACTGCATTAAGATTTTTACAATTAGTATTTTTCAGTGCATTTAATTTGTCATTTTTCTGTTACCTTCATGTGTGTTATTTTACGTTTCGATTCAGACATGAAAGATTTGGAGAAGAAAATTCGTTCAGCAATTATTGAAGGGCAACCACGCACCCACAGGCCTTGGAAAAAAATAATTATCATTGTAGAAGGTGTTTATAGGTAAATTGTTGTTTCTACTTTGTTGTTATGACATTCTTATATAAAGAAATTTTGTTTTTTCCCCAAATTTTACAGTTCAAAATTTTAATGGAACTGCACAATTTAAAATCTATATATTTTGAACACATACACAATCTAAGATATTTTGAACACATTTAAAGGCTTTGTTTAGTCAAGGAGCTTGGGATTCAATAAAAACAAAGCATATGCAGAAGAACCCCTCTCATTCATCAAAGGTTGAAACTGAGGGGATGAAACAGATGGATTAGTGAATATATAGAAAATATTTCAAATGTTTTCATATATAGTATGTACATAAATCTATTTATCAATACACAAAAATTACACAAAGAATTGTTAACCTTCCCGGCCACTCAACTACCTGCTGTAAGCCTTTGGGCCAGTCGAGTGGTCTGGGCCTTCAACAAAGAATTGTTATATAAAATCTTTAAAATTGTTACATTATTACACAAAAATGTTTTATAAAATTTGCACAAAGGATATTTCACAAACACATTTTATATTATTATATACTAATAGGATTTCTAAATTTCATGAGCTTCATTATGAACATAAGAAATAACTGAAATATGTACAACTAAAAACTGTATTGCCTGGGATTTCAGATGCAAATATCTGATAAGAAAAACTACACCAATACTCACAGCGAATTCCCGAAAACCAAAGAATGTCTTAATAATGTACTTGCCTATAACGAAAATAAAATAACTTCTGGCAGTGCGCACACGGCTACACCATGACTGCATATCTTAAATCCCATACAATGCTGGGTGCATTTTCTAGTAGACATATAAAGCAATAGGGTTAACAAATAACTCATATTTTTTAATAAAAAATTACATTAGTATTTATTGTCATTTTCTATTTATTAATTACTGTTAATGAAAAAAATGATGAATATTTTAACTTTATGTTGAAATTGCTTTTATTTTTTTAATAGCTGCTATGCAAACCTACTTTTGTATAACGATTCATAAATTTTATGTATTGCCACTTTTCTGTTTGTAATTATTTGCTGATCACATCACACATACACAAGTCACAAGAAATGAGTAAAGTTCGAAATAGTGACCACTTAAAGCATCATTTACAGCTCAATTGAACTCCGATCTACAGTAATCCTCTTCCTAGCATCCTTTCTTGCATTTGTAAAAATGGTATGGTTTCACAAAGTCAGTGTTTAGCACTTTTTGGCCCTTTTCCTAATTGAGCTGCTGATCATCGAACTTAGAAACTACAGTTGGGGGAATAGAGCCCCTATTGCATTTATATAATAGATCTTTCAAAATTTATTAATTAATTGTTTTATTTATTTTACATTTTATTCTGCTCTTTACATAAACTAGATTCCCAAAAATGTTGGGCATATAGTTCATGAGGAATGTTTTCCCAGTTCGACTGGACAATTTGTACAATTTAGTTTTCATTTTACATGTTATCTTTGTTGTTATTATGTTTTATTATTATTTCTGTGTTATACTGTTTTATTGTTTTCCTGAGTTCTATTACATTGTGATTTCTATGTTTTCCCCTGCGATCTGTTGTAACCCTTTGAATGAGCTGGATAGCCTGGGCAATAATAAAAAAAAAATAGATCTTTGAAGAGGGTGTAAAAGATGTCTTCTATCACAGACTTATGCAAAAAATGTTTGATTGAAAGTACGTTTCTACAGAAGGTAGAGGGTCAAATTTCTTCTGCAGTATGCACCGATAATCAATTAGTATTAAAATTAAAAGAAACTCATGCTTTTTTTTTTTTATTGAAGCATCCTGAGATGTTAATTCAGGCGTATTATAATTTTGCTTATCGTTTTCATGAAATAAAGTCTCATATAAATTCATTAATTTCACATTATTACATATATGAAAATGTATTTCATTAGAAGTAGCCAGTGCATACATTTTAGTTTATATCCCTCTTACATTGCAAATTGTATCAAATTTCTTAAATGTTAAATATGCCATGTATCTTTTGACATGTAACATTTTGTTAATAATGCTTGTAAGTTTAATCTGTTATGAATTTTTCTCTAGGAACCATTGCCCATCCCCCCCCCCCCCCCCCCCCCCCAAAAAAAAAAAAAAAAATTATTAAATTATTGTGAACTATAAAAAAATTTTTTTGTCTTAGCTGTTGTGAACTATAAACATGTTTGTCCCCATTGCTGATACCAGTGTCAGCGAATATTAGTTCTGCATTTGTTTTTTAATTTCAACATGAAGTAGTTTATACTTGTTGTAGCAAACTTTTAACAATGAAAAATAAATATATATACAGCAATTAAAACATGAGATAGTGGAAAAATACGTTTAAAAATATTTCATTTTATTGCTAAAAGTATTGTGCAGATTTGAAGAGTAAACAGATGCATACCAGATACACAATTATGCATTTTGGTGAATTCTGACTGCATCTCATATAAATCTATGCTAATTGTGCAAATCTATGCATTGATATCCTGAAAAAAGGAACAGGCAACATAAAAGGATAGTTTTTCATTATGGCACAATAAGTCTTTCCAAACAATTTGTAATCCAAATTTGATAAAATTTTTATAATAGAATATTACTGAAAATTAAAATGAAACAAAACAAAAACAATCTAGAAAGTATAATTTAATCTGTTGACTGTTGATGTGTTAACAGTAATTATTTATTTTACTATTTATTTAACACATGTAATTATTTATTTAACACATGACCAATAAAATAAAAAATAAACATGAAATGCAACCTAATTTTTTACAGTTTCCTTACCAAGCAAAAAATTTATTGCCATTAAACATGCCTTATAAGATAAAAAATAAATAAATAAAATAAAAAAATGAATAAAATTTAACTTTCTACAGTTTTTGTGCCACGCTTAAAATCTTTATTTTGTTAATGTCTTAACAAAAATATTCTCTCTCTCTCTCTCTCTGTATATATATATATATATAAATGCATGACAATGCAGCTTGCTGACAGTTTCTGTGCCAAATTGAAAGTTGGAATTCTAGTAATAAAAAATTTTACTTGAATATTTTTAGTTTGCTATGGATGAAAGTTTTTATCTCATCAGTTCAGAATTTTAATTTCTAAATGTTCTAAGCAGCATAAGCCTCTCTTCCCCCCCCCCCCCCCATTTTCTCAGTCCTGCTTTTTGGCTTTCTGGGAAATTCATCCAAAAATACTCTTTAGTTGAAAATACCTAAACAAGCAAAATAACAACTCAAAAATTACAAAAAAGACCTTAAAATAACCAAACACCGACAAAATGCCATATTACTTGCATAAAAATTATGAAAAATGCCTTAACAAAGGCATAACAACTTAAATAGCTTAGTTTTCTATGAATTTCATTTGTATATACTTAAGCAATGTTCTAGTATTGCCAAAAAGAAAAAGAAAAATCATAAAAATCCTAGTCTTATTAGAGGGTTGTATAGTAATTAATAATGTGGGGGGGGGGGGGTGTGCATGGATATGCATCTGTCCGGGAATTTAGGAGTGCAAGTGCTGCAGATAACTCTATAATGACAATTTGCATAAAAGAGGATTTAAAACCCTTTTTATATGCTTTTTATTACTGACTGGGATTTGACTCTACTTTACTTTTGTATGCAAAATTTTTTATTTATATTTAATATGCTTTAACATATTTAATGTTTTATGCCTTTTTAGCATGGAAGGAACAATAGTCAATCTTCCAGCTATAATTGCATTAAAAAAGAAGTACAAATGCTATTTATATGTGGATGAAGCTCACAGCATTGGTGCTGTCGGACCAAAAGGTCGAGGGGTTACTGATTACTTTGGATGTGACCCAAAAGATGTCGACATTCTTATGGGAACATTTACCAAAAGCTTTGGAGCTGCAGGTGGATATATTGCTGGATCCAAGGTGAACATTACTTTTAAAAGAATAGTTTAATTCAGGGATTACAAACTTGCCTCAGAATGTGTACCTGAAGTTAAATACATTTGCAGCAAATATAACTGGAAAAATCCCCCCCCCCCCCAAAAAAAAAAAAATATATATATATATTATTTTATTTTTTTTGCATATATGTGTGATTAAATATTATATTAGTGAAAATCTAAGTAACAAATGGAAGAGAGTTGACTTACATTTGTCAGTTCAGCCCTTAACCTTTACGTTACGGCTCCAAGAATCCATTTTTTCAACTCCAGAACGGCAGAATAACTGAAAATTCCACCCCTCTAAATAAACACCTTCAATGACCTTGTCTTTTGTTCGTAACTCGTTCCCCCTTCAGTCAGGAGAAACTTGAAGGAAGGGCTGCAGGCAGGGGCGGCATTTCATTTGGGGGTGCGAGATTTGTATGTATAAAAATCCACAATATGGAATAAATAAAATGTTTGTTAATGGGGGGGGGGGGGATCAAAAAATTGAATTGATGTTGAGAAACATAATAAGTTTTAATATAATTTTTGTACTTAATTATGTTAACATAGTTGATGTTAACATAATTTTTAGGAATGCAAATATCTATATTTATTTACTTTTTATTGAAGTTTTAAACGCTGGTTCTTAGAGTCTGAAAGAAGAGAAAATTTTGTTACAATATCATCATAATCCAGTGCTACATCTTGTGCTATAGCTGAAACAACTAAAGATGAAAGTCTTTCTTGTCCCATTGTACTGCGAAAATAATTTTTCAGTCTCCTGAGACAGAAAAACGATCTTTCACAACTGGCTGAGCTGATTGGCACAGTCAAAAACAATTTGACTAATAATGTTATGACAGGAAACACATTTTTTAAATTCCGTTCCTTAAAATAATCCAGGCGACTTTTAAAATTGGGATGGTCTATGTTTTCATTTTTCACCATTGAATAAAACAGTCGCAATTCACATAGCAATTCCTCTTTTTGGAAGTTATATACTTTGCATATGGTTAAAACATTTTCTTTTTCGACATCTGATCCGGATAATACTGAACTAAGGGCAAACAAAACAGATATATTAATATAACAGATATATCTCATTAAATCTTGTCTCAATTTCATTAGATACTGAATCTATAATTTCATATTGAATATTGATTCTGTGATATAATTTAACATCATCATGGGGATTTTTTTTCACCGTCTCCGAATTTGCTTGGAACTTTTTTACGCCTTTTCAGTTTTGGTCCAGAATAAGAATTTTTTTCGCAAAGTTCTGTCACAAAACTCCACACTTGATTGAAATATGCATTAGTGCGAAAAGAACTAACAGTTTCAATAGTAGCTTTAGCCAAAGCTTGCACAGTCTGAAAATTAAGATCAGATGACTGAAGATGCTTTGAGAGAGTATTGCATTGATCAAAAACACTGCGCAATACAAACAAAGTGAACAAAAATTCGAAAGATGTCATGCATGTCAAAAGGGCTTCGGCTCTTCCACCATTGAGAGAATCGTTTTCAGATAATTCTTCCAATGTTAAAATCACCGTTTCAAAATTATCAAGTAGTGCTTTTATGGCTTTAACTCTTGAAGACCACCTCGTATCGCTTAGTGATTGTAGAGTTGAAGAGCCTCCAGAAAAAGTATTTGTTGATGAGCGAATCTTTTCGAAAATAGCATGTCTTGTATATGATGTTTCTATGAAAGAATATAATGCATTGAGCTGCTAGAATGCATTTCTAGCAGAAGGAATGGATGAGCATGCGCTAACTACACATAAATTTAATATATGCGCATAACAATGGATATAAATTGCCAATGAATTTTCCTGTAAAAATCGTGCAGCCACACCACTGTACGGACCTCTCATATTGCTTGCACCATCATAACATTGAGCTCGTAATTCTGAAATATTTAGCCCTAATGAGGAAATTACTTCTTTAATTAAATTGAACAATGGCTCTCCATCAGTTTTTTCTGTTCTGAAAAGGCCGGCAAATGATTCGTGTATTTCTAGGTCATCATCCACATATCGAAAAACTACAGCCACTTGTTCATGCCTGGAAATGTCTTGAGTTTCATCTACTATTATAGAATAATAGCATGCTTCTTTTATTTTATTTTGAATATGGTTACTGATTTACGATTTGCATAAATTAAGAATATGATTCTGGTGGTCTTTGTGAACATAAGTAAAAGATTTTTTCTTTATTTTTAAATATTCTTTCAATTAAAGAACAATCTTTAGCTCTTAATTTCATCAATTCTAAAAAATTTCCTCTATTATTTGAAGTTATTTTTTCATTGTGTCCTCTCAAACCAACACCTTGTCGTGCACAAAAAACAACAGTTTCACACACCTTTTCCATATAACACTGCGATTTTCTTCAACTTCTTTTGAATACTGTTTATCAAGTTTGGCACAGACTGAACCTGAAGACAGGGTTTCGATAAAATTTAAAAGACAGCTTTCTGCTTTTTCGTGAGAAGAACATGAATCATGGGCCTTGAATTTTTGAACTGCTTTTGACCAGTTACTAAAGCCATCAAGATTAAAAGATGATTCAGTGTATCGTTTATTAGCTTCTGAAAATGCTCTACATGAAAAACAAAACTATGTATTCGTAGAAGGACTGTATTCTAGCCATTTATATACATTATACCACTCTTTTCTAAACTTGCGACCTCTTTTATCAGTTGGGAAGAGAGAAAGTTCAGGCTGATATGGACCTAAAGTTATGTTTTCTTTGGCGCTTTGAGGACCGTTAGCAGGATCTCTTTCATGAAGCAAATTTGTCGCACTTCCTTTACTTTCTGTTTTACTTTCTGTTTTACTTTCTGTTTCAATCGGACTTTCTGATAGCACAATTCCGAATGCATCTGTACTTCCAATTTCTGCTTCATAAACAGCATTATCTTCCTCAAGATTTTCATCGGGAGGCACATTTTCATCTAATTTTGGACATTTTATGAAAAATTCACTAATGTCTATTCAAGCGACGCTTTTTCGAACTCATAACTGTCCTCAAATATGTGCTACTGCCCTAATCGTGTTTTTTCCTTCAACGCAAACACAAAGCCACCATCAGTCTTGAGGAGCAAGTAGCCAATAAGAATGCTTTGCTGGCGCCAACAATGAACAAAACATACGAGCCAAAGAGAATCTATTGTGTGAGTGAGCAATAAAAGCTTGTTATATGACTGATTTAGAACCTCCTGGAGATACAGTCCATAGTGGCTAGGGGCTCCATCAAACGTGTTCACACACAACGAGAGAGATTTAGAATGTATCCTCAGTTCGTCAATGCTAAATAATGTTGTAGCGCCTCCTCGTCTAAGACCCCCCAACTTGTTTATCTCTTTCGTTTACAGCGTGGGAACCGAAGGGCTTCAAAGAATTCGGACACTTGAAATTTTCAAGTGAAAAAGATAACATCACCCCAATCTTTTCAAGTTGAAAAGGATTCGTTCCAGCCGGAAGTGGAAAGCTTCACTGTTAAGGTCGGCTCTTTTGAAGCTCCATAGCGTGAGAAAACTGACCAGTGGACAATTAATAAAAAAAGGGAGAAGCTGATAAACGACGAGAAAAAATTTGGGGGCACGGCCGCACCCCCTCACGCCCCCTATTTGCCGCCCCTGGCTGCAGGCATTCTTCAAGGCACTCAACTGGGTACAATAGACTCTCTCCTCCCTCCTTTCACAGAAAAATGGGGGTGAAAAAGACTGGTACAGCAGTTGAACCAGCGCTGTTCTAGAAGAAGAGATTTTCAGTGGTACAACTGTTGTACCGCCAACAGTTAACGCCGTAAGGAAAAGGTTAAAAATCATGGTTACCCTAGTTGTGAGCTTAATTTTCTTCTACTGAGTAGGTACAGAATCTTGCAACTAGAAAGTTTTTACTGGCTAGTATTTGTCTCCATGAAATTTTAACAGTCAGTTTTAAAGTCCTTTAATTTGATTGCTTTCGGATTCATAATGCTTTTCTTCCTGAATTATGTCAGCAAATTTCCTGCTGACATCCAATTTTTTCCTTTCCAAGAAGGACTGCTTTATTTCATTTACATATCTCTCCCCCTTTTTTAAGATTTTACATAGTTGAAAAGTGTTTATGACTTTGTTCATTCTGTCTGTCTGTCTGTCCGTTAACACGATAACTGCCGTAAAAATGACTTTATCAAAATGAAATTTTAGTATGTTGTTCAGACGGTCTGTGGGACCTATGGGAATATAAATGAATAATATCACCCAATTAGTTTTGGATTGAACCCGGGTTGAAAAAATGAAATACATTGAACCCTAAGGGACCTAATTTTTCAGACATTTTTTAAATGAATTTAAAATTCACAAATTGTTTTGAACATTTTAGGAAATATTCAAATTATCCCATAAAATATATAAAAAAAAATTTCAGCAAAATATATTCAGTAGTTTTTTAAATAAAAATTAAAATAATAATTACACCCTTTATATGAGGAGACCCACTTGAAAATAAAATATGGCATCCATCTTGTGTCAAAATCGTGATTTTTAAAGTTCTTTTCAATTCATATTTAGTGTTGTATCCATCCAAAAACTTCTTTAGTTTTGCTTAAATTCTGTGCATCTACATACTGAAACAACAATGCAATTACAATATATTTGAGTTTAAATGATCATCAAACTTTGATTATTTCTACAACGAAGCCTAGTTTTCACTTCTAGAAAACGTAAACACTAAAAGATATAGAATGAGTTGTATAAAAATTTCTGCATTTCTTTAATGCCAAATTATTTAGCTCATGGAGTCTGCAATATAGCTGATATGAATGAAACATTCATGGATTTTACACAGAGAACCAGGCGATATTTTCGATGATGTTTTAAGCAGAGTTAAATTACTTGTACCTCCATGGTTTTTAAATAAAATAAATTATTATAGTATTGTGATGAATGAAACCTTGCTTTTATAGAGAGAGCCAGGCAATTTATATTATGTCATTTGAATAGAGTTCATTTGTTTTCGATGAAGTTTTCAAATATAATAAATTATTGTAGTATTATGATAATTTTAAAAATATTACCGAGGAATGTATCGCATTTTAGAGATGTTTAAACCAGGCAATTTATATTTCAATGCCTTCATTTGAATGAAGTGCATTTTTTTCGATGAAGTTTTAAGTTTTCAAATATAATAAATTAATGTAATATTGTGATAATTTTAAAAATATTACTGAGGAATGTATCGCATTTTAGAGATGTTTATATAAAATTGCATTGAAGTTGGAAAGTGTTTCATAATCAATGCTTTATGCATAATTGATCTTTCTTGTTTGCTTCTGAAACCAGTTGATATCTATATATTTTATACTGTTTTGCTAATGAAGTGTTTTATTTACACTCCTTTTCACTATGCATTTTTATACATATATACATATTTATATGTATATTTATACATATATATTATATATATTTATATATACATATGTATATATATATATGTGTGTATTGTAGAGAATGTAACAGTGTCATTTCAGTAGATTCATGGCAATACCATGAGCATTTTATATAGATTAAATTATGTTGTAGCCACTAGCCAGCTGGCTAATAGCTTTCAAATGTGATTAGTAATTTTCTGTCATTAACCCTAGTAGTGCCAAAGAGTCGTCAATAAAATTGATTGCTCCTGGATAAATGAGTGAAAAATAGAATAAAAGTATTGCCCAAATATTTTTATGTTAATGTAATATTTTTATGTTATGTAAATATTTTTATGTTATTTTTTTTTTTATGTTAATGTTCACAAAACATCAACTTTAACAGTTATTGAAAATTATCAAATTATTTCGATGTTGAATATTTTTTTTTATTTATTTTATTTAGTGAGTACAGAATTTTGCAACTAGAAAGTTTTTACTGTCTAGTACTTGTCCCCATAAAATTTTAACAGTCAGTTTTAAAGTCTTATGAATTATGTCAGCAAATTTCCTATTGACATCCAATTTCCTGTACTCACTAAATAAAATTTGAAATACCCAGGCATACTGTGCAAGTAAAATTCAATTTATGCATCCAATTTTCTGCAAGGAGCAGCACACAATAATACACTTAACTTTTTAAAACTCATCAAAATGTGCTGGAAATTCTGGTTTGTTGAAGTCAAAATTTCTTAGCAAGGTGTAAAATGGCACAATTTTTACTTAGCAACTGAAACATCTGCTATAAAACATCTGCTTGCAATTTTTCAGTCATGATTATCTGTGTAAAATTCATTAAAATCATGCTGGATACTGATACAAAAATTTCTGAAACAGAAAAATGTCTTGACACTTTGGTGATATTTGCATCGGTACTGATGAAAATAATTGCCAATTTTACTACACTATAATGCAATCTAGAAGGCAATTTTATGCATCCATTTCCATCCATTTTTTGTAGCAAATTATTGTAATTAGTAAAAGTAGAACTTTTATTTCTTCTTAGTAATATTTTATTATCAATAAATATTTTAGTGAAATATCGATTATTTGGTATTGCACATATATTCCAACTTGTGCATAAATGCAATAATACTAATGAAATAGAAGTACCATTTTCCATTCATCTCAAACCTATTATATTTTTGCATTATGTATAAAAATGATAAACTAATGTTCTTTAAAAATTACGATTGCTTAATTCAGTTCATATACTTGGCAACAAAGAGATGACAAAAGTGTCTATTTCCATCCATGTTTTGTTTCATACTAATGCAATTTAAAGAAGTAAAACCTTCATTTCTTCATATTATGTTTTATTATTAAGATATCTTTATAATAAAACATAATATAAGTATATAATAATATAAGTTTTATATAAGTATCTTTGGAAAATATTAATCAAGCTTAAAAAGCTACTGTAGTTTCATTGAATTATGCTGTAACCCCATCTGGTTAAAATACTTAGTAGAACTTTGTAAATATTTATAAATATAACATTATGATGCAGACATTGCAGTAGGTAGTGCAGCATTAAAAATTGTTTGAAATAACCAGAAAAGTTATCTTTTTATGCATATGTTAAAAAGTATTTCATAATTTGTAGTGACTATATTGCTCGTAAATTTCCATTAAAAAGTGAATTTTGAGATCTTACACAAGTTGCAGGCATTGTCAATGTAGAAAAGAACAAGAAAGATCAATCATGCATAAAGCATTGACTATGAAACACTTTCCAACTCTAATTTTATTTAAACATCTCTAAAATGCAATACATTAAGCTGTAATATTTTTTAAATTATCACAATACTGCAATAATTAATTATATTTGAAAATTTAAAACTTTATCGAAAAAAATGAACTTGATTCAAATGACGTCATCAAAATATAAATCGCCTGGCTCTTTGCTGTTGTTGTTGAGACCCAGACCGTCCGACCTACCAGAAAGGTGTAAGGTAACTGTTTGGACAGCCGGGAAGTGCTACCCAATTTAGACCGGAACCCAGTGGGGGAGGCATCCACAGGGACCGTACCCTCCTTCCCCTACCACCAACCTCTCAGAAGGACTTACGGACCCACATGTTTAACGTGATCGTACTCCGCGTGAACACGGCGGCAGTTATGGCTGTGGCTGGAATCGAACCCGGGCCTACCGAGTGCAACTCCAGCACGCTAACCAATGGGCTACCGCGCCCGCCTGGCTCTTTGCGTAAAAGCAGTACATATTTCATTCATACATTTTTATTTCATTCATCACAGTACTACAATTACTTATTCTATTTAAAAATTTAAAACCATGGAGGTAAAAGAAATTTAACTCTATGCATAAAACTTCATCAGAAAAGTCTGCCATTAAATCTTCTGCTTCTCTGTGTAGAATCAATGAATGTTTCATTCATATCATCTATATTGCAGACTCCAGAGCAAAATAATTTTGCATTAAAGAAATTCAGCAATTCTTATACAACTCATTTTACAGCCTAATATTTTTACATTCTCCATAAGTGAAAATTAGATTTCGTTGTAAAAATAATCAAAATTTAATGATCATTTAAATTCAAATATATTGTAATTGTGTTATTTCAGAATACAGATGCACAGAAATTAGGCAAAAATAAAGTGGTTTTAGGACGGATACAATAGTAAATATAAATTAAAAAGCACTTTCAAAATCACAATTTTGACCCAAGATGAATGGCATTGATCATTTAAACTCAAATATATTGTAATTGCACTGTTTCAGAATGCAGATGCACAGAAATTAAGCAAAAATAAAGCAGTTTTAGACTGGATGCAACACTAAATATAAATTAAAAAGAATTTTAAAAATCACGATTTTGACACAAGATGGATGCCTTGGATGGGTGACCACCTGGGAACACCGTGTGCTGTTGGCACATTTCGGGCACGGTAGACCGGTGGTTTGCGCGCTGGATTTGCATGCTGCCACAACTGTTGCCGTGTTCATGCGGTGTACGATCACGTTAAACATGTGGGTCTGTAAGTCCTTCCGAGAGGTTGGTGGTAGGGGAAGGAGGGTACGGTCTCTATGGATGCCTCCCCCACTGGGTTCCGGTCTAAATTGGGTGGCACTTCCCAGCCGTCCAAACAGTTACCTTACACCTTTCTGGTAGGTCGGACAGTCTGGGTCTCAATAACAACAACAAGATGGATGCCATATTTTATTTTGAAATTGGTCACTTGATCTCTTCATATAATGGTTTATTTAAAAAACTACTGAATATATTTTTCTGAAATTTTTTTATATATTTTATGGGATTATTTAAATATTTTCTAAAACTTTCGAAGCAATTTGTGAATTTTAAATTTGCTTAAAAAATGTTTGAAAAATTAGGTCCCATAGGGTTCAATGTATTTTATTTTTTCAGTCCAGATTCAATCCAAAACTAATTGGGTGATATTATTCATTTATATTCCAATAGGTCCCACAGACTGTCTGAACAACATACTAAAATTTCATTTTGATTAAATCATTTTTACGGCAGTTATCGTGCTAATGGACAGACAGACAGACAGACAGAATGAACAAAGTCATAAACACTTTTCAAATATGTTGTAAAGTGTTGAAAAATGATATCCTGTACATTTAAAAAGAAAAGAATTCTCATAATTTTTACCATTCAAGGGTAATGTTGAGAAGGAAAAAGTCAAACCTCAGTCTAAATTTTGTGAATTTCTGGTAGATAAGTTCCCAGAAGATATTAAAAGAAAAAAACTGAATAGATTATCAATAGGCATTAGACGGCAATATAAAGACTGCTGATGGTTCACAGAAATACAAAAGACTGTCCACTGTGATGTTATCTTTTTTGACCTGACAATTCCGCATCACCTTTCTAAAAGCATAGTGTCAGTATATCAGAGCACCAAATACAACCCCGAGGGCTGAAGAAATTCATACTAATTCAACCATGCTGAATCCGAATCTAAAATGCGGTTTTCATTTGGATCTGGAGAAATAGAATCTCAAAGTTTGGCCTTTTTTTTTTTTGTGTGTTTACAATCTCAGGCTGTAGGTGTTGCTACAACATGATGCAGTTGCATAGTTATGAAATTTTAATGCCTGAAGGGAAAAGTGTATTCACCCTATGGGGTTAGAGATGAAACCACCTCCATGATTCAACTAAATAGGAAAATTAATATTGAAAAGTCATCCCAATTTAAAAATCCAGAATATGAATATTTAAACTATGGAGTTTGAGAGACATCTTCAAATTCATATTTTAAACAATGCAATTAATACAAACTTTGTTTATAAAGCGATTGGTTGGAGCTGAATTGTATGACCCATAAAGTTGGAGGGTCTAGGGAAGTGTAAAGTCATTGCATTATGTTAGGGGTTGGTATAGGGTGTATGTTTTGATAGAGAGCCACATAAAGAATAGTATTATTGAACAGGAGGGGTGTGTGGCTTTCTTGTGTCTGTAGCTTTCTTGTGTCGTGGCCTCAGGTGGAGGAGTCCAGATATTAAGGTTTCTGTTTCACATGTATGGCTGTGGTGTACTTGGACAGGCATAGCCCACGAATCATGCGGATTTTGCTGGTAGCAATACAAAATGAGAAAGAATCTCAACAAGAACACAAATTTGTAACACACTTGCAGACTCAAAGTAACCAGAAAAGTTCATATTATGAAGAAAAAAAATTGATAAATATTTTTAAAAGAAGCTAAATCCACAACAGATACTCATTTGAAAAAATGCAATAATTTTGAAGTAGTTGAATTGCAAAATTATAGTATTGTTGTTGAAAAATAATAAATTACTTGTAACATCTATGTTTAACATTTGTATTGACATTTATAAAAAATAATGACATTAATTTGTAAATTGTACTTATTTTTAGAAAAATTGTACTACTTTTGAAATTGGAATGTTGGCAGCTCTGAGTTTACATTAATGCTTTTGTAATATAATTTTTAAGTTTGCATCTAAAAAAAAAAATGTGCACCAAATTTGGCACAGGTGCATCTGCTAAAAAAATCTAATTCAAATCCTGAAATATAACTTTTACAACTTATATTATTGTATTTAAGCGATAGTAATTTGCAAATCAGTTGCTAGGAATGAGTTCAGATTGGCCAGTAAAAATATGGAGTCTACTAGCCAATGGCTACTAAACTCCAAAATCATAATGTGAGCTATATTTTATAATGTAATTAAAATTTCTTCTCTCAAACACTGCAGTTCTTTAATTAATTATTTTCTAATATTATCCTGTTTTTATTTGTATCTTTAAACTTTATTTATATTTGTAGTTAAATGCTATCTTTTACGCTGTTTTATTTAGGTTGGTTTCTCAGTTTGGGTCAAATCTTGAAATGAATTTCTGACCCACTTCTACTGAGCCAATTTTCTTGAAATGTTACACACATACATATTTTTTCTCACGGCCACACATTTAATTGCCGTAAACCCTAGGGTTGGCTGTGTGGTCTGGGCCTTCTACACATACATATTTGCGATGATAATACAACATTTCATCAAATTTGAGTTGATCTCCTCCCTGAATTCTGACCCGCCCTCCCAGAATCATGCCCATATTAGCCTGTAAAAATCCCATTGTTGTAAGATAGTTTTAAAATTCGTCTCTTTTATTAAACATATAAAAATACTTTATTTTTACAGAAATTAATTCGTCACTTACGAATTCACTGCCATAGTTTCATGTGTGCTACCAGCATGTCTGCACCTGTAGTTGAACAAATATATAGAACAATGAAAACTATTATGGGTCAAGATGGAACTAATGAAGGTAAGCTTATGTATAAAAATATTTATTAGGGCAGTTCATTTCTTGTTAAATCACACCTACTCTGAAAACAAGTACAATATACAATATATGCAAAGAACTTTAGAAAGTAAACTCGCAGTTAAGTACCAGAAAATATAATGATTAATAATTTTGTTTTTAAAGTAGTAATATTTTATATACATACATATACATGTGTGTAATCTTCCGTTTTTGTGCTAAAAGTTGCTTTCATTTAAATTGAAATTTTTTTGTAATTTTGCTAAAATTGGGCTGTACAGGGTATCCCAAAAAGATTGAAGCACACTTTAGTTCTTTACCTATCAGAGATAAGTAGATAATGTAAATTTCAAAAATGTTGAAAGTAAGGTAGAAAATAAGACTATGTTAATGAAATAGGCCTCCCATTAATTTTCAGAAAGTTACACTTATACGACCCCCTTAGACAAATTTGGTCAATCAGAAAATTTTTATTTTTAATGCAACAAGATCACTAAAAAAACCCACATATCTGTATCTTTAAAATTGAGCAAGTTATATTTAATTGAACATTGTGAATGGGGACCGTGTATCAAATTAGAAATGTAAATTTGTGACATATCACAAAAAAGATAAAACTGGGTGATAATACATAGAAGACATTTTTGTGGGTTCCGCATAGGCTCACGATGCAATCACGGATTCTTAAGTACTTTTCAATAATTAAGTACTTTTAAGTACTTTTTTTTTAATCTAAACAATTTCCATCGTCAATTTGTTTATGATCCCTATTTTCACTGATGAAACAGCCTTTCACATAGTACGGAAAAGTGGCATAAGTCAGATTTTTTTCCTTTATAATAATTCAGTTGATTTTAAAGATACAGATATGCTTTTTTTTTTTTTAATGATCTTGTTGCATTAAAAATAAAAATTTTCTGATTGACCCAATTTGTATAAGGGGGTCGTATAAAAATTTAAAAAGTGTAACTTTTTGAAAATTAATGGGAGGACTATTTCATTAAAGTAGTCTTATTTCCTACCTTACTTTCAACATTTTTGCAATTTACATTGCCCACTTATCTCCAACAGGTAAAGATTTAAAGTGCATTTCAATCTTTTCGGACACCCTGTATAGTCTTCAAACATTTAATTGTATCGGTATTAAAAATTGCAATAGAATTATATATTCTAAAGAAGTTGCAATTCATTATTTTTAAATTATTTTTTTAACTACACTATAAATCATACTTTATTTGACACTGTTGCAAAATTTATAAAGTGTGAAAATTAGCATCCCCCCCCCCCCCCATAAAAACAATCAGAAGATAAATATTTGATATAATGTCCCTGCAGCTGAGGTCCCTTCAAGGTTACTATAATGTGGGTCTACTGTAACAGCATTCTTAATTTCAGATCACTATGCTAAAAGAATATTTCTCCTCCAACCGCTTGTTTCATTTTTCCTAGAATTTTTTCCCGATGTATTTTGCTGAACATAGATGCTAAGAATAGGAATGTTTGTATCTTTTTTTTTTAAATCGCTAAAATAATTAGAAGTATTTCTAATATTTTTGTAAAATGGATGCATATTAAAAATACTTCTATCTTACCTATTTTTAGAAAAGCATAAAATTCCCTCCTTCCAGAATGTATACTTGGAAACAAACAGTGGAACAAGCTAGAGATTGGGGCTGTGTTCCATGGGCTAACATGGTAAAAATAAAACAAGCAGTTGGAGGGAGAATATATTCTAAGTTACTTTAGTCTTTAATTTATTCATCAGTGTTTTTGCAGTAATTTTGGCACATGTTTCTTAAAGTTAGTGGATGATGTTATTCATGTATCTTCTGAAACCAGCTATTTCCCTTTTTATTTTATCAAATAGCACTTAAGTTTGTAGTTTTAATCACCAAGAAAGTTTTTCGAATCTTTCTACTGTTCGTTCCCCTTCCTCATAGGCTTTTCCTTTCATTTTATTTTGTTATTTTCGTTTAGCAATGGTTTCTTTCCTAGGTCAGATGATATAACTGTTTATTTACATGCATATTTTTGTTTTTGTGGATGCTGGTACTCTGTCTTTTTATCCCAAAGAAGAAAGCTATTTTTTGTCTCTGAAACTGATTGATACTTTAAAAAAAATGTTTATGTCACTAACAATATATATATATATATTTATTATTATTATTATTATTATTATTGTTATTTGTGCATAACAAAGATTTAGACACTTAGAAATAAACTATGGTTATAACTTGTTTTTTAATTAAAAATTTTGAACATATACATAATTTTTACTTTCTCATATTACAGAATATAGTGAGAAAGTATTGTTTCGACAAAAAATTTTTTGGAAGGGAGATTTTGATGCCATTGTATGTTTTAGGCTCTCTTGAACTCATTTTGAATATTTTTAGAGTGTTGTCTGTCTGTCTGTGGTTGATTTCTTGCATACACGATAGCTGCCACAAATATTAATGGATTTTTGCAAAATTTTATATCTGATTTTGCTAACAAAAAATCTAGAACTCGATATAATTTTTTGAAATTTGAGTAAGATCTTTGAAATTTATTAAAAATTTTATATTTTTTTAACATGGCAGCACAGGATAAAATTTAACATATTCATGCATAAAATGGGTTATTTATGGCTCAATGATCATGAAATTTAACAGTTTCAGTCATTGTAGTGAAAAATAGCTGCGATACAGTATTTGTGTTTATGATATCAATAGCTCCCTCAGCGGGAGTTATCCCCCCCCTAGTGATGCATTGTCAAACTTGATATCAATCAAAGTATTTTTTTGAATCCCTTTAAAATGAGGAGTAACATGTTATAATTGTGATCATTTGGACCAACAATAATCAAGAAAGGTATATTGAGAAAGTGTATATTGTGAGCACAATATGTCCCCAGAGCTGGTGCATTGTTAAACTTAGTATCAATCAAAAAAAAATTTTCAAGCCCATTAAAATGAAGGATAGCATGCTATTATTATAATCATTTGGACTAACACTACAGATTTTTCAAAAATTTTCTTGCAAAATTTGCAAAGCATAAAACGAAATCAGAAGCTACTTATAAATGGATTCTGGTATGAGAAAGTCGAGTTGAGCTGCACTCCAGTTAATTTTGCTGTTTTACCCATTTCCAACACTTTTGGAAAGGTATTCATTTGTGTGTGTATATGTGTATATCTGTGAGGTTTGAACACAATAAATCAGTAAATGCACTTCCTGTTATTAAATTTTAAATGTAGATACATTATGTAAGAAACTTGAACTCGAACTTATTTTTAGTAATTTCTATAATTAAAACTTGAATGATTAGAATTTCAATATTTTCAAAACATTATTTTTAATGGAAAAAAAAATTATAATTCCCGGAACAAATGAAACTTAACACTGTTGAATATGAACGTATGAAAGTCACATACAGGGTTTGCACGGTCTTTAAAAACTCCTCTAATATTCCTTAAATTCACATTTCGTTTTTAAGGACCCTTAAAACTCCTTAATTTTGCCAAATTCTCCTTAAAAACTATTTAAAATTTTTGCTGTTCCAATTCCAAAATGGAAAAGGGAACCAGAGAAGCGACTGGCAGTTCAAAATCGGTACTGTGAGGAATATTACCAAAATAGAGATTATGCTTGTTTTGTTTGTTTTTTAATTTTTTTTGCCCCCAAATCCGAACTTCATTAACAGGATCAAAAGTCGAAAAAGAAGATGCAAAATAACCCTTTCACTTCTCATGGAAAAAAATAATAATAAAGTAGAAAAACATGCATTTCCCTTTCTACCTGATAAATTTCTTAAGTTTCACTTTCTTTACAAAGGCAAAATTTTGCTATATTATTCATTGTTTTGTGTCTATTTGCATGTAAAAAGTTCTAAAAATTTGAACTGTTTAGCAATTTTTGCTCTGAAACCAATATTTCCAAATATAATTATTGGGACTAGGATTCCATAACGTTGTTCCTCATTAGCGAGAAATATGTTTTACCCAAGTATTTACTGTTTACCTTGAATCATTGAAGTCAAAACAGGGAAGGGTAGCCAGTGTAAGTTAAATCTTTGGTTCTTGATATCTGTTAAGAATGAATGGGATTAAAGGGGTCAAGCATCTTAATAAAATTGAAATATATAAATATTTTTCGAATATAATGTTTATTTTTAAACATTTGCCTGATATCGTTTAAATATTAATATACAACTCAATTTTCAACCGCTATCTCTTTTCATCTAGTTCAATTTTTCTCTAAGCATGTCAGACTCAATAAAAAAATGGATTCATAAACAAGTCTAACTTTACAGATAAATATTTGTTTCACAAAAGATCTAATGTGGGCAGCTCATGACTTTCTCTCCAAACTCAAATATATAAGCCTTCAGGGTATTCATATATGCACAAATTACCCCAATATTTTTAAAGTGACACACTTCAAATATGATCATCAGGGGCACCAATATAAACAAATAAATATTTTACTACACGAAATAATTTTTTGTGTAAAGGTGGGATTATGCAATTCATTTTGTATCATGATGCATTACTGAGGGTCCGCAAGCATTTTTTTCTATCCATCTCCATCCTTTAATTATTGCACAGTAGGCAGACTAAACTTGCTTATTTTCATATTTTAATTAATTTTAATAACTAAATATTATAATTAATAATTAACTAATTATGAGAGTTAATAATGTTGAAAATAAGGTGATTCTTATAGTTAACATTCTTATGCAATGCTTCGAATCTCACAGCTTTTTCTTTTAATATTTTAGGTTTTCGAATGATTAATTATGCTGAGTATATTTTAAAACTAGCCATTTGACTCTCGCTTTGCTCATTCTTAATGACTAGTGGCCACTAAATATGACATCTACACAATTAAAGTTCAGAATATCAAAAACTGTTTCAATTTTAAACAACAAAAGAAAAAAATATATGAATTTGCACACATTTTGAGAACTGAAATGATGCAAGTATTTTAAAAATCCCTTTATATCGTCACACCTAATTGAAATTTTTGATTTTTTCATGAATCTGGAAGTTGAGATGGATCGAATGAGATCAAAATCAAGATTCTTGCTCGAATGAAAATACTTGATCATTTCGAAAAGTTGTTTTGAATTGCTTAATTATTTCTTTGCATCATCACCTCTAATTTGAATTGAAATTTTAGACTTTTCTGTTGACTTAGAAGATGATGACAAACCCAAAATTCTAACTAAAGTAGAAGCGCTCGATAATTAGGCATATAGCTTTGAGTTTTTCTGTTATTCCATTACACCGCCACCCCTAATATAATTTTAGATTTATCCTTTAGTCTTAGACGGATTTGAATAACACCTTCTAGCTACAGTGGAAGTACTTAATTTTGATACATCATGCACTCACTCAGTCAGTCAGTTCAGTGCATATTGTAGATATATTTTGTAATTGATAATATGTTTATAAATAAAAAAGTAAAAATTAATTAATAAAAATTTTGTGAGCATTTGTTTATTTTTGTGCAAAATTGTTATATATATAAATTTGTAATAAAAAAAAACTTTGAATGAATTTCTACTGCTACAAATCATTCGAATTGTGCATTGGTCTGCTATCAAAATGACACTAAACTTAGATTTACCTGCTACAAAACGGATATGAATCTTGATTTTACTTGATACTTATTTATGTTATTAACATATATCATTTGATTGTATATTGAAATTATTTAAAGAAATTTGTAATTTAAGCAGCTGCACAGGTGTTCATTATTTTTTGGAGCATATTTTACTTTGGAAAATAATGCTGATATAAAGTAGAGTATTTGAGCTTGTAATCTCAAAAAAAAAAAAAAATCATCTAAATCTCATCCTTAAAAATTTTTTGATATGCTTCTAAAAATTCCCTAATTCTTGTTTTCAAAATTGAGTACGAACCCTGATTTAGATTCGCTCTCCAGATATCTATTTAAAAATTACAATGGTTGATGCAAGTGGGTCACAAAATCAATTTGTAATGTGGAGATAGATTTATTGATCTGTCAAAGTGAGGGGTTATGAGAAAATTTTGAGAACCACTGTGCCTAGGTAATTAAAGTACTCATTTTGTTTGATTGAAGGTATGAACAGAATTGTCCAACTGAAAAGAAATACCCAGTACTTCCGGAGGAAGCTAAAGCAGAAGGGATTCATTATTTATGGAAATGAAGATTCTCCTATTGTACCTCTGATGTTGTATTTCCCATCCAAAATTACGTATGTTTTTAATTTTATTTTCAAATATTATCCTTCATATTAATCAAAGTTTTTAGTTATTGGTTTCTTATTAAAGAAGACTGGTGTGGGCAGCACATGATTTTTCCAACTGTCATGAATTGGTATTTTCCATTCTTCCATTATTTATATTCATTAAAAAAGTAATAGGTTATGGTTTATGAGAAAATGGTCAAGTTGTCGGGAATTTTACTTCTAAAAGAAAACATTGTTTATAACCATTATCCCGACAACTGTGCCCTTTTTAATTTTCATGCTTCTTAAATACGGGATACATTTTCTTTGAGCTTTGCATGTTGCTAATTCCGAATTTTTTCTTTTTAAACCATGGTTTAAACTTTGATTTACTTTTAACCATAAAAATGGTTTAAAGAAACCCATTCTTTAAACCAAAGTTTGAACCAATAGAGTTAACCAGCCATCTTTTGTATCAACCCCAAACTTTCAACCTGGTTTTCTCTGTTTTAATGGTCTAACTGATTAATAATTCAAATTTTGTATGATAAGTTGAAAAGCTATACTTAACAAGGCCCTAAATTGAACTTTGAAATTTCCGACAAATGGACCCTCTTCCTATAAACCATCACTTGCATTTCATAGCTTTTAACTCTTCGAAGTTTTCAGAAAGACTTTTAACAGTTTCTCCCAATCTCTTATGAAATAACTAGAAAATGTACCTGGGATTGCATGGGATTTATGTTGCAAACCTCTGATTGAAATTACATGGGGACAGATACATCAAAATTTCAGAAACCAAACAACACTTTTACTATATGCATGTTTAGAGCAAAAAATAAATAACTTGATGTGCAGCCATAATGCAGCCTAAATAAGCATGTGGAGTGTATGCAATTCGGGTACACAGCCTTTGTTAGCTCAAGCTAAAATGTATAGTCTTTAAAACTAAGCTCTACTGTAATTAGAAGTTAAGATTCAAAATTATCAAACTAATATATATTTTATGTGGTTTTCGAAACTCCTATGATCAAGAAAACAAAATAGTGCTATAATTAATTCAGAATACAAAAAAAGAAAAATATTCTTTACCCGAGAAGTAAAATGAAAAAAAAAATAAATGCTGCCTCTGAGTTTTCATCAGGGTTTTGCCATATTTCTAACACAATATTCATAATTAAAACCAAAAGTTTAGGCAAAATATCATATTTGCTTTTTTATGGCAAAATATATATATATATATTTTTTTTTTCCCAAGTTATTAAAAAAAAAAAGCCTTTTTAAGAGTTTTCCTTGCATTTTATTGAAACATGATGCAAAACCTTTTCCCCCCACTTTTGGAGACATTGTTATGAGATGAGCAACATGAGGATATTAAAGCAGTTATTTACTATTGCTTAAATTTTAATAAAATATCTGAAATTGTTAATATTTTTTCTGATAAAAAAAAGCTGTATCTGTGTAAAATGTCAAACTAGTGCTTGGCAGCTCCAAAGTATGAAATGAACTGACTTTATTTCAATATGTTTTTAAGAAATTTCCCAAACCAATTGAATTGCTTGAAAAAGAAATATTCTGTTACTGGCATAAATACAAATTGTAACTGCTATTGTTAAAGACTAATTATATTCCTGGTACAGCAGATGATGTTATCAGGGGAAAATGTGAAGGAGTTCTTTCACAAATCAAGATTTCGAGCATATTAAGAACATGGGAAAAGTTCTTGGTGAGGATGGTTCTGTTGAACTCTCAATATCTTCTACCGTAACGAGCTGCTTTAGATATGTCCCCATAACTTCAGTTGAAGTGGTAGAATCATTTTCACTATTTAAAACAATATTAACAAATAGACAGAGTTTGCAATTTAAAAATTAAAAAAAAAATGTAGTTGTGAGATGCACAATGGGAATTGGTTATGTGAGTAATTACATTCTCACTATTTTCGTATGACTTTGCATTTCAAACATTAAAAATACATCTAGATGCTGGTCTCACAAGCAGAAATTCCTACTGATTAAATTTTTTATGATATTAGAAGATTAGAACTATTATTGGAACTGTACTTTCATTAGATTTAGTATCAGACTTTTAGAGCCCATTTTTCAGATTTTAGTACTTTTTTTAAATACCTATTTAAATCATTTTTAGTGCTTTTTTTATTACATTTTACTACCTAAACATGCGGGCTCTACTCAAAATAATAATATAATACCAAATTAAAAGAATTGGAAATCTTTTAAATTTGCAAAGTCAGAAAACCAAAAAATTAAATCTACTTCATTTGAAAACAGCATTTTTTACATTTGGACAATTATTGCATCCTCAGTAATAGGGAGCCAGAGGGGCTCCATGTGCACCCCTCCCCCCTGATGCTACAGGACCAATTTTTCTATACCTTAAGGGGGTGCTAAAAAATTTCCTGGTTGTCATCGGTGAAAAAAATTGGCTATGCTATCAAAAATAGTGGCTATTTTTAAAATTTTAAGAAATATTAAAAATACTTAATTTGCTTACTTGAGTAGTCAATTTTTATATGTATTATATGCGAATAAAACCATTTTTAAGCAGCTAAAATTAACTGTTTTTGAAATTTTTTGCAGTTTTTATTATTTTTTATAACATATTAGACATGGGACTTCTTTCAAAATAAAGTAAATATTTAACCTTTTTTATAGTAATTTTATATTAGAAATCTAGTAAATAATTATGCAGGATCACATAAATAGTAATTCCTCAAATATTCAATTGTTTTTAAATAGTTTTAAAATACTTTGTGCATTCGCACATAATTCGAAGACACTTCAAATACTGCCATCTTGAATGTCAGCAATCGATAGGTGTCCATACAAGTCCTTATCTCAGATCTCTTATGAATACATTCTATTGCGTGTCTTAAAGATTTATGATCATTTTTTAAAATGTTCCCAGAAAAAAAAAATTGCTATGCTACAAAAATGGTGTCTGTTTTGGTCGACCCACAGCAAAATATAAAAAAAATTGATTTTTCTTATATATAACACGTGAATATTCGTTTTATGCATATTTTTATGGAAGAAAATAAATTAGTCAGTTTTTAGATTGCTAGAACTGTGTATTTTGAAGAAATTCTACATTTATAGATATTTAGAAAAATAGTTAGTGTGATGGAATCACTTAACAATACATTTAACCCTTTTGCGACGGTTGACGCGCCCGTGCGTCGGCTGCGAACTTGCATTCAAGTACAACGGTCACGTATCCACATTTGGAAAAATTTACCCTAAAAGACAACAGCCACGTAAGCACGTTTTCATATGGAACGTTTTCATTTGAATTTATTTGTCTACTAGATGGCGTTAAATGCCCATGCAAACAACTCCAATGTATTTTGCAGATACTTGACCTTGGTTAGGGGTGGATCCAATAAATTATTTCTCTATCTGGAGCAGTGAAACATGTTTTTGTAATATAAACAAACGGAGCAATTCTTGCAGCATCTACAGTTTTATAATTGAGTTTCAGGTCTCATTTTGATTTTAGCTTAATGATTTCTTTGGTGAATTATAGGAATGTAAGAGAGTATTTTTTTTTTAGTTTGGGTTTTAAAGGAATGTGCAGCAGTGAAATTATTAGGTTATTTCGGATCAGAGAATGGCTGGGCCAGGACGGGTTTTTTTTCTGTGGAAAAATATACTCATATGATAAACGAACCGGGCAGTAATGAAAGTGATGCAGATAGTAAAGATTCGTGGAACTGTGGTATTTCTGAAGATGAATATGAAAATGCAAATGATTCTTCAGAATCTGAGTGTACTATTATTACAACGCCGCCAGCTTCAGTAGCTGTTTCTGTGAATTACGTTTTTGGACAGGAGATTTGGAAGATTTTAATTCTTTTGAGTTTTTTAGCATACTTGGAATCAATCACAATATTATGCCACCTAATTTAGATAAGGAAATTAATTTTTTTAGCATATTTTTCAATGATGAATAGCAGAATTCATAGTAAAAGCAACTAGCGAGTATTTTGCATTGCGATTTGTATCAAAAATATACATCAAATAGAAAATAAGTATTTCTATTATTTCTGAAAAAAGTATATTTCTGTGTTGAAGAGGTGATTTTTAGTGAATTTATTTCGAGTTAGGCTTAACTGAACAAATTAGCCGTTCTTTGGGAAAAGTTCGGAAGTGAAGAGCTCCATCCTTCAGGCCACGATAGTTTCGGAATGCTGCCGTCCCAAAAAGGTTAAAGCAAAATTAGCTAATTTCATAAATTTTACCGATTGTTTTTAAAATTTTCAAACATAGATTTAATTGTTGTTTAAGGATATTTGTTTTAATATTTTTTCTTACAGTCTATGAACAGTCATTATTTTTTACTCTGTAATAAAACTCTGTTTCTGCATGAAGTCAAGATATTTATAACCCAGAACTGAGCCCTGTTTAAAAGTAACTTTTTCTCCTTTATCATCAGACTCAGTATCAGAATTAACTTTTGTAGAATTTATTACACTATTGTAATTTATTGTAAAATTAACTGTTTGCGTCCAAAATGTAATATGGATTATTGACATTTGGGGATTAACGAGAGAGTCGACTGTACTTAATTCTTGTAATAAATCCTTCAAGTCACCCTACCTGGAAAACCTAAAATTGACAATTAAAAGTCCCTTGAAATGTCTGCGATTTAAAGTATTTTATAATGTTACATTCTTTTTATAAAGCTCTTCACATATGTTGCAATGCCAAATATATCGTGGCTTAATGCCAAATATATTGTGCTAGTCACCAGATAAGCAGAGAAACATGTAATTATTGAAAAATCAGGAAATTTTATTAGTTGTTTGGCAATTTCATTACCCTGTTAATTTTCTAGATAATCTCAAAAGATTGTTAATTAGTGCAATCTACCTAGATATCAATGATCTATTTTTACTGTTTTGTGAAAAAAATCTCTTCTTTCTCACTATTTCTTTTCACATCAATTACAACTTTGATACTTGGATTAACATATATGAAAGTAATCTAAAAATAAATGTTTCACTTATCTATATAAATAAAATTATGTATATGTGTCTCATTATCATGGGAGAACAGCTGCACCAAATTTCATAAAATTCTGTGAGTAGCCTTGGGATGGCCCCACTTGAAATTTAGTCCATGTTTCGAGTTTCTAGGACCCTGAATGTTTTAGTTTAAATTTTGGTTAAGTTGGGACTTTGGTAAAATATTAAAATACTTTTTGGAGAAAAACAATGGTTAGTTTAAGTCCATATCTATATATATAAAATTGTAAGTCTGTTTGGCAGTTCCGCATACAAAAGCAGAAGATCGATTTTTCCTCCAAAATTTGGTGGGGTTTATTCTCTACTTCACTGTGAGTAACCCCATCCACGATTTGAAACCCAGAAGCTGTTGGAAAAAATAATCAATGTTAAGCCTTCTATAAAAGCATTGTGCAGACAATTTTCTCTTTACAGAATTTTATTTAACTTCAAACATAGTATATATGTGTATTTGTCACATTTCAAATCTTTGAGGTCCTAACTAACCAGCTACCACTGATTGTAGCTACATAAAATTTGGCATGTACACCTGTTCCCCGATTTACACGGAAGATAGGTTCTGCACAAAACCGTGTAAATTGAAATCTTGGATTTTGCTAAGTAAAATCCTGTAAAATGAAAATAACCCCAAAATATGTATGATTCAGTCATTTACACTGCTGGCCATCCAAAATACAACACCATGAAAGACAAGAGATATCAAAGCTAAATTTATTGGACAAAGAACATAAAGTACAAGGATGAATTGATTGAAATACAGCCCCGTTCGACTTGCGGAATACGAAGAAATCAACATTTTGTGCAGCCGCCATGGCTGACAATAACTGCTGCTACACGCCTCGGCATTGAAAGGAAGAGACTTCGGATGTGTTCTTGGGGTATGTCAGTCCATACTGCTTCCACACGTTGCCAAACTTCATCTGTCGTAGCAGCTGGTGGTGTTTGCTGGGCCAGTCGTTTGCCAATCATCCACCAGACGTGTTCAATTGGCGACAGATCTGGAGAAAGGGCGGGCCAAGGGAGCAGTGGAACTTGATGGGCACTGAAGAAATGCTGAACGATATGTGCCACGTGTGATCTCGCATTGCCCTGTTGAAACTTGGCCGCAGGCAAGCCTTGAAGTTAAGGTAAGACAACAGGCTCCAAAACTTCAGAAATGTAGCGGTGGCTGTTGAGTGTACCGGCAATGCGTATTAGGGGGGGTGCGGGAGTAAAATCCAATGCCACCCCAAACCATAATGCCAGGTGAAGGACCGGTATGGCGATGCATAATGCAAGAGTTATGCACCCTCTCACCACGGTGCCGCCAAACCCGGATACGACCATCGTGATGTTGTAGGCAGAATCGTGATTCGTCTGAAAACACAATGTCGTGCCATTCATTTGTCCATGTCCGGCGTTCAACGCACCATTGCAGCCGCATATGCCTATGGTCTGGAGTCAAAGGTAATCACAGCAATGGATGCCTTGCTGAAATTGCCCGTTGCTGCAGACGACGTCGAATAGTACGTACTGAGACAGAATGTTGTGTAACAGACCTTAATTCTTGATCTAGGGTTGTTGATGTTGCTGTGCGATCCATCATTGGTATGCGCACAACATGCCTGTCCTCACTTTCGGTGTTGCGACGAGGCTGATGTAATCGTTCCTGTCGGTTGGTCCGTCGCTCCTGCACCCACTGATTCCATATTCGCATCACTGTGGCTTGATTTCGTCCAACACGAGCACCGATTTCTCGGAAGGATAATCCGCACTCTCTATAAGTCACAATTATTTCTTTATCAAACTCAGAAACGTGCTGGAATGGTGGCTGCTGTATTCTTCGACGAGTCATACTGAAGCTTCCCACACAAAAACACAGGGTGAAAACAACATTCCTGTACTTAAAAACAGCCTTCTCTTCTCCCCTTATATAGCGCTTGTAGGTGGCGCTACTGGCGCACATGATTTGCATATGAGTTAAAATTCTAATCATTTGTATTTCCTATCGAGGTCTACGTATGGTGCAAATTTCATGCTTATTGGATGCTTCCTTCATGGTGTTGCATTTTGGATGGCCAACAGTGTATTTAAGTAAAGCAAAAGTAAGACATCTTAGAAAACTTAAAATTATACTTGGTTTATAAAACAACAAATATATGAATGTTGTAATATAACATATTTAATTTATTTTACATTAGGAACAAAGAACAAAAAAACAAAAAGACCCTTAATTAATTATAAATTTAATCACTGTCATCACTTTGTACTATCAGTCTTTTCTTTCTGATAGGTATGATGTCACTTTCATCACTTCAGCTTTCTTGATGCGATTCTGGCTCAATGGTTGACGAATTAGGCAAGATCTCGGGTTGACAAGACTTTGTCATGAAATCGGTAATTAATAATTGCGTAGGTTTTTTTGCTAAATCTTTATAGACCTCTTCATATTGATTTAAGCATTTACGAAGGTCTCGCTGGAATCGGAGAGCTCGATCAACATTTGTGTCATATTGTAAGAAATGGTTGCCCAATTTTCTTCCCAAATCAAGTCCTACTCTTATGATTCTTGCTGTGAACGCAACTGGTTCAGATTGCTCTTCATTAGAATCATTGTCTTCATCATGTTTGTTTGTTTCACGAATCATGTTAATTAAATCATCTTCATTCAATTCTTCATCAGCCATTATTTCTTCAATATCTGCCTGAGCTAAATCTTCAAAACCTTCTCCTCCTATAGTATGGGCCAACTCAGTAATCTGAGAATATTCATGCTCTATTGGTGATTTATCATTTCCACTTTCAACAACATCTGGCCATATTGCTTTCCAGAAGGCGTTGATCGTTGATTGTTTGATCTGAGTGTATGACAGTCCAACATGATTAACACAATCTAAAATTGTAAATTTCTTCCAAACATCCACCAGAGTAAGAGATTCATCATTCTCCATTTGTTCTAAGATATACCTGAAAATTTGCTTGATGTACAGTGCTTTAAAAGTCGAAATTATCCCTTGATCTAACGGCTGTAATAAATGAAGGTTGTATTCTTTGGTAAAAAAAAAAAACTTATATTTTCGTGTTGTAAATCTGGAGGATGACCTGGTGCATCATCAATTAATAGAAGAACCTTAAAAGGCAATCCCTTTTTAGTTAAATTATTTTTGACATCTGGAACAAAGAAGTTATGGAACCATTCATTGAAAGTTGTGGCAGTGACCCATGCTTTTCTATTAGCCATCCAATAGATGGGAAGTTTTTTAATATTTATTCCTTTGAATGATTGGGGTGATTTTGATTTGTTAATCACCAATGGTGTCATCATATAATCGGGATTCGCTTTTGAGTTTGTCTTCTATCCATATCACTAAGTCTTTTTCCGTATTTTCCATTGTAACATTTCTAACATATGAAGTCATACTTATACTGCTGCAGGTTCCAGCTGCTACACTTTTTCTAATGGAGTCTTCATTTTTTCTTATTGTCCTTATTGTGGCTTCATTCATGGAGTAAAATTTAGCAACATCCGTTACTCTTTCTCTATTACGTAGACGGTCTAATATTTGAATTTTAATTTCTAAAGAAATAACTTTTCTTTTCATTTGATTTTTCTTCAAATCCTTTGACATTATAGAACCTTAACAAATTTAAGCAAACTATAAAGATGCAAGAAAAACTATAAATGTTGAAACCTTACCAGTTCAAAAGATAAACGCACAATAATATAAGCTTTGCTGCTAAAATGTTTCTGCACTATGTATTTGCATGAACCAGATAGTTTTACTGTTGTGAAATACATACGGGGATTCCCCTAAATGTATATATTTTACAACACCGGGAATCCCCTGTTGTTTGAATCAGTGTTACCAAAGGAATAAAATTCCAAAATGCCACCAAATCTTTGTATAGGCATATATGAAGCGGAATATACATTTTTATCAATTTTTTGAAATCTGTTAATTTATAAATCGTGTAAAACAAGTGCCGTGTAAATCGGGGGATAAGTGTAGTTGTTTTTTCTGATACATTTTTATTCTTCATATTTTCAACTTTATCGGGTCCACCCCGTAATAGGCCTCCCATACAATTTTAGCCTTTTAGTTGATCCTGTAAGCTTTCTTAGTTAGATGATATTGTGTTTATAATAATGATGATATGAATTATTGTAAGATAGTTTTACAATTAGTACACCACAATTTTTGATTTTGACATTGACAGAATTCATAATCGCCAAAATTTTTGCTAAATCTTTTTTTCAATCGCCAGATTGAATTTTCTTTCACAAAATATGACAATGGTGATTGGCTTATGGTGATTGACAATGGTGACCCCTGTGTTTGTGTGTGTGTGTGTATATATATTCAGATACATATATTTCATTTTTAAATAAACTATATATATATATATATATGTGTGTGTGTGTGTGTGTGTGCGTATGGAGAGAGAGCTGGCAATGAAAAAGCACATAAGTCAAAAACAAGGATTTTGAAATATCGAGGAAAAAGATTTTGATGCTTTCAGGAGAACTTTTTATGTAGTTTGTTCTACATTTATGAGCTAAATAAATAATAACTTTTAATTTATATTTTTTACTCCACTGCTATCCGTACAAAGCTTAATAAGTGTTTAAAGTTTTTCTCTCTTTTTAACATTTTAACTTTTTAAAATTAGAAGTTTAACTGACTTATGTACTTTTCCCACAACAAAGATCATAAATTTTTTAAATCAAATATTTTATAAAAAAAAGATTGGAATTTTTGACTTATGTGCTTTTTCCTGCCACTTATATATATATATAATAGTGAAGCTGAATATTGAATCCTTTTTTCACACATTTAACTTGAATGCAAAAAGTAAAAGTGTGTTAATTTTATTTGAAAAAATTGTGTTGCTTAGCAGTAGAATTAAATAAAGTGTGTTTATACAGTGATGATGTTCATTCAGTTTATCTGATATAAATAAAGAAATTGATGCAAAATAAAATTGTTTAAATGAACAGTGTTATATTTTTGATTAGGCTATATCAGTTACGACCTTTGGATATAATATTACAGGATTTATTTATATTTTCAGTATTATTTTGGCACTGATTTTTCAAACTTATGTATTTTCTATTGTGCTTAACAGATTGTTGTAACAGGATAAAAATGGTACTGGTATATGTATCTTTTGTTTCCATTAGGTCTTTATTTTGGAGTGTACTAATCAGATTTTATATTTTATAAATTTATTTACAAATGATACCAGAATGTTTTATTCCTCAGATTTACGAGTTCAGATAATTTTGTACAGCAAGAACATAGATTCTTATATATTTTTTAGGATAATTACATATTTTAATAGACTATTTTGAGAATACTACTAGAATTTGCACATATTTTACATTACAAGCAACGCCTGGTATGCGAGGGTCACACTGAAATTTTTAGGATACAGCTAAGTGGTACAAGACTTACCAACTCTTCTGTGTTGTCTAAAGTACTCCCCTGTAACATCAATGCACTTTTGTAGGTAAATTTTCCAAAGATTGAATGCTTCAATCCATCCATTTCATGGAATCAATGAAAAATATGCTTTTATAGCCTCATCAATTTCATCTTTGGAATGAAAACGATGCCCACTTAAATTTTTTTTAGATTAAAAAATAGCAAAAAATCACACATAGCAGGATCAGGAGAATAGTGTGGATGTTCTATGATTTTGATGTTTTTTTGTTCATGAAATTTGTCTGTCATTCTTGCTGAATGAGAAGATGCATTGTCATGATGAACTGGAAGATACTTAGTGGTGTACCAGTTAGCTGTAACTGTCCCTCTAGCTTTATGGCTTTGACCAGACCTGTATGTCTAAAGAACACGACAAACATTACTTTTTTCATTGCTCATTGTCTTTTTAGCATTGTTGGTTTGGGGTCATCTTCAAAGACCCATACTTTACTGTCTTTATGTGTTGGAACATCAAAAAATGGTATGTACATTTCATCACCAGTTATGATATTAGAAATAATGCAGTGTCCATCATCATTAAGTAATTTTAGGGTTTCTTTACTGATTCTGACACGTTCTTCTTTTTGGTGTTCTGTTAAATTATGGGGGCCCAACAACAAACTAATTTTTTCATATGCAGTTCTTCATGAATAATTTTATGTATAGCTGCGGATCCAATATTGAGTTCCTTTTGTATCATTTGGTGGGTACAGCGATTATCATTGATTAACATTTTTCGAATGGCCAACACATTTTCTGGGACTACAGCTGACAAAGGTCTTCCTGTGTGTTCTTCATCCAGAAGAAAATTTCGACCTCTTCTAAACTCTGTAAACCATCTGAATACAGTGGCACGAGATGGAACATCGTTTCCATATGCCAATTGTAGACATTGAAAACATTCTTCTTGATTTAGCCCCACTTTATAATCATAGAAAATCATAGCTGGATAATGCTCTCTCTAACTCTATTTTCTTTTCTTTTGAAATTTATTCTGCGATAGCTAAATTGTAATTGTTGCCACAAATTATTGTCTGCAGACATAAAAGGGTTCAAATTTAAATATCCGACCAATAATTTTTTTTCTAGCGCATATCGTCTGCCCCTGTCTCAAAAATATCAGTGTGATCCTCGTATCTGCTAGTTTTTCATAAACCAGAAAAAAGTAATTTATTTAAAATTTACCTATTCCTGTAAGGCATTTTTCCAGAAAAACATTTAAATTATAAATAGGTGATTTTCTAATTATTATTATTATTATTTTTTTTTTTTTCCTGAAGTTAAGTTGATGCCTGAGAATATATTGTGTTTTGGGCTGTGTTTCTCAGCCCACAAATTGTTAAAAAAAAATCGTGAGATAAGAAAATGTATCCAGTGTATGCTAGTACTCTAATTACACTTGAATTAGTTGTATCATAGAGACGTATGCTTTATACTTTAATATGCTCTATGCCTTATTCTTTAATAAAATTAAGTTAATAAGATTATTAAAGAAATGCTTTGTACATACATATGAGATTTATGCACTCAAAACTAGGGCTGTGGAGTTAGAGTCAATAAAATTATATCGACTCCGGCTCCTAAATGAAACTATTTAAAAACAATTTTATTTTAGAATGCTGAATTTTTTAATAGTTTTTTTAAATAATTTTTAGACAATACATTTAAAAAGCATCACATTTTTAACAATTAAAAATCTATTGATGTAAAAAGTTAAAAATTAATTGCTATTTATGTCAGTATTAGAGTCTAATATTAGGAAACAAGGAGTTGGAGTTAGACAGTAGAAAAAAAAAAAAGAGTTGTAGGTTTGAGGTACCGACTCCACAGCCCTGCTCAAAATGATATTTATCTTATAGATAGCACATACAAATGTGGGAGTTATTAGAATCACATGTGGTATTTTAAGGAAATGAAAAGAATCATGTTTGTGAGTATAAAGGAAACTATACAAAGACCGTAGATAATCGTAATTGGTAGCACCTGATCTCACATATTAAACTTTAAGCTGCAAAAGTTATAATCAATAAGTAAAAGCACTTCTTCAAAAGAATGAGAAACTTAAACAACTTAATTAAGTGTATACTTAAGAAAGGTAATTAAGCTCAATAAACAATGCAGAATACAGCTGTTTCGATAAGTTGAATATTCTTCTTCAGTGCAAGAACTACCAACAAACCCAAAAAGACAAAATGGGCTTTAAACAATGTAGCATATGGCTGTTTCAAGGATATGTTGGGATCCCCTTCTTCAGTGTAAGAAGGACTAACAAACTCAAAGTCAGAAAGATGAAATCGAATGAAATGAAAAAATGAAATGGGATCTCCCATTTCATGTTCGGGCTTGTTAATCATTCTTGCACTGGAGAAGGAGATCCAATGTGTCCTTAAAACAGCTGTATGCTGCATTGTTTATTAATTTGTGCTTAATTTCTTTTAATTTTCTCCTTATTCAAAAGTTATAACTTGAAGTTTGATACATGAAATTGTAAATATTATTTACCAGAAAGTTTGAAAACAAGTATTTAATTATTATCATTGCCCTTTAGATTTGATAATTATAAATACACTAAAATGATTATCTGTAAAGATGCAATTATATTTCTGTGTTTATTTACATCTTATTGTATGAAAAAAAAAAAAATGTATATAATAATCCTGAAGGAAGCTGGACATTCCAGCTAGTTTATTAATAAATGTTCCAAAATAATTATTGGATACCATTTGCATTATATTCTTAGATATGTATTTTATCCCTATTGTGTTATTTCTATTTCTGTTTGTTGCAGGGAATTTGTTGAACAATTATTAAAACATAATATAGCAACTGTTGGTGTAGGATTTCCTGCTACATCGTTATTAACTGCCAGAGCACGTTTTTGTATATCTGGTGCTCATACTAAGGAAATGCTGGATAAAGTAAGTTCTTTGACTATTGGTGTATTTCTCTCATCCTGCCATAGTCATTGTTGCTCTGCTATGTGGAACAACCAAGAAAAAAAATTGATGAATTTTGTAAAACCCTGGAAATATGGGAGAATGATTCCATTGTTGTATATTGCATGGTTTCTACTGTGCCAAATGTTAATTCTGCATGAAATTAACATTATTTCATTATTGATATTGAGTTTTAGTTAAGTGGTATATGACATGTAATATTTGTAGATTTCAGATCTGGATAAAGGAGAAATGCTTTCATAGTTAATGTATTCTTGATTGGTGATTCAAAACTAATTTAAGACTTTTATATTTCTATTATTCACCAAGCTGTATTTAAGCTTTAAATAGCCAGTATACAACAAGTTATAGAGTTAAGGAGAACTTGAGCAACGTATATAAGCACAAATAACAACAATAATGCAGCTTACAGATGTTTTGGGGATTTTTCCCTTCATCAGTACAAGAGAACCTATAAACCCAAACATACAACAACATACAATGCAACATACAGCTGTTTTGAGGATACATTGGATCCCCTTCATCAGTGCAAGAGAGCCAACAAATACAAAAGAGGGATTCATTCCTCTTTTGGACTTCAAGTTTGTTGGTTCTCTTGCATTGATGAAGGAGATCCAATGTATCCCCAAAACATCTGTAAGCTGCATTATTGTTGTTATTTGTGCTTATATATGTTGCTCAAGTTCTCCTTATCCTTTGCACAAAATGTATTGTACTTATTGAAGTTACAGAATTCTTGTTAAATTTTCAATTTTCTTCCAGATTTTTATGCTGTATATGTGCATGTGGTTCCACTGCATATTGAGACTAGATGAAAATAAAAATAGAAAGTAGCTGCATGCATTGATATTGAAACAAATTTTGCTGCAAACTTTTATTATTGACAATAATAATAAAATAAATATCAGTATTATATGGTTTAATATACAAGTAGTTTCAAAAGGATTGCACAGTTAAATATCTCTTGGACAATAGGGCAACCTATAGTTGTAATATAATAAACGCTTTAAGTTGGTTCTCTGAGTGCATAATCAAAACGAAAAAATAATACATAATTCTTTTTCTTTTTTTTTTAAATATGCACAGGATGTCAGAGAGTCATGGATCTGGCCTATAACTCGATAAGCATTAGGGTTATCATATATTTTTTATGCAGGTGTGTAGAAAATCCCAATGGTTTGACACTATAAGACAACTTGAGTAGGCTGACCCCCTTTTTTAGAGGGACACAGCAAGGCTATCGCTTCCTGTTAGAGATAGGGGAAGCAAGTTAATTACAAAGTTGTAGAACACTGCAAAATTAGTAGTGTCCACCAAGGTAATTCTCGGTCAGAAATCAACAACATCCAATTATTATAACTATCAAAACTAATGTTTCCAATTTTGGCAGGGAATAAGCACCTTTTGATGTCCATATAATAAAATGTTTACTTCAGTATAAATTTACTTGTAATTTGAATAATTATAATTTTTAAATGACCAGAAATTGCTCCAGGATTGTGGTAATTACTGGTTACTTTCAGGGTAATTATTGGCCAACATCCTTTTTGATGCAAATAGATTAGGTATTGATTTATTATTTATGACAAAGGGTTAAAAGCAATTAGACTAAATTAAGAAATATTTTGGGTGTAAATACAAATTTATTTGATATACAAAAAATTTTGTAATATTTATAATCAATATTTATTACTTAATCATTCACTGTGAATGAATGGATCGACACTTTGCAAATCTTTTGGATCCATAAAAAATATACTGAATGTTTGGTTTCTATTCTATCTCACTTAGGCCAATGGAAATTTCCAGCTCCTCTTTCAAGAAATTTTATTTAAACTTTACTGTCTTGTACTTTTCTGATTTTCTTAATATAAAACAGATCTTTATCATAGTAGTACACAGCATAATAACCGTGGGCTAAAACAGTAGGCTAAATAAAAGAGGAATGATTCATTCAATTTAGGCATTGTCAACATCTAGGCAAAACAAAAACAGAAAATTAGGATTATAGTTAAGAAAGAAACTTTCCATGTATGGTTTAAAAAAAAAGTCGTATGATGACAGTTCTTAGGTTGCAAGGCTATAATAGATAAAATGCCAAGCATAAATACTATAAAACACTAACTAGGAATTACCTCAGTGACCCAAGATTTACCCCAAATATATGGGGCATAGTTTACATACTCCTTTAAAGTGTTTCAATGTAGTAGAAAAAAATATCTTATACTCACTTTTAATAGCTATCTGTGGTAGTTCATAGATGAAACAAAAATAAAAGATAAAAAAATAATTAAAGCTTTATGAGTGACGAAGATCTTTTCAAAATGTGTAAAAATTAAGGCCAGTGTTGTTTTGCAGAAATCTTAACTAGTGGGTTTGTAAAACAAATTCTTTACATAATATATTCCAACTTAATAAATAATCAAATCATACATTGCAAAGTAAAGTGTTCGAAGTGTCTGTATGATTTTTTACAGTTCAATGAAACATTATTTTAATACAAACAAGAAAGATCAATCATGCATAAAGCATTGATTATGAAACACTTTCCAACTCTAATTTTATTTAAACATCTCTAAAATGTGATACATTCAGTGGTAATATTTTTTAAATTAAATTATCACAATACTGCAATAATTAATTATATTTGAAAATTTAAAATTTCATCAAAAAAAATGAACTTGATTCAAATGACATCATCGAAATATAAATCGCCTGGCTCTCTGTTGTTACCCAGACCGTCCGACCTACCAGAAAGGTGTAAGGTAACTGTTTGGACGGCCGGGAAGTGCCACCCAATTTAGACCGGAACCCAGCCTGGCTCTCTGGGTAAAAGCAGTAAATATTTCATTCATACATTTTTATTTCATTCATCACAGTACTACAATAATTTATTTTACTTAAAAACTTAAAACCATGGAGGTAAAAGTATTTTAACTATGCATAAAACTTCATTGAAAAAGTCTGCCATTAAATCGTCTGCTTCTCTATGTAAAATCAATGAATGTTTCATTCATATCATCTATGTTGCAGACTCCAGAACAAAATAATTTTGCGTTAAAGAAATTCAGCAATTCTTATACAATTCATCTTGCAGCCTAATCTGTTTACATTCTCCATAAGTGAAAATTAGGTTTCGTTGTAGAAATAATCAAAGTTTGATGATCATTTGAACTCAAATATATTGTAATTGTTTTGTTTCAGAATACAGATGCACAGAAATTAAGCATAAATAAAGCAGTTTTATGACAGATACAACATTAAATATAAATTAAAAAGAGCTTTAAAAATCACAATTTTGACACAAGATGGATGCCATATTTTGTTTTGAAGTGGGTCATGTTATCTCTTCATATAATGGTCACGTGATCTCTTTACATAAAGGGTGTAATTATTATTTTAATTTTTATTTAAAAAACTACTAAATATATTGCTGAAATTTTTTTTATATATTTTATGGGATAATATGAATATTTTCTAAAATTTTCGAAGCAATTTGTAAATTTTGAATTTGCCTGAAAAATGTTTGAAAAATTAGGTCCCATAGGGTTCAATGTATTTCATTTTTTCAACCTGGGTTCAATCCAAAACTAATTAGGTGATATTATTCATTTATATTCCCATAGATCCCACAGACCGCCTGAATCAACATACTAAAATTTCATTTTGATAAAGTCATTTTTACAGCAGTTATCATGCTAACGGACAAAGAGACAGAATGAACAAAATCATAAACACTGTTCAACTATGATGTAAAGTGTTAAAAAGGAATGTGACCAGGAATTACCCTGGAAACTATGTAGTCGCGAATTACCCCAGGTGACACTGCTAAGCATTTTTGTCACAAAATAACTCTCTAAATAATGATTTTATAATAGACAATTTTATTATTCTGCATGTAAGAGTGTAAACGTAGAAAAATTAGTAAACACACAGAGACATCTTATTAAAAATGTGTAAGCAAACATGGTTGCTAAAGGTGAATATTTTATGTATAATAAAGTCAATTTTATTCTGCTGCATTATTTAAATGTTCAATTTTTAGCGGGGGGTGGAGGAGTCGGATTATATATATTTGTTTTCAGGGTTCCTTTTTTTATCTTTTTTAACACTTTCCAACATAGTTGAAAAGTGTTTATGACTTTTTTGGAAAGTATTTATGATTTTGTTCATTGTGTCTGTCTATCTGTTCACACGATAACTACCATAAAAATGACTTTATCAAAATGAGATTTTAGTATGTTGTTGAGACGGGCTGTGGTAAATGAATAATATCACTCGATTAGTTTTGGATTGAATCCGGGTTGAAAAAGTGAAATACATTGAATCCTATGGGAACTCATTTTTCAAACATTTTTTAGGTGGAGTTAAAATTCATAAATTGCTTCAAAAATTTTATGAAATATTCAATTTATCACAAATATATAAAAAAAATTTCAAAATATGTTTGGTAGTTTTTAAATAGAAATTAAAATAATAATTACATCTCTATTATAAGAAGAGATCACGTGAGCCACTTCAAAATAAAATATGGCATCCATCTTTTTTTCCCAATGTAAAAATCATAATTTTTAAAGCTCTCTTAAATTTATATTTAGTGTTGCATCTGTTCTAAAACCGCTTTATTTTTGCCTATTTTCTGTGTATCTATATTCTGTGTCAATGTAATTACAATATTTTTAAGTTTAAATGATCATCAAACTTTGATTATTTCCACAACAAAACCTAATTAAACTGGTTGCAGAATATAAACAAATGATTGTAAGATGAGTTGTATAAGAATTGCTGAATTTTTTTCACTCAAAATTATTTAGCTTTGGAGTCTAGAATAAAAGTGATATGAATGAAATATTAATTGCGTTTACATAGAAAGCCAGATTATTTATATTTCGATGACGTCATTTGAATAAAGTTCATTTTTTTCGATGAAGTTTTCAAGTATAATAAATTATTGTAGTACTGTGATAATTTAAAATATATCAGCACTGAATGTATCGCATTTTGAAGGTGTTTAAATAAAATTGCATTTCACTTGGAAAGTGTTTCATAATCAATGCTTTATGCATGATTGATCTTTCTTGTTTTTCACTAGACCAGAAGGGGTAGACCAGAAATGCTCAGTACCAACTTTACAATGCTCTATGACCTTGTGATTGACATTTCCCCCTATCTTTGACAGGAAGCGAGATACCCCCCCCCCCCCCCCCCCCACACACACACACACACACCACCACCACCACCACCTGAACTCTGAAAAAAAGGAGTCAGCCCTCTTACAGTTGTCTTATCATGTAGTGCCATAGGGATTACACACTTGCATAAAACATACACAATAACTCTTATAATAACCCTAATACTTCTTAAATTATTAGACTAGCCCATGACTCTCCTGAACACCTTGTATAGTACAAACATTGATACAGTATAATCTCAGTAATCCGTCACTATTACAAACCAGCTAGTGTCAGATTATTGGAAATTAGGGATAGTAGGTAAGTATTTTATACATAAAGTTTGCATAATATATATATGTGTGTAAGAAAACTTACAAATTTAAATTTATGTATACATATCTTATACATATCGTATCTTTATAGGCTACTATTTGGTATTACAAAAACATTGTCTGAAGAAATAGTTTTAATGGATGTTTATCTCTTTGTCAAAGCTGGCAATGTGAGAGGTGCCACTATTTGATGAACATTTTGTTCGAAAATAGAAAGAAACATCACTTGACATGAAAAAGGAAGCCAACTACCTTCAACAACGTTATGGTGTCAAATTATTAGACATGCCAGAGCACTGAAGTATCAAATTACTAAGATTGTACTGTAAATGTATTTAAAAAATTGTTTTATATTTCATTTTATTTAGTATTTAAAAATAAGAAGAATTCGAATAATTAATTTATTTAATTTTTCATTAGACAAATTAACTGTTGCATACAGAGATAAAAAACACTTTTGGCTTTTATTGGGTTTTGTTAAAAATTGGAGGGGGGGAGTTCATTATAAAGGGGGGAATAAAAAGGAAACTATGAACTCCGGTCGATGTAATAATCAGTTGGATTTCCTAATGATGAAAATACAACTTTCAAGCATCAATGTCTGAAAGAAAATTAAAAAGTCTAAGGGTAGCTCTACATTTTAGTGCTAACTAAATATTTATATAAAATGTAGTTGCTGAGTAACAAATATTGAAATGTGAGTGTTCGATATTTTTTCAAAGTTTTGTATATTAAATATTTTTCTAACTATTTGTATTCTTTATTTAATACCTTCTGCAATTTATATTGTATACTTAGGAGCCAAAGTGGCAATATATTAGTATTCATCATATTAAGATATGCAGTAATGGGCTATATATGACGAGCAAAAATTGCCTTATAGCCAATAAGTACTGATCTACAAAAATCATAATTTAGGTTTTATTTAAATCACTCAGGATTTTAAAAATGAACTTTTACAACTTTTTTATTTTAGGCCATATCAAGCATTGAAGTGGTGGGACGCCTCTTAATGGTGGACTATTCCAGAAAAAAACGATCTCAGGAAGAAGTGATCTACTAGTCAGAAGCTAAAAAAATCAGGGGTAGCAATCATTATATTATATCCACATTTTCCACAGACTGGTCATTTCATTAACTCATTAGCTTTGAAATTGTGAATACGATGTTTGCTTATCTTTATTTGCTGCTTAAACTAGTTCTTACTGGCCTTACAACATCTTTCAGCTGTACTGTATATATAAAAAGTTTAAGTGTAGTCAGGAAAGCTTACAACTTTCCATTTTTCAATGTCTGAAGAAAAAGAGATATTGTTTCTCTGAAGGTTGCAAATATGTATTCATCCAAACAGGGTTCCCACAACTCTTGAAAAACTTTAAAAGTGCTTACATTTTTATTTTTCACAAGCCATTAAAGTACTTGAATTATACATTTTTTAAAGTGCTTAAATTTTACAAAGGCCTTTGAATGTAGTCCATGATTTTTATTACCTTCTCATTTCAAACTTTGATGCTGCCACTTTACTTCCATATTATTCACTTCCAAAGTGAACAATATAATAATTTGGCAGTGTTCTCCCCAGAAAATGTTTAAAGCTGAGTTGTTGGAAAAAGTTGCCAGGTTAAGGCAAACTTAGCAAGGAAAAAAATATATACATAGGATACTGGGGGGTGCAGCATCTGCATTTATATATAAAAAAAAAAACAGCTAAAATAAAATTAACATTTTACATGTTAATTTTTCTTTGCCAGTTGTCTGCAACTTTTTCATAGTCAAAGTCTGGTGGATCTGGTCCTTCTAGTGAAATCAGAAAGTGTTCTGCTTCATATGATTCCTTAAGCAGGTTTTAACTTTCTTTAAAGCAGGTAAACATCTTTTACACTTAAAAGTGCTTGCAGATTTAGCCAATGATATCAAAAAAAGATACAAACTGTAGCCAGGGTGGTCAGTGAAAATTAGCCAGGTGGTGCAATTATTAAAATGGGCCTGGGGAATTATTAAAATGGGCACTGCTCTGTATGAAAACTAGGGTAATCTCTGTATGAAAACTTTCGATGAATTACTGAAAGTGAAATTCCTTGAATCATATTTCATTTATACTTGTTTATCAAATATGAGTTAGCACATTCATTTCTAAAAGACACGAACTGAGGTAGAAATATGGCTCATGAAAAGGAGTACTTTGGTCCTTGAAAGGTTCTTTAATTTTATTCATGGAATATTTTGCTGTAGGAACCCTGTTTAATATACTAAAGCAGTGGTGCCAACCTGCACAGAGTATATACTCATACTATAGATACTAAATAAAATATATACTTGTATAACTAAGCTATATTAGGTAAATAAATTTCAAAATTTTATATGTTCATACATTTCAGCCCCAGTTACAAAGCAATATAAGTGGTGCAGTACCTATTATGTTTGCTCTAATTTACATAGAGAAGGTTTTGCATTCCCAAAAAAATCAATTTGTTTTTATTATGGAGTCTGGAATCACTAGAATTATTTAGAACGTGAATAAATATATATCTAGATATGCATAAGGGCTGTATTATTTCTATAAATATATAAGTGTAGTAAAAACACTTTCAAAATACATACTGAGCATCATTTCATAAATTTAAATTGCTCACAATTGGTATTTCAAATATTGAAATAATACAAAAATACAGTGGGGGGGGGGGGGGGAACTTCAGAAAACATATTTTCAGATTTAAAGAGTAAAAAATAATGTAAAATTATTTTGTACAATTGTTAATATTTTTTTACTGTCTGTAAATATATACAATACAAAGTTGTGGCCTAGAAATATTTACTGTGGTAGCCCCATTAAATTAATATTGAAAATATGTGTCATAATTATACCTCATTAGTAAAAATGAGAAACATTTTTAGCATCATATTTTCATTAGAAAAATAATTTCATTAACTTATAATTATAACATTTATCATCATTCGAAAGGAATCTAAACCAGATATCAAAAATGTTCTTTTAGGGTATTATTTTGGTAGCTAAATATCTGGTGATGATCAGAAACCGTGAATAAATTCCTATAAAACTTCTTGTTAAGAACCTGGTGCGACAAGTGTCAATTGATTGGGTGAAACACATGTTAATTATCCCCTTTTGATTATTATTAATGGGTCCCACACAGGCCTTAAAAAGCCCAGAATTTTCTTATTAAGGACCCTTAAAAAACGTAATTTTTTGCAAAATATTAAAAAGGCCTGAATTTCCATTCTGGCCATTCACATTCCAGCTGCAGCTATTTTCTGATTTCTATCTATCAGTGTAAAAACTATCAAAAAGCCAAATTCTTTTAATTTTGAAAGTGATCTCCCCCTTAGATGAATTAAAATTAATAAAAATTGCACATGTTCGATTTAAACAAGTTTCATTACGAGCACACATTTTGGCCGTGATACAAATAGTCTTGAAAATTTGAAATATTGTTTGGCAAAGGCCTTAAAAAGGCCTTTTTTTTTTTTTTTTTTTTTTTTTTTTTTTTTTTTTTTTTTTTATGTATTTGTGGGAATCATGTTATTGCTGTTCTAAGAAAAGTCACTGAAATGGATGCTGATTGCAGTAATATAATAACATCTGGTCATACCCATTGATGTAACTAGTATTAAGTACGGTTAAGCTGCACTTAAAGGTGCAAGAAATAAGAAGCCTAGAGTAAGCTGGGATATTTGTGGTGCCTAGAATGAAAAAAAATGGATAAAAATTCCCCAAAAATTTTATTGCAATATAAAAGTATTTTATTGTTATTGTAACAATTATACATATTAAATTTTTTGACTAAAAAAACTGATTTTTATGATAAATACATAAACAATGTTTCATAACTTATTAAATACAAATAAAGATTTTCCTAAAATTTTAAAACTGAGGGGGTCCTATCAGGAGTGAAGTGAGAATCAGAATGAGGCCAAGCGTGTTCGCGTGCATTTAACAATAGTTTCTCTTCACAATTGTCTTCACTTCACAGTGAGAAATGGTACATGAGATATGATCTAAGGTTCCTACACGTTTTTAATATAAGTTGAAGCAGTGAATAGTTCTTGAAACTATTTTAACACATTTGAAAATAATTTTTATTCAATCGCCTATGGCTAACAAGCATTTAAGTAAAACTAGTGGAGCTTAAAAAAAAAGGAGAAGAAAGATTAAAGAAAAATTCAAAATTTGTCACTTATGAAAAGGGAAAAAAAAAAAATTAGGAGGCCAAAACTAAAAACTTGGACCCCCAAAATTTTAGTTTTTTCAAAACTATTTTTTTTTGGGGGGGGGGGGGGAGTAAAAGCAAAATTTTAATGAGCCCCCAAAATAAAAGCATTTTCTTAAATGCTTTTATTTTGAGAGGTCCCTTTTACATACCTGTATTAAGGGACTAAAATTCATAGTTACACTGCTGGTCAGTTACATCCCTACAAAAATCGATGTTGGAATTTATATAGTATTAACTAAATTCTTTCATTAAAAGCAACAAATTGTGCAAATAAAGTACGCAAAAGCATGAAAATTCAATTTAATACCCACAAAATAAATGAATGAAATTTATAAATGTACAGTGACAAAGGTTGGGGGGGGGGGGGGGGGATGAGCTCAAAAATGGTGAACAGTTACTCATGGTACACATTGGAAATTTTTTTTAACTTCTTAATAAAGGTTGGTTACCACTGCACCAAAGAATGAAGTCTGTACTTTGTGCTAATTTTTATTATAGATAATATATTTTAATTGATATTATTTATCATGTAAATTGTTTTTATAAGATTTTATATATTTATGCATATCAGTGATTCTCTGCTAGCATATTGTGGCATAGATCATATATTGTAGCACTATGAAATAGGGGGTAGTACCTCTGAATTATGAAGCATCGTGTCAAATAGTCCAAAATATGAACTGCAATATTTATTTGCAATTAGTTTGGTCAGCAAGAAAATATTTCTCACATACCCTTAAAGCCATTGAAAAGTGCTTGATTTTGAATTTTACAGAAGTACTTGATTTTTATTGTTCTTTCAGCCATTTTCAATCGATAGTTTAGTGGCCATCCATAAAAACTATTTTTCCTTCTTCATGATCCATTTAAAATGAAAACAATTGTCACAGAGCAATTTCAAATAAAAACAATTGAAATTATATAATAAACAAAATATAGAATGTTGCAGTGTTATAATATGCAAAATTATAATTAATTTAATCTTCACTTTTTCAAAGTTCTCACATACTTTGAAAATTATTAAAAAATGCTTGATTTTTATTTTTATTTTTAAGACTTTTGAAAGTACTTGTATTTTACAAAAAGTACTTGATTCTTATTGTCCTTTTATCACTAAATTCTCTATAGATAGTTTAGAGGCCATCAATAAGAACTATTCTTTGGTCATGATGATCAATTTCAAATCAAAACAATTATAGGAACGATTTCAAATAGAAACAATTATCAAAATTCTATGATAACAAAATATAACGCACTGTCATAATGGAAAATCATGGGACCATGCTTGTTATGAGATTAAAGTGCTTGAAAACCACTGATATGGATTTTTCAATATATTAACTATATGTAGTAAGTCCTTGTTAATTATGTGTAGGCCAAAGAAATGGTCAATATTTTAAAGTAGATCAATCAATTGATACGACTGTGGATTGACTTATCAAATGGTTGCACCTCTGTGATGTACTTAACCAAGTGCCTCTGTTTGCCTCGCCAGAAGTGTTCGAAAAAAAAGACCTATATATCAAACATAGCAAGACACTGTCGTCTTATGCAAAACATTCCCTTCATTCTTTCTGCTTTTGCAGATATGCCTTTTGAGAGGACCAATGTTTGTTCTCTTTGATTAAGTAGTTTGCTGCTTGATATTTAGTGCATGTTGCTAGTTCAAAGCTGGACAAATCCAAGGCATCAGGTCGCCATGATGCCTAGATATCTGATGATGGTCCCCAGCAGGTTTGACTAGACTATAACCATTTCCAAAATTTTTGTTTGCTGAAAATATCGCATTTGCAGAGCCAATGAAGTACAAGTTCCATGAGATAAAAATTTTCCTCTTCCGGTCATAATCAGAATTGTACCATACATAATCATCTCCTTTTGATCTCTTGCTTCAAAAGACATGTTTAGTGTTAATCAAAAGGAGACGTATGTGATCACAAAACACCAGACAGAAAATAACTTCTGTTAATGATGATTTGCGATTTTATTAAATTTCTTTTTTTTTCTCTTGCTTATGTGCTAAATTCTACAAATTATGACAAATACAATTTTTGTTCTCTGTTTCCTTTCTAAAAATTGAAACAGAAATATGGTAAGAAAAATTACTTCATCAAGATGTAATTTGACAACATATAAGATTGGCAAGTAAATTTTTAGCCTGGCTTCTAGATAGTAATGGAATTTGTCCAGCTCTGGCTTAGTTGGAATGTAGAATTCAGATTTAAATCAAACTTCCTATTTCAACATATCTATCAAAATATTATGCATGACATTTATGAAAATGTTTGCTGTGATAATAGTTTTGTGTGGCAACTGATAAATATCAAAATTGTTTTTTCATCTTATTGCTATGTGAATTCAGTGCTCAAATTGAATAGTATAGGATGGATGCTTGGTGTTTTGTAAAAAAAAGATGAAATCAGCATGGTTTTTATTTTTAATATCGATGTTTAGTTTGTATTTAAAAAATAAATTTTATTTTGTAATATTATTTTTCTTTTGAAAAATTTTGTTTTGTGTATTGTTTCTAAAGTTTTATTACTTTTATAATAATTAATTTTTATGTTAATTTCTTTTGATTTTTTTCAAGTGATGTAAATTTTTAGATATTGTTTACTTGACATTTTACTGTGCATGCATACTGATTTTTTTAAATATTTTAAACGAAAAATAATTTTAAATGTATTAACAAATTATTAATAACTGCAAAACAAAATGTGTCTCAAAACTTAAGACCTTGAATTGCTTCTTTCATATGTTCACATTTCGTAATGAAAACTCAGATTTAAAATTTGTGTGATGCTGGTTTAAAAATAAACACTAAAAAAATAAGATTTGTGAAAATATGTTTAAAAGCTTAACACAAATTTCCCTATTTAGAGAGAGGTAATCAAATATTTTCATATTCTAGCAATTGTAAAAAAAAAATATTAAATATAATGGCTAAAATATATATGTATATTTCAAATATGCTTGACAACATGTGAGCATAGTGTCTTAAAAATTAAGATCAAATTCTACTGATATGAAATATTTATACAGGTATACTTTGTTGAATGTTATCTATAAGAATGCTATATTATAACATAGAAACCATTGTCACTTATTTTTATTAGATATATAAATAAATATGTTATATATAAATAGAACATACCATAAAATGCTGTGCAAATAAAATATAAAAAGTAAATGATTGCTTAAAAAATATGTTATGGGTTCTCTTTGCTATAAAAGATTTATTAATTTCTTGATTTTTATTCAAGGCAACTTTAGTTTGGCTCGTGTACGATAACCCACGCAAATAAGAAATTTCAAATATGCTCCAATAATTAAAATTCTCAGTAGGATCCTTTAGGGAATAAAATTTGACTCTATTGATTGATCAAACTTTTTTAAGAAGTTTAGCAGTTTTATGATTTATGGGAATGAATTATTACCCAGTGTTGCCTAGGTCCTAAATAAGTGCCCACTATGTAAATAATACAGATACAGATAACACCTCTACATTCCCAAAGTGTTTGTTTTGAACCAAGAATACAACCATGCTTATTGTACAGTGCAGGCGTAATATGCTTAAATAACTCATTTGATATGTTAAAAATAATAAGTATGCTGAAAATACTTGAAATCGCAAAAAAGAGAAGAACCCCATCTTTGACCCAATGCTCAGGATGTTTCGGCCCTAACACAAGCTCTTGTATGACAATGAAAGTTGCATGTTAATCGAATCAACAGGGCCCGATATGCCCAACTCCAAATAAAAATATGGTAAAATTAAAAACATTAAATGCCATCTCAGTGAGTTTTCATCAGAATTTTGTCATTTTTTAGAATGATACACATAATGATAATATAATACTAAATTAAAAAATTAGCAAAAGATCATTTAAATTTGCAAAGCTAGAAAAACAGTAAATTAAATCCACTTCCTTTGAAAGCATCTGTTTGAAATGAAATTCATTCTGAAGCTGAATATCCTTTAACTTTAAATATTTATAACTTTTAAACTTATTTGAATTTTTAAAAAATATCACCAAGGCATAATATCCATATCAGTTAAGTATTTACAATAGTATAATATATATATATATATATATATATAATTATAATATTATAGTAATATTATATATATATATATATAATTATAATATTATAGTATATTATATTATATATATATATATATATAATATTATAGTAGGAGTTTCTCTGGATATTTGATTACTTACCTTTTGTACTTTTCCAACCTATTCATTAAATGAATTTTTCTTTCTCCAAAAAAGAGTTTTTATTCACCAAATTTTACTTTGATGTTCCATTTTAAAAAAAAATTTATTTATAAATTCTAAAATTCCAAAGATCATTGTTTTGGGAAAGACAAATAGTATAGTAGTCCACATTACGATTAGTATACCACAATTTTTGATTTTAACATTGGCAGAATCCATAATCGCCAGCATTGTCAACAAATCTTTTTTTCAATTTCCAAATTGAATTTTCTTTTGCAAAATGCGACAATGGCGATTGGCAGTATGACCTCTGTTAAAGGGTCTATATTTGTATGATATAGTCCATATTGCAGGACAACACTACAAAATAATCAGAATTATGGCAATTGTTAGCGTGTAGCATTTGGCCTGCTCACACTGATGAAGGAAAACTAATATTTTTTCACATCAAATTTGATTTTGATCAGCAGAAATCATGAGTAGTGTTACAAAAAATATAAACACTTTAGGCACTTATATCTCTACACCTAATAGATAAAAATATAAATAATTTATACTTGTCAGAAATAGTTGAACTTTAATTTTTTTTTTTTTTTTACTTTGCTTTGTTTACTTTCACTTGAAATGTCTTCTATAAAACTTAGATGTAAATAGTAAGCAACAAAAATTTTCTGTAGGAAATCTAATTTCTAGATTAATAATTTTTAAACAATTGTTTTGTCAATTTAAAGAAGATTGAAAACTTTTAAAGACACCTACAAGGATATATAATTAGATTTTGGATTTGGTATTTGTTTTCAAAATATAGTGTAGTTATAACAACTAAGAACTTCAGTGATTCAAATATACTCAACCTATTAGTTGGTGATTTTAATGTACACATCAAAATACCAGAAAATAATGTTCCTATGCATACAATGTTTAACTTAAAATTGCAACAGATCCTCTAAAATCTACAACATGATGTCAAACTTGGATAGACTTAATATTTGCTAGTAAGTTAAATTAAGTTGTTTTAATTATGTATCTTACTATAGTCAGCAGAAGACACATATTATCTGTTACAAACAAAACAAATGAGGCTGAAAACAATGAATAAAGTTATTGCACTTTATTGGAGTTTTATTTTACACTAGACGCCTTCGGTGACCAGCATGTTCACTACCCTTGAAAATTCTGACCATCACAAACTCGCTGGTGCCATAACCCCGTGGAGTTAACAAAGTTTGTTTTAGTTTATTAACGTTAAAACCATAATTCAATTATTTAAATTTTATAATGACCAGATGCTAAGCTCTTAATTCCATCATTTAAAATATAACATAATTTTCTAATAAATATAATAATTTCCGAACTACCAGAAAGGTATAAGGTAACTATTTGGATGGCCAGGAAGTGCCACCCAATTTAGACCGAAACCCAGTAGGAGAGGCATCCACAGGGACCGTACCCTCCTTCCCCTACCACCAACCTTTTGGAAGGACTTACGGACTCACATGTTTAATGTGATCGTACTCCGTGTGAACATAGTGGCAGTTTTGGCAGTAGCAATGATTAAATTTTTTCACTGTGGTCCCAACCAGCACCCGATGTAAACAATACATCGCCACAATTAAGTTTTTATAATACAACAATACATTACACCACAATAATACATCGCAATCAATACACCGCCACAATTCAATCCACCATAATTCAACCATTTAAATTTTATAATGACCATATGCTAAGCTCTTAATTTCGTCATTTTCTTCCCTATTAAGTATTCAGAACCGTGACGTCTCCTCCACCTTCCCTCTTCCATAGAAAGACAATTCGTCTGCACATGCAAAAAACGTCTGCGGGTGAAGAACTTCTTTAGCAATTTGCCGTGAAATTGAAATTCGGAAATTCTTAAAATCCCGATCCTGCAGCTATTTATAATTATTTCTTGACCAGATTAAACTTGTAAGAAAGCCAGATCTTTGAACTTTCTAAAAATGTAAATTATTAGTTGGAATTATAAGTACTTTTTCCGATGCGGGGATTTAAAAACCAAAGTTCGGTTTTTTTTATCCAAAAGTGACTTTTGTTTTAAAATCTTTAAAAAATATTAGAAATTGATATATTTTTACTCGCAATTGTCTGCTCTTTCAGGTGGTGTGATTTGTTTTTTTCTACGTCCGGATAGTGGAGAAAAAAAGGGGAAAAAATGGTCGAAATCGCATAAAGCATTAAACAACAAAAAAATAATTAAAATTTTAAAAATCGGTTTTCACGTGTCCCCCCACCCTGGGTCCCTGATTGCCAAATTTCATAGCTCTCCGACGTGCAGTTGCTGAACGTATAGTGTATAAGACACACAGACAGACATTGCCTTTTATTATTTAAGAAGATGTTACCGACACTAAACCTTTTCTGCTCCATTGAACTGGAGTCACTGTTGATTTTTTACATTTTATTTGTGCAGCATATTAAATTATATTTGTTGCTTGTGTGCAAAGTCCTGTTTTGTATTTATTTGTTATATATATTTATCTCTTTAAAGAAAATAATTCTGTTAATATTTTGCAGTGCATCCCAAATTTTAAGCAAGCTGTGACTATATTTTATATACATTTCCACAGTACACTATTTTAAATTCTTACATTCCAGTTTCATTTCTTTTTCTCATAAAAGATTTTTTTGTATCTGTTTGTGAATCATGATTGTTCATTGTAAATTGTAGGCAACATTCCTGTCTGAAATATATATATTTCTGTATATAGTGGCATGCCATGGGTATTTTTTTTATTAGCTTATCTAATTTTTTTCATTCTAAATTTAATAATTACTATATTTAAATGTAAGTAATTTTTAAGATCTAGCTATAGTTTCAAATAGGGCTGGAGAAGGTACTTTTAAAAAGTATCACCGATACTCGATACTTTGTGAAACTGTATCTAGATACAATATACTAGATGCTTTTAGAACAATATACTAGATACTTTTAGAAGCTAAAGATACAAGGTACTTTTCAAAAGTATTGCTGGTACTCAATACAAGATACTTTATGAAATTGTATGTAGATGCAATATACTAGATGCTTTTAGATCATGATGCAAGATACTTTATGAAAGTAATCAATAAAAAGACACAAAAATCCAAAATTGCATTTACCAATATAGAATTGATTTGAAGAATGCACTAAAGCATGTTATGTCCTTAACAGTGTTTATGTTTTTTTTCTTGCATTAATTTGTAATGTTAATTTTCAATCTAGGTAGCAGTGAACTTGCATTAAACATACCTTTGAAAGCATTTTAATAAATTATAGTATTATATTTATAATAATTAATAATTTTTTTTTTTTTTCTTGAGCTGTGGCTTGCATGCCTCAGAGCAAAATTTATAATCGGGGGGCATACATTATTGGAGTGTGGCAGTTTTGATACTGAAAACTTTGGCATCTTTTAAAATCTGCAAATTTTAGTACTATTTACTAAATTTGTTGACAAAATTTCCAAAATGACATAATGTACTTTCATTGGTCATATTCATACAATCATGTTTTTAATATAATTCATACTGCAAGATGTATGTTTAAATACAATATAGAATGTACTTACAATTTACTTAATCATTTTTTAAAATCTGGAAAATTTGATTCAATTTACTAGTTATTACTGAAATTTTCGCAATGGCAAAAGGTGCCGAAAATTCTTGCATTTATATATTTATTAAATATTTTTTTTCCTTCTAAATGCTTGATCAAATCAGTGATAAATGTATGTCAAAACAATAAAAGGTAGTGATCCCATACATGGCAAATTCAAGTCAAGCATCTTTCTGCAAAAGGAATAGCAGAAATTTATTGCCAGTATAAACTGACAAATTTTGATCATGAAATTTATTTACCTTTTCAAAAATGGGTAAATATGTATTTACAGAAAAGTCTTTATAAGTAAACACAGAATAAATTTATTCTTTTAATTCTATCAACAAGTCAGTTCAAGTTGGAAAGTATCAAGTATCGGAAAAGATAAAATGATATGATACATTTGAAAAATGCATCTCAATATAAAATCCATAATACATTTAAAGGTGGGTCAATATTCAATACATTTTGTATCGTGGTACTTCCTAGCTCTGGTTTTAAATTTTATTGCTATATACATCATTTAATAGTTGTAGTTTTCTACAGTTTAACATGTTAGTTGTTATGATTACTTTACTCAAATTAAGTTTCTTTATAACAGTGTTTTCTAAACTTTCAACGTGTACATATTTTTATTATTTAGTACAGAACTAAGTGGCTTGAAAATTAAGACCTTAAAGTAGTTCTGTACCACAGTCGAACCTCGTTGACATGAACCTTTAGGTGAATAAAAAAATGTCTATTAAAAGTAATTTGCACCATCTGTTATTGATTAATTAAAAAATACACAAAATTAATTACATCTGAGCATTCCATGTTACAGGCTACCAATACTCTTAATATCTCTTTGCTAGATTTTCCACCTGAACATTTTAACCTTTCAATGACAGTGTCCAACTTTCCAAAATAAAGCCATCTCATCCACTTTAAAAATGTCGCATGAAGAATAAGTTTTTAAAATCGGTGGTAGTTGTTCACAAAAAAAATTTGTCATTGTTTCCATATTTACTGCTGCTTCCTCGCCACAGACTCCTTTGCATATGTTGGGTTGCATGAATTCAGAAAAGAGGGATTGTGTTACGTGACCACTCTATCTTTGTGGAAGAGACTAGATAAAATGAAACCAAAGCGCTGGAAGGGGGGTGGTTTGGCAGTGATTGTTGCTCTGCTGGTGTGAAGGTGAACAATTTCCAGGATTCCTTATCTGTCGCCATTTAGTCATCTTAGGGAGAAACTAAACAAGGACAAAAGACAAACATAGCAGTTGCTACATTGTAACCTCTGATTTCGAAGATCAAAAGTCAAAGAGACATTTTCTGACATGTTGCCTATGGATCATTCAAATTTCATAATCTGTTTGTTTGCAGTAAAATAATAAATTGTCTTCAAAGGGCTCTAATACCAATCCGTGTAAAGCGTATTTTCATCTTTGTTTTAAAAGAATAAAATGTACATATAGAACTTGTCAGGGAATAAACAGCTCGTATTAAACATGTTCATATTAATGAGGTTTGATTATAGTTTTATTAAATACTTACATTCCATCATAATTAAAAATCAGATTACATTTTTTCGTAATGGTAAGATTTAATAATGAAATAGATAAATTACAGCATAGTGCTTCCCTAAGAAAAAATATCTAACAATTTAATACTGATTTCCTTATTTAGAAAATGACAATAAAAGTATTTTCATATTCTATCATTTATAAAATTTATATTAAAAATAAACTCTCAAAAAATCCTAAAATGTAAAAATTACCAGGAAAATGTAAAATAGTAAATTTTTTTTTTAATACAAAGCTACCCAGAGTGGGAAAATTTAATAAATGAAAATCTTAACTACAAAATATAGCATTAATTATAAAAAAGTTGAAAAATTGACAAGATTTTGTTATATGTTTATATGAACAGGGATGTTAAAAAAAATTCAGGTTTAATATAGCTAAAACTAATTCAATAGAATAAACATTTAAATAAAATAACAGCATTTAATGAAAAATAATAATAACAAAATAATAATAACATTTAATGAAAACAAATATAAAAACATAAAATAATTCAATTAAGGAAATAAACTTTAAATAGCCAAAAATTGAGCAAATAGTTGGGGAAAATATAAAAACAACAAATTTTAAATTAAAAACATAATAAAATTGAAAATAAAAATCTACGAGATTTAAAATTTTGAGAACACGTTTTGTCACATTTTGAGGTTAAAAATTTCCTACATTTTTTATGTGTTTGTTGGGGAAAATGATCAAGAACTGTTATTTTAGATCAATTGTTCTTTCAGCCATGATCCCTTTGGGACATGCATACAACAGTTTAGTAAACACTGCTTTAGCACAACATATAAAAGTGCTACTTGTGAGAATATAATTTTCTAATACTTCCTTGAAAAATTAGGTCACCCTGATTTTCCTATGTCTACTGATACCACCCACTAGCTAATTTTCACTCTGGGTGTTTTAGTTCTGTTCAAGTATCGCAGTTGCTTCTTAGTATCTGTTGAGAGCACACCATTTTGAATCTGAGGAAGAGGGGTTCAAAATGTCCTCAAAGCAGTTGTAGTTACACCTAGTTCTTCTGCCTGCTGCTTTTGTCATGGAAGTCTTTGAAATTTATATACTGCTTTAATACATTATCTTAAATTTAACTTAACACTACGGTAGCAAGTAAAGAGTGTTAGACATAAGTTAAAAACATTCTTTTAGTCATTGTATTAATTGATATGATAAGTACACCCAACTCTTTTTTTTACACGATATGTTCCTCAGAAATTTGTGTAAAAAAAGGATAAGTTTCCGATAGTAAAATTGGGGATACGTTCCATGTTATCCGAAAACCGTGTAAGATGAAATAAAGAACTATATTTAGTTTTAAAAACCGTGTAAAAACTTCTAAAGAAATGGCTTGCCTTTTACGAATCTTTGAAACTTTTGATATTTTGTTAAATGTTATCTAGGGAAAAAATTTTATCTAGATAAAAATACCTTTTCTCACTTCTTAAGGACAGAAATGTTCAAATACACAATTGATAGCACTATGTATGGCTGATAATACGAACAATTAATTAAATATTGTGAGCTAATAAACTTAAACAATTTAATAATGTAATATGTTATGTAAATGTTATACGAAATGGGTAGATAAGAGTTATTGAGTAAGGGGATTCTCTTATTCGATTACTGGGGAATTCTCTTATTCGATAACATAGCAGTGCTGCCTAATTTTTGAAGTGTGGTAAAAACGTGAATTTTTTTGATACATTGATACCAAAGACTGCAATTTATACTAGATCGTTCATGGTCACGTACATAAGTATAAGACAATGACTTTGAAATCGTGTTAGATCAAATAAATTTTTCAAAAAAGGAAGACTTTTTGAACCATGTAACTTCAAATTTGTGTAAAAAAAAAAACTTGCAAAAAAGGAGTTGGGTGTATAATAATCAAATTTCTTATACAAACATTTTGCAAAGTATAATCATAATTAAAATATTGTATATAAACTATTTTTGTTTAGTGTTGTTAATATTATGCTAAGATGTGATTAGATAGACATTTATGCAAAATTTGTGTGATTTTTATATGTACTTAAATTTTTGCATATATTGAATGTATTAGGAGTGAAAATCAAGCATTATGCTTATTGCAATTTTATTATACATTACTGTACATACTAAAATATACAATCAAAATGTCTCTAAAAGCACATTTCTTTAGTTATACAATTATATAATACATTGAGTAGTACTTATAATAAAATATTCTGTAAACTTTAAGGTAAAAGTTGTTCATCGAAAATAAAAATATCTTTAAAAGAACTGTATAAAAAAAGTATTTATATAATTTTGCTATATATGTAGTTGCACAATAAAAAATATTTTGTGTTTTAATTATTGAAGCAACGCAGTATTGAATTGGCATATGTATAGATGTAGCACTTATGTAGCTTTGCTGTATATCTAGCTATACACAAAAATAAATATTTTGCATTTTTATTATTGAAACAAAACGATACCTCTCAAACAAGTTATTCAAATCATATGAAATTTTCTATAATTATTTCAATTGAAAAATGTAACATGCCTATTTATTTTCGCTGAGAACGGACTAAGATAAAGCCTTCAAATTTTCTAACATTATTTCTTTTAAGAATAAAATAAAATATAAAAATATAAGTACATATTAAAAGTGTTATGAAAATAGTTAATGTGTAAATTTTATTTAAAAGTTAATGCCATCATAATTTCATGTTTTTGATCCAAAATGGAAAAATTCATAGAAAACAAGAAATTTATGAAAAACTTTTCATATGGTGGCAAATGGTGTGTACACTTTATTTTGGGTGGAATTATTAAGCATTTTAATTCTTTTTTATATATTTCATACAGTCATGCAAATTTTCGAAAAAACAGGAATTGACATCTCTAAAAGCTGAAATGGAAATCTTCATGAATCCCCAAACTCCTGCCATTTATGCTGAATCCATATCAGTCATCAACTAAGTTCTATCTTCTATAGCTAATCTTGAGAAGTAAATGATGAAGAAAATGTTTTATAATCTGAAGTAGGAAAATAACTGGAAAGGGTAATCCTTAGTGTACCCTTATCCCTTTCAGAACTTGATGCTGAATCCATATCAGTCATCATTTAAATTAACTACATCAATAACAGGTTCCGAGAAATAGATGTTTCAAGGAAAATATAAATTTTCAATCGAAAGTAACATCTCCAAAACCAGAAAAAGAAAATCCTTATATCTTTACCGTCAGATTTATTAATACTGAATTCATATCAGTTAGTATCTAAGTTCTTAGCCAATTCTGAGAAATAGATGTAGGGTTTTTTAATTCTTCATAAATGCATACCACTAAAACCAAAATTCAGAAATATCAATGCTAACAACAAAAATATGTCTTGCATACAAATAAGAAGTTTAGACTATGTAACTTAAAGTAAATTACTCTGGAAAAAAGTTACATAGCACTTAATTAAGTTATTGTCTCATATTTTTATTTAGTTTCTAATAAAAAAATTGAACAAAAGTAATAAATAATATCAAATATAATTTTTGATTAACAAAATCATTTAATGCAGGACTTGTGCTTATTTGACAAAAATTAGTTTCTTTATATTTTGTTCACTTTTATTTAATTTTAAAGGTAAATTTTAACAAGTCGAGTTTTGTTCAATATTTATTTTTCAAGTACAGAATTGTAGAAAATCCTGCTTCACATAAGTACGTAGAACAAAATTATTAAAAATATAATTGCTCCTCTGCAATATCTTTAATTTTTTTTTAATAGTACATAAGTTGACTAAAAAGTTGTTTTTAACCCTTTCCAGACAGTCCACGTGTCGATTGATAATGTGTATTCAAGACTGCCGTCCAGAAAGAGTTAAGACCTTTGTGTTGAGAGGTTCTCTTTTCTCTGCATGCACATCTAAGTGTTCTAAACATTCGGGTGAGTCATATGGATTGGACCTTGGAGTGGAGACCTCTAACCTAGGGCCAGGTCAAAACTATAGTAGCAGTCATCTGAGTAAACAATAAGATAAGTTTGTTAAATTGGTAGACAGAACGTGTGTTTATAGAGCCATCCTACATTGTGGCAAATTGAAATCTAGATGTAAGAAATCAAAATAAATCAACGTTTTACAGATTCCAATCCTCAGTTATTTATAAGAGACCAGAAACTTGCAAAGGCAACAAGCAATGCTTGAAACTAGTTGTTTGTATATGTTGTGATCAATGTATTTCAATTGATTTTCCTTTTCATAAAACTGCATACAATTTTGAAAATGGGCGATTCAATTTTCAGCATTACAGGTCAAAGCGCATACACACCAAACATCACAAAAATGTTTGATTTGTATCCAAAGTGCTTTTTTGATGAAAACTGGAATTTGCATTTTTGACCCCATCAAAATACTTTCCACACACATTATATTTTGTATATACATTACGGTGTTATTTTCTGCTGTATTTTTTGGAAAACTTAAAATTTCTTTATCTTTACACAGCGTAAATTAGAAACTACATTTTTTTATTTTCTAATCAAATCTAGATAAAAATTTAAGCTTTATATAATTTTACAGGATTGATTACATTTCGATTGCTTTCCTCAAAGACTTTTCAAAATTGGAAAAATGATACACTAAAGCATCTGTTACTTGGATACTCATGGTTACAAAGCATTTTTTCGACCTTACTCTAAGATAGGTTTTCAAACAACAGGAATTGTTAATGCTGAATCCATACAAGTAATTATCTAGATTCTATCTATAGCTACTTTTGAGAATAGATGTTTCAAGCAAGAATTTTGAAACGAAATTGAAAAAGAAAACAGAAGTGATAATCATTAGTGACATGACCTAACTCTTCTAGAACTTAATGCTGAATCCATATTATTTATCATCTAAGCCAGGGGTTTCCAACCTTTTCATAAATGTGTATACCACAACAGAAACACGTTTAGGAAGTTGAGACTTAATTGTCACTTAATTAAATTACAATTACTTAAGTTGTTGAATAAAATGAACAATATAAATGTAAAATTGAACAAAAATAATAAATATTAGGAATTACGATTAACAATATGATTAATAAAATTATTTAATGTGGGACTTGTGCTTGCTTGATAAAAATTAGTACCAATATTTACCATGAATATATGACAATGAGAAAAAAAACATTCAAAATAACTAGTTTTCTATATTTGTATACAATTTTATCTGCATATACAGTACAACCTCGAAAATCTAGACTTTGCAAATTTTAGAATTTTCCAGATTATAGAGTTTGGATAAAATTCAAACTTAATATCTCAACTAAATAGAGTATAAAACATTATTTTTAGAAAAAATTATGACAAAAAGTCAAGTTAACCCATTAAAAATCTTATTTATTACAAAACAAGAAAGATCAATCAATCATTCATAAAGCATTGATTATGAAACACTTTCCAACTCTAATTTTATTTAAACATCTCTAAAATACAATACATTCAGCGGTAATATTTTAAAAATTATCACAATACTGCAATAATTATATTTGAAAATTTAAAACTTCTTTGAAATATAAATCGCATGCCTCTCTGTTGAAGACACAGACCGTCCGACTCATCCAGAGGACTTAGCAACGAATTGGACTGCCAGGCCTGGCTCTCTGTTGTTGTTGAGATCCAGACCGTCCGACCTACCAGAAAGGTGTAAGGTAACTGTTTGGACGGCCGGGAAGTGCCACCCAATTTAGACCGGAACCCAGTGGGGGAGGCATCCACAGGGACCGTACCTTCCTTCCCCTACCACCAAACTCTTGGAAGGACTTACGGACCCACATGTTTAACGTGATCGTACTCCGCATGAACACGGAGGCAATTGTGGAAGCGTGCAAATCCAGCGCGCAAACCACCGGGCTACCGCACCCGAAATGTGCCAACAGCACGCAGTGTTCCCAGGTGGTCACCCACCCAAGTACTAACCGCGCCCGATGCTGCCTGACTTTGGTGATCTAACGAGAACCGGTGTTTTCAGCACGGTACGGCCGTTGGCCCAGGCCTGGCTCTCTGTTGTTGAAACCCAGACCGTCCGACCTACCAGAAAGGTGTAAGGTAACTGTTTGGACGGTCGGGAAGTGCCACCCAATTTAGACCGGAACCCAGTGGGGAAGGCATCCACAGGGAACCGTACCCTCCTTCCCCTACCACCAATCTCTCGGAAGGACTTTCGGACCCACATGTTTAAAGTGATCGTACTCCGCATGAACACGGCGGCAGTTTTGGCTGTGGCTGGAATCGAACCCGGGCCTACCAAGTGCAACTCCAGCGCGCTAACCAATGGGCTACCGCGCCCAGGCCTGGCTCTCTTTGTAAAAGCTGTAAATATTTCATTCATCACAGTGCTACAATAATTTATTCTACTTAAAAACTTAAAACCATGGAGGTAAAAGTAATTTAACTCTATGCATAAAACTTCATCGAAAAAGTCTGCCATTAAATAGTCTGCTTCTCTATGTAAAATCAACGAATGTTTCATTCATATCATCTATATTGCAGACTCCAAAACAAAATAATTTGTGCATTAAAGAAATTCAGCAATTCTTATACAATTCATCTTGCAGCCTAATCTGTTTACATTCTCCAGAAGTGAAAATTAGGTTTCGTTGTAGAAATAATCAAAGTTTGATGATCATTTAAACTCAAATATATTGTAATTGTGTTGTTTCAGAATACAGATGCACAGAAATTAAGCAAAAATAAAGCAGTTTTATGACAGATACAACATTAAATATGAATTAAAAAGAATTTTAAAAATCACGATTTTGACACAAGATGGATGCCATATTTTATTTTGAAATTGGTCACGTGATCTCTTCATATAAAGGGTGTAATTATTATTTTAATTTTTATTTTAAAAAAAACTACTGAATATATTTTGCTGAAATTTTTTTTACATATTTTATGGGATAATTTTAATATATCCTAAAACTTTTGAAGGAATTTGTGAATTTTAAATTTGCTTAAAAAATGTTTCAAAAATTAGGTCCCATAGGGTTCAATCCAAAACTAATTGAGCCATATTATTCATTTATATTCCCATAGGTCCCACAGACCGTCTGAACAACATGCTAAAATTTCATTGTGATAGTCATTTTTACGGCAGTTATTGTGCTGACAGACAGACAGACAGAATGAACGAACAGTCATAAACACTTTTCAACTATGCTGTAAAGTGTTAAAAATGGAACAAAAGAAATTTTGGTTTGTGGGAAATCAGTTTTTCTTTTAACCTGTAGATAGATGGGCATTACTTCCTGTTTGGTCACAAAGTTTCTTTGTTCAAGACCTTTAATATCATGATCGACTGTTTGCACATTATTATAAATAGGTATTTTTTCTGTCGACCCCCCCCCCCCCCCCACACACACACACACACACAGATATCTCAATTTGCTGGTGAAATGTCTCCATATTTTTACTTTCTCATTCTATATATAAAATACATAAAATATTGCTTTCATGAATATTTTCTATTTCAAGATTTTGATGCCAATATATGTTTTAGAATCTGTTGAAAACATTTTGACTATTTAAGTGTAATGTCCATCTGTTGTCGATTGTTAGTGTACACGATAGCTGCCATAAATACTGATGTATTTTCATGAAACTTTATATTTGGCTCTGTTATCAAAAAATCTAGAACTAGATAGAATTTTTTGAAATTCAAATGAAAACTTTTTCGAGTGAAATTTCATATCTTCTATGGCAGCACAAGACAAAAGTTGGCATAATCATGTTTAAAAGGGATTATTTATGACTCGATAGTCACGAAATTTAACAGCTTCAATCATAGTTATGCCACACAGCTGATGAATATTTCAGTAGTGAAGAAAGAAAATATCAGTAGTTTTAAAACTTTTTCAGTATTCAGGTTAATAAATGAAATATAGATGCTCCCATAATATAAAAGTGCATATACATAAAATTATTTAAGCATATATATAATTCTGCATTAATATATATATGTTTTCATCCAGTTAAAAATATTTTATATTGAAAACTATCATTTCTGTTTGGTAAAGCACAAGTTTTTACTAATGATAATAAGAAATATTAATCTATATATATAAAGAAGAAAAGTATGTATGTATGTATGTATGATCCAACATCACGGAAGAACGGCTGAACCGAATTTAATGAAATTTGGTGGGTAGACTTGAAATAGCCTCACTTACAATTTAGTGTATATTTTGAGTTTCTACAACCAGGCGTTCTCGAGATATTAGTGAAAAACGAAACTTTCGTTTGTCTCATCATCACGGGAGAACAGCTGCATCAGATTTAATGAAATTTGGTGGGTGGCTTTGAAATAGTCCTCCATAAATTTAGTCCAAATTTTGAGTTTTTAAAACTAGGGGTTGTTGAGATATTAATGGAAAACGAAACATTTTCCTAGGAGTTCTACTCTCTAACTCCAACAGAAAAGGTTGGACATTGTTGGTTTAAAACGTAAAAGTCAATTAAATCTCGTGAGTTTTGTGGGAGTTTATTGAACGTATAAGTCACTTTTGAAAATCGCAAGTTCAAAGTATGAATATAAATGGAAACTCTGTCACCATGGTTAATTTTTTACAGGCTTACTCAACAACGAAACATATTAAGAAATCAAAAAGGTTATCAGCATTTTGTGGCGATTAATGGTTATTTAATTATCCGCATTTTGTGAGGATTAATGGTTATTTAATTAGCATTTTATATCATGACACGTCATTTGACTCTGCAGTGGACACCGATGATGCCGTTAATTACCCACTAAAATTTCTGAACTGCCTTAAGCCACCTGGAATGCCATCTCATATCTTGAAGTTAAAGAAAAGATCACTAATAATGCTTCTGCGGAATCTGGACCCACCAAAACTATGCAATGGAACACTGCTCTGTGTCAAAAATATTTTACCAAATGTCATAGAAGCCACAGTATTAATGGGAAAGGCAAAAGGGGAGGACATATTCATACCTCGCATACCGTTGATACCAACCACCTACTATTTAGCTTCAAACAAGTCCAGTTCCCAGTTAGACTGGCATTTGCCATGATCATCAACAAAGCTCAAAGACAAACCCTTAAGTTCGCAGGCGTGAATTAAGAAAGTTCTTGCTTCTCTCATGACCAATTGTATGTGGCATGCTCAAGAGTAGGAACTTCACAAAAAATGTAGTTTACAAGTAAGCATTGAGGTAAAACCTAACAAATTAGGATAATGTCATTTAATTTGTTAACATTTACATTGTTGCCTAGCGTTTAAGTCATTTTAGTTTTTCTTTCAAACTGTACATATTGACTATACATCAATTGTGGACACCTAATAATCACATTCCGAGACACTGCCTGGAGGGCTTACCTGCAAAGGCCATGCCTGAAGCAGCTATGACTTATATAATGCAATGATTTTTTTTTTCTTGCATAAAGCAATGAATTTACTTCTTTCATAGTAAAAAAAAAAGTGTATAAGATTCACAACCGTATATGTTCCAGTTTGATTTTTATCAGAGTTTTGCATCGTAAATCCCAAGCAACGTCGAGTAATCGCTGCTAGTCTTTAATAAAAAATAAAATACAGCAATGTATTTATAGATATGAATATATCAATTTTAATATATATCCTTACCAAAATGATTGCTTTTTTATTTGCCTAAATCATTATTTTAATACCACATGTTGGGAAATATACCTTCAAAAGGTTCATACTCATTTTTCAAAATAGGAAGATATGTATTATGCAAAAATAATTAAAAAATTAATCTTAATAAGTAACCAGAATATAAAAATAAGCTAGTCTAATCAATCTAATATGCAACATTTAGAAGATGGATGGGAAAAAATACTAATGGATTCTCGACGATTCACGTGAACATATGCGCAAATAATTAAAATATCATTCCTGCATTTCAGCAGTTGAATACATTTATAGAAACATCATATAAAAGATATGCTATTTTCGAAAAGATTCACTCATCAACAAATACGTTATCTGGAGGCTCTTCAACTCTACAATCACTAAGTGGTACGAGGTGGTCTTCCAGAGTTAAAGCCATAAAAGCACTACTTGATAATTTTGAAGCAGTGATTTTAACATTAGAAAAATTATCTAGAAACAATTCTCTCAATGGTTGTTGTTGTTGTTGAGACCCAGACCGTCCGACCTACCAGAAAGGTGTAAGGTAACTGTATGGAAGGCCGGGAAGTGCCACCCAATTTAGACCGGAACCCAGTGGGGGAGGCATCCACAGGGACCGTACCCTCCTTCCCCTACCACCAACCTCTCGGAAGGAATTCTCTCAATGGTGGAAGAGCTGAAGCCCTTTTAACATGCATGACATCGTTCGAATTTTTGTTCACTTTGTATTGCACAGTGTTTTTGATCAATGCAATACTCTCTCAAAGCATCTTCAGTCATCTGATCATAATTTTCAGACTGTGCAAGCTTTGGCTAAAGCTACTATTGAAACTGTTAGTTCGTTTCGCACTGATGCATATTTCAATCAAGTGTAGAGTTTTGTGACAGAACTTTGCAAAAAAGATTCTTATTCTGGACCAAAACTGAAAAGGCATAAACAAATTGAGACTGTGAAAAAAATCTTCATGATGATGTTAAATCATATTACAGAATCAATATTCCATATCAAATTATAGATTCGGTATCTAATGAAATTGAGACAATATTTAATGCGAACAATATATTTGTTTTGTTTGCACTTAGTTCAGTATTACCCGGATCAGATGTCATAAAAGAAAAAGAAAATGTTTCAATCATATGCAAAGTATATAACTTCCAAAAAGAGGAATTGCTATGTGAATTGCGACTGCTTTGTTCAACGGTAAAAAATGTGTTTCCTGTTATAACATTATTAGTTAAATTGTTTTGATTGTGCCAATCAGCTCAGCCAGTTGTGAAAGGTCTTTTTCGTCTCTCAGGAGGCTGAAAATATATTTTCGCAGTGCAATGGGATAAAAAAGACTTTCATCTTTAGCTGTTTTAGCTATAAAACAAGATATACCACTGGATTATGATGATATTGTAACAAAAATGTCTCTTCTTCTAGACTTTAAGTACCGGCGTTTAAAATTTCAATGAAAGGTAAATAAATATAGGCATTTGTATTTAGCAAAATTATGTTAACAATTATGTATAAAGATTATGTTAACAAAAATTATTTTTCTCAACATTAATTCAATTTTGTGATCCCCCCTCCCCCTGTTAACAAACATTTTATTTATTCCATATTGTGGATTTTCATACATACAAATCTCGCACCCCCAACTGAAATGCCGCCCCTGCGTGCAAGTGGCTATAAATCCCCGTTATCACATTACTTTGATTGGCATTACTGTGCACGAGGCTGTAAATCTCCGTTATTTGGTTAATTTGATTGGCTTCAATGCCCATGCGGCCGTAAATTCCCATTATTACATTGACTTGGTTGAAATTACCATGCAAAACAGCCGTAAATTTACACTGGCCTTCACAAGACAATTTTCCATAGGAAACTGCAAATTCTGTAATCCGCAGTATGAGGAAATTTCCTGTAGAAACTACGGAGAATCCTTTGTAATCGCGGCATCTCTGTAAGCAAGTTGAAAATTCCCCGATTTTGAACAAAAAATCGATTTTCCCTGCAACTTCCCTGACATTTCAGTCTACTTTTATATTCCCGATTTCCAGAGTGCACACAAACCCTGTAGTATGTTTCTAAATATAGAATTTGACCTTGTAGCCAATTCTCTCAAAATTTCCGTAGCGTATTATTGCTATTTTGTCCCTTCGTAAATATTCTAAAGCATTTTCTTTTCTTTTTTATGTTGTTGTTTTGATTCATTTTAATCAATTTTAACACTTTAAAACATAGTTGAGAAGTGTTTATGACTGTTCATTCTGTCCGTCCGTTCGCATGATAAATGCAGTAAAAATGACTTTATCAAAATGAAATTTTAATATGTTGTTCAGACAGTCTGTAAGAACTGTGGGAATATAAATGAATAATATCACCAATTAATTTTGGATTGAATATGGGTTGAAAAAATGAAATACATTGAACCCTATGTGGGACCTAATTTTTCAAACATTTTTTTAGCAAATTTAAAATTCACAAATTGCTTCGAAAGTTTTAGGAAATATACAAATTATCCCACAAAAAATATATAAAAAAATATCAGCAAAATATATTCGATAGCTTTTTAATAAAAATTAAAATAATAATTACACCCATATCGTATGAAGAGATCACGTGACCCACTTCAAAATAAAATATGGCATTCATTTTGTGCCAAAATCGTGATTTTTAAAGTTCTTTTTAATTTATATTTAGTGTTGCATCAGTCCTAAAAACCACTTTATTTTTTATTTGTTCTGTGCATCTATATACTACAACGCAATTACAATATTTGTGAGTTTAAATGATCATCAAACATTGATTATTTCTACAACAAAGCCTAATTTTCACTTATGGAGAATGTAAACAACATTAAGATGTAGGATGAGTTGCCTAAGACTTGTGAATTTCTTTAACGCAAAATTATTTAGTTCTGGAGTCTGCAATATCGCTGTATTCTTTGATTTTAGACAGAGAACCCAGACAATTCTTTCGATAAAGTTTTAAGTATAGAGTTCCTGGATTGAATTACTTTTACCTCTATAGTTTTAAGTTTTTTAGTAAAATAAATTATTGTAGTACTGTGAATGAAATAAAAATGTCTGAATGAAATATTTACAACTTTTACAGAAAGCCAAGCGATTTATATTTCGATGACATCATTTGAATAAAGTTTGCTTTTTTTTTCGATGAAGTTTTCATATATAATAAATTATTGTAGTATTGTGATAACTTTAAAAATATTCTCATTAGCACATTTTAGAGATGTGTAAATAAAATTGCATTGAAGTTGGAGAGTGTTTCATAATCAAAGCTATATATATGATTGATCTTTCTTGTTTTATTTTAATCTTAAACTTTTTAAATGTTTTAACTTTTAATATATCCTTTTTGTTCCAGTTTTTACAACTTTTTTAAATGACTAAACAGCAGTAAAATTTGAAATTTTAAAGTATAAATATAGGGTAACTTATTAAATGTATTGTGTAAAATTTGATAATACACCAAAATATTGATACTGTATAAAATAGATTAAAAAAAAAACTTTTTAATAAGAAAAAAAATTGCTAGAAATTTAAGTGATATTGCGATCAGACTTTTTTTTATTTATTTATATCATTTTTTATATTTAATAAATGTCTATAAATGTGATTAAAATTTATAGTAAGTAAAGAACAATTTATCTTTAAATGTTTAGTTATATGAAAAACACAAGGAAAGTCACATTGAATGATTGAATGTTCTTTAACTACCAATCAGTAGTGCCTTTGTAACACTTTCTAACATAGATGAAAAGTGTTTGACGATTCATTCTGTCTTTATGTCCGTTGGCCCGATAACTACCGTAAAAATGACTTTATCAAAATGAAATTTTAATATGTTGTTGAGGCAGTCTGTGGGACATATGGGAATGTAAATGAATAATATCGATCAATTAGGTTTGGATTAAACCCGGTTTGAAAACATGAAATACATTGAACCCTATGGGACCTAATTTGTCCAACATTTTTAAGCGAAGTGAAAATTCACAAATTGCTTCGAAAATTTTAGGAAATATTCAAATTAACCCATAAAATATATAAAAAAAAATCTCAGCAAAATATGTTTGGTAAGTTTTTAAATAAAAATTGAAATAATAATTACACCCAAATTATGAGATCTCGTTACCCACTTCAAAATAAAATATGGCATCTATCTTTTTTTCCCAGTGTAGAAATCATGATTTTTAGTTCTTTTACATTTAGTGTTGCTTCCATCCTAAAATCATTTTATTTTTGTGTATATTCTGTGCCAACACAATTACAATATTTTTCTGTTTAAATGATCATCAAACTTTGATTATTTCTACAACGAAACCTAATTTTAATGGATGCAGAATGGAAACAAGTAATTGTAAGATGAGTTGAGTTATACAAGAATTGCTGAATTTTTTCACACAAAATTATTTAGCTCTGGGGTCTGAAATAAAAGTGATATGAATGAAGATTCATTGCTTTTACATAGTGAGCCAGATGATTTATATTGAAATAACACCATTTGAATAAAGCTCATTTTTTTTCATGAAGTTTTTAAATATAATAAATTATTGTAGTACAGTGAAAATTTAAAATATATCAGCACTGAATGTATCACATTTTAAAGATGTTTAAATAAAATTGCATTTCAGTTAGAAAGTATTTCAAAATCAATACTTTATGCATGATGGATCTTTCTTGTTTTATATAAGCTTTTTTATTTCTGTCTGTTTTTCCATAATTTTTTAATTCTTCACTGAGTTTCATGCTTCTAAAAAGTGTAAAAATAAAAATTTATGGATATTTTGTAATCTGCATACTTAATAACTGTATAAAGTTTCGTGACTATAACTATAAATAAAGGTAAATTATAATAAATTTTCCTAATAACATTGCTTTTCACCAAACTTGCTATTATGGCATCTCAACCAAATTTCAAACTCATTCTTAAAACTAAAGTATATAAGAAGTTCAAATTTTCATAGTTTTAGTTGATAATCTTTTATCCCATCTTTCCTTAAAATCAAAGTCAGTGGGTTTCATTTTTGAAAAGGAAAAAAAAAAAACCTGGTTGATTTGACAAGAAATGACTCATATAAAACAATTAATACATTTCAACATATTTAATCTTTCCATAATTCTAGTTGATAATCTTTTATCCCATCTTCCATTAAAATCGGAGTCAGTGGGTTTCATTTTTGAAAAAAAACTGGATGATTTGACATGGAATGACCTGTATAAAACAAACTTTTCAACGTAGTCTTATATTTTAGAGTTTAGCAAATTTTACTGGCCATTTTGCAAAAATATAAATTAAAAAAACGTTCTATTTTCTCAAATCGTACCAAAATTTAATCAGCCGGCACCAGGATAACCCAAATTTTGTAAAATTTCGTTGAATAGTTAATTCTTGAGTTAGAGTGGATACATGCATTGCACAGCCTTCAATTTTTGACACAATTTCAATACTTTCCTTATACATTACTAGATATTGTAAGGAAAGAAAAAAAATGTAAAGATACATAAAGAAATACAAAGACTTTTAGTCTTTGAATTATTATTTATTATTTTTTGTTGTTTTTTTCAATTGTGACAAAAAATATTCTTATGTGGATTACATTTTTTTGCAATTATGCCTAAAAAATAAAGGGAGGTGTTATTAAATTAATCATATATAAATAATAAGAATTTTTTATGATTTAAAATCTTAGGAATGGATTGACTGGAAAAATTATTAACAGTGTGTAATGCATAAACTACTGCTTCGCAGATATTTTTCCTATACTTGGTCTGCATGTGTTTAGGGATATTATGAGTGAAGTGCTGTGCTGCAGGCAGCTAGGTAATTTTTTATTTAACTTTTAAGCATCCTGTAATATGACTTACCGCACATCTAGTTGGAAAAGGTATCCAGAATATTCTGGTGACATAACAACTTGGTGAAAGGCGTAAACTTTTTAAAACAATACATTAATGACAATAAACTAAATGAAATGTGAAAAATGCATAATTTGTAAGATGAAAATTTATTATTTTAAATGATACAATGGCAGTGAATTTCACACAATAAAATGATTAAATAAGGTACATTGATGTGAATAGTAGTCTAAATACTGGTCCTTACACAGTAATAGTTTGTAACTGGCTACGGAGGTTTCAGCTGTAGAACAAATATATAACACTATCAGATTTCACCAATTTCAAATAATCATTACTACTTTCAAACCTTCCTTGGCCAGTTTCTCGATTAGCTTGATAATTTCTTCAGCTTTTACTATTTGACTCAAATTGTGAAACAAGCATGAAGACACCTCTTCTCTGTATCTTTTAATACATATCATATCTAACAAGGGGGAAAAAATGGATAAGCAACAATATAAAAATAATATTTACTTGGACAGAAACTCCAGATGTTAATCAAATACAAAAATATACTTTAATCCAATTAACTTAGGTTGCATCTCTTATTTATTTTCAGGGTATATTTCAATAAAAATTTGATAAGAGTTGGTACATTTTAATGAATATCAAATTTCTTAAATTTTGTCACATACTGACACTAGCAGGCTGATGTTATACATGATCTGTCGCATTTTAATATTTAAATAGAAAAATTTGATTTTAAAATGTGTAGTTTACAATTATACATTAATATGTAACCAAATATAACTTATTTTTACGTTGTTCATTTTACATTATTTTACTATACTTAATTTGGCTTAAATTGGATAAAGATTAAAAATTAATATTGCATTGCGAAATACACATATGTATGATAAAGGAATTTTATTTTTTAATCATGACTTTTTCATTTTTTATATGCATGTAATAGTCTTTGAATCAAATTTGAGGATAGTCGGTTAAGTACAAAATATGACTGACACGGACTAAAAATTACGTTTGTTATACAATTATGCAACAGCTTAAATTTGTACAAAATGTGATTTCAGCCATTTTCAAATATTACAATAAGGTACAAAGAGTGCATAGTGCACAAGCACGGTTGAGTAGTTTGAAAATGCAAGGAGTAAATTACTGTTAGATTGTTGGTAACTGAAGTAGTATTAGTTACTCTTGTGTGAAAATAAAGTAATGTGACATAATGGTTACATTCTTCAACAAGTTACTTAATGCCATTTGGAACAGACAATGTTCACCTGATCTACTCTACTCACAACTGAAATCGCAACACCTTAAAGTTGTAGGTGTAGCTTTATGTAAATCAGGCAATGGAAACTGCAAGGCGAGGTATGCAAATGATCAGTTTCGTTACGCATAGTGATGCAACACCTTGCCGAGCAGCATAAAAGCATCAGGTCAAGGAGGAGATAGATATCACAGCTAAATTGTAGCGTCATTAGTATGCCAAGAGTACGTCGACATACTGCATATGTTCAGTTGTCGTCAACGGAACAGCAACAAATCATTTTTTCACGTGAGGGTGGAATGAACCTTTGAAGGACTATTGTGTCGTGATGTGAGCACAGTTCAACAGTGTGTGTTAAGGTTCGTGAGAGACAACAAAACGACACGAAGATACCAATTACGTCGCCACCAGTGATATCAAATGAGACGCAATTGATCGACAGAATTACAAAACATTCTGTTCACGGATGAATAACGATTGTGTTTTGGCATGCCAGATGGCCGTACTCGCATATGACAGTGCTTTCAACAATGCCACCAGGAAGCTTTTTCTATCAGTCGCCACACAGCCCCCCCTAAGTGGTACCATGGTTTAGGATGGTATAACATTTGGTAGACGAACACTTTTGTTCCAAGTTTCTAGCAGTATCACGGTCCAACGATACATCTCTGACATTGTGAGACCTCTGATACAGCCATATCTGTCAACCAGGCCTGGACTGCTTTTCCATAGGATAATGCCAAACCACATACTGCACGGGTAACTATGTATAGTCTACAAGGTTTTGATATCCTGCCTTGACCAGCATATTCTCCGGATTTGTCGCCAATATAGCATATCTGGGACATCATGGGTCACCAATTAAGAGAACTCCCAATTTTAGCAAACTATGTTCAGTTACAAGTTGCATGCTTTGTGGAATGCCATCCCTCAGTACACCATTGACCGTCTCATTGACAGAATGCCTCGTTGTATTCAATCCTGCATAGTCGCTCATAGTGGGCCTATTCCATATTGATCTAAAGTCAATAAAGTTTCATGCTTTCATTTTCCAAGTATTTTTGATCATTTTCATATCCCCCATGTTACAATTATATTTTGTAAATTTCATCAGGATACATCAATTTCTTCATGGTGTTGTGATTTCAGATGTAAGCAGTATATATTAATAAAAGAAAAAATATGTCCGCCCATGATGCCGTATGATGTTTACCGCACTTAGAGGTCAAGTTTTACCAACAGTAGCACCTACATCTGAAATTATACACCTCGAAAGCCTTTTTAAAAAAATATAATTATATTTTTAAATTATTTATTAATTTCTAAAGTGTTAAAACTTGCTATTGCATTGGATATTAATGACTGTTGCTGTACGAAAGTTAACGAGCCCCATATTCAACTTCACTTTATTGCATTGGATATGAATAACTGGATATGAATAATTGGATATGAATAAGTTAAAAAAGAGTCCAATACAATTAAATTATTTATGAAAGCCAATGAAGAAATGCAAAATTTAAAACCAATTTAACTGATATGAATAAATGACATCAAAACAGAAAAATTGTATCGCAGTGATTGTGTATCGCAGTATGTAAAATTGTATCACAGTGATTTCAAAACAGTGATTGTGACAACTACACAAGTCTTGAGATCATTGGGCTATAAATAACACCTTTTATGCATGATTATGTATTACCCCTTTTATGCATGATCATGTATTACCCTTTTTATGCCTTAATTTTGTCCTATGCTGCCATATTAAAAAAATTTTTAATTTCAGAGTTTTCACTCGAATTTAAAAAAAAAATGCAATCATGTTTTAAATTTTCCGATAACAAAGCAGGATATAAAGTTTCGTGAAAAAATCCATTAATATTTATAACAGCTATCGTGTACACAAGAGAGTGTACACAGACAGATGGACATCACTCCAAAAATAGTCAAAATGTGTTCAGGAGGTCCTAAAACATATATTGGTATCACAATCTCAAATTTGAAAGTTTTCGTGAAAACAATAATTTCCCTATATACTATAAATATTACATAGTAATATGAGAAAGTAAAAATTATGAATTTTTTTTGCTCTTGCATAAAAATTGCAAATTGTAGCTATTTCATAGTCATAAATACAGCCATCGGACCAATTTGCTTCACTTTGTTTCGTACATTATATTATTAATTCCTCAGACATTTATCCTGCGATTGGTCACACATGCAAAAAGAGCTTTCAACTGTGAAAAAGTCGGAAATAAAAGGAACGATACGATCCTTGTATGATAAGAAAAGTACTTCATATCTCCCTAAACAATTCAATTTTAATTTACAAAAGAATGCTACAAAAAATGGGTGGGAGTTCTAACACATTGGTTAAAGTGTTAGTGTAGTTAGTTTATTCATTTCACTTTTTATTGTAATTATATGTCGAGCCTCTCCAATTACATTTCAGCCAAATATGTTCATTGATTTTAAAATCTATATTGTATATACATGAGTTTGCAAATAAATGCACTGTTAGGAAACTTTTTGTGGAACATAGCTAAACACTGAAAGTTTTCTAGTAAACAATGATTCAGTTTTTTCTTTTTTTCAGCCAATTGAAACATTTTCATTATTGTTTTGATACTAGAGATGTACTACAAATTCCATCAACACAACCAGTTCATTTCTAGCATAAACTAGAAGCTAAAAAAAAAAAAATTTTGTTCTGATCCTAAGAAATGCACCTTTCCGGGAGACTTTTTCTAAATTAAAATAGCCAACAGATATGTTGCTAAATATACTATAGAGAACTGTGACCTTTGCAACAAAGAAAAATAACATTTTCCAGTATATTTTTCCCTCATCGAGTAGTTTTGAAAGTATTGCAATAAAATGTAAAATGCCCATCCTAGTTCTGTGCACAACACACATAAAATAAAAAAAATAATAATCGTAACATTGTTTTCAAATTTATGCAACAGCCTGCTTTGTTCAATATTTGGTTTTAATCAGTTGAGTAGTTTAGATAAAACTATTTCATAGTGCAAAATGTGCATACAATATTAAAAAATAAATAGTGAAATAAATTTTACACACGTAATAAGCCCCGACCACCCAAACGGCTGCTCATGTCTTAGGACGAGTCGGACGCTCTGGGTTTTCGACACGTAATAAGCCTCATTTATACGAAATTTGGAGAAAAACCAATTAATTATTTAGTAACGCAACACACACAAGATATAAATAAGTTTATTAAATCTCACCATAGATGTTATATGCATGTAACAGGCTACATTTGTACAAAATTCGGTCCAGTCAATTGAGTAGTTCGATATATTCTAACGCACACGACTTGTACAAAAGTTATTTGATTTGATGGAGTAGTTTCAGAGAAAGCATGGTTACATCAATTTGCCAAATGACCGATGAAATACTATAATAGTTTTTTTTGATGCAATAAAATAAGAACCTTTAAAGCAAAGGTTATACCTTATCACATTTTTTTTAAAAATGCAAAAGGATAAATGCATGAACGGAGCTTATAAACTATTAACAGCACAAAATTGTACATATGTGTTAGATTTATAAAGTACTGAATAAAATTTTGAAATACATTTTCATTGCGAATCGCATATTCGGGTCACACTCTGCATGTTCGGGTCGGTCGTGGGTCGATAATTTTCTTTGTTGCAAGTGGAGATTCGATTCATGATTGCAGTCCTTGTTAGTACATTTAAAGAAAAAACACTTGTATTTACAAGACATACACTTACCTGATACATATGCCATAATTACAGCCCAATTTGTTCACTCTCAAAACTTTGAACTTTTTACTTTGAAGAATGCTCTGTCCAAGATGCAAACTTCAATAGCTAGAGCAAATTTAATTATTCATTTATTAAACAATTATCAAGGGGGAAAAGGCAATTTTCAAATACAGTAGAACTTCAAAACCTTGCTCAGTAAATAAAGAGCTAGAGGTTCACGTGTTAATTCTTTTAATACAAAATATTGGGCACAATAAAAAAACCCTTCTATAAATCCTAAAAATATATACCATATTTTCCATTGGAAGAGACATGGTGTTAAACTCATTTTAAGTTAAATTCTTGTCTTAAATTTAAACTGAAATGGCATATGTTGAAATCCCTTTTCCAATACATTAATGACAAAATTGAAGTAATATGGAACAGTCTACTTTTTAAATGATTCTTGATGTTCAGATATTCCAATTTAAAACAACTGTTTTGCAATCAAAAACTGCATTCTATATTAAGTAGGGTATTTAGTCCACAATACATTAGTCCATTTAGTCCACAACATATATCATGATGATGATCATTAATAAACATTAGATGCTGATAGTGATCTGAAGCTAAAATTATGGAATTGTCATACTAATGAATTGGAAAAAGCAATCAAAGAAAAATAAAGCCAAAAGAGAAATGTTTTTAAAATATTACACTACATCACACCTATTAAAAAATGCTCTTTCACTCTCGTTTTTTAAATCAAGTATAGTAACAGCCAGACAGAAAATGAGACCATGTTAACCAGTAAAGCACAAACTCGTACAAAGAGTTGGAATATAATTTCATTCGTTTTTCAGTTGGGGGCAGCAATAAGAAATATCTACATATTTTTCTGTTTTAACAGCTTTTATTTGTAATTAGTTATTAGAACATAGTATCTTAGCAATAGTAATTGTATATAGTATTTTATTTATTTGCAAATAAGGCAGACAATGTGTGAAACCCACACAATTACAGGTGATCACACACAAAATTAATAATTACTAGGTACAGTGATAAACTAAAAATCTTAAATCATACAATATAGATAGAAAAATACCCAAAAAGCATACATTTGCTATGAAAATTAATTATTTATTTCAAGAATAAATCAATGAGAATGCTGGGTTTGAATATTAGATACCAAATTGGTTATATCTGATTTTACACTCGTCAAGTTCAATTATAAAATTGCATTGATTCTCTTGTCAGGCGATTTCTATTGGCAGATGTTTAATTTCATTAATGAAAAAATTATAGTGGTTTTTCCTCTACAGTTTGAGATTCAATGCACTTATAGAAATATCAGTGAGAAACACCAAATCATAATCATCTTGGATCTTAAATGACATATGGGTTCTTTTATTTTTAAACAAACTTTTCTTTTTTGTCTTCAAGTAAAACTAAAAAGTGTTTCAACATCTTTTCTCAATTTAGGAACTGAATTTTAGAAAAGTATATAATATCACTGTATTTTTCAACTTCCTTCAGAAAATCCTTGAATTGGCAGTGGTTAAGTGTGCACATAATCCCACAAAATTCATGCAGTTACGGCATCTTTTATATTATCATCAAATCCCATTTTCTTTCCTATTAAGTTCTGTTGACATATAATGATAAGATATTTATTTTAGTTTGAATTCTTACTTTTACAGTGTGTTCAGAAAGAGATACCATTCTATTTTCTTGACAGATCATGGCAGGTGAACCATCAGTCACTATGCCATTAAGTTTTGAGAGTTCTAATTTATATCTATCCAAATAATCTCCCTGTAATACATCCGAGTCTTTCGTTTGTCCTTGCAGTGAGCATAATTCTAAAAATTTCATAATTAATTTCAAAATCTGCTGTGACACGATGAATTGCATGTGTTGATTCATCAATGGCAAAAGAATAAACAAAAAGATTTCAGAAATTTTCATCTTTATGCAGTAACTTTCCATCCACTCATTTAAAAAAAAACCTATCATGTTCCTCTTTGATTGTTTGTTTCTTAAAAGTATCTTAAAACAAGTTAAAAAAAACCTATCATGTTCCTCTTTGATTGTTTGTTTCTTAAAAGTATCTTAAAACAAGTTAATAGACAATGCAAAACATCACAAGCTACAAAACTCTGTATAACAGTTAAATTCCTAATTTAGTGATATAACACCCTAACACAGCATGAATTGCTATTGCACACTGCAGCCCGCATATGCTTTGAATCTAGCCAGATAGGTGAGCAGGGATTAATTAAGTTGCACAATAACGACTTGTTAGAGTGGTACAATCAATGCAAAGTATATTTCCACATGCTTTGCATAGTTGCATTTTTTTCTTTGTCATGTGAACAATAAATATAAAGGAAATAGGACCCAAGCAGTTTTTTTATTTAAAATGGGGCTGCATTCAGCTCACAGTTTGTGCAACTGATGTAAACAATGGTCTCACCTTCATCCTAGCATAATTGATATAGCAAATAAAATAAAGACAATTTAAGGTGTTTTGTAGTTCTGAAAGTTTCACCAATTAATGGCACCAAGCAAGAATGGCCACTGGAGTAGTTAATTTTGGTGCAGCACTTACAGTGGATAGTGTTTCTGGTTTAAAGATTTTTAGTGTATTTTTGTTCCTGTAGTCCTTCTACTGGAAATTACAGTAATTAAGAATTTATTTATAAGTCATTAAAGTTTAATAAATGAACAATTATTTAAATATACCAATGCATAAATAATTTTGAAATAGATCAAGTTCTACTGTACTTTGAAAAAATGTTGACACAGAAAAGAAAACTTATTTATTTTAAATTGTTTTTTACAATAGTATCATTGTTTGCTTTATATTAAAAATGCAGACTAACTATTATATAACATACATTTATCTAACTCAGCCAAAAGAGGAATAAAGGAAGCCACTCAGTGTTAACTAGTTACAGTTCAGTTCTAGCACATATTTCATATCAATGACAAAATCAGAAGTATTTTAAATCGGGATTAGAAATAAAATAAGTCATCTACGCAATTTTAATAGCTTTAAAATTTAGATTGTTGATGGAAAAACTAGAGTATAATCATAGTCAATTACAGTAATTTCCAGAATCATGACAAAAAAGCTCAAAGTTATTTTGGTTTTATATTATATACATTAAGAAAAAGCAATCTTTTCGCATCTACAAACATGATTGCGAATGGGGAAATGTGACCACGAACATATTCAAAGATTTTGGAGCAAGCTCACTGGCCCTTGCAAATGACCGAGCATCTCATCTGCCCTAATTTAACTAGTTACTTTTAATTAATAACATTTTTGAAGAAAATTTTGTATCAGAGAAAATCAACTTAGCTGAGTCACCCTTCTGTACAGCACCGATTGTGACCCAAATAATATTATTGTTGCTATTCCAATACATTGTGTGTGTGTGTATATATATATATATAAATACTATGGCACATTTGTAATCAAAATAGACAGTTCTACGTTTTGGTAAGAAGTCATTTGTGAAGGGCTAATAGCATAGATAGATAGCAACAAAATAGATAGCATGTTTAATGTTTCTGTTTGATTACAGCAGTTTGTTGTACGATTACTATACAAGAAAAGACCTTTTCATCAGCTTTTTTGTCTGCCTGTAACACTTGGTGGCAAAATTGACAAAATATCCAGTTTGAGAGTTTTCAAAAATGTCACCAATTTGACAAAAATGTTAAATCCACAAAATTGACACCAAATATATGAGCATTCATTATCTTGGAAAATTAATTTCTTTAATAATATTTGTTGTTTTGGGGAACTGATATTCTTGATTCAAAATATAAGTTTCACTGTTGGAAAATTAATTTCTTTAATAATATTTGTTGTTTTGGGGAATTGATATTCTTGATTCAAAATATAAGTTTCACTGTTTGTGGGACAGATACATTTATTTAGAGAGCTAGTTTCATAAATTAATTGTGTGTTGCAAGGACATAAGACAGTAGAGTAGCAAGGACAATAGAGTAATTATGTTTCAATAGGTGAACATAAAGAATTAATGTATGATAGACTTGCATCTAGTTAAGATATGTGCACAATGTTTCAAAAATAAATGCTAATTTGAAAGTTTGTAAGGAAATGATCAAATATTTAGAATTAAAGACTAACAAACGATAGTTTTATTGATCTTTGACAGTCAGTATAGTCAACGATATTTAATATAATGGGAAAGCATTTTTCTTCACCGATAAATAACTAAAAACATTTGATTGAAATCTTCCTAAATTAGGGGAATTGAATTCTAAGCCTTAGTCATAAATGTGCCTCATAAACCCGAAGTCTGGTTTTACAATAATTTTAAACTTCCTTTATACCTCAATTAAATTTAATAATGTAAACTAAAAATTAAATAAGCATGCTTACCTGCACAGTATTAAAACAATCTTAAATCCCAGCAATTAAAGCAGTAATCATAATACCCTACCCAATTATGACAGTATAGTATTCATAATACCTCATCCAATATGTTTCTTATTCTACCACAATCTTTCCCAAAATCACATATTAAAATATCTAATTTTATGTAAAAAAAATTTGGCAGATTTTAGTCAGTATAGAATAAATCATCCATACATCATTTTTGCAACATATTTTGCCATATTCCCTTTTTCATTAACGAAAGTCAATTTTAACTATTCTAACATAAAACTAAAAATGAAAATTTAAAATGGCTACTGGTCATAGTGGCACAAGTTCGATCGCCACCTATTATTTGCACCACACTTTCTGTTTGCCGCTTCCTAGTCTTTTGGGGAATTTTAGCAGTTGTGTAATGATACTAAAAACCAGTTAGTACATTTTATGGATATATGTATTATAAGGTTATTAACTGCTTTGCTGCTAATATTTATTTAATTATTAAAAGTGGCCAAACTAAATTTCAGAGTTTTTACTTTAAACAAATAGTCAAAGAACTTTTCCTAAACTCACACCAGTGATCTTAAAAATTAACCAGTCTTAGTTATTACAACTAATGGTTTTATGTAATGGATATAATAAATTGTAATGAATTTTAATGAACGTTTTAATTGTAATCAAAAATCAGATTTCATAAAGGGTCTTGTGAAACAATCTCATCCACTATATTACAAAGTTCCCACTCCTGGAGCAACAAAAAGTTATTTTGAGCAATTTCACAATTGCTAGCAAATCAAAATTTTACCCTTTGATCAAAATTATCCTTTATTTAATACACATAGTGCAGATTAGAGAAATAGGCTATTATTATTTTGTCTGGTATATTGCTTTTGTTTATGTTGCTAATTTTAAGGATTCATGTTATGTTTTTGACAAATGTTTATGTTCGGAATGAATTTTCTAATGTTTGTAAAATAAGGTTTTATCAATGACTCTGTTTAAATACATACACTTTGATTATTTTAATTTAGGTTGGGAATTAGCTACTTCTATTGAAAACATGGGAAGGAAGAGAGAGATCAGATATTTAGTAAAATGTCCAGATTGTGGAGTTTCTGAATGTCTGAATTTTCAAGGTTATAATGTTTTTTCTGTGTCAAAACTCTTTCCAGTCAAATTTAAAATGTATATATTTTCCAATATAGCGATTATATATAAAAAAAAAAACATTTTTTAGTATTCCATCCGTGTGTATATAAAGAATAGTTAATTTAAAAAATAACAGATTTTATTTAATATACTTTATTTTGTGAATATATATTTCAATAAATCTATTGCAATAAAATAATTTTATAATGCAGGGTTTTTATCTTCTGGATACCAGATTTAAATGAATGATCGTTTATTTTTAAAAAATCAATTGATTTAAATAAGTTTAATCATGATTTTAAATTAAGTTGCCTTAAACCATAGAACCCTGCTGCAAAATTGATGTAACTACATATTTTTTCCAAAACTACTCAATTGGTTGGAACCAAATTTGGAACAAATACAGAATGTACACAGATAAAAACGTCTTCCCGGTCGTCCAAATGGTTACTCAAGTCCTCTGGATGAGTCGGACGATCTGGGGTTTCCACAGATAAAAACGTAATGATATTTTTTTAACTAAGAAAAAAGTCTATTTTCTTTAATTTCCTATACATACTGCATACAAATTTTCCCCCAAAATTACTCAATCGACTGCAAGACAATTTGGTAAAGGCCAACTCTACTACAGATGAGAAAATATTGCAAATATTTTCACTTTTACCACTGTCATGCACAGTGCACCCACATGTGCATTTTTCACTATATTGTAAAATCCTATATTACAACTATTTACTTGTACACTTGTATTGTCATTTGTAGGTCTAAACTCAATTCACCAGCAACCCCACCATCTCGATATCAGACAAGAACAATCTCCTTGAAAATAGATTTTCCTTCCCAAGATTTTAATGGCATCACCAGATAAGTGGCACTTAAATCCAAGTACAGAGAGCAGAATATCTAACAGTGAAGTTGCAGATATTTGCTTAGGTTTTCTAATTTTATGTGAAATATTTATTTTGTCATTCTTTTTTCTCATATGTCATAGTTTCCATGCCAACCTATATATATATAAAAAGGGGGGGGGGGGGGGGGGGGGAGAGAGAATCGCACGAGTTTCAGGCCTCATTAATGCATTTAAACCTTAAATTGTTAAGGAACTAATACATATATTGAGCTTTTTAACACATATACCACAATGAAATAGAGTAATTTATTTAATTATTTTTATAGAGATTATTCCAGATAATTTAGTTTTTTCTGCATGCTACTGTCATGCCTAATTCTGAAATTCTATATTCTCTAATTCTGAACCTATATTTTCTTAAATTTCCATTGTTCAACTCATTTAAACAAAAGTTATGATTTCCATCTTTATTTAAACTAAAGGATGAAACAAATATTAATTTTTAATTAAAAGTCAAGTTTAATTAAAAGGTGTATAATATATTCTTATATTTTAATTAAAAGTCTTAAGATATGTAAATTTAAATACAAATGCATCAAATTTTTATGCTTTTGAAATGGTTGTATTTCTTAAGTACTCAAGTTATTATTTTAACACTGTTCATTTCATTAATAATATGCTTGAAAAATAGTTTTCTGCATAAACACAAGATTACAAAAATTTTTGACAATGCAAACAGATTGCAAAGGGGAAAATACTTTCACAATACAACTAAATATGAGGAGGATCACGTACATAAGCCATTATCGTGGTACTGATGCAATATAACTTTTTATTTCATTAATATGTTTGAAAGTTTTCCTTTATATAAAATGAAATTATAAAAATTGTCATCTATGCAAACGTGTTTCTCCCACATTAAATAGATGATCATTAATCATATCTCTCTCTCTCTTGTAACATTGTGGGAATAATCACCATTTGAGGGCACAGAATATGCAATCAAGGGGAAATTGTTTTTCAGACGCAAATATGGGAAAATTTCAATCTCAAAATTTGTGACTTTACTTCCCATTTCGTGACAATTTAAGGACCTAAGCTATTTCCGATTTTATGACTTCTGTGACCTGTAGATACTCTTATGCAGATGAAAAATCCGACTATTTTGGCCCAAAATCAGATTCCTGGAACAAAACTGAAAAAAGGGGAACAAATACAGGAAAATCAGAAACACTTGGCAGATATGATATGAGCATATAGCTTAACAGATATAGATTGGTTTTTGCTGTTAATGTAAAATTTCATGATGGGGGGGGGGGGGAATATGAAACATGTACTTTTTGTCTCTTTTCCTTTTAAATGATAATGATATACTATTATTAACTTACATTTACATATTAGTATTTTAAAATGGATTTTAACTAGTTCTCTCATTGAACTGCTATTTACTCATTTGATTGCCATTTTTAAACTGTAGATCTTTTGTTAATTAGTTTATTATATTTTGTTCAATTTTACCCAATATCATTTTTAACTATCTTTCCTGACAACAAAACAACGGCTCAGCTCATTCCAGGTAAATAGAATTTTTCCTTCCAGATTTCTAATAAAAAACAAACTTTTGATGAGTTTTTAAGTTGAATTTAAAATCACTGAGAATTCCAGGTTTCTTCTGAAGTGTATGAACCCTGTTTGTAAAGCATAGATTGCGAATTCTTTTAGCAGTATTGTCCAAGTTAGCTCGATGTCTTCAGTAAGCTGGTGCAAAAACGGCTCTAAAGAATCAAAATGGGAACCCCCCATTTCATACTCTGCAGTAACCTGTTACACCTCTATTTTAACCACTCCTAAAAAGCAGTTGATTTAAAAACATACTTAAGACAGTACACCATGTTTCTTTAAAATAGTTTAATAGATTTTCATGTAATACATAAACAATAAGAATTCTTCATTAAAAAAAGTATCGTATAAAAAAAAACGTAGTCGTTTTATGAAATCATCTAAGAAATGCATTTCCCTATCTCAATACAATTTTGCAAATCTCAATTTTTGACTGCATCATCTGATAATTTCTACAATTTAAAAGAGAAAATAGAGTTCAATTGTCCGGCTACAAGGTCTGTATATTATTTTAGGCAACATTTAATGTATTTCGTTTATGTTTAAACTAAGAAAGTTTTAAACAACAATGTACCACTTTCTAATGTTTTTCTACGGAAGTATTGCTGGTCTAGAGCGATTTGGGATTACAGATGGTGGATGTGTTCATTTTCGAATATATGCACCTTCGAAAGAATGTAGGAGTGAGAACAACAGGAAATATCTGATTTTGTTACAATAGGGTAAGAACAGGAAAGGGAAGTTTTTCTCGTGTGACACTACCAAGCTAATTTTGCATTTAATGGCAAAAAATGCAAATGTACAGAAATTTCGACTGCAAAGAAAAATATAGGTAAAAACCAAACAGAAATATAGGAAATATAAGAGGAATGTAAAATATAGGACAATATAGAATATTTTTCTGGATTTAAAAAATATAGAGTAACTTCTACCCCCTGCTTGAGCTATCCAGGAATCACATTTTCACTAGTGTCTCAGGGGGAAGCTGAATATTGAACTCGTACAACAATTGTTAATCATATCCATTGTAATAGCAAGATTTAATCAAATATGAACACCTGATATGGAGAATAAAATCGTATTCCCCCCCCCCCCCCTTCCAAACCCTCCTACAGATTCATTTTGGAATTTTCTAGCCACTATACCACTTAAATCATTATGTATCAAATTGCTATTTAAAAGTGGATAAACAGTACCGTGCATACATGAAAAATAGCGGGGAAATGTATCATGCGGTCATAAAATTTGGTACACATATTCTGTTGAACCCGTGGAGGTGCCCCTCATTGTCATTTTATATTCCAGTATTTTAGCTATTTTATGTTTCAGAAAGGCACTATGTTTTTAAAAGTAGTTCGATTCATGGAATGACACCCAATCTGGCAGCTCTTTTCAACTGAAAACAAAGTATAATATCTAAAACAGACTCATTTCTAGTAAAGTCCCTGTTGTGGCCAACTCGGTCCAGTTTTAAAAAGGGATTTCATTCATCAAGAGATCTCCATACCATCCTAAAGATAAATAACTAACAAAAGAGTGGAGCTATTGACTTAACTTTAGACTGCAGCATTGAATGACCTTCGACTACTTTAGTTTACCTTTCATACAAATGTACTAGGATCAAACAGTTTTCAGTGTACCTTTTAGGCGAGTGAAGTATTTCTGAATTTTATCGTTTTTCTGTACATCATGAAAACTTATTTTCTCAATGCTGAAGAATAAAAAACAAAAAATATTTCATTAGTATGGGAAAAATACCAATATATAGGCATAATCGGTATTGGAACACTCCTAATTGTAACAGTATAATAAGCATTCTATGAAAAAATTACGTTTCTACAATAACGTCTAGATTTTAAACAGTCATAAAACAAAGACGAAAATGGCTGCCTCCATCGAATGATCCGAAAAAAACCAGACACAAAATATGTGCAAAAGGAACACAATACATAAATAGTAGAATCGACAGCTGCATTTTGCATTATTCCCATTTTAAATGGGGACTGGATAAACGGTAGCCCCACTTGAGAATTTCAAATTTTCACTAATGGCATTCATTTGTATCGGGTTGTACTGCAAAATTTTTTATTTTTACTGCTTTTGATATAGCATGATTCCCAAAGGTGGTGATGGCAGGGGCTGAAGAAACAGCAGCTTATCCCTCTGAATATTAAAAATAATAAAAAAATAAATCGAAATAATTAAAAAATTAACTTGAATAATTGCAACTGCTCTGTTTATATAAAAATAATTAAAAAATTAACCAGAATAGGATAATATATTATTTTGGTCAATCTAATATGAAATTTTTAGAAGATGGATATGGATGAAAAAAGATACTAGTGGACTTTTGGCAAACACAAGAATATAAAGTGCATTGTGCAATTTCACAATTTATGCAATAATTAAAGCGCAATGAATATGAAATGGCCACTGTGGCCCCATTGATGTATAGGCAACTAGCCGCTGAAATGTTTTAATAAAAAATTTTAAACACTAGATGGTGCTATAATCCTGTAATTTTTGGAAAACTAGTTACTTAGAACATTGACAAACATATTTCAGTTTTTGTTTATTAGGATGCTGGCTAATTTGATAGTATAAACCAACACACTTGAAAGATGTTGTGGTAGTTTTAACAGCATGGCCACAGATTTAAATGGGTGGTTTCTTTCATGGCAGTTATTCTGTGTTTATTTTAATGAAAAGGGTCTTGACTAGTATGATTAGATGAGAATTAGGGTTTCGAATTCTTATGGCTGGCATTCAGGGGGCAAAGGGGAATATAAGTAAGAATTTAGTCAGAATTGTAATAAATACATATGACCAAAAAGTGAATATTTTTCTGAAAGTGAGATTTTACAATCTATGAATGAATACCAAAGTGCTTAAGTGAATAAAATGAAATATTTGGTTGTGCTTTAATGTGAAAATTTATTTGAAAGACACCAAATGAATTGAAAGAATATGTGTCATGATATACACCGCTTCTCGCAACTGAAATCTCAACACCATCAGGAAGAAATTTATGTATTCTTATGAAATTTACAGAATATAATTGTAACATGGAGATGTGCAAATGATCAAAAAATCATACCTGGAAAATGAAAGCATGAAACTTTATTGACATTAGATCAATATGGAATAAGCCCACTGCGAACGGCTATGCAGAATTGAATACGACAAGGCATCCTATCAATGAGATAGTCAATGCTGTGCTGAGGGATGGCATTCCACACAGATGCAATTGGGCTTGTAACGGAGCATGGTTTGCTAGAATTGGGAGTTCTCTTAATTGGCAACTCATGGTGTCCCAGTTATGCTCAAATGGCGACAAATCTGGAGAATATGCTGGTCAGAATAAGATATCAAAACCTTGTAGACTATTCATAGTTACCCATGCAGTATGTGGTCTGGCATTATCCTGTTGAAAAAGCAGTCACGGTCCAGTTGACAGATATGGCTGTACCAGAGGTCTCAATGTCAGAGACGTGTTGTTGTGCCGCGATACTGCCAGAAACGTGGACCAAAGGTGTTCATCCACCAAATGTTATATCACCCCCAAACCATGGTACCACTTGGAGGGGGACAACTGATAGAAAAAGCTTCCTGGTATCATTGTTGAAAACACAACTACATGCGAGTACGGTCATCTGGCATGCTAAAACAGAATCGCAATTCGCCTGCGAACAGAGTGTTTTGCCATTTTGTCGACCAATCGTGTCTCATTTAACACCACTAGAGGCAATGTAACCGGTGAAGAAGTTAAAACGGTAGGTGTCAAAACTGTCATCTACTTCAGAGTCATGTAAATGGTTTCAAATTGTTTGTGTTGAAACCACGTTACCGGTAGTGTGGGATAAATGTCGTTGTAACATGGTTGCTGTGGTAAGCGGCTCCCGAACAACGCTTCTCAAAAGCATATGATATTTGCGTGGTGTAGTACACCTGAAAGCTCCACTACCTGATCTTCATGTTGTTTCATTGTCTCTTACAATCCATAACACACACCTTTGAACTGTGCTCGCATCACGACCCAATATTTCAGCGATCCTTCAAAGGCTCAATCCACCATCACTTAAAACAATAATTGTTGCCATTCCATTGACAACTGAATGTATGAGGTAAGTTGACGTACTCTTGGCATACTGTGATGATTTTCACAACCTGAAACCAATGACGCTATAAATTTAGCTGTAATATCGCTCCTTAACCTGACACTTTTATGCTGCTCGACAAGGTGTCACATCACTATGTGCAACGAAACCGCGATCATTTGCATATCTCGCCTTGCTGTTTCCATTGCCTGATTTACATAAAGCTACACCTACAACTTTATGGTGTTGTGATTTCAGTTGTGAGCAGTGTATTTTTGTACCGATAATTAGAATTCAAATGTCGAAGATCTGCCATCTCTTCAGTTTTCTGACCTCTAGACTAAATATAAATAGTTCAAAATCTCTTTAACGGAAATTAATCCTTTAATCCGTATTTCAGTGAAATTACAAAGGTTATAAATAATCAATGAAACATAGAAGTTTTTAAGATTCATTAAAAACTCAATAGTAGAAAGAGAATTTGTTAATCATTTACAAAAGATGGAATCAGGTTGTCTATAGAATATTCTAAAGCCAATTTCAGCACTTTCTTTTTTACATGACCACTGAAAATATACTGAATATCATGTACAAGTGCAGTATTCCACGATACTGCTGCAAAATAGCTCTAGTTCATTTAATATGTTTAAAAAATATTTTTATATACACCACGTAATTATAATAAAAATTTTTGTCGATGCAAACAGATTGGTAAGTGCAGTTTTTTGCAATACTGTTGCAAAATAAATTTTCATGACATTAATAACACATCTGAAAAATATATTTTTTTTTATAGCAAGAAATAATTATCAAAATTTTAATCGATGTAAATAGATTGTAAAAGTTAGACAAAAATATCAATTATTGGTCATTTCTCTCCTGACACGCTTGTGAGGACAGATTTCGTAATTGCGGAAATTTTTCTAGATGCAAGAACACAAAAACATCAATCTTAATATTCGCTACTGATTTTGTGATTTTCGAACCTGTAAACACCCTGCCAAAGCATTAGGGATTTTTTTATATATATATATCAAAAACGTGAAAATTAGGAACATTTGGTTTCAGAACAAAAAGTCTGAATAACGGTTACTGATCAGAAGATGCTTGAAAACCTGAAACTTTCAGGTAAATCAGAAGGATTGGCCACTATGCTATGGTATAATTATCCCAGATTATTTTTAGATTCAGAAATGGTACAGACCTCCACCAGAAAAAGCTGAACTTTGTAAGATATTAAATGCAACAAGTTTGAACTTGTACAAACATGTATACAACCAGTAGAAACTTAACATGGTACACTAAACTATGCATAAATTATGGAAATAAATTATGGATTCATTCATTGCATTGAAAAATAAGATTAAAAAATATTGTACGACTTATTTTTCCAAAAGTCCATAATAAATATTCTGTAAAAATCTTTTCATATCCTGCTTCACTATTTCATAGCTGGCAACCTTCAAATGTGAAAAACTGGAAGATTTTGTACGACAATAAAATCTATACTTCTCACTGTTATACTTAATCTAAACATAAGGACAACTGTTAACAAATAAAACTGATATATAATGCAGGCATCCCACTTTCATTTCCAATAGCAAAGAAACTGTATTTGATGTCTACATTCCCTTCAATTGAAATTTTTGTCCACATGCCTTTTGCTTGGGCAATAGTATCCCCTCTTCCAATGTGAAATTCTAAAGTCTGTCGCACAGATTGAGCAAAAAGCATATTCAAATTCACTACCTTCAGACAATTTCAAAATAACATAGCTACTAACCTATGAGAAAGAAACACACCAAACCTATCAGAAAGAAAGGCGCGGGGAAATTTCGCGAAGGGAAAAAATTTTTTTGGCCACACTAACTGGTCTCATTACTACAATTAAACCTTTTACAATAACTGATACTCACATATATTGAGCTTATTTAACACATACTCAACAATGAAATGGAATAATTTTATCATATTTTTATTAAGTGCTAAAATTCATTGCAACTGATTTAGCTTTTCTCAGCATGCTCTAATAATTCTGAACCTATACAGCTTTTGAAATGATTTTACTTCTTAAGTACCCAAATTATTATTTTAATATTATTATTCAGAAAATAGTTCATTTCATTAATAATAAGTTTAAAAAATAAGTTTTTCTGTATAAAACATGAAATAATTACAAAAATTTTAGACTATGCAGACAGATTGCAAAAGTGGAAATTAATTCCACAATAAAACAAAATATAAAGAGAATCGTGCACAAATGCCGTTTTTCATGATACTACTGCAAAATAGACTTTCATTTCATTAATAATATGTTTGAACAATAGTTCTGTATAAAATACAAAATAATTATAAAAAATTTTGACTACGCAATTAAATTGAAAAGGTGGAAATTATTTTCACAATTAAACTGAACATAATAAGGAAGATCACTCACAAATGCAATTTCTCACAATACTGCTGCAATATAGCCTTTCATTTCATTAATAATACGTTTGAACAAGTTTTTCATATAAAATATAAAATAATTATAAAAAATTTTGTTGACAGATAGCAAAAGTGGAAATTATTTTCACAACTAAACAAATTATAAAGAGGATCGCGCATAAATGCAGTTTTTCGTGATACTGCTGTAAAATAGCCTTTCATTTCATTAATAATACGTTCAAACAATAATTTTTCTGTATAAAATATGAAATAATTAAACATTTTAACGAGGCAAATAGATTACAAAAGTGGAAAATTAATTTCACAATAAAACGAAATATAAGCAAGATCGCTCACAAATACGGTTTTCAATGAAACTGCTGCATAAAAGCCTTTCATTTCATTAACCATTTAAAAAATTTTGTATATAAAACAAAATAATGTAATAAAATTTTAATCAACGCAAATACATTTCTCCCACATTAATTAGATAATCATTGGTCTCTCGCTCTCGTGTCGCTGTGGGAATAATATCCATTTGCGAGTACATGCAATACTGGGAAATGGATTTTTAGCTGAAAGAACGGGAAAACTTCGATCTCAAAATTTATGACTGTTTTTTATTTCGTAACATTCATAATCTATTTTAACCTGTAGATACTTTTTTTCAGATTTACATAAAAAACCTCATTCGTGATTCAGTCGTATACCATGGTAGCAGAAAATTGCGAAGGAGGAAACAACTAAAAGTCACATAAGTTACATTCTCGTTATTTCTGCCTAGAAGGATGGGGGGGAATAAGAGCAGCTGAGTGAAAGCCAGGAGACTCAAGAAATCATGCACCTAGGACAGCCCATGTAAGGCTGCCTTTAATCTCCCAGCTAAAAGGGTTAACAAAACAGGAATCTCAAAATGGACTTTAGTAAAATGTGTCTCAAAGAGAACAGAAAGTTTTAGCTCCTACATGGCGGAGGAGTAAAAGAGCCATTAGGATGCATTTGAGACAGGTCGCAACTTTATCCTTCATGTCAAATAATTTAGAAGAGTGGAAATAAGCTTTCCACAAGAAAGAAAGGTGTAATTAAAGGGGTAAGTGTGTCAAACGGACAAGGTCTTGAGTAATAAGAACGCCTAGCCAAGGGAGGAAGGGGAACGAAAACGAGGGATTCTGAGCTCGCGCTTAGCGACCAATAGAAAACGAGAGACGAGCACTCAAAGTGATAAATAACACTTTCGTTCAGAAGGAAAATTTGATCTATTATATGGCTAGCTTTTTTCATTTCTGGGAGGGCTTTTTTAAAAGCACAAAGTACAAGGAATTTCTTGTACTTTTCTTTGTAATTAAGCAGATATTTTTAAAAGCTGACGATGTCAGGCTCTTTCTCTCTGTGGGTTTCTTAGATTTCCAACTATTATGAACACATTCTGAAGTTTGCAGGGTATGCGCCCCCACAATTAACACAGGTACATTGTATCTTGTATTTTTTGGTACACTCTCTAGTGAGGTGGGATCCTGCACATTTAACACATTTTGGTGGCATATAACACGAGTTTGCTGAGTGGAAGGACTGACACGAAAAACATTGTATAATAATTAATTAGAATATGAAAATAGGCTAGTTTAGTCAATCAAAAATGCAATATTTAGAAGATTGAGATGGATGGAAAAAGATACTTTTGTACTCATGGCAATTCATAAGAACAAACTGAATTGCGCAAATGCAGTGTTTATGTGAAATTAATGAACAAAATAATATTTTAGTGATTTATGCTGAATTAGACTAGACAACCTCTGAAGAAGTATATTTATTACTTTCATAAAATAAACGATCCAGATCTTTGTTTACATTACACACTGCCGTAAATTTCCCTTAATTTGGTTGGTATTACTCTGCATTTTATTTTGGATTTACTACAATCCCGGGAATGGTAGAAATCTGTGCCAAAAAAGAGGAAAATCTGTGTTTCTGAGGAATTATACCATGTCTGGTTAATTGATAAATTTCAAACAAAAATGCTGGAGAATTCGCCGGAGATTGATTTCCCAGCAATGTTAAAAAAATTCAAATAAATGTGGAAATGTGTAAAATATAGCAATATATGTGTAAAAGTGTAAAGAGTGGTTAAAATGCATAAATTTTATGCATAAAGCGTAAAAGTTGACAGGTAAGGATATAGAGAAAAATCAAGAGTTGGCAGCTATGCTATTTATATCACAAGTAAATAACAAAATTTAATGTGATATTTCCCTTTTAGAAATTATTTTCTCATATTTTAAAAATGAAAGGCAAATATTGAGGTGTCTAAACGAAGTTTATACATCAAAGGGGACTATTAACTTGTGGTGGGTCAACATTTAAGGATCATTCAGAAACTGTTAAAGATGGTTTATGAAAAAATTTGTTTGGCAAAGTAGAGTTTGCATTTTTAACAAACACTCCATGTGCTTTTTTTGTTTTCAGGTGATCAGTCACTGCCATATATCCTGTTTTACAATAGTAAATTAAGTCACAACAAGGACTGCACAGAACTTTCCTACTAGCATCTACTTTTTTTATTCTGTCATCAACTAACACACCAGTTTATAAACACGTTTCAATTTTACAAATTTTTTAATCCATCATAATGTAATAAAAATGGGTCAAGTTTTGAATACATAATTTGGACTTAAATTTTCTTCAAACTTTTCGACGCAAATGGTTTGTATAATACCATTTTGTTTTTAGTCTTTATAGACTTTAATGCCAATTCATTAGCAGATTTTGTCAATGCATGGTTATCTATTTTCAAACATTTTTTTCTTCTTCAATATCTCTATTTCTAAATAATCAATCTCACACTTTTTGGGTAATAATATATGCTTTTGTTCTTGTAAATATTTCTGAATTCGCAATTTCGTTTTGATCATTTGTATACTCCCCATATGAAACATTTTATCATAGTTTGGAGCAGTGGAGATCGACAGCCAGAACCCTGTGTACTGTGTAGAGTACAGGAAATATTGGTTGAATTGCGGCTTTTAAAAATTTACATGCGTTATAGTTTTTGGAAAAAATTACACACATTTTTCAAAAGAAATTCCAAGGACTTTCGATTTTTTTTTTCAAGCACATTTTAAGGATTTTTACAAATGTACGAACCATGAATCAATGTAGCGTAATTTCAGACAAACAGAAACAATATTCGTCACTCTTAACAACCACATGAACGATTTAAATAAACATCTGAAAACTAAACTAAAAATACATTTCAATAAATAAAAGTCTATGAAAATATGGTTGAAATAAAAAAATTGCAGAAACAAAACACATACTTTTTACATTTGAAGAAACTAAAACAAAATAGTAACACCAGAGATCAAAAAACTAGCACAAAATCAAAATAACTTTGCACTAAATTTTTCCAAGAGGCAGGACCAGATTAGAAGAAACGAAATAAACAACCATGACTCATTGAAACACACCATGCCTCACTGCATGTTGAACTTCCACTGCCCATCCTTCCACTATCGGTGTCTAAAGCCCATATTTTTTTCTAAAGGATACTATAAGTCTAGGAAGAAAAATAGGAACATATTGTACGAGGGGAAGAAAGTTTTTGAATTGTACTAACATTGTTTATTAATGCATTTAAACCCTTTAAATATTGTAAAGCAATTGATAGCCACATATATTGAGCTTACTAGACTAACACAAGCTTAATGAAATAGAAATCTATTTATTTTAGGGAATACGAGAATTATTGGAGGAGCTAGAATTGTAGTTAAATGAGCTTTTTTTTCAGCATGCTCTAATTCTGAACTACAGGGGGTTTTTTTATTCGCAAAACCTCAAACAAAAATTATTAGGATTTCTATTTTTATTCAAATTAAAGGATGAAGCAAATGTTAATATTTTTAATTAAAATTATAAAAATATAAATTAAGAGGCAAATGTAATTCATGCTTTTGAAATTGTTACATTTCTTAAGTACCCAAATTAGTTTAATACAGTTATTTAGAAAATAGATCATTTTATTAATATGTTTGAAAAATAGTTTTTCTGTATAAAACATAAGATAATTACAAATTTTAGCCATTGAAAACAGATTTCAAAAAAGAAAAATGTTTTCACAATTCAAGAGGTGTATGGAGGATCACGCACATATGAAGTTTTTAGCGATATTGCTACAAAACAGCCTTTAACTTCATTTAATGCGTTTGAAAAATGGTTTTTCTGTATAAAACACAAAAAAATGTAAAAATTTTAAGACTATGCAAACACATTACTAAAGTTGAAAAAATATTTTCACAATTACATGAAATTTACTACGGATCACGTACAAATGCAATTCAACGCGTTACTGCTGCAAGTCTTATTTCATCAATATGTTTGAAAGAGTTTCTCTGTATATGACATGAAATTATAAAATTTTAGTCGAGGCAAAACTGATTCATCCACATTAGATAATCACTGGTCATCTATCTCTCTTGTGATGTGGGAATAATCGCAATTTGAGAGCACTGATTATGCAATCACAGAGAAACAATTTTAGATGCAAGAATGGGAAATCCTATCTCAAAATTCATAACTTTCTAATTTTGATATTTTCAAAACATTTGTGACCTATTTTGATTTTGTGATTGCATCTAATGCAAATTCTAAAAAAATACAAGCATTAGAAATGAAAAATCTGACGATTTTGGCAAAAAATCATATTCCCAGAACAAGACTAAACAAACAGAACTAATACCTAAAAAAAAATCGGAACACTTGGGAGCTATGCAATACCATCGAGGAGCAAACTGACACTGACCACCCCTACACCTCCAAATTCTCACACAGTGCTACAAGGTTTATAAATACTACAGGTTGGTCCACCTGCTAGTCTCACGGCATTATCTGGCGGAAACGCGGAACGATCACGTCAGTTTCTCGAAGCCATGTGTTTCGCTATGCGAATCAATAGTATCTAGTTAGGTAAAGTTTAGAAATCTTATTTGGAGCTATTTCCAAATTGTTCTACTGTTATTACTGTAAATCGCTAGAGAACAATAAACACAAATACCACTTAATTATTTTATAATTAAATAACGTGGCTTTATTTAAAATATCACTTTTACATGTTTTACCCACAAATATAAATAAAATTTTTACAAATTAAGTTTATTCAAATATTTAACTTAGTATATAATTATGCAAATATTTAGCTCAGTTTACATTTATATAAATATTGAGCCCAATTTACATTTTTATAAATATTTAGCTCAATTTATATATATACAAATATAAAGTTTAATTTACATTTATGCGAATACTTAGCGCATTTACATTTAAACATATCGTATCTTAATTTATGTTTCGACAAGTAATTTTGCTAGTTTATTTACTCAAATTTTAGATCGTTTAAAAAATAAAATAACAATTTTTAAATCCATCAAAGATATAGTTCTTTATTTGAGCATTTATAATATATTTCTGGAAATAATTATTTTTCAATAAAAATATTAATTGATTAAAAATGTTAAGTACTCAATACAATTGCATAATATAGATTAAAAAGGTAAAGGGGGAATTAGTTATTACAAATTTAAGAATTTGATTGCCAATTACTTTTTTTTATTATTATTATTCAATTTTTAATAAAATTTAAAGCAAAAATGTTTTTGCAGAAATATTGATTTTTAATAGAAATATTGATTTTTAATAGAAATACTGATTTTACTGATTTTGAGTATTTTTTCGCTAAACTTTTTTTATAATCAGCATGTTTTAATAACTTTTTATTGAGATCCGTAATGTGAATAAAGATTCTCAATCTTGAATATAAAATGGTGGTATTATTTTCCCTTTGAAGGAATAATCCTTTTAGACAAGGAGTAGTGAGGATATGTGTTTTTTCACACTTCAGTCAAACCTTATATCTTCTGAAGACCACTGAACGTGATTTATTAAAGCTCTTATTTGGCATTTGGAAAACACAGAAAGCAATTGTTTTGTTTCATTTTCTACTTTATCTTCGTCCCGAATGCATTTTCACTACTTCGTTGATTAAATTCAAGTTCTTCATTACTTTCGAATTACTTCATTACTGCATTCGAATTACTTCATTATTTTCGAATCTTATTAGGATGGTCAAGATCAGAAAGAATCTGCTTTTTCAAAAGAATTTTCCTTTTTTCACATCTACTAGCCATCTCTTCATTTTGTTTAGTTTCCTCAGTTGAAGGCACTGAGTTTAAAGGAATATTTAAATGAGGAACTGTGCCGCATATTAAATGACTATTTGACACAACTCCCATTAATTCATATTTCAAATTCCTTTCATAATCTTTAGAGAAATGACTAGAACAAATCCTTACTGTGTCAGCAGAAAACGAGTCTTTTCTTTTGCACGAGTGAATCCATGCACCTGTAAGACTTGATTTTGGAATCCCATGAAACCAAACAAGTTTTCTCATCATTATGGCAATTAGCAAGTGCACAACTTGGCACCACACTTCAAATGCACTCTTGCCAAAAATACACTAAAAATAAGCTTGAAAATGATTTACAATTATTATCGCTCACGGAAGATCCACTTGAAAGAAAGTAGGAAAATAGCTTTTAGCAATGTTGACGTCACAACCTTCCTCCCATTTCAGTGGACTGATCCAGTCTTCCTGAATGGCCCAACCTGTAGTACCTATAAACCCTGATGTTATACTACGCTGCTGCCTGGAGAGATCAAGGATTGCAATTGTGAATAATTAAAACACATCGCTTTACTGATAACGGTTTGGCTTTATTGCTATCAAAAATATGGAAATCTGCAATTTCCATGAAATTGTACCATGTCTTAAATGTGGCGATTTCATCTTGTTTGAAGTTTCAATAAATTTTCAACAATCAAAAATAATACCGATTTCAACTTTTTAAACATTATATGGCAAATGTTAACTATTTACTAATATTAATCAATGTTCGGTCAAATTGTATCGTCAAGAAATACAGAAAATTAAATTAGCTTAAATTAGCATTTTGAGGCCTTTAACTTCATGAAGTCAAGTGAAAATGCACAAATAGCAAAAATTACCAAAGGCTTAGAAGTATGTTTTCGCTCTGAACACTGCTTTAATATTGTGAATTAACTACAATTAAAAAGTTGTCTAAATTTAAACTAGTAATTTCTGATTTTCGAATTGTCAATTGACATTGACAAAAATTGTATTAAGGGGATTGGCTAAGAAGCATGTCACTAATATCTGAAAAAATTTAGTAACTTAAATTAATATTTATATTTTATTTAAATGCATATTTGTAAGATATAATGTTTATACATTATTTCTCCTTCAAAATACCATTGATTATAATTTAAAACAGTAAAAATATTTCAGTATAAGTATGCATTATTAATTTGCATAGGTAAAAAATTGGCAAATCCTATAATACCAAATATATAGCTATTTCAGAAAAATTCTTATATCTTAATTTACTGTCGGAAGAAAATTTAAATAAAACAAGATTCGGTAGATTTTTTTAATGTTTTAATCACTGCACGTTTAATTTATTTAGCTTAAACATTTATTAGAGCATAATAGCAACAAAAATATGCTTCATAAGTAGAATTTGGTCCAAAATTATCTTATTATCAATTCTATAATCCTTGCTAAAAACCTGATCTATCAATCTTTAAATGCAGCATACCAATTTCAGCCATTGTTTTTGCTTTCTAAAGCATAAACATGTTGAAAATTTTTAAGAGGAAAATTAGACATAAAATGTCACATTACACCTTTTATTCGTTGACAAAATAACTACAATTTTTAACAAATTTATAATCAAGCTTCTAAACACCAGAGCAATATTGCCCAGGTCAAATTAATTTTTCAGTGCTTTAGACTGATCTAACAAGTTTAATACACACTTTTTGGAAATTGATTTCCTCTTTCAGTGTGCATATTTGGTGTCCAGCTTACAGCTGAACACCAAATGAGTTCATGACTATTCCAATAAAGAAGCAAAATGATTTCAATGTTGCTGTTCACAGAGAATGGTCCTCATTTGGTATTCAATTCTAGGCTTGCTGTCACAGTTAAGGAAATTTAAGCATTTCTAAAACTAAATCTGCTTGCTACACTTGATTTGAGGTGTTTTATGTTGTCCCTGCTCTTTTATTTGTGCACAAGGTCACATTCTGTATGATTCCTTAATATCAGAAACGGCCCTTCATAAGTGATGTTAGTATAAAAATTTATGTTTGTGTATATAAAAGGATGGTATAACAAGTATTTCTATCTACTTTTCTGATCTTAAATAAGTAACCTATATTATGAGGGTTATAATTATCTTCAATTTATGCAATTAGATAAGTTCAAGATATAAATCTTTACCCATAATTACATGTTTATTTTTAACAGTATCATGCAATACACCCTTTGGTTTATAATCTTTTACACTTTTATTTGCATCACTAACTTCATATATGTAAAATTGATAAATTATCTATTTTACATTCTATGTGTGGGCCACATTATGCAATGCAAACTTGAGTTAAAATTTATAATTGTTTCCTTTCATAATTATAGTAATCCAACAAACTCAATTGTGCTATTTTGGCGTAAAGTTCAAATTTTTCCTTATATGCAGCAGTTTGCAAGACTTTGAAATTTGCGCAAATTTTCAATCGCTGCAGTATGCCCTTTTTCGGAAGTTTTTGAAATCCTAGAATAAACCCTGAATAATTGAAAAACAACTTTTTGTATTCAGCTTATAATAATTATAAATATCGTAGTTGATGCAAACAGTTTGCACAAGTAGAAAATATTTCCACAATTAAATGAGATATACCTAAGATCATATACAAATGCTGGTTTTTATGATACTGCTGCAAAACAGTCCATTTCATTAATTATGTTTGAAAAACTCGTAATAATTAACAAAACCTTTCATTGATGCAAACAGATTATTGCATAAGTGAAAAATGTTTTCATAATTTAATGAGCTATACCAAAGATCGTGTACAAATACCATTCATTTTCACAATATTGCTGCAAAACAGCTCTTCGTTTCATTAATGTCTGAAATAAGTTTTTTTTTGGATATAACAGGAAATAATTATAAAATTTTCAGTTGATACAAATAGATTGCAAAATGGGAAGAATGATAATCATCGGTCGTCTCCCTCTTGATGCAAAAAGAATAGCTGCTTGAAGGCGCAATCACAATCATTGGGAAATAAATTTACAGATGTAAGATCGAAAAATTTCCATTCTCAAAACTAGTGATCAATTACAAAAACTTTCCTAGGTTTCCGTGAACTGTAGACACCCGTTTAAAAAACAGGGGTTTTAGAAATCGCGAGGAAAATATCATCCACATAAAGCAAATTCTTCAGACAAAAATTAAGCGAAAATACTCGAGGGAATAACAGCACAAAAGTGGAAATTCTTGAAAGAATCTAATACTGAAAATTAGTGAAATGCATTTCAAATAATTAGAAACAAATGCAAGAATTTTTTTAAATAACTTTCGAGATAAAACTTTCTTATATTGTTATTGAACTGTTTTCTCGGCTGTCCAGGAGCAAATGTACTGCACTTTCTTCTGGATGACATTGTCCATGATATACATCTTTTGATTGACTGACTTGCATCATGCATGATGTTATTTATCAAATATTGATTCTGTTTCAAGTTTAGAAAGCAAACCAGAAAACATTTGATTTAGTTGAATTCTGTTGGAAAATAATCACTAAAATTGGAAAAGTAGCCACTTGAGTAAAATTAACAAATTTGGGGCCTTTAGTAGCTTAACGAAGTCGCATATGGCAGCCTAGCACTTTGCTAGACACTTTTGTTCAAAATTATCAATTAGATGTTAGTGGTAGCCCTACGTATGTTTATGTTTAATAAGATTTTATGCGATTGAAGAAATCTGATCTTGATCTAATAACACAGAAAGGCAGTCAGTTGCCAGTGATTAATATTTAAAACGAACATATTTAGAACTTTGTATTGCAAAAATGTTGAAACATGTTAAATATGGTTTCAACGGTATTTGCTGTATTTGTATGCTAGTTTTTACTTCCAGATATTTTCTTTTGTACCTTTCGAATTATTTTAATATTTTTGTAAAATGAATTAGCTGCACTGTCCATTAATAATTTTCATTTTATATCTCCATAATTCAATGCATACATGTATAAACAATTTATAGCGTTTTCAAACTGGTTTCACAAATTCACGTTTCTGGTCATTTAGTAACAAATTTTCTCTCTTGGTTGACATTTTAGTGTTATATATATATATATATATATATATATATATATAATGTATGTATGTATAAAATACGGTAGAATATTTAGTTTCAATGATTCAAGATTTGGCTTGCGAGAAATTAGTTCAACTTATTAGTTAGCAATAAAACTGGAAAGACAAAATATTGGACTTTGTCACAAATATCTAAAATTATCAAATTTCAACAGTTGATCTATATTTAGCAAAATGTAATATTCCAATCAATGTAACTGAACTAATTTTTCACATACTGCTGATGTAAAGTAATGCCAACCATGGGAGATATTGGTATTTTTTTATAAAAGCATTAAACATAGAACTATTGGCATTATGAGCAACTTCATATGTAACACCTACCTAGTTCTAATATACAGAGAAATGCAGCTAATTCATAATTTAAAAAATCTCTTATCAAATCAGATTGTAGTGTCTACTTAGCAAAGTCACCAAGAAATAATTACGCTGAAATTACTTTTCTCCAGAAAATAAAATTACTTCAATATCAAATTATTGTGAAATCACTAATTTATTTTTATATATATATATATATATATACATGTGTTATAACAAATATTTAATGTCATCGAAACATAACCACAGTTAACTCTAAAAGGAAATAAAACATCGCACACTGTTCGTTTTTACACTTTTATTCGCCAACAAGACACGTCGAAACAAAGAAACGGTAATCGACAATTATGGTGCTCTTTCCAGCCCTAACATTATTCATTACACAATACAATGAAGAAAGTATACACTACAAAAAAGGAATGAAACGTTGATAGAAGACCTGAACAGAACTTCTACACATGAGACGAAATAGACGATACTATAAATGTTAAAAAAAAAGTTTACAGTACACATATTCTACAAAATAAATGTTAAAAATCACTGTCTCCTGCTCAACAGCGATCAGGTAATACGCTCAAATTAAATGGCGGATTCATTGCGGAAGGCGAAACGATGATGGAAATATTTGAGCGGGTCTTCGGAGCGGCGCGATTCCCTGCTTTTCAAAAATACGAGGGTCGTCGGGTTGCAGAAGGCGGTGGTGCACGGCTGCTGCTGTGGAGAATAAAAAAATCTGTGAGTAGCGAGAACGCAACGTGTTTTGCGTGACAAACTAGGGAGATAATTCACAGTACATACATTACAATTCTATACTTATCACTGTTTATAAATTATGAAAGTTTAATACCTTGCATGTTAATTATGATTCAGTGATGAAATAGGATTAGTTTTGAATATGCAAAGTAAATTTCACAAACTGAAATGCCATATTTAAGATAAAGTAAAATAGAGAAAACTTGAAAAGATGAAAATTATACCACAACATGCAAGTTAATGAGCATTCAATTCATGCAATGAGGTGTAGTGAGTGAGTGAAACAGACAAAGTTAGAATTCCACTACGATCTATAAACAGAAAAAATATATGGAAAAGAAATTAAGACATTCTTCTATTCAAAATTTATGTTTTGGGTATGATTTGACTCGTAAAATGGAAACCATGCCATTCTAAAGATTGTTCAATTTCATTTAACTAAGTTATAACTAGAGTCCACACACAAAATGAATTGAAAAGTATGAGACACTAGCAGTTAAAATAAAATTTTAACTATAATTCTAGAAATATTAGACCATGCAGCATGCATAATTGTACATTATTTATAACTATTCACATTGTTACAACATAATTGCATCAATATATATATATATATATATATATATATATATATATATATATATATTGCAGTTTAAAACATGCAGACTAGGTAAAAGTTTAATTTATATAAAACATTTTAGTTGCAAGCTAAAGCTTTATCACAATAATTTTTGAATGCATAGCTTATAGAGCAAATTAAAACTTACCCATTTGCAATCGAGTCATACCAATAAGGAGATCTAGAAGAAAGCATATTTTATTTACTCAGAAAAAAACTGCATTAATGAAATAACTAAAATCAAAATATTTTTATCAATGAGATGTCCTGGAAGATTTTTGTTTTTAAATTAAACTGATTCATGCAGATCTATTAAGCCTAAAACATAAAAAATACAGTTTCAGGTCAAATTTTTGAGTCACTGATTATAATTCTTTTCAAAACAAAGCGTAATAGTACTTATAGCTAACCTAAGTATTACCTAACAAAGTTTAAATTACTTATATCGGGTATGTTGCACATCTACTTGCTTCAAATATCAATTTTCGGAACAGGTGCAAAACTTACTTTTGGAGTAGCATGAAATGCTTTGGAGCCAAATTTAAACTTTAGAAGCAGTAAATTTAAAATACCAAATATCTGTGAAAATGTTTTTAAAAAATGTAACTGGTCTGTATACATTCAAACACATTAGTAAAATATGAGTCACGAATTTGAAAATGTTGACTGTACAACACTAAACATATTCAAGCATATTCAATTGGGGGGGGGGGGAGGAAATAAAACAGCCAATGTGTTTATCCAACCATTAAAAATTGTTGTGAAATCAAACTATTATTATGCAATTTTATAAAAATCAAAATTTATGTTATATTTCATTTATGAACCAATTAGATTAAAAACTTTCTAAGATTATAGAACCTCCAAATCAGCATTTTTTAATAATTCTTTTTTAATTATGTATAAGTTTCCTTTTCTATTGTACATATTAGATAAATAAGTTTTTCCCAAGTTAAGAGTGCAAATGTAAACGATAATTAGTCTTATACGATAAGACTAATTTAGAACTTTGCTGCGATAAAAGCATAAAATAAATATATTTTTAAAAAATGCATAATTAGTTGAAAATTGTTTTGAATTATTGATAGTTTTATAATTGCTACCCTTAGAAGGGATAAAAAACAATTTTTAATAAAGGGAAAAGATGAGAAAATTTTGTTATGACTGATTATCAAAGCACAATTTATTTTTCTGTTTAAGAATAAATAAAAGTGCAAAATATATTAATTGCTTATTAATTTATTACTACAGTACAGATCTATTATCCCGACTGCTTGGGACTTTAGTCATTCTGGATAAGGAGGTTTTCCGTAATTCGGAACACTGTTTCTAAAACTTACTGCAATGGTCTAATATGTTATAAAAATTTTCAATAATTCATTTTAAAAACAAATGTATTAAATGAAGTTTTTTTACAATCTATATGAAAAAATATACTTTACTAACTAAAATGAAAATTACATGTAATTATAGAATCAAATTTAGTGATTAAGAAATTTTTTAAAAGAAACAAGTCTGAAGAAAGTTGATTATTCAGGCTAGTTATTAGAAGTATTTTTTGGAACATTTCAATTAAAGTGGGCCATACACACCATATTCATCTCTTAATATTTTAGTAGAAGTACCTTTGTTCATATTCATAAGTTTCAAAATGGTCACTATCTTTTATAGATAATGAAACTTTTTTAACCACATTAGATGATAGTCGTTTGGACATAATTCAGACCAAAAATGTTCACTAAGAATTTTCTTAAAATGTGTTACAATTAACCCTTTCGGGACGGCGGCATTCCGAAACTACCGTGGCCCAAAGGACGAAGCACTTCGTTTCCGAAATGTGCGTAAAAGACGGCTACTTTTTTGCGCTAAGCCTTACTCTCGAAAAAAATTCACTAAAAATCACCCATTCAACACAGCATTCTACTTTTTTCAGGAAGAAAGGAAATACTTATTTTCTATTTGATGTATATTTTTTATTCAAATTTTCTTTTATCAAAATATTAAAAATTTTAGTGTATATATGTTTTAGGTACAGATGGATAATTCTTTGGCATGTCCTTCCGATTTTTTAAAACTGTACCACATTATATGCGTATTCTTAGACAACAAATACTTTGCAAGTACAGGAGAGGTAAAAAATTTATCCAAATACAAAGTATATCCTTTTCCTGAAAGTTCACTTAGAAGTGTTTTCACAACGCGTTCTCCATACCCACCATCAGAGCTTGATAATCCCGTGTCCTTTCCAGTATACACAAGGAAATTCCCTTTATGGCCTCATTCCGATTCTGACGATTTATATATTTTTATAATTCCATATCTGGACCTTTTCGATGGGATATATTAACGAAACCCCAGCCTTCCTTTCCATGAGAACATAAATAACCTAATCATTTCATTGCCGCACATTCCTTTACCCCCCCCCCCCTCCCCCACCCACTCAAAAAAAAAACCTCTCTTATATTCCTCTAATTCAACAACCAAATCAATAAAAGACAAAATCAGAACGAGACCCGGAACTCAATTATAAAATTGTTGATGCTACGAGAAGTGCTATGTTTACTTTACAGAACCATGTGTTTCACCGCTCCAAATGGAGAAATAATTCATTGGATTCTCCTTGTGCCAAGGTCAAACATCTACAAAATACATTTAAGTTGCTTCCACGGACATTTAGCGCCATCTAGGAGACAAATACATTCAAATTAAAACGTTCCACATAGAAACACCCATACGTGCCAGTCGTCCTTTAGGGTAAAATTTCCTCCGGCCCGCGGGAGTGCCGTTCGTCCTTGAATGCAACTTCACAGCTGGCGCGTATGCGTGCCACTCGTCGCGAAAGGGTTAAGAAGTAAAAACCAACAGCTAGCTCTAAGGTAAAAACAACCAGAGTACAGATAAATTTCATGCCCCAGAAAATACTGCAAACAACTTTGCCTCAAAAGAAACTAATGCTTTTTCAATTAAATCTATTCACTGAAAAAATGAAAATGGAATGAATGTGGAAAAACAAAAATCATGCATTTTCCCCTCTCCCAACAACCCCAGATTGCTTGATAATTGTAAACATTTGGAGAAAAAAAAACATAGTAGGAATGTTTGGTTTAAAGTATCTTGGTAGGAATCTATGTTTTATTTACCTTATAAAAGATTTTAAACCCATGTAACCTACGAAAACAATTAAGGAATACGTTGTAAATCGGAAACACCTGTGTCATCTCTTCAGCATTATCGTAGCAAACTACCATGAAAAAATCTAAAAAAGCTGTTTTAACGTGGTTAGTTTATCATAATCAGCACATACAGTTAACGAAAGGATTACCTTTAAAATCTCCAGGAAATGCCAAATGTTAATTTTTGTTAAAAATTTCAAAAATATGTGAAATTGAAAACTTTTATAACTAAAAATTGTAAACTTACTGGTAAACGAGAAATAATTTGAAAATCTGCAAATTTCTTTAAATACCATAGCTTTTTCATACATCCCTAAAAATCTCTGAATTTCCTTAGTTCGAGGGAAATTTTCATAGATCTAACAATACTGACCGCTAATTTAAATTCTATGATTAACTTAAAGAGTGAAAATAAAATTTCCATGAGCATTATTTGCACCCCAGTCACTTACTTTGCAGTGAAAAACGTCATGATGTCACTTTACCACTATTAAGTAATCAGGGCATCAAACGAACGCACCCATTCTAAATATATATATATATATATATATATATATATATATGGTTTTACTAAAAAAAACATGCTTGTATCATAAACTAAATGTTCTGTCCCTTGTCGAAAGTATGTTTTTCCGACATGGAGCAATATGTCCACCATGGAGTTAAAGCTTTTACAACCATGATAATTGTCATTTTTCTCAATGCTGGAACTATTTTTAGCAACATTTCCAGTGTGATGAGTACGGATTCAGCGAGATCTTTGTTTATGTCAGTAACATAATAAAACAAATTTACCACTTCAAAATCTGAAATTATGCAAAATTGAGAAAAATGCCTTAGATTCATAGCACAGCATGAGAATGTCTAATTGTTGAAGTTAACTTTTATATTATTTGGTAAATTGTACGAAATATTTCTTAACGCCAGAGAATAAGAATTAAGTTGCATAATTATACTATTTATGCGAAAATAGTTGAAATAATTCTTAGAATAAATCAAAATATGAAAAATTGCTAGTTTAGTCAAGCTAATGTACAATAGGAGGATGGACATGGGTGGAAAAAGAAAGACTCTCTGCAAAGCCAGAGAATAACAAGAAAGATCAATCATGCTTAAAGCATTGATTATGAAACACTTTCCAACTTCAATGCAATTTTATTTAAACATGTCTAAAATGCAATATATTCCTCGGTAATATTTTAAAACTTATCACAATACTACATTAATTTATTATATTTGACACCTTAAACCTTCATCGAAAAAAATTAACTTCATTCAAATGACGGCATTAAAGTATAAATTGCCTGATTTTAACATCTCTAAAATGTGATACATTCCTCGGTAATAATTTTAGAATTATCATAATACTACGATAATTTATTATATTTGAAAACATCATCAAAAACAACTGAAATTCATTCAAATGACGTCATAAAAAAATAACACGCCTGGCTCTCTATAAAAGCAACATTTCATTCATAAATAATTCCCCCATTTATGTCATTCATCACAATACTATAATAATTCATTTTATTTAAAAATTAAGACCATTGAGCTACAAGTAAGTAAACTCAATGCGTAAAACTTCAGCGAAAAATATCGTCCTTCTCTTTCTAAAATCAATGAATATTTCATTCATATCAGCTAAGCAGACTCCATGGACTAAATGATTTTGTGTTAAAGAATTACAGCGATTCTAATACAACTCATTCTACATATTTTGCTGTTTACATTTTACATAGGTGAAAAATAGCCTTAATAGTAGAAATAATGAAATTTGGAAGAGCATTTAAACTGAAATATATTGTCATTGCTTTGTTTTAGTATGTAGATGCACAGAATTTAGGCAAAAAATAAAGCAGTTTTAGGACGGATACAACACTCAATATGAATTAAAAAGAACTTTAAAAATCACGATTTTGACACAAGATGGATGCCATATATCATTTTGAAGTGGGTCATGTGATCGTTTCATATCATGGACACGTTGTTGGGTTATACTTTTGGATATTTATTTATTTTAAGAGTTTTGCTTTTTGTTTAAATGTGTTCAGGGGTCTTATTTACATAGTCATTCTCTTTTAGTTATCCATTTTCCAATTGTTTAGGTTTTGATATTCTTCTGTTCAAATATATTGTATTCCATAGGTTTTGTGTTAAAAACGGCAAAAGTTCGTTCTTTTTAGGTTTTAGCAATTTAAATTTATTTAAATTTGCTAATTTGCAATTCCATTTATTGCCCTTTTTATTCCCTTTAATTTGATTCCAAATTTATTGCTCTCGGTTAAAAATTGGTTAATTCACCGCAATTTTACAGTTTTATTCTATTTTCAGCTTTTTAAATATTTCAGAATCGTCCATATTTAAATTATTGTCGAATTCGTATTTTCCAAATCGTTTCACTTCATTTCTTTTTAATTTTCGTCTGCTCTAAAATTCCATTTCTCTTCTTTAAAGTTTCGAGTTTTTAATTGGTTGATCGTAATATTAAAATCGTCTGTCATTAATTATTTTATCGTTCATCGATAATTTTGTTGACAGTCTGTGGCAGCGATGTTTCGCAGTATATAAGCAAATCGCGCACTTTTTCGCTCTCTTTTTTTCTCTTTTTCACTTTTCTACTGCTTATGGATTAGAACAAGGGGATGTAAGCTATTAAGCTGTCCTGTGCCGTTAGGCACACATTCTGTGGAATGTCTTTTTTCGCGACTTTTAAGTTTGTTCGTGTTTAATTTACGATGTCCAGCCCACGATTCTTGTTTCCTGCTATGACTTAAGTGACGTACTCTTAACGCTGCATATAAAATAAAATGTTTATCCCGGCTAATTAAACGTCTGATCTGTTATGAAGTTGTAGCGTCTTCAATCTGTTTTCCCGCCGTGGAGGCGAGGTTTATTCTAAACAGTTGGGAGCATCCGAAATTATTGTGTCTACAAGCTCTCGCCTGCCATGTGGATTTGAGAAGTGCTCTGACGCCAATTAGGCGGTTGTTTATCGTTGTCAGTGTGCATTCTTTAAATGACGTATTGAGTCGGCATTTTCATATGAAATTACTGGACTATATGCTCGGCGTTTAGTACTGATGTGTAAAGAAGTGTCCATTGTTTCCGATGAAGAAACTCGTTGATTGAGGTTTGGTGCTGATCGAATTTTCGACGTTGAGGAGCTTGCTGTCGTGTGAACGGCCCTTCTTTTGAACAGGAATGGATAGTTTTCCTCGTGATTAAGCGATTGGACTTTTGCCTTTCCATCTTCGTCTCATCTGTTGGGATCTGATGCATCCAGCATGTTCCATGACGGCTCTACATCCGGGTGATATCTTTTAAATGCTGATTTTTATTTGCTTCTGTCGGTTTAGACTATTTATTTTAAAGTTTAATTGTGTTAGTAGAATAAGACCCCTTTAGACTTATATATTTTAGGTCACCTGAACCTGAGGTTAAGTTTAACTTTTGTTCTAAATTTCCCTTTTGGCTATCTTATGTTCTTTTTATTCCAAATTCTAGTTTTGATAAATAATTGAATAAGTTTAATATTGTTAACTTTAAAATTTAATATTCTAACGTTTTTTTCTACCACTATACGACCGGCCATTCCATTTATTTTTATTATTTAAGATGTTTGATTTTAGTTAATGAGATGTAAAAGGTTTTAAAAATTATTTTAAAAGTGAAGTTTAAATTTTAATAAACGTTAGATTTTGAAAACCTAAAATCTGTGTTCTTTCTTTTACTTTTAATGTTTTTATTTTTAGGTAAAGTGTCAATTTTTAATATTTTACAGGAGTACATATTTGTACACGTAGGGAAACTGGTCAATAGGTCCACTTTCTGTTTATTTAAGAATTCAGTTTATTTTTAGAATGTTTTCAGGTCAGAGGAACTTTAGAAGTTTTAGAACTTTTGCAAATTTCAGAGTGTATTTCAACTAAAACTTCTAAAGTTCCTCTGACCTGAAAACATTCTAAAAATAAACTGAATTCTTAAATAAACAGAAAGTGGACCTATTGACCAGTTTCCCTACGTGTACAAATATGTACTCCTGTAAAATATTAAAAATTGACACTTTACCTAAAAATAAAAACATTAAAAGTAAAAGAAAGAACACAGATTTTAGGTTTTCAAAATCTAACGTTTATTAAAATTTAAACTTCACTTTTAAAATAATTTTTAAAACCTTTTACATCTCATTAACTAAAATCAAACATCTTAAATAATAAAAATAAATGGAATGGCCGGTCGTATAGTGGTAGAAAAAAACGTTAGAATATTAAATTTTAAAGTTAACAATATTAAACTTATTCAATTATTTATCAAAACTAGAATTTGGAATAAAAAGAACATAAGTTAGCCAAAAGGGAAATTTAGAACAAAAGTTAAACTTAACCTCAGGTTCAGGTGACCTAAAATATATAAGTCTAAAGGGGTCTTATTCTACTAACACAATTAAACTTTAAAACAAATAGTCTAAACCGACAGAAGCAAATAAAAATCAGCATTTAAAAGATATCACCCGGATGTAGAGCCGTCATGGAACATGCTGGATGCATCAGATCCCAACAGATGAGACGAAGATGGAAAGGCAAAAGTCCAATCGCTTAATCACGAGGAAAACTATCCATTCCTGTTCAAAAGAAGGGCCGTTCACACGACAGCAAGCTCCTCAACGTCGAAAATTCGATCAGCACCAAACCTCAATCAACGAGTTTCTTCATCGGAAACAATGGACACTTCTTTACACATCAGTACTAAACGCTGAGCATATAGTCCAGTAATTTCATATGAAAATGTCGACTCAATACGTCATTTAAAGAATGCACACTGACAACGATAAACAACCGCCTAATTGGCGTCAGAGCACTTCTCAAATCCACATGGCAGGCGAGAGCTTGTAGACACAATAATTTCGGATGCTCCCAACTGTTTAGAATAAACCTCGCCTCCACGGCGGGAAAACAGATTGAAGACGCTACAACTTCATAACAGATCAGACGTTTAATTAGCCGGGATAAACATTTTATTTTATATGCAGCGTTAAGAGTACGTCACTTAAGTCATAGCAGGAAACAAGAATCGTGGGCTGGACATCGTAAATTAAACACGAACAAACTTAAAAGTCGCGAAAAAAGACATTCCACAGAATGTGTGCCTAACGGCACAGGACAGCTTAATAGCTTACATCCCCTTGTTCTAATCCATAAGCAGTAGAAAAGTGAAAAAGAGAAAAAAAGAGAGCGAAAAAGTGCGTGATTTGCTTATATACTGCGAAACATCGCTGCCACAGACTGTCAACAAAATTATCGATGAACGATAAAATAATTAATGACAGACGATTTTAATATTACGATCAACCAATTAAAAACTCGAAACTTTAAAGAAGAGAAATGGAATTTTAGAGCAGACGAAAATTAAAAAGAAATGAAGTGAAACGATTTGGAAAATACGAATTCGACAATAATTTAAATATGGACGATTCTGAAATATTTAAAAAGCTGAAAATAGAATAAAACTGTAAAATTGCGGTGAATTAACCAATTTTTAACCGAGAGCAATAAATTTGGAATCAAATTAAAGGGAATAAAAAGGGCAATAAATGGAATTGCAAATTAGCAAATTTAAATAAATTTAAATTGCTAAAACCTAAAAAGAACGAACTTTTGCCGTTTTTAACACAAAACCTATGGAATACAATATATTTGAACAGAAGAATATCAAAACCTAAACAATTGGAAAATGGATAACTAAAAGAGAATGACTATGTAAATAAGACCCCTGAACACATTTAAACAAAAAGCAAAACTCTTAAAATAAATAAATATCCAAAAGTATAACCCAACAACTCCTTCGAACGTCCCAAAAAAATTTTTCATTTGAGAAATGAAAAATTTTAGCTAACACATGACAAAATTTCGCGAAACGAAGGAGAAAAAAAAAATCAAAATCTCAACTACATCTGTAACAAGAGCCATAAAAATCATATAAAAATCAAATTCCTTATAAATAAATCAATAATCACTTCACTAAACACTTTCATAATAACACTTATCATATTTCTCAACATTTCGTCTAAACTCTTAAACATACATATAGATTAAATATTAAATACTTCAACTTCATTGTAACTCTATATTATGAAAATTCATCAATTCATTTTTAAATGCTCCAACAAATATGCTATCAAAGAGAAGCAGTAGAAAAATAATAAACAGATCTCTATATCATTAGCTGTCATGAATAAACATTAATTTTAACGAAAACTTTGGACCAGCCAAAGAATTCCAATAATCTAAACAATAAATTTTGAAATGGTACCTTCAACATAACAACCAATAAATACAAATCAACAAATTCATCATGAATCTCCTCCTCTACAAAGAAAACAATTATTCGAAGCATAATTTTCAATTTAAATAATAATATCAAAGTTGGCTCAAGTTACAAACAAAAAAAAATTTGTGGAATATTTACCCCAAAATAACAAACTCAATTCCCTAACAATTTGGAACTGAACTCAAATTTAACCGACTTGTTCACAAATTATACTATAAACTGATTAACTGGCAAATTAGGTCGTTTAAACGACAAATATACACTAAAATGACCTTATGCATCATTTTACACTAATAACAATAAACGCGATTCCAATAAATTTGGTGCAACCTCTTGCACGCTCAACAACAATAATCTCAAACATCATCTCTGTATATCTCTGGAAATCTCAAAAATTCTCATAAAAATCAAAAAAAATTAAGACAAGGGGCCGAGGGTTGTGAGTCCTCTCAAAGGTTGTGAATCTTTTTTGAACCCAAAAAAATAGCACAAAAATATCCATCAAGTAGTACATTTAAATTCACTAACTGCCAAGTGTATCACATTACTTTAAACAAAATATCAAAGGGAAAATCAAATTACAAATCCCCATTTAATTTTAAAGCCAAAAGAACTCAAATTGCATTGCACAATTTAAAATATTCCACTTAAAAAAAATTTAATTCTCCTATAATAAAATGAATTTTTCCACTTTAACGACCAAAAAAATTTTAAAGACAGTATTAAAAATATCAGATTCAGAATTAAGAACAAACAAACTGATTTTATCACCACTCTATTTGAGTGTGAAAACCAAACACATGATCAATGTGAAGAACAAGATAACTCAAGTTGATATTTATGCCACATATCAATGAATATTTCATTCATATCAGCTAAGCAGACTCCATGGACTAAATGATTTTGTGTTAAAGAATTACAGCGATTCTAATACAACTCATTCTACATATTTTGCTGTTTACATTTTACATAGGTGAAAAATAGCCTTAATAGTAGAAATAATGAAATTTGGAAGAGCATTTAAACTGAAATATATTGTCATTGCTTTGTTTTAGTATGTAGATGCACAGAATTTAGGCAAAAAATAAAGCAGTTTTAGGACGGATACAACACTCAATATGAATTAAAAAGAACTTTAAAAATCACGATTTTGACACAAGATGGATGCCCCGGCCACACAACTTGTTACCATAAACCCCCTGGGTTGGTCGTGTGGTCTGGGCCTTCAACAAGATGGATGCCATATATCATTTTGAAGTGGGTCATGTGATCGTTTCATATCATGGACACGTGATCGCTTCATATAAGAGGTGTTATTATTATTTTAATTTTTATTTAAAAAACAACTGAATATATTTCGCTGAATTTTTTTTTATATATTTCATGGAACAATTTGAATATTGCCTAAAATTTTCGAAGTAATTTGTGAATTTTAAATCCGCTTAAAAAATGCTTGAAAAATTAGGTCCCATAGCGCTCAATGTATTCCATTTTTTCAACCCGGGTTCAATTTAAAACTAATTGGGTGATATTATTCATTTATATTCTCATAGGTCCTATAGACCGTCTGAACAACATACTAAAATTTCATTTTGATTAAGTCATTTTTACGGCAGTTATCGTGCTAACGGACAGACAGACAGACAGAATGAACAAAGTCATAAACACTTTTCAACTTTGTTGTAAAGTGTTAAAAATCAGATTGCGCAAGCGTATATGCGAAAATAACCTTTAAAGAGCCTTTAAAGAATATGCTGTCCTTTTAAAAATATAATACAGTGCCCAAATTTGATCCTGAGGGAAACAGATATGGCACTTCTAACACATCAATATACAATAATGAAAACAAATTATTACCTCATTGAGGAAGTAGGGGGTGACCTTCGGGAATACAGGTAATCTGAGCGTTCAGTCATAGGCCTGCGTTCATAAAGGTCATCTCGCATGCTCATTGGAGGCATTGGTCTTGAATAGGGATCACCAGCTCCCATTGGAGGCATAGGACGTCTAACAAAATCATCTCGCATCGGTGGCATTGGACTGCGGCGTTCATATGGAGGAGGGTATGGTCGCATACGGTCTCGTCCAAATCCAAAAGGACGATCATAGAATGAATCACCTCCCATAGGAGGTCGATCAAAGTGGCGTGGATAACCATTAGGGAAACCACCACCAAATCCACCCCGAGGAGGTCCAAAGCCATTACGAGGACCACCACCACCTCGGCGACTGAAAAAGATATCAATAAGTCAGTATGTGCATAAAAATTTTTCTAATAAGATAATAGAACTTTTTAACAGACCTTATCTCTTGAATACAAACAGAAAATATCTGGTCGATTCTTTCACATTAAAAATTTCAAAATAAAAACATTTTAAATATTCCTGAGATTACCAAGTTTAAGTCCCCAAAACTAAAAAAAATCAATCATGAACTAGGTTAATAAAGAGTATAGCCTAACCAATTTCATGTGTTCCAATTGGTTGCTGCAAATTTTTAATAAACAATTTATTAAAATTCCAGTGCATTTTAATGTTTGCATTAACTATGTAAGAATTTTTGCTTTCTCATCTGTTTAAGATTTTGTGATTTTGGTAAGCGTGCACAAATGAATTTGGGCAAGTTTGCTTTAGTAAAACATAATTGAATTTGGATGAGCGCATAAATTCCAAAAAACAGTACTTGCCATACAGGAACCCTTGATGAGGTAACTTGTCGTTATTGTATATAACTTATTATAATGTATTGTTATTGTATATAACTTATGAGGATTACATGCGCAATTGAATTGGCATAACAATCTTCCACTTTCTGCTATTTCTATTTGTTTCTTTTGATGGAGGAAAGTATGGTGGGCCATGTTTGATTTGACTATCATGGCTTAATCTCACTCCCTTCTAAAACAGCCTGGGGCAACGTTGCTTAAACAAATTAAGCACCACCTACAAACATTTATGTAAAATGCAAAAATGTAAAAGTACTGCTTAGCTAATTTGAGATTATATCAAATGTAAAATAGATGAAAACATTAAAGGAATGTTAACATGAAACAAAGGATGTTTAAACATTAAAGGAAATTAATCTATACACACACAATCACTATTTTACAAAAATATTAATAATGAAACATACTGCAAAGAAATGGTGTGTATTTTTCATTCACCTAATTTGAAATTAAACATGGATGGAAAAGGATGTTTCAACATTACACAGCAATGTAATTTATATATGCGAAATCACACTTTTATGAAAGAAACGGTATCCATCAAAGTGAAAACGATGCAACTTAGTTCTGATACTAGATTCCTGCACAGAAGAAGCAAAAAGGTGGCCACAAGTTTGATCAAAATTTCATTCAAAAGATAATCTTTATTGAAAAACCCACAACTTTAGGAAATTCAAAAAAAATGACAAAAATAGGGAGAAATCAGTAAAACCCACAACTTTAGGAAATTCAAAAAAAATAATGACAAAAATAGGGAGAAATCAGTAGAGTTGGAAGCTATGATTAGGTAATAATTTAACATGAATTTTTTTAAGCACCTTATAAAATTTGAAAACTAATTACTAAAATTTATAAGAATACATTTTTATAAAGAGATCGCCTGAATACTAAGGTTCCGAAAACATAGTTTTAATATCACTGGTATAGAATATAGAATAACCTACTTCATGACTGTCTGCTTATTGGCTCGGCCTGGTGCACCTGGTTCTGGATGAAGTTTGCTCTTAGATGGCTAAAAACAAATTTTTTTGATAATTAAAAATAAAAGATCATTGATTATATCTAAGAAATTTTATTATGACACTATATATTATGACCTAGTCACCCAAGTTCTATAAAAAGATATATGCATTTATATTATCGCAATATATTTTTTCAAATATTCAAAATAAAATACTCAAATTTAATTTACTTGATCCACTTTTCATTTTAAGATAAAATATGTACAATCTTAAATCTAATATCAAACAGAAAGGTCTACCATCTAATAAGTCAGTGTTAACTCATTAAAACTCATTAGTAACTCATTAAAAACTTACCTCAACACTAATGTTAGAACCCATTAGACTGTAATTATTCAAATTTTTAACAGCTTCATCAGCTTGTTCGGAAGTTGCCATATGCTAGAAAAACACCAGATGTTTAATTCAAGACAAAATAAACTTTCAATATACAACTAATAGAAAATTATGGCATTTTTCCAAAATCTGCTACAAGGCTCATTTTTGGTACTAAATCTCTTATGGCACCCGGCATTTATAAAATGCATATTATAGCTTAAAAAAAAGAGGCTTGCCTAGAGAAATTTTAATAAATTTTACCAATATTATCACTTTTTTAACTGGGGAAAACATGTGAAGGTAAAACCGGATAATAGACCCCCACTCATTTTTGACCCCCACAAAATTAATAGACCCCCACATTTAATAGACCCCCACAAAATTGCGCCAAGGTGGCGCGTTTCCCAGTGTTTTGAAATTGACTCCTCCCAACTGAAGTGACGTATTTTCCCGTGTTTTAAAATAGGCTCCACCTACCAAAATGACATCGTATTCTATACTTTTATGAACTGGAATTTTGTTAAATGATATTGCAATTGAATATAAATAAAAGTGAATAATACTCAAAAATATTACAAAATACGATCTTTGTGCATTTTAAAAATATTGCACAATGGCAGACGTATAAAAATATCGCGTAATGGCAGATTGTACTTTAACGAAATTTAAGAAAAAACAGAACTTAGAAAAACTTTAACAAAATTTACTTTAACAAAATTACTTTCAAGAAAAAACAATACTTAGAATTAGAAAAAAGTTTGTACTTTTAACGAAATTTAAGAAAAAACAATACTTAGAAAAAAGTTTATACTTTAACTTAATTCAGAGAAAACAATACTTAGAAAAATGGGCACTTACGTATTATCGCACCCATGACAAAACGTAATTGATGTATCGTCCAATAAAGGTCCCGATCGATTCCAAGGACAACATGCAACAAAGTGATCTGTATGAGGACCCACGTTCGAGCGGGCTCGAACTGGTTGGGGGACGTACGCACCGCTGGGACTGTGTCGTCAGACAGGCCGGCTTCGCCGGACCAAGTTACAGAGCATACTAGACTCGCTTCTGGGACCGTCGCACGGCGCAAGGACCGTGACAACATGCAGCCAAGTGATCTGTATGAGGACCCACGTTCGAGCAGGCTCGAACTGGTTGAGAAAAACCCAGAAGCGAGTCCCAAAAGCGAGTCTAGTATGCTCTGTGACTTGGTCCGGCGAAGCCGGCCTGTCTGACGACACAGTCCCAGCGGTGCGTACGTCCCCCAACCAGTTCGAGCCCGCTCGAACGTGGGTCCTCATACAGATCACTTTGTTGCATGTTGTCCTTGGAATCGATCGGGACCTTTATTGGACGATACATCAATTACGTTTTGTCATGGTTGCGATAATACGTAAGTACCGAAAAATGTTTGTACTTTAACAAAAATCAAGAAATAAACGATACCTTAAAATTAAGAAACCCATTTTAAAACACGGAAGAATACAAAAGACAATTTCAAAACACGGGATGAACAAAGAAAAGAACTCACCTTTATGTAACGGATATCCATATTTTTAATTACATCCACACCGGAACACGGTTTCTTACACGTACATTCAACACCGCAGCTGTTTTCTTGAACATACACTTACATTCAACACAGCAGCACATTTTCTTGAACATACACATACATTTAACACCGGAACCTGCATATTTATTGAAAATTTGCGTAAAATGTTAATGTCCATGAATTACGAGGAATGTTTTAAATATGTATTCCAAAAAGTTTATATACATGTTTAAATCTTTGCAAATCGATCGAAAACGATCTGTAAAAACAAGAGTCAACGAATTCGATCGAAAAAGGTCTGATGAAATACACAGACTATTATTACTGCCTATTAAAATGCAGATTCCCAAACAGCCGAGCGCTGATTGGATGTTAGTGGGTTACCAGAAGCCGTGGGCTACCAGAATTGGCGAAGTATACGAAATGAAATTGCAACCTGATGAATCGCGCCAACTTAGCGCGGAATCGTACTTTGAAAAATGAGTGGGGGCCTATTTTCCGGTTCAACTCATGTGAAGAATAGCAAAATTTGCATAAAAATTAAAAGGGAAAAGTCTTGGGAGCAAATATTTTTAAAATGATACTTTGAAAATCTTGCATTACTTGGAAGAATTAAAACACTCACACTTAAAATAAAAAAAAATAAAATAACAATCAGGGTAAAAAAAAAAATCATGGTAAAGTACAAAATTGAACAAAGTTGGTGCGTTTCTCCGTGTTTTGAAATTGACTCCTCCCAAGTGAGGTAGTTTCCCATGTTTTAAAATAGGCCCCTCCTACCAAAGTATAATAATATAAAGATACTTAAAAATTAAGAAACCCATTTTAAAAACACTGAAAAATACAAGACAATTTCAAAACACTGGATGCACAAAGAAACGAACTAACCTTTATGTAACGAGATATCTATATTTTTAATTACATCCACACCAGAACACATTTTCTTGAACATACACGTACATTCAACGCCGTAACACGTTTTCTTGAACATACATGTACATTTAACACCAGAACCTGCATATCTACTGAAAATTTGCGTAAAATGTTAATGTCCATGAATTACGGGGAATGTTTTAAATATTTATTCCAAAAAGTTTGTACGTGTTCAAATCTTTACAAATTGATCGAAAAAGATCTGTAAAAACAAGAGTCAACGAATTCGATTGAAAAAAGTCTGATGAAATACACAGAATACTATTGAAATATTACTGCCTATTAAAATGCAGATTGCCAAACAGTCGAGCGCTGATTGGATGCCCGTGGGTTACCAGAAGCCGTGGGCTACCAGAAATGGTGAAGTATACGCAATGAAATATTAACCCGAGACACGATAACTGGATTTCGGTCGGTGTACTTGGTCGAGGAAGGTCATTTTATACCGAGCTCCTCACCACGTGTTTCTTTCTGAGTTGTACTTGTGTTTTTTGATGGCTGATTTGTTGGTCAGCTTTTGAACTTTGATGACTTTTTGTTAGCTTTTGGTTACGATAAACTACTAAAGGACTGGTATGTTTATAAAGAGGACTTTTCCAATCATAACTTTGTTCCTGTTACAGCACAGCAACGTGATTCGATAGATCTCCTGGCTCCAGCATGGCGGAGCAACCGATGTTAAAGTTGTATGAATTTAAGAGGATTTTCGGCAAACTGTTTCAGACTATAATAAATACAAAGCTGAAATGTATGGAACTCCTGTAGTTCATGCCCCTCCACGTGAAGTTACTCAGGAAGATGAAGACGGGGCAGATAAAACCAAATAGATTATGAACCTAAATTATAAGGAATTGAAGGATCTGTGAAACGAACAAGAGTACGTTGCCCCTGAGATGAAGTCTTTCATGCGTGCCAGGCTGTCACTTCTGGAACGCTCTGAAATGGACACAAACTTCTCCGGATATTGGTGAGCCCCCCGTGAGTTCTTCTCACGGGAGTCTTCCCTTTCCTGTGTTTTCTACCACTAATATTGTCACCCAGCCTTCTAGTACCGCCACACAAGCGGCGCCATCTGTTAGTAAAAATAATGCTAATTTAGCCTCTACTACCCCTTTTAGCTTCAGCGCTACTCCAGTCTTTAATGTTAATGTTAAAACTAATGCCAAAACTAAAAAGCATCTCCTCATCGATAGCGACAGCTTCCAAACTGTTACTAAAAGGCATACTGCCCGCGTAAGGAATGTTGATCCAATACCATTTTTTGGGGGAAAACACATATGTCCTTACCACAAACCCATACTTGTTAATAACATCACATTCTGTCACTTCTCCATGCCTTTGAAATAATGTTCGCAGATCATCATCTGTACAACCATCTGGTAAATGTCCAACAAAGATCTTTGTTTTCTATAATAAGAAATATTGTATGAGAATAGTTACAAAATGAATACATATACTATTAAAACTACAAGGCAGTGTTCAGAGTAGCAGAATAGATGTCTACTGATTGTAGTCTGCATATGATTTTAAAATTCATTACTCTGAATATTTGCACAAACATCCATATGTGAATTATTCTCATATTATCAAAAGGAATTTGTGACAGATGCTCAAGTTTCACTTTACTTGGCTGTGCAAATCAACGTCAACTTTATTAAAGGAAGGGGGATCATGACTGTATTATATCTAATTTTTCAATGTAAAACGTGACAACATATGCACTTTGCTTACATTTTCTATTTAGGGTATTTGAAATTTTAGGAAATCAGGCATGAGATTGAAGAAAGATAAATTTTAGGTACAGATATAGAATTTGGTTTTTCGCGCTTTTTTGCTGGATCACCAAATGTGGCGTAAAATTAAATTGCACTTAGTGTGAAATGTCTCAGGGCAGTTTTAGTTTTGTTATCTTCAGCTATTTTATTTTTGTTATGTTGTTGCTGTGTGTAAAAATGTATAAGTATCGTGCATATCATACAAAAATTAAAGATAGCACATATTAATGGATAAAATAATGTAGAAGCAGAAAATTTGCATAGAAATAATGATCGTTCTGATGACCACAATGTGGAAACAGTCATTTGCACAATTTGGATATTTGCACGTGTTTTTCTTTGAAAAGTTTTGGATTTCATTAAACCAGGTACCGAGTTTGATTTAAGCATGGCTTCCGCATTGTTATAGAGGGTAATTTAAAGTTTAATTTCTTGACTGTATTCAATTTTATGATTTTCATGTTACATCCACGTAGTTGTCACACAAACAGCCATTGCTACGTGAAACGTACAGTTTTTTTGAAATTTTGTTAAAGTACAATATTTTTTTAATACTTTAACATTTTATACTTATTTATGTATTAGATTGTTACAATCTTTTCTAAGTATCCTTTTTTTTTTAAATTTCTTTAAGGTACAAACTTTTTTCTGTTTTTTTTTTAAATTTCTTTAAACTTTTTTCTTCTAAGTATCTTTTTTTTTTTAAGCATTTTTTTTTTTAATTTCTTTAAAGTACAATCTTTTTTCGAAGTATCATTTTCATTTAATTTCTTTAAAGTACAAACTTTTTTTAAGTATCATTTCTTAAAACTTTGTTAAAGTATAATCATTTTGCTAAGTTTCATTCTTTTAAAATTTCATTCAAGTACACTCATTTTTCTAAGTATCAACTTTTCTTACTACTTTTAACATTTTATACTTATTTATGTATTAGCCTTTTATGCATTTTTAATTATATGTTTATATTTGTTATGCACAAAGCCCAAGATGGCATGCCGTAGGACTTGCATGCAAAATTGCACTTGAAATCTTTTTTCTTAGTCTTCTTTTTACTTTTGCTATTTATACATTATTTTATACTTATTTATGTATTACGTTTTTGTGCACTTTTGATTTTTAATTATATATTTTTGTTACATGCAAATCCCAAAATGACATTCATTTGGACTTTTCAAACAGTCTTCCTTGGCACCAAATTCTTTACATCGAAGCAGTTTTAAATTTTAGTTGATGAAAATAGATTTCAAAAGGGTAAAAAGTTATTGGTCTTCACCCACATGATGTGGAAGAAATCATAACTGGCCTATTTCACATGCAAACAAATTTCCAGAATCTAGATACAGCATTTTGAACATGACTGATTTCATAACTTTTTTTTAACTTTCATGACATGTAGATACCTTGCTTAAAAAAGAGAAATTTAAAAATTCACAAGCGATATAGCTTTGTCCACAAAAAGAAAATTTCTCTGGCAAGAAACAAAATTCGGTACTTATCGGTTATAGGAACCAAGGGTTACAGACTACTTTTCAGAGTTGCCACCAACACAAACGTTGGCGATAACAGTCAGATACGAGAAAGTCACTACAAACACAATGATTACAATTTAATATATAATGTGGTTTACTCAACTAACAACAAAAAAATATTGTGTTACATTGAAATTTGTGGCAGCCAAAACTCGGCTAACATGAAGCTAAATAAGTCAACACGTAGTGACCACGCCAAATTCTGGTTTATACCAGTTGATATTATAAATAGGTTGCACTGTTTTTATATTTCGTGGCTTACACAGACTTTAAACATTTGAAAGTAAACCATCGGTATAACTTCGTGGATCCTGAAACCAGGATTCATACGCAGACCATAGAGGATCCGCAAAATGGAGTAACAAAAAGCATAGAGGCATGCGAGACAGCACTTGGACTCGTATCTCGCAGAATTTATGTCGCGAAGCGTTACCGGAAGTCATAAATTTAATGACATTTTATCGGCAATAGCCTAGTTTGGGCCACACAAATTTCAATATAACAATATTTTTTGGCTAAGTAAAGTTGATCAAATCCCATTATATATTAAATTGTAATCATTGTGTTTGTAGTGAATTTCTCGTATGGGATTATATCGCCAACGTTTGCGTTGGCGAAGTAGTTAGTAACCCATAGTCCCTATAACCGATAAGTATCCAAAAATCTGATGTGGCCCTTCCAGGGTTAAATTTATTAGTGAAATAATGCAATTGCACAATTCATTTTGTATTACTGTAATGTACTGGGTACAGAGTGGATATAAAGAATTTGGTTTTCTCAACTTTTTCCAAGAGCCAAAGCCGTGATAAGTCACCAAATGTGGCATGATGGTGTGAAATGGTCCAGGACGTATTTTTCTGGCAACCCCACCCCTTTTAGCTTTCTGTTAGCCACAGTTGCTCTGGTCATTTTATTTTAGTCATTTAGTCATAGTTAGTTTATTTTAGTGTTTTTGCTGAGTGAAAGCCCCAGGGCGTCCGACTCGTCCAGAGGACTTAGAGTATCTATTTGGACGGCCGGGAGTGTTTTTGCTGTGTGTAAAAATATATTAAAACGTGAATATCATACAAAAATTAAAGCTAGCCCATGTTAATAGATAAAATAATGTAGAAGCAGAAAATTTACATAAAAATAATAATCATTCTTTGATGACCACAATGTGGAAACAATTATTTGTGCAATTTGGATATTTACACGTGTTTTTCTTTGAAAAGTTTTGGATTTCTTTAAACCAGGTACTGTGTTTTGATTTTGATTTAAGCATGGCTTCTGCTTTGTTTTAGAGGGTAATTTAAAGTTTAATTTCTTGACTGTATTCTTCTTTCCATCCATCTTTTTTTAATACTTTAACATTATTTTATACTTTTATTAATGTATAGATTTTTACAATTTAAGTATCGTTTTTCAGAAATTTCGTTAAAGTACAATCTTTTTTTCTTATCGTTTTTCGGAAATTTCGTTAAAGTACTATCTTTTTTCAAAGTATCGTTTTATAAAATTTCAAAGTACAATCTATTCTAAGTATCTTTTTTTTAATTTCTTTAAAGTACAAACTTTTTTCTAAGTATCATTTTTTCTTAAATTTAGTCAAAGTACAACCTTTTTCTAAGTATCATTATTTATTAAATTTAGTTAAAAGTACAAACTTTTTTCAAAGTATCGTTTATTAAATTTTTATGCATTTTTAATCATATATGTTTATATTTCTTACATGCAATGTTCAAGATGGCGTCCATTAGGACTTTTCAAACACTACGCATTGGCGCCATTCTTGGCGACAAAAAAAATGGCGAATTTAGCCAAATTCTTTATATCCAATCTGTTCTAAGTACTGAAAGCCTCCAACGGCTTCAACCATCTATTTCCATCCATCTCCATGCTCAAATTATTACATAATAGGCAAACTAAACTTGTATATGTTTATGTTTAAGTTAACTCAAAAGAAATATTTTACAAAATTAATCAAATGTTACAAGAGTTAACTATGATGGAAGAGTAGGTAATATTCTCTTGCAATGTTTTGAACCTTAAGGATTTCTATAATACATGGTAATTGCAATTTTTTAGGTTATACTGAAAAACGCTGGTAAGATTTTAAACAAAATAATAAAAATATCTAGCGACCATAAATGTTTAAAATATTAGCGAGAACCCTATCTATGGTAAATGTAACGAATATGAGACTTCGTTACATTTGTTATGAAACTTTATAAATGATTTAAAGTTGGTCTTATGGGTAAAAGTATACTTCTTATTAGAAATATTACAGTATAACATCCATCACATTCTAGGGAATGGTTACATCATACACCCACATGCTAGTGCGCGAATTTTGAAAAAATTTACGTTGGAAGACTAACAACACTATGAATGAAGTATTGCAATTTTTCCATAGTTTTTTACTCAGATTCGATTCACACTTTCTAATGTGATACAGCTTAAATCACTCTCTGTGCCTAACAGTTATTTAGAGTTAACTCAACAAATTCCAACATTTTATTAACAAATTGCCATCAATTTACTAACATAGCCAAAACAAAAGAATACTCTTTTGCAATATCCTTAGTTTTAGATCCCCTCACTTTACTAACTCATAAGTCAAAATATCATTTATAAGTATCAAATTTTTCGCAGCAACCTTCAAAGCATTACATTTCTTGTACAAAAAAATTATTTAATCAACTATTTCCTTAACAAAGTTTTAATAAGCTGCTTTTTCTGGCACAATTGAACACAAAATATTGTTAAAAATCAATATATACTATCCAAAGTTGGCTTGCCACTTAGAGAAATTAAGCCTTGAGATACCAGAAAGAATACCCAGGAACATTTACAACATTGTGAACAAAATGAATGTTTAAATCAGTGTTTGCTAATTATCAGAAAACAAGAAACTGTTCAACCTGACATGAATGAAATAGACTAGGAGGGATTAAAATGCCAGAAATTGAAATGTGTTTGCTTGATCATACCAAAATCATCACAAAAAGAAGTTTTTACACTGAAGCTGTATCACTTGCAGCTTAAAAGTAGTGGTTTTGTGCCACATTAAGCTAGAAACCTATAGCACCTGGAGAGTCAAATCAGTCTGAAAATTATTGTAATCGCCATCCTGAGTCTACGATAAAAGATTAAACTGCAACGTTAAAATGCACAGATGTCCACTACTAGAAAAATTCTCGCTACTGACTCAGCACGCTTGACTTCTATAGTAAAACTCAAACATAATTTTATTCCAATGCACAAAGAAAAGTTTCTTTAGGGTTACACATTTTCAAATTTAAATTTGCTAAAAGTAGACATTAAAATGGTTTAAAAAATAAATAGCAAAAAATGCACTTACAGGGGCAGACATGGCAGCGTATGGAAGACCTGAAATTGAAAGAAAAAAAAAATTAAAGATAAAATATACTATATATATATATAATATGCAACAATAATTATGGAATCGAAAATATCCATACATTGGTACTAAGAGAATATCATAATTAATATTATGTATATATAAAGTAATTATAATAATATAAACATTAAGTGAATATTTAAAAATGCAGCAATTATTTGTTAATTTAGGCCAGTAAATTACAATATAGATTTATTAATTAGCCAAGTGCCACATGTTAAGTTTCAATGGCGGCTAATAGGACCCGTAGCAAACTGCAAAACTGATTAATTTTTACATGCACAGGTGAAATAAGAGACAATATTCAAGAAGTATCTAGAATGCACAAATATTAGACAAATAACAATATTTACTAAATATACCCAATAACACAGTAGCTAAATATTGTAGATATTCGACTAAGAACAAAGGAATTTCGAAAATGGCTACAAATCGGTCATGCCATTGGCACCAGTTAGAAACTATGAGGATTAGACTGATAAGCAATACATATCATATCAACATAGAAAATTTTGAAAGAAATACAGTTTTATACTCACTTATCTGTGGTAGAACCTGAGAGTATGACAATTAATTAAGTTGCAATAGCACATAAATTCACTTTACGTTTTCTGCGGCAGCTTCTGCAACGCCGGTAAAAGAATCGAGGGATGTTGCCATTCGATGGAAAAAATCTACAAACAAAAAATTAGAGTGTTCAAAAGTTCTTTTTCTCCACCTGTTAGCTAACTGACCTGTAAGTGTGGTAAATTTCTAGAAGCATATGTTGATACAGGGTTCCAGTAGTATGGAAGGGCGTAACACATATACTGAGATAGGATGCTCGTTATAAGTAACGACGAGACCGGGGCCATTGTGACGCCAAGGCTAACTAGAAAGAACGCAAGACTAACTAGTCTTTCTAGTTAGCCTTCCAGCCAGTATATAATTTGTCGATAGCAGGGTGCCTGGAGCTGAGCTTCGTATCCCTAGTCAGGTAACATATATGTGGGTCACACTCACACACTGAACCTAGTCCTAAAATAGGGGCCAATAATGTTCATGAAACAAGTTAGTAGTAAACAAAGAATGCTGTAAACAGTGGTCTTATTGCAGAGTATTAAAAGCGTAGCCCCCGTTACTACATGCCCGCCGACTTTCGCCGTTTCCTTTGACGGCAACATAGCAACGAGGGACGCTACCGCTAGAGGTCAGGGTTAGCGGGCCACTCTTCCGCGAAAAAGGGTAAATAAAGCAAACCGCCAGTGTATGTATTCGTATGATTCAAGTTGCCGCTACTTTTCTCATTAAATATTTTAGACGTTTCTTGCTTTTTCATTGGCGCATTTTGATTCATTTATTACTATTTATTCGCTTGTTTTCTTTTTACATAATAATTATTTAACCTAAAGAACGATATGTACACCATACACTTTACAGGGGAAAAATAAGAGCTGCTTACGCGTACATATATATATATATATACATATATATAAGTAGTACATGGGGGGGGCGCTGTGACAAAGTCACCCCCATATACTTCTTCAAATTTTTTAAAGTTTTTAGGACATTTTCGACACTTTTTCAAATTTTTTAAAGTTTTTAGGACATCTTCGACATTTTTAAAAAAATTTTCAGACTAAAACGCATAAAATTCGTCAAAATCATGCATTTTTTTTTAAATCGCCAAGATTTTAATTAAAAATTCTCTGTTTCTAAAGGGTGGAGTTGAAACCCCCCTTTTTTAAATCCCCATATATTTCACAGATATCTTTAAAAACTCAAAATTTTTAACTAATTCTAAACATTTTTTATAAAATTGAAATGAATAAATAAGACAAAAATACCTTCTAATATATTAAAAAGAATTATAAAAAAATATGAAAATGTCAAAATTAAAAAATGCGTTAAAAAAGAGGACCTCCCTCTAATTTATTAAAAAAAATGATTAAGTTTTCTCTAATTCATATTCGTATTTATCATCAATCATACCCGAATGCTTAAATATGTATCTTCCTTTATTAATTTTATTTAATGATTTATCGGAAAGTTTCGCATGTTTTTTCGCAAGGTAATACTCTCTTTCTTCATTTTCCACATCTAACTTTAAGATTACTGAATCTCCATATTTAGTATTAATTTTTCTCAATGATATCAGATCATATATCCCAGGATTTAAATCATATAATTTAAACGTTTTAGGATAACCTCTAAGTCTATTGAATTCTTCCATTTATTAGTAAACATTTTTTATAAATAAAGTTACTCATAAATACTAATAGCACTCCATTGGGGAAAATATTTTTGATTTTCTAAAGATTCATCATTTAATTTTATACATTATGGTACAAAACCAGTGGGGGGTGACGACGCACCCCCACTGAATTATAGAGATATTAAGAAAGATCTTAAGAAAATTTTAGATTATTATAATATAAAATACGATCGACAGCATTTTTATAAATACATCCATTCTTCATAATTCCAGACCGGTAAACTCTTACCAGTCTGAAAATCTTCATAATATATAAAAAATCGTTAGTTATTAATATTTATAAATAAAAAAAAGTTAAGACCAGCATTTATTATTCGATAACCAGGATGAAATAACTCCTATGATGTTAGAATTTATAGGTTTTATTGATGATTTAACGCGAGGCAATCTTTGCCACACCTTAGAAAGCGTAGATTTATTGAGTTTTTAGAAGAAAATAATATAGAATATGAACAGATATATTATTAGAATGGAAAGGTTAAAAATTATAAATATATATTACATGAAATAGGAAAAAAGTGATAAAAGAACCATACATTCGAAAAAATGGTTATTAATGCCTATAGATAGTTTTAAAGAAGCAATTATGATGTTAAATAATAAAAAGTCAAAAGAAGTAAGATTATATTATCTTCAATTAGAACAGTTAAAATAGACTATGATAAATATAAAGAAGAATATAATATATTAAAAGAATATAAAATCTAAAGATTATCAGTTAAATTTAGGCACTTGGTTTAAAGATATATGGATTACTTTATATGATAAAAAAGATGTATTACTTACAAATAATATATTAAATTTTATACATTGTGGTGTAAATATAGGCGGTACAGCTGTACCGCCTGTAAATATATCGAATTATAAAAGAAATCTTATTATAATTCTTAATAATAACAAATCGCTAGTTATAAAAATATCTTTTCGTATTATACAGGCATTTTTTATAAATACATCCCTTCTTCATAATCTGTAAAACCTCTTTCTACCATCTCTTTTATGAGTTTTTCTCTATATTCTTCATCAGACTTATTCATTAGATATTTTTTCACAGACTTCATTAGATATTTTTTCAGCTAAAATATTTTTTGTTCATTATCAGAAATTGTAATAGAAACATCAGGATCAAATCCTTTTAGTACATTAATTATTCTAGTTACTATCCCTACAAAACATTTATCATCTCCCTCTTTTAGTTCATCTTTTAACACTTTTATAATTTCGTTTTTATTCTCATTTTTTAAAATTCTATTAAACACAATAACTAATATTTCTCTAAATTTAATGTTTTGGAAATCCTCCTCTAGTAAGTGTCTTTTAATTTCTATACCTAATTCTTTAATGCATTCATCTAAATCATATTTAATTTCAGTATTTAATAATTTTATGATAGTCTCTCTCAAAGATTTTTGAATATATGTATTATGCACATTTTGAGAGTCATTATATACATTATTATGAAATAAACGTCTTCTTAAAATCGGAGATAAATTTATTTTATCTTCATCATACCATACAACATTTATTCTAGACAAAAATATTAATTCATTTAGAGATGTAATATCATTCTCTCTACAATCTAATCCTACTAAATATATTAAATTTTCTATTCCTTCAAGTGATGTTAATTTATTTCCTCTACAATCTAATTCTTCTAAATTTGCTAAATTTTCTATTCCTTCAAGAGACGTTAATTTATTTCTTTCACAATATAATATTTTTAAATTTATTAAATTTTCTATTCTTGCAAGTGAAGTTAATTTATTTTCTCCACAATATAATTTTTTTAAATTCGTTAAATTTTCTATTCCTTCAAGAGACGTCAATTTATTTCCTTCACAATTTAATTCTTTTAAATTTATTAAATTTTCTATTCCTTCAAGTGACGTTAATTTATTTCCTCCACAATCTAATTCTTCTAAATTTATTAAATTTTCTATTCCTTCAAGTGAAGTTAATTTATTTCCTCCACAATATAATTTTTCTAAATTTATTAAATTTTCTATTCCTGCAAGTGAAGTTAATTTATTTTCTCCACAATATAATTCTTTTAAATTCGTTAAATTTTCTATTCCATCAAGTGAATTATAATATAATAAAGAAATAGATATCACTTCAGTAGGATTCTCTATAAACATATAAATTCTATTCTTTTATCATCATTATATATAACATACATTTATTTAGAAACATTTTTATATAATATTTATTTTTCATCTTTGTTAGTTAATTGTCTCAAAAGATAAACACATTCTTTCAAGGCTTTTTTAACTTCACAAATCTCTTCAGTAATTTTTTCTCTATAAGGTTCTTCTTCATAATGACCAAATTTTTTATTTAATTCACTCATCTGTATAGCTTGTATTTTTTTCCAATGAACATTAAAAAAGTGTTCGGGTAATAGATCAAATTTGTATTTAATCAGATAACAAAAATCTAATTTATCCATAAATTCTTCTATAAATGTTTCACTAAATGTCTGATATCTAGCTATATACATCCAATTTAAATCATCTTTTATTTCTCTCATGGTCTCTTCTGAAAGATTTTGAAACATTGATACTTTATATAAATCTAAATAATCAGAACATTTTATGATAAATTCGTTACTTAAAGTTTGATATTGAGAAATGTTTACCCAATCTACTTTATCTTTACATTTTTCTATAAAATCTTCTGATAATTTTTGATATTTAGAAATTTTAGGCCAATCATCAGGTTGAGCAAATTCTTCAATAAAAGATTCAGACAGTGATGAATATTGAAAAATTAAATCCCAATTTACATGATCTTTCAGATTTCTAATTACATCTTCAGATAAATTATTTCTGGAAAATTCATTCCAATCGATATCCATTTAATGATGAATGTATTTTAAAAAGGGATTTTTTCAATATGCATATAAGGTTTCAAAGTGTTTAATTTAGCGTCGGATTTTATCCATAATGTGATGATATCATCACGTTACCATAAGCAAAACAGGTTACTGTATCTGTATTAGCATCTAAAATTTCCTTACCATTGATTTCTAGTGATATCAGTGGATCTTGAGTTTTATAATATATATATTTACTTTCTACTGTATTATATATAGCTATATATATGGAAATTTTCATATACATATCTGTAGTGCATCATATGCATCTCTTGATCCAGTAATTTAGAACTCATCATGTTGAAATTTGCTTTTTCAAATCCTAAATGGTTAAAAGTAAGAAAATCATCTTCTATGGTAACCCAGATATCTCTATTGTCTAAACATATTTTATTGACAGCATCGTTATCATTTTCAGATTCTGAAACATTCGTAATAATTTTATTTTTTGCATCAAATTTATCATTCTTTAATATTAATGAATTTTTTTCAAAATATCTTTTATTCACAGCATTTTTATCATCTTTAGGATCTGCTACATTTCCCATTCTTTTTCCTTTTGCATCGTAAGGTTTTCCTTCTAAAGAATGTAAAGTTGTTTCATCTAATTCTTTTATTCTCTTGCCTGTTTCTTCAGTAAAGGATAAAAACCCCTCATCATATTTAGTTTCTATAAGATCTCTCAATTCAAAATGATTATTCTCTATTTTATTCAAAACGAAACTTTTAGTGGTTAAATCTAAATCATCTATAGGATTTTCACAATTTTTTAAAATTCTATTTTCCATATCATAATTTCCATCATCTGTTAATTTAAAACCTATGCCAGGAGGTCCAATAGGCTTTTCTTTCATTTGATTATCATAAGGTGGAAAATAAGCAGTCATTTATTATAGCATTAATTTTATGATTTTAAACTCTTAACCATTGTTATAGTTTTATTTTTCAAATTTATAAACCATCTCTTTCGTTCTTTAAAAATAATATAAAACTTATATTCTTTTTGAGTATTCATTAATCTCTCCCAATTAAATTCAATATCTAAATTATTTAAATCGGTATAGTTTTCATGATTTGATAAGTCAAAATAAAAAATAGTATACAATTCTCCAAAATTCTTCTTATTTATCAAACATCCTGTTTCCGTATTAATATCATTTAATCCTGCATGTAAAAGAGCTTCATACACTCTATTATAATCTTTATTGGTAAAATTCGTTTTGTAACGCATAAGAGGAATTTGTTTATTATTAATCATCAACCAGCATTCAGTCATATCTATATTATCAAATATCATATTATTTTTTTCATAATCACCATCTCTTTCAACATACTGAGGAATGACATAGACACCTAAAACTTCATCAGAGGCTTCTGCCGCTGTGACGGATCCGCTATCACTTTTATAGGGACCTACCATCTTAAATCTATATCGATCCCAATTTACCTCTATATCTTTATCAGATAAAAATGATTCCATAAACACGCTTTCTGCAGAATTTTTAAATTCTATATAAGGTAAATGCAAGGTTAAACCTTCAACTACTACCTTATAATTAACATTTTCGATATCAGTATATATCATATTCTTATTTTCATTTCTTTGAATTTCTATTTTCACTTCAAAACCAGAAATTACCTTTTCATATTCTCTAAAGAAATCGATTATATCTTTTAAAGGTGTCCATATTTTGATGACATTGCTATCTTTCGTTAGTTCCCATCTCTTTGCGAATCCTTCGTTATAATCTTTATTCATTTTCAAATTATTAAAAAATTCAGTTATTTTAGTAGTATCTTCTAAAGTACCCTCATATTTTAACTCTTTTCGGTCAGCTGAATCAGCTGTATCTAGATAAAAAAATTCATCTTGAGTTTGTGATGTTACATAATCAGGAGTATAATGAGTTAATCTTAAAGCATGATTCATGATTGAAAAATTTGACTGTGTATTTGATTCAATTTCGGTATCTCCTATATGTACTTTTAAAGTTTTGATAAAACCTCCACCATTTACCAGACTCACAATTTCGTTTCCAGTGGATGATTTATTATTTTTTGTAATTTTTAATTTTTGTTCAAGATATCGTCTAGAATATAAAATGTTTGCTTTAGTATCATTAATATGAAAAACATAGGTGGCATTCTCATCTAAACTATGTTCTTTCGGATGAATTTCTCTTAATTCATAACTTTTAATTTGATCATTATGATAATAATGAGTATCTCGCAAATCATAAATCTTTTGCATTTATTTAGGAAGAATTTTTAAACCACCTCCTTTCTTTTTCATTGAAAATATTTCATTTAATTTATTCTGTGCTTCAATAATAGGTTCAGTTTTCAACAAAACCTTTAAAAATCCTTGTATTTTTTTACTTTTTCTATATAATCTATGTTTATTCATTTATTTATGAAGAAAAACCTGACCTAACAATTGATATTTTTTTTAACGTAGTCATCCTCATAAATAGAAATAAAATTAAATTCTACAGCTCCTTTATTTAAAGCAATTAATTCACCTTTTTGATTAGTAATCCTCATTTTTATTCTTTCAACAGGATCCGTTTTAACAGGAAAATATATCCAATTATTAAATTCCTTTGAAATTATACTACCTGGAGGATTTTTATTAATGAAAGAATAAATGCCTTCCGAATTAGATTGATTTATTAAAGATCCTTTTACAACATCACAGTGAATATAAATATTATCATTTCCGTTGGATATATCAGCTATATGTTCACCTTCTACCTCTGTTTCTTCATCATAACTTCCGTATGTTGCTTTTAAAAAGCCTATAATTTTATGAAAGTTACTTTTTGTAAAATCAATTACCCAATCTTTTTTCAGTTTAATAGCTATTCTTTGTCTTGCTTCAATAATACCAAATTTCACAGGTGGATCCTTACCGAATATTGTCATCATATATTCATTTAAACCTCTTACAGTATAATTACCATTTGAGATAACAATTGTTATATCTGTGCCTAATTTATACATTCTAAATATGTCATTTCCATAATTCTCACTTATATTAAACCATGAAACTTCCATAGAAAACGACTGTAAAACTATTTTTTTTAATTTAAGAGGTGTAATAAAATTTACAGTGCATTCCTCTGATTTCTCATGACCTTCAGATTTTAATATTATCATTTATACAGAACAAAATTTTCATTACAGTCACTGGGTTTTTGTGTAGGAAATGATTTGAGAACATTTTTAGGTGATTTACCTTTATTCCTTTCTCTTATATATTTCATACAAAATAAACCACATTTCACAGGTGTAGGTTCCTGTAAAAAACTATCATTATGACCTATTTTTGGTTTTTTATTGGATGTATCAAGAAATGTTTTAATATTTTCAGGAATATAGTCTTTCTTGAGCTTGTTATATTCACCAAACGGATCAAAATATTCCACATATTTATATTTAGGATCATTATAATAACAAACCCAATGAGTTCCGGAACCTGTTGATACATCTAAATGATTCCATTTTCAAATTTTCCTATTGTTTTAGGTAATAAATAGGAGGTAAATACACCTCTAAATCCTTTTTCATTTTTCATATTTTCTTCAATCATTTTGTTACTAATTCCCAAGGTTGATATATTCCCTTTCCACGGGATTTTTCTTCCCAGATCCCTTTTTTTGTACAGCTGAACTAGCTAATCCAGATAAAGCACCTGTTGCTAATGCAGGAACTGCAAATTTAGCAGCGGTTATTAAAGAGGGTATAAGCGCTGCTAGAAATGGTAAAAATCCTCCATTTTTATCTAATTGAGTTTCACTGATAGTATTTCTTTTTCCATCATCAATATGATTAATTTGAGTTTTAGTTAAATACATCTCATGATTAGGAGTTTTAGATTTATCTAATTGTAATGTTAGCTCTTCTTTTTTTCTGAGAGCAGATTTCTATTTACTAATCTGACTTTCACTCAAATGAACTTTCTTTTTTATCATTTATTAATAGAGAAATTGTTTATGATATCGTTGTACATCATTATAAGTCATTTCTCCATTTTTTAATAACATATCTAACAATAAAACTACTTGATCACCCAATTTCTTTGATTTACTTCCATTACCTATTTTTTCTGTTAATTTTGATAATACATCCTTTTTATCTATACCTTCACCAAACCAAGGTTTACCCTCTTTCATAATCCATAAGACGTTGATATATTTTTTCATCATTTCCATTTTATAATCTGATTCCTTAATTTTTTCTAGATCACTTTCAGCTTTAGATAAGTTATAATTTTTAATATTATTACCTTTTAATCTTTTATATCTATCCCGCTTTTCTTTAGCCATTGCTATTATTTCATCAAGATCTTTTTTAGATTTATTTATAAGATCAGAAGGTAATTTTAAATTTTCTTTTTTGATAAACGGAATATCCAAAAATCTATCACTGTAAAATCTAAATTTTCCTTCTGCTCTATCCATCAATTTTTCAACATCTGATGTGTAATCAAACTCAAGAGGTGGAAATGAAATATTTTCTACAGCATTTTGAATACTTTTTACAACCTCTTTATTTGATTTTTCATATTTTTCAATTTCTTGAGTGACTGGTTTATGAAATTCCTCTAAGGTTTTTTGAATACCTAATTTTTCTTTTAGTTGATCTTCACTATTCTTTCTTATTTCTTTTTCTAATTTTACTAATTTAATTGAATCTTTTATTTGCTTTATAAGCTTGTGTTTTCGTTCTTTTTCTAATTCGTTCATTTATATAATATTAATTTTTTACAGCGAGTAGATTATTTTTTACAGCGAGTAAATTATTTTTTACAGCGAGTAAATTATTTTTTACTGTTATATAAATGATAAAAATTAAAGATTACACGGAACCAGATGAGTTACCTGATCCTAAACAACATACTTTGTTACCTAAACATCCATTTAGATTGCTTATAACAGGGCCTTCAGGTTCAGGTAAAACAAATTTACTGTTAAATATGATTTATGATTATTTAAATTTTGATGCACTATATATATGTGCAAAAAATTTATAATACGAACCTAAATATTCTAAATTACAAGTTTGAAGATATAGAAAGAGAAGATATTTTGAAATGTAAGAATATAAAGAATAAGAAAACATTATTAGAATTATATGATAAATACAAAAAAGAAGTATTCTTTTCTTCAGATGATTTTATTACTGTAGATGATTTAAATCCTACATTAAAGAATTTAGTTATTTTCGATGATTGTGTGACTGACAAAGATCAAAAAACCATTCAAGAATTATTTATCAGAGGTTGAAAGAAAAACGCATCCATTATTTATTGGAACAACAGGTGAATATAAACCTGTTTCAGAAGATTTATTAAATCTATATTTATCAGCATACTTAGATAAAAAGAAAAAAGTATGTATTGAAAAACCTGAAAAACGTAATAAAAGTAAAAAGGTTTTTGATTCTTTTAATTTGAAATTTGATAATAAAGAATTTAAGCCGAAAGAAGAAAAAAAGATTTTAAACAGAAGTGAATCTTAAAAAATTATTTACTCTTGATCTTACCGAACAATTGAAACAATTTATTAATGAACCAAAAAATAGGCGTGAACTTAAGAATATATTTAATTATTTTGGTTTGAAATATAAAGATGAAGAATTGAAAAAAAATAAAGAAAAGAAAGTAGAAATAGAAGTTAATCTTGAAGATTTATTTAAACCATCGAGGTGAAATACACTTAGAAAGTAATATCGGAGGTACTACCCCTACCGTTACTGACGTTCCTATGCTTAATACACCCTCTTTGAACAGGATTGGACATGTAAGTACTTGTTTTAATGTGATTTTATTCTCCCATTTTATTAAACTTTGTATTTTTATGATGCGTAGCAACTTTTTTAATGAGTGTTTTTATGAATTTAATGAAATGTATTGGGGTTTTAGTATCTAGATATATTCTTTAATTCAGAAATTTTATTATTTCTAATGGGAATAGTATAATGGATTCATGATTTCTTTATATGCATCTTGAGAAATGTATTACATTGTTATCGAGAATAGCGTGTTTATACTAAAGTCTTGTATTTTTTTATCTTTTGCAGGTGTGTTTATCCTGTGATAGGCACTTTTCTAGAAAAGATGCCTTAGCAAGACATATGAAGATTCATTCTGATGATGATGCCTTGAATTATCGATGTAAAGTATGCGAACGTGCATTTGTTCGTAAGGAGGACTTGACTAGACATGCGAATACGCATTCTCCCGTTAAAGTGTTTGAATGCACTCAATGCTCCATACAGTTTACCAGAGGGGATAACCTGAAGCGTCATCTGTTACTTCATCTGAAGGATGGTATGAAATGCAAGCATTGTGAACTTATATTTAGCAAGAAAAGTGATGCCCTACGTCACCAGCATATTGAACATGGTTCTAAAAAAAGAAAAGCTCCTGCTTTAGCCTCAACTTCTAATAAACGCCCCAAGATTGCAGCGAAGAAGAAGGGCTTAGATGTATTCTCTGTACACACTCTAGAACCCACTGAAAGTGTAGAGGGGGATCTTATGCTATGTTTTGATGAGATTCGCCCTCAGCTATTGAAGATATTAAAAGACGAACTTGATGCATACAGATCTATTAAGTGGTATCTTATTGCGGATGTGCAATTTATTCGTGACATTGCAAATCGCCAAGAGGTATCCAGCTAATATTTTGGAACAGATGTTGTGACAGAACTTCGTGATGATACCCCTCCCAATGATGTTGAAGAAGCTTTTTCCCAAATCTTGAAGTTGTTCGAAGAATTTGTCAGCCGAGGCTCTGGATGGACTTTACAAAAGATGCGAAAGATAGATGTTTTCTGTGCAAAGTATAAGCCTCTTGCAGCTTCTAGCTATATACCCTTACCAACAAAATTTGCAGCCAAGAAAGCCATTTTAAATATTCGAAATGAAGACGAGAAATGTCTGGTGTGATGTCTACTAGCCCACAAATACCATATATCTCGTGAAGGTTATCCTGAAAGAGTGTCACATTATCAAAGTTTTGAGAATGACATTAAACTTGGAGATATTCAATACCCTATCTCAGTTGCGAAGATTCCTCAGATTGAAAAATTGAATAATATTCGAATAAATGTGGAATAAATGGATATGAAGACGAAGACATTTTTCCTTTGCATATATCCAAACGTGAAGATGAAGACTGTGTGAATCTCCTGTTGATTAGTGATGAAGATAAGCAACATTATACTTTAATTAGGAATATGTCACGCTTGCTGGGAGATATAACTAAGCACAATGGAGCTCAATATATATGTTATAGATGTTTACATCGTTACAGCAGAGCCGATCTTTTACAAGATCATTCTCAATATTGCAAAGAACATGCACCTCAGCGCATTAAAATGCCCTCGGAAGATCAGAAATATCTCCAATTCACGAACAAACAGTATCAGCATTCCATCCCTTTCATCATTTATGCTGACTTTGAAGCCCTGATCGTTAAAGAAGACACTACTAAACTCTTGAATATTAGATCTTACACGCATAGACTAGCGATTCATGAGCCTTGTGGATATGCTTATGTTATCATAAGGCCTGATGGAAAATGCCTGAAGCAAGCTACGGTGTATCGAGGTATCGACCCTGTGAATCATTTCCTTAACAATTTGATAATGGAGAAACAGTATCTTGGAGAGAAATTACGTTATGTTAAACCACTGCGAATGACTAAGGAGAATGAAGTTGACTTTGAAAGAGCTACCCATTGTAACGTGTGCCATCGTGAACTGAAAACAGATCGTGTGCGTGATCACAATCACGTGATTGGAGCCTATAGAGGTGCCCTGCATAATGCCTGTAATCTTAATTATAAGCAAACTATTAATATTCCTGTAGTGTTTCATAATTTAAGAAATTATGACTCTCATCATATTATGCTGAGTTTGGGAAATTGCAAGACCATAAAATTGATATGATTGCCACTAATATGGAAAAATACATATCTTTTAAGATTTCAAAGAAAGAGGGGCCCCGTGTCTGTTTACAATTTATTGATAGCCTACAGTTCCTGAATGCTTCCCTGGAAAAGCTAGTTTCCAATTTAGACTTGAGTGAATTTCATATTCTCAGAGAACATTTCCCTGACATAGTACAACAGAATACTCTTATTAGGAAAGGAGTATATCCCTATAGCTATATGACATCCTTTCAAAAATTTGATGAAAATGTACTCCCTCCCCCTTCTGCATTTCATAATGATATTAAAGGCGAAGATATTAAGAGTGAAGATTATAAACATGCCCAAACTGTATGGGATACCTTTAACATAATGAACTTGGGAGAATACCACGAGCTGTATGTGAAAACGGATGTGCTACTATTAGCCGATGTATTTGAGAATTTTCGAAAAATTTGCAAGAAGAACTATGATTTAGACGCCGCTCATATGATGACCGCCCCTGGGCTGGCTTGGCAAGCCTCTTTGAAAATGACTGAGCAAACCCTAGAACTACTCCCAGACGAAAATATACTACTGTTTATATAACGAGGAATCCGTGGCGGCATTTCTATGATTAGCCAGCGTAGATCCGAGGCTAATAATCGTTATTTGGAAAATTACGATTCTACCAAGCCTGATAAGCACATTATCCATCTTGATGCCAATAACCTATATGGTTGGGCCATGTCTCAACCACTGCCCTATGGTGGCTTTGAATGGATATCTGCAGAAAATTTGAATGAATCCTGGATAATGAGCCTAAAGGATAATGCCCAAGAGGGATATATATTTGAAGTGGATCTGGAGTATCCTGAATCCTTACATGATTACCACAATGAATCCCCTGAAAGGGTGAAGATTGAACGAGAAATGTTGTCCCCCTATGCTGAACGACTGGTTCAACAGTTACATCATGGACATTTTGTTAGTATCACGAAATTGGTACCCAATCTACATGAAAAGAAACATTATATTGTTCACTATCGTAACCTTCAGCTATACCTATCATTAGGTTTAAGACTCAAGAAAATTCACAAGACCTTAAAATTTAATCAGAAGCCTTGGTTGGAGAATTACATTCAATTTAACACAGAAGAAAGAAGGAAGGCAAAGACTAATTTTGAGAAAGACTCTTTTAAATTGCTTAATAACGCTGTGTTTGGAAAAACGATGGAGAATCTTCGAAATCGAGTGAATATTGAACTAGTTATTCTTCAAAGCGGACCCTGAAGGTGGTGGCATCCCCAGCTTATAGATCCATCAGGATTTTTAACGAAGATCTGGTGGGTGTTGAACGTGTAAAGAGTTGCATTTTAATGAATCGGCCTATATACGTTGGCTTTGCTATCTTGGAGTTATCTAAACTCCTGATGTATGAGTTTCATTATAAACATATTAAAAGCCAGTATGGTGAAAAAGCTTCGCTTCTCTTCACCGATACTGATTCATTGGCTTATGAAATCCAAACTGCTGATATTTATGAAGATATGAACCAGCATAAACAACTGTATGATTTTTCTGACTATCCCGAGGATCATCCCCTCTTCAGTGAAGACAATAAAAAGCGTATTGGATATTTTAAAGATGAACTGAATTCAACTCCCATTCAAGAGTTTATAGGACTTAGACCTAAAATGTACTCTATTCTATTAGCTGCTAGAGAAAAGAAAAGAGCTAAAGGTGTTGTTTCTACACATGTGGTTGCACGGAAAATTCCACACAATGACTATAGACAATGCTTGTTGAGTGTTAGATCTACCATGGAAGAACAGATTAGAATTGATAGTAGCCATCATAAACTATTCACTGTATGCCAGAACAAGGTGGCTTTGTCACTTGATGATAAAAGATATTTACATGAGAACGGCATTACAAGTTATGCTTACGGACACTTTAAAATAAAAAAATAAAAAAAAGGAAAAAGAGAAAGAAGAAAAAAAAGGAAAAAATAGAGATTGTGGCGGTGTATCCTATACACCGGGTGGAGGTGGGACCACAATTTAAAAAATAATATATTTTTCTAACAGCATCTAATTTCTTAAAGAGACATTACTGCATTTAGATAGTTGAAATTTTTAAAATTGAAGGCCGAAATGATTGTGGAAACACACCTCCACCAATACACCCAATTCCCGAGATTCTCGAGATTCCCGAGATTCCCGAAATTCTGCTACTTTAAAAACGTGTTTTTCTTAGTTTTTGCAAGTAAAAAGTGTGTTTTTGAAAAAAATCGCAAAATGTCACATTTTTCAAAAAACGCATTTTTGGTAACACTTTTGCAAAAACGCACATTTTTTTAAAAAAATGCAGAAGTGCGAAAACCTATGTTAATTCCCATAGAGAAATTAGACATTTTGAAAAAAATCACAAAATGTCACATTTTGCGAAAAACGCCTTTTTGGTAACACTTTTGCAAAAACGCACATTTTTTTTACAAAAAATATACAAAAGTGCGAAAACCCATGTTATTTCCCATAGAGAATTCAAACAATCTAAAAACCACAATTTATTTAAAAAACGTACATTTTTGTTGTTTTTGAACGTTTTTGAAACTTTTCGTGAAAAAACGCTAAAAGTGACATATTCTTAAAATTCATGTTATTTCCCATAGAGAAATCCGACAACCCCCAAAATCCAACTTGTTGAAAAAACTTACATTTTAGAAAAATTATAAGACAAAAAAACTTACATTTACGAAATTTTGTTACTAAAAAACAAAAAAAAAGAAAAAACAATACTTTATACGTCATAAACTCCACTCTCTTCTATGACGTCACCTTATGGAACTGTGCTGCCTCACACCGACTTCTGAGAACCCCTATGTTAAAGCATGGGACTTTACCACCGCCTCTGTTGATGCACTCATTTTCTGGCCTCGGAGGGTTCCCCATGTTAAAGTATAGGGATCACTGCCTCTGAAGTGGCGCAGAACTCTTCCTAATTCCCTACTGAAATGTTTAAATTGTAAGAGAAATATCAACAGAATTAAAAGAAAACCTGAAGATCATAAATGTGGAGAAAGACAGTGTGAAAATTGTAGACAATGGGACTCAAAAGATCATAGGTGTGATATGGAAACAAAAAAAGCTAAAGGAGCAGCTTGTCAAAGGAATTGTGTTAAAACTGTCAAAGAATATAAAAAACGGTGTAAAAAATGTAAATATTCAGGGTATACGGAAAAATACATGTTTTTTGATGTTGAAACGAATCAAGAGACTGGAAATCATGAAGTCAATCTAATTATAAATCAAGAATTTAAAGGGAAAGAAAACATATTTAAGAATGAAAATGACTATTGTAAGTGGTTATTTGATGAGAAACATGATGGTTATACCGTATTAGCTCATTATGGAAAATGTTTTGACTTTCAATTTATAGCTAAATACTGTTTTAAAAATAAAATTAAAGTTTTTACAATCTATCAAGGAAATAAGCTTACATATATGGTAGCGAATGAATACAAAATAGGATTTGTTGATTCTATTAATTTTACATTCATTCCTTTAAGAAAATTTCCTAAACCGTTTGGATTAACAGAATTAGCAAAAGGATATTTTCCTCATTTATTTAACACTTCTAAAAATCAAAATTATGTTGGAAAATACCCAGATAAATATTATTATGGTTATGATTCAATGACTCGTAAACAAAAAGAATCATTTGAAAAATGGTATAATTCAATAAAAAATGAAACTTTTAATTTTCGTGAAGAAATAGTTAAATATTGTAGATCTGATGTAGATATTTTAAGAAAAGGTTGCTTGGAATTAAGAAGATTATTTTTAGAAATAGCTAATATATTAATTATAGCCTTTTAAATATGTTACTTTAGCAGGTGTTTGCATGACAATATTTAGAGATAAATTCTTAAAACAGGGTACAATAGCTATAGATGAAGAGACTATCCAACAAGATCAATACAGTAAAAAATCTATTGCTTGGTTAGATTGTTTATCTCAAAACAATAAATTAAATATACATCATGCTTTAAATGGAGGAGAGAAAAAAATAAAATTAGACAGTAAAACTTATAAAGTAGATGGTTTTTACAATAATACTGTGTATCAATTTCACGGTTGTCATTGGCATGGATGCAATCGTTGTTATAGAAAATCTACTGTAAATAAACATAATCAAATATGTGTGAAAGATCGATAAAATATGTGTGCCCGGCTAGTCCTGCGTGCATTCCATCTAGGATGGTGCGCATTGAAGTCACCTGCTAGGATAGTAGGGAATGGGGGTTTAAGAATGAGGTCTAGATCACTATAAAAGGGATCGGGAGACTTAATTCTGTTGTAAATGGAACCATTTATGAGTTTTTGCTGCCTAGGAAGTAGGATTTCCACCAATGTGTTTCCAAGACGATGTGTGTTTGAACTTGGGAGATGTGGGGGATGTAATTTTTGATGTAAACTGCTGTTCCGCCATAGCTTAGTAGCTGACAAGCTGCGCTGTGTCTTAGTGTATAGTAGAGAGTAAAGATTTGAATTTTTAAACGGTCTGGGCGTTTTGTTTAAGTTCCTGTATTAGAATGATGTCAGCGGGGTTGTCATTTAAGTGGTTTCTTATGTCGTCGATTTTATTGCATAAGTCGTTAGCATTCCAACAAAGGATATTTAATTTGGATGAGTGTCTATTCATGATTGGTAGGATTTCTCTGGGCACCGAAGACAGATTCAATAGCACGGATCAATACAAATAGTTTGTTGAGAGGACCCACAACTTTTTCCATATCGGAGATAGCTAATGTGATTTTATTTATTATGTCCTGAATATTGAATTTTGAGAATATTTTTTGAATTGCAGTAATTAAGTTCATAATTTCACTGATTCCTCCGAGGGAGGACGGACTTTCTGCTTCCTCGTGAATGTCCACAACTTCCATTGGGAGGGGGGGGGATGGCATGTTTTGCTGGTTAGTTTGATTATATGATTGGTTGTTTTGAAAGGATTTACTAGTTTGGTTATTTGATTTGGTATTATTGTTTGCTATACAATTAATAGTTGACTTAGTTTGATTTTCAGGTGGGAGAGCTGCAGGAGTTGATAAAGCATGCTGGTTATTTTCAACAGGAGGTAGAACATAAGGAGAGGATGTGGGTTCAACTTTTTGTCAGTTGAGTTGGAACTCTTTGCAAAATAAGGCTTGTTTTGGTTCTCTGTGAGGCTACTAAGTTCGCAGGTTTCTTTTTCTTTCTCCTCAAGTTTTCTTTTCCTATACCTTTCATGTATGACTGAAAAGGGTTCTAGCTCAGGGCAGGCCGTGCTAGTGGAGGTCTCTGAAGGAGGGGGGTGCAGATAGGTTTCTGCCATGAAGAAGTTGGTGGGATGGGAGCAATTGGATTTGATTGTTTATAGGTATGGGTGATACTAGAGTTAGCGTTCTGATAGGAAAAGTGTCCAGGATGATTGTTTTGATTTTTACTGCAGAGGGTACTTGCAGTTTGGATTTCGGGAGAGGGTCCCTTGTTGGCTGGGGCTTTTAGGCATCCTAAATAGTTTGCCGGGTGGGGTCCTTTACAGTTTATGCATTTTGATGGAGTGTCTTTTGATTTGGTACATTGTTTGGTTTGGTGGGGCTCTGCACATTTTATACAGGCGGGGGGGAGGTTACAATTGTCAGAACTATGTCCCCATGATTGACAGTTGTAACACTGAAACCAGGGAAAGGGATCGTAATCTGTTATTTTGACATTGAAGCCAACCACTTCTTCTAGTTCATAAATTTCATCAAAGTTATCGGAGTTGTAGATATTCACAAGAAAGATTGGAAGTTGCTCTTTCGTTTTAAATTTCCTTAGTTGGGACACACGTTGGATGTCAAATCCCTTAGATACTAGGTCCTCTTTAATTTCTTTGCCATTAGTGTCAATGGGAATTCCTTTTAAGAGGATCTTCTTGGGCCTTTCTGATTTTATGCTCATACTATGGAATTGGATTTTATTTGCTAACAAGCATTTTTGTAGTGCTCTATACTTTTCGACATTTTTTGGTTTTAGTCCGACGTACTCGCCTGCCATCTGGAGGGTTTTTTGAAAAGTAAGTATTTGGTGGCATTGTTTAAGAGTGCCTTCCAGTTTTCTACCATCTTTATGTAGAAAGGTTCCAGTTTAGAGGGCTGGAAGAGGGATTAGTCATTACTAGAGTCATAGTCAACAGGACGGTTAATATTTTTGGTATTGTTTACCTTAGATTTTTCAGCATCAATTGACTTGGATGTATCATTGATTGCATTAGAATTGTCAGCATTCTTTACACTAGGGTTATCAGTTGTAATCAAATTGGAATCCTCAATATCATTAGAAATTTCATTAGTAAGTAAGTTAAATCTGTTACTGGTTTCAATAGTAATATTATCGACTACTTGAGTATCTCTAGTATTTGAATGTTTAACATATTTACGTTTGTTACTTTGGGTGGGGATGTCACTATCACCGTGTTCACGTTTATCAGCATCTTTGAATTTTAGAAGGTCATCAGTTAAATATTTAAAATTGTGTCCAATATTAGCTATATTGTCAATACAATGAGTCAAGTTAGCAGGGGAAGAACTAGAAATCAGTAAGAGAATATGATCGCACACACCTTTGAATCCAGCTTTCAGCTCGTGGGGCTCACCAGGTTGTTGATCGCTGTTTTGGGCTAGGAAGATCATTAGGGAAAGTTTGACGAGGTTCTCAATAACTGTCTTTTTTTCAATCTTCAATCAGTAATCCATTACGTCCTAAATCTCTTAGTTTATTCAGCAAGTCCATAAAATTAGGGTCCGGAATTTCCTTTGGCGAATTTACTAAATGGTAATCCAGGTAATCCAGGAGATTTTCATTATTAGCACAGACACTGGATACCAGTTTCTTGATATATTCACCCACGATAGAATTTGAATTAGCAATAACACTATTCACAAGATCAGTAGAGTCCATGTTTACCGTCTCTGAGCACGTGGAAGACTCATCTACTGGCGAAATGGCGCTGGACATATTTGTCCTTGGGAGATCCTTGAAAGCAACCTCCAATTCAAATGAAATCCCCTCCATTGCATAGAAAAGGAAGCATACTTTTCAAAAGATAATATCGATACTAGTAGAGGCCGCAAAGAGCCAGAAGAAAAGCATATGCTATCGAAAAAACACAAGTCGCAAATCAAAACACGTGGGAAAAGCAAAACACAGGGTCGCTGACCGGAGCTCGTCGCAAAAACGACTTACTCCCACTCTGTCCAGAAAGGAACTCCTAGTTAACCTTGCGTAAAACCCATACTTTCTTTCTTTACACTATGATTATTATCCTAGATATAATTTTTTAATAAAGCATCAATCAAGTAAGTGTTATATATAAAGTAAGTGTTATGTAGAAAAACGCATATTTTCTTTTAACAATAATCTAACATCATTTCAAGAGTGTTTTATATCAAATTCAAAATTTTTGACTAAAATATCAAATTCTTATCAATCGTGTATAAAAGAGAAAAGATCGCTAAAAAGTGCATATTTTGTTAGATAAACACAATGAAGTTTTTGCTGTTTATAAAATCTCAGAAAATTTTGTGTTTTCTGGCCAATAATTTGTAAAGATATTCATATATGTAAAAATTACATTGCATGTGTAACTGATCAATTGTTTGCTAATCTTTATAGCAATTCATACCAACGCCTTTTTACACAAAAACCACCCCTGGGCCAACGGCCGTACCGTGCTGAAAACACCGGTTCTCGTTAGATCACCGAAGTGAAGCAGCATCGGGCGCGGTTAGTACTTGGTGGGTGACCACCTCGGAACGCCGCGTGCTGTTGGCCATCTCGGGTGCGGTATCCCCGTGGTTTGCGCGCTAGATTTGCACGCTGCCACAAATGCCGCCGTGTTCATGCGGAGTACGATCACGTTAAACATGTGGGTCCGTAAGTCCTTCCGAGAGGTTGGTGGTAGGGGAAGGAGGGTACGGTCCCTGTGGATGCCACCCCCACTGGGTTCCGGTCTAAATTGGGTGGCACTTCCCGGCCGTCCATACAGTTACCTTACACCTTTCTGGTAGGTCGGACGGTCTGGGTCTCAACAACAACAACAAAAACCACCCCTTGTCGGGTAATAAATAGTTACAGAATAACTAATTTTGTATGTACTTTGGGACAAACTTTCCTTTATAGAAGTAAGTAATTTTGTAGCAATATACATTATCTGTTATCATATATGTTAAACAAGACTTGGTCCAGCTTTGAAACAATCAATGAGTTGCATATTGATTTTACTGTATAACTATTGCACACGTCAAGGGTATGCCAACGGCCGTACCGTGCTGAAAACACCGGTTCTCGTTAGATCACCGAAGTCAAGCAGCATCGGGCGCGGTTAGTACTTGGTGGGTGACCACCTCGGAACACCGCGTGCTGTTGGCCATCTCGGGTGCGGTATCCCCGTGGTTTGCGTGCTAGATTTGCACGCTACCACAAATGCCGCCGTGTTCATGCGGAGTACGATCACGTTAAACATGTGGGTCCGTAAGTCCTTCCGAGAGGTTGGTGGTAGGGGAAGGAGGGTACGGTCCCTGTGGATGCCTCCCCCACTGGGTTCCGGTCTAAATTGGGTGGCACTTCCCGGCCGTCCATACAGTTACCTTACACCTTTCTGGTAGGTCGGACGGTCTGGGTCTCAACAACAACAACACGTCAAGGGTATGGCCGAATTCACACTGACGCGTTCATCCATTGCGTTGACTGTCCGTCAGAGGAGCAATGTAGAGCCTGAAATGTAAAGAATAAATGGTCATTATCAGGTCACTCACCAGAGAAAAAACATCGTGTGACCACATAACATCGATGGAGAAAATCCTTGGTCATTCTGGTTACAACTGCACTATAACCGAAACAAGTTTTCAAATGGCAGTGGTTATGAAAAAGCTTTCAAACACTCTGGTCATGACTGAGGGTCACCTATCATAATCGTAGAAAGTTTTCAAATGCTTCCCACATATTATCAGTTTTAGTTAGACTTTGTCCAGTGGTATGCAGTCCATAGAAGCAATGCAAGCATTGCTTACCTAACATCAGTTTAAAAAAAAAATTTTACTGAAATATTTCAGAAGAATTTTTGAAACGGTGATTGATGACAGACCATTGGTCACCAAGCCTTCCCGATATCAATGTTGCTTTGCATGCTTACAATGTCAGCGCCAGCATAAGAGTCTAATTAGCACAAAATAAACTGATTAGAGAAGCAATCTGTCAATTTCTTATTGATATGTGATGACGTATAATCTAATAGCAAAGATACAAATTTCTGTTATATCTTAAAAAGTTTTCTTCAAATATGAGAAACACGAAAATGTCATTAGTGCGTTCGTAAAAAAAAAAGAAGATTGGAATTTATGTACAAATAGGTTCTACAATACAGTCAACCATAATGAGAATACCGCGTAATATGAAACTCAAATTAGTGCTAATTTGTACCATGTTATATAAAAACCGCGTTATAAGAAACTTAGAATTAGTACAAAACAGAACAATTTGTACTGTGTTATACGAAAACCGCGGTACCGCGTTATACGAAAACTCAGAACATATAAATCAGGCTGATTTGTTCTACGTTAAGTAAAACTGTATTTTTAGAGTACATACCATGTTATGATGAATATGGTTATGAAATATAATTTTATAGATACAAAAGGCAATAAATATATGTTGACATATTTCGAATTGCTTTTATTGAGACTTAAATAAGAAAATTAAAAAAACAATGCGAAATATAAACTTAATAATTTTTTCCAACAAAAATCTTATTAATATTCATCATCGCTGTTAAATATTAGTAGCCTAATTCTCTTAATGTTCTTTTCACTTTGCATATCTCCATTTTTCTTTTCAAATGTAGTTTTATTTTGTAACTCTATCAAAATCTTTCTAAAAGGAGCTGAGCAATTTTCATCTTCAATGAAGTAATTTTCTAACTGTTTACCCAAACCCAGCCCCATTTCATATTATTCAAATTGAAAGTTGAAACCAATTCTTTAACCATATTTTCGTCTACCAATGCATTTGAGGTGAATATATTCCATTTTTTACAAGAGATTTCCCTGATTATCAAAATTGAAATATGGTGATCACGAAGACTAGATAGGCCTTTTAGCCTTCATGATGGTGATGCACGTGGATGAAAAAAACAGAGGAATTCCCCATTAATTTTGACCGTAAAAGTGTAATAGAAAAATTCATGTGCTCAAGAATGATGTGAAAAAATAAGTCTTGCTCTCACAGTTAGAGTTACAGTGACACGTTTTCAAATGGCAACACCTAGTTTTTATTGGAATGTCATCTTCACAGAGAAAAACCATAAACGGCGTTGAAACGGTACCAGCAGGACGAAAAACGCCTGCTCTAGGCAGAGGCTAAGTAAAAAGTGAAAACAACCAATAAGGACTGAAAAGAAAAACATTTTATTGTGTTTCACAAACTTTTCACGTGCCCGCCTTCACACACGATGACACTTTGTATGCCACAGATGGTGGATAGCACTGAAGCACGTATCATGGCAAGAGGAATCTGTTGAACCTCACGTGTGATGGCATCTTTCAAATCAAATAGAGTTTGCGGATTGCCTGCATACACTTTGGATTTCATGTATCCCCACAAATCCATTGGAGTAAGATCGGGGGACCTGGTCAGCCACGGAAACATGAATTGGCGGGAGATATTTCTGCCATCAAACTGTCCAGCCAGCCAGTAATTTGTCGATAGCAGGGCGCCTGGAGCAGAGCTCCGTATCCCTAGTCAGGTAACATATATGTGGGTCACGGTCCTCCACTGAACCTAGTCCTTCAATAGGGGCCAATAATGATGATGAAACAAGTTAGTAGTAAACGAAGAATGCTGTAAACAGTGGTCTTATTGTAGAGTATTGAAGATAAGGAGGATGGGGGAACAGGCGAATATCCCCTACTGGGATGCAGAAGAGATTCAGTCAGGAATCAGCATGGGACGTCTAAATCGGGATTTAGGATAGCTCTGCGTCTTTTTGGAAATTCACGGAAGTCGTAGTCGGTCATATTGTAGATCAGTTCGTTGGGGATCCTTAGCAAGGTTATCATAGAAATTGTTAGAGAGTTTTCGCATCTCTTGCTTAATAGTTTTAATTTTGAAATCGGTATGTATTACAAAGTTTTTCGAGTATCTTGGGGCTTTTCTGATAGAACGTAGGATTTTGCTCTGAATGATTTGGACTTTTTTTACATTAGATTTCGCAGTGTAGCCCCAAATTGGGGAGGCATAGAGAATGATGGGGCGGATAACTGATTTGTAAAGTAGAATTTTGTTTTTAATGCTGACATCATTCGAGTACAGGAGGGAGCTCAGTTCTGTTTTTACAAAGTTTATTTTATCTTTGAGTTTTGCAATGTGGGGTTTCCATGTTAGTCTGCTGTCAAGAGTGACACCGAGATATTTACATGTCCTCTCAAAGCAAACTGGCTGATTGTTAATTATGATTGGTTGGGGCGGAAAACGTTGATGTGAGAAAAATACAGTTTGACATTTATTAGGGTTTATTTTGATGCGGTATTTCTCTAACCAGGGTTCGAGAGTGTTGATGTGATGTTGTAATTATCGGTGTAGGTAGTTGGTGGTGTGGTGTGTGGCAAGAATGGCAGTGTCGTCCGCATGCAAACAAGTATAGTGTCGTTGGTCTTAGGGATGTCGTTTATGTAAATGTTAAAAAGAATGGGACCAAGTTTACTGCTCTGAGTCATACTGTTGTGTCAATAAACATGTCACAGAAAACCCTAGCCAACTAGTAATATGTCGGTAGCCGGTGGTCTGGAACGGAGCGCCGTATCCTTAGTGAGGTAACATATATGTGGGTCACAGTCTTTCACTGAAACTAGTCCTTCAAAAGGGGCCAATAATATCGATGAAAGAAGTTAGGAGTAGTAAACAAAGCATGCTGTAAACAGTAGTCTTATTGTAGTGGTTGATAAGGTGGGTGGGGGTACAGGCGAATATCCTTTGCTGGAATGCTGAAGAGATTCAGTCAGGAATCAGCAAGGAACGTCTAAATCGGGATTTAGGATAGCTCTGGACCTTTTTGGAAATTCACGGAAGTCGTAGTCGGTCATATTATAGATCAGTTCGTTGGGGATCCTAGCGAGGTTATCATAGAAATTGCTAGAGAGTTTTCTAGTTTTAATTTTGAATTCGCGGTATATTACAAAGTTTTTCCAGTATCTTGAGGCTTTTCTGATAGAACGTAGGATTTTGCTCTGAATGATTTGGACTTTTTTTACATTAGATTTCGTTGTTATAGTTACATTAGAAACGTTGGTGCGAGAAAAATACAATTTGACATTTCTCAGGGTTTATTTTGATGCGGTATTTCTCTAACCAGGGTTCGAGGGTATTGATGTGATATTGTAAGTATCGGTGTACGTAGTTGGTGTTGTGGTGTGTGGTATTACAAAGTTTATTTTATCTTTGAAATTTGCAATGTGGAGTTTGACATTTGTTAGGGTTTATTTTGATGCGGTATTTCTCTAACCAGGGTACGAGAGTGTTGATGTTATATTGTAAGTACCGGTGTAGGTAGTTGGTGTTGTGGTGTGTGGTAAGAATGCCGGTATCGTCCGCATATAAACAAAGAATGGTGTTGTTGGTTCTAGGAATGTCGATTATGTAAATGTTAAAAAGAATGGGACCAAGTTTACTGCCTTGGGGGACTCCAGACAGGATATGTTTGGTGTGTGAGTGTGTCTTGTTCAGACGGACATGAAAGGTTCAGTCGCTGAGGTAGGATTATAAAATATAGATGAGAGAGTGTGGCATACAAAGCTGAATGAGCTTATACATGAGTCCGATGAACCACACCCTATCACACTCCCCAACATGTGCGGGAGCGCCACTTTGCATTCACACGATGTTAGATAGGACATTTCGCTGTTTCAATTCGGGAATGACGTAATTGGTCAACATTTCTTCATGGTGATCACTTGTTACCGTACACGTATGTAGACCTGCGACAGTAACCTCTTAAAAAAAGTAAGGGCCTAGAATGAAGGTGCTTGTTATCCCCACTTTTGTTTGGTTTTACGGAAGTGAGACCATATCATGGAGATTTTGGACTGCCCAGTGCACGCAGTTCTTCGAATTCACGTTAGCAGTCAAGGAGAAATGTGCCTCGTCTGTCCACAGAATGCGTAAAGGCCATCTGTTATCATTGTAATACTGGATGAGGAATTTATTAGCAAAATCTAAGCGTAGTTGGTTATCACCCGCTTGCAACATCTGGACACCGCTGGAACCGATACAGAAACATGTGGAGAACAAACAGAGCGCAGAATCTTGCGGACTGTAGAATTGGGCAAATACAGCACGAGTGAAACACCGCGTGCACTTGCAATACGACATTCGCTTATCGACTCATGCACTTCTGTAACAACCTCGATAGGAACGGAGGGTCGTCTAGGCCGAGATCAATCGCATGTGCAACCAGTATCTTCAAATTTGCGTATGAGGTCCCGCACAGCTGGTACAGAACACAGGTCTCGTTGCAGTCGATGGTTTGTGCGGTAGACACGCAATGCCTCTGCGGCATTTTGCCCATTCTGGTAAGTGGTAATAGAGCTTTACCATTTCATCTCGTTTCACTGTAAGCGTCATGTTGATCAAGTCAAAGTGTAAGAAAGCAAACGACACTCAAATCACAATGCCTTTTCTTTTTCCTATGACGATGACGTCAGTCATGACGGTGCCTTACGCCGAACCTGGAAATCTGCATACCTTGGTCTCTTACCCTTTCGAAGGCTGGGTTCTGACGAGGCCAACGTAAATAGAGGTCAAACAGACTGGGTCGGTCACGTGATCCGGCGTCACGATTTCCGGCTTGCAAATTTGAAATCGTGATTTGCGACTTGTGTTTTTTCGATAGTATAAGCGCTTCTTCTGGCTCTTTGCAGCCTTTTCTCTATCGATTTTACCTTCTGAAAAGTATGCTTCCTTTTCTATGCTACGGAGGGGATTTCATTTGAATTGGAGGTTGCTTTCAAGGATCTCCCAAGGACAAATATGTCCAGCGCCATTTCGCCAGTAGATGAGTCTTCCACGTGCTCAGAGACGGTAAACATGGACTATACTGATCTTGTGAATAGTGTTATCGCTAGTTCAAATTCTATCGTGGGTGAATATATCAAGAAACTGGTATCCAGTGTCTGTGCTAATAATGAAAATCTCCTGGATTACCACGATCATTTAGTAAATTCGCCAAAGGAAATTCCGGATCCTAATTTTATGGACTTGCTGAATAAACTAACACATTTAGGACGTAATGGATTACTTATTGAAAAGAGACAGTTATTGAGAACCTCGCCAAGCTTTCCCTAAGGATCTTCCTAGCTCAAAACAGCGACCAACAACCTAGTGAGCTCCACGAGCTGAAAGATGGACTCAAAGGTATGTGTAATCATATCCTCTTACTGATTTCTAGTCCTTTCCCTGCTAACTTGACTCATTGTATTGACAATATAGCTAATATTGGACACAATTTTAAATACTTAACTGATGACCTTCTAAAATTCAAAGATGCTGATAAACGTGAACACGGTGATAGTGACATCCCCATCCAAAGTAACAAACGTAAATATGTTAAACATTCAAATACTAGAGATACTGAAATAGTCGATAATATTACTATTGAAACCAGTAACAGATTTAAATTACTTACTAATGAAATTTCTAATGATGTTGAGAATTGCAATTTGATTACAACTGATAACCCTAGTGTAAAAAATGTCGACAATTCTAATGCAGTCAATGATACATCCAGTTATTGAGAACCTCGTCAAGCTTTCCTTAATGATCTTCCTAGCCCAAAACAGCGATCAACAACCTGGTGAGCTCCACGAGCTGAAAGCTGGATTCAAAGGTATGTGCGATCATATTCTCTTACTGATTTCTAGTCCTTCCCCTAGACATCCAACGTGTGTCCCAAATAAGGAAATTTAAAACGAAAGAGCGACTTCCAATCTTTCTTGTGAATATCTATAACTCCGATAACTTTGATGAAATTTATGAACTAGAATAAGTGGTTGCCTTCATTGTCAAAATAACAGGTTACGATCCCTTTCCCTGGTTTCCGTGTTACAACTGTCAATCATGGGGACATAGCTCTGACAATTGTAACCTCCCCCGCCTGTCTAAAATGTGCAGAGCCCCATCAATGTACCAAACGAGCCACCAAACAATGTACCAAATCAAAAGATCTTCCAGCAAAAGGAATAAACTGTAAAGGATCCCACCCGGCCAACTATTTAGGATGCCCAAAAGCCCCAACCAACACGGGACCCTTCACCAAAATCCAAACTGCAAGTTCCCTCTGCAATAAAAATCGAAACAATCAACCTGGACCCTCTTCCCATCAAAACGCTAACCCTAGTATCACCCATACCTATAAACAATCAAATCCAATTGCTCCCATCCCACCAACTACTTCAGTGCAGAAGCCATTCTGCACACCCTCTCCTTCAGAGCCCTCCACTAGCACGGCCTGCCCTGAGCTAGAACCCTTTTCAGTCATACATGAAAAGTATAGGATAAGAAAACTTGAGGAGAAAGAAAAAGAAACCCGTGAACTTAGTCTCACAGAGAATAAAAGCGAGCTTTATTTTGCAAAGAGTTCCAACTCAAATGACAAAAAGCTGAACCCACATCTTCTTGTGCTCTACCTCCTGTTGAAAATAACCAGCATGCTTTACCAACTCCTGTAGCTCTCCCACCTGAAAATCAAACTAAATCAACCAATAATTCTATAGCAAACAATGATACCAAATCAAATAACCAAACTAGGAAATTCATTCAAAACAACCAATCATATAATCAAACTAACCAGCAAAACATGTCATCCCCCACCCTCCCAATGGAAGTTGTGGACATTCACGAGGGAACAGAAAGTCCGCCCTCTCTCGGAGGAATCAGTGAAATTATGAACTTAATTACTGCATTTCAAAAAATATTCTCAAAATTCAATATTCAGGACATAATAAATAAAATCACATTGGCTATCTCCGATATGGAAAAAGTTGTGGATCCTCTCAACAAACTATTTGTATTTATCCGTGCTATTGAATCTATCTTCGGTGCCCAGAGAAATCCTACCAATCATGAATAGACACTCATCCAAATTAAATATCCTTTGTTGGAATGCTAACGGCTTATGCAATAAAATCGACGACATAAGAAGCCACTTAACTGACAAACTCGCTGACATCATTCTAATACAGGAACTTACTCTCTACTATACACTAAGACACAGCGCAGCTGGTCAGCCACTAAGCTATGGCGGAACAGCAGTTTACATCAAAAATTACAGCCCACACACACATCTCCCAAGTTCAAACACACATCGTCTTGAAAACACATTGGTGGAAATCCTACTTCCTAGGCAGGAAAAACTCATAAATGGTTCCATTTACAACAGAATTAAGTCTCCCGATCTCCTTTATAACGACTTAGACCTCATACTTAAACCCCCATTCCCTACTATCCTAGCAGGTGACTTCAATGCGCACCATCCTAGATGGAGAGCACGCAGGACTAGCCGGGCAGGAAGAGAACTTAACAACTTTTTTATTGATAATAATTTAGACATTAAATTTCCTCCCCTCCCCACCAGACATAGTAATCACACCAACCCTACCACCATTGATTTTGAATTATTAAAAAATTGTCCCTTCCCAGCCTCTGTAAATGTACTTAATCTTTTTACCTCGGACCATCTACCAATCTTATTAACGCTGCAACTAAATACCCCTCTTCCCGACCCCTCTCTCCCTACTAAAGTTAACTGGAACATTTCTGAACTTCAAAACAAGTCCCCCATCCTCTTCCCTACCATCACTTCCACCGAAGATGTTGACAGGGCGATCAAAACACTAACCCAAACATTTAGCTCAGCACTCTCCGACAGCACCTCCACCTACATTCCACAACTCTACCAAATACTCCCTTATTCTATCACTAGCCAAATTAAACTCAGAAACCGCGCTTGCCAACACTGGCAACACACAAGGAAACCTACCCACAGAACTAGGTACAATCACATGACGGCACAAATAAAACTTTTAATCTCTAACTATAAACAAGCCAAATGGAAGCAATAAGTTGAATCTCTATCCCCTACTGATCATTTACTTTGGGACTTCTTAAAATGTATTCGTAAAAAGCACAAAAATATTCCCTTACTCACTCACAATAATACCACTGCTTACACAGAACAAGACAAAGTTAATCTCCTGGATGATGTATATGAAAAACAATTTACACCACACGAAGATATTTTCTGCCCAAATTTCATGGAGGAAGCCGAAGATATCGTGAAGCAGTTTCTTAGTGTTTCAAATACTCCCCCCCCCCCCTTCCCCACATTTTCCCCACTGACATAGTTAACTACATCAACACTCTCAAAAACAAGAAAAGGCCCGGCCCTGACAATATTTCAAACAAAGCTCTTAAATCCTGCACTATTAATATAATCTTTTACATCACTGTTTTAATCAATTCCATTTTCGATCTCAATTACTTCCCCCGCGACTGGAAGCACGCCGCCATTGTTCCAATCCTTAAACCAAATGAAAATTTAAACACCCCCAAAAGTTATCGCCCCATAAGCCTGCTGTCCTCTCTTGGTAAACTGGCTGAACATTTCATAGTAATCCAAATCAACAATTTCCTTGCTAATAACCACATTCTCATCCCAGAGCAATTTGGTTTTAGACTGCTTCGCTCTACAACACACCAACTGCTCCGCGTGGTGGAGTCTATCTCTGATGGACTCCAAAACCGGTCAGCAGTTGGAGGTATTCTTATTGGCGTCGCTAAGGCCTTCGATAGGATGTGGTTCATCGGACTCATATACAAACTCATTCAGCTCCGTATGCCACACTTTCTTACCCATATTTTATACTCCTACCTCAGCGACAGAATCTTTCATGTCTGTCTGAACAAGATACACTCACACACTAAACATATCCTGTCTGGAGTCCCCCAAGGCAGTAAACTTTGTCCTATTCTTTTTAACATTTACATAAACGACATCCCTAGAACCAACAACACTATTCTTTGTTTGTATGCGGACGACACTGCCATTCTTGCCACACCACAACACTAACTATCTACACCGATGCTTACAACATCACATCGACATTCTTAAACCCTGGTTAGAGAAATACCGCATTAAAATAAACCTTGACAAATGTCAAACTGTATTTTTCTCACATCAACGTTTTCGGCCCCAACCAATCATAGTCAACAATCATCCAGTTTGCTTTGAGAGGTCATGTAAATATTTCGGTGTTACTCTTGACAGCAGACTAACATGGAAACCCCACATTGCAAAACTCAAAGATAAAATAAACTTTGTAAAAGCAGAACTGAGCTCCCTCCTGTACTCGAATGATGTCAGCATTGAAAACAAAATCCTACTTTAAAAATCAGTTATCCGCCCCATCATTCTCTATGCCTCCCCAATTTGGGGCTACGCTGCGAAATCTAATGTTGTTGTTGAAACCCAGACCGTCCGACCTACCAGAAAGGTGTAAGGTAGCTGTTTGGACGGTCGGGAAGTGCCATCCAATTTAGACCAGAACCCAGTGGGGGAGGCATCCACAGGGACCGCACCCTCCTTCCCCTACCACCGACCTCTCGGAAGGACTTTCGGACTCACATGTTTAACGTGATCGTACTCCGCATGAACACGGCGGCAGTTTTGGCAGCGGCCGGAATCGAACCCGGGCTTACCGAGTGCAACTCCAGCGCGCTAACCAATGGGCTACCGCGCCCTCGCGAAATCTAATGTAAAAAAGGTCCAAATCATTCAGAACAAAATCCTACGTTCTATCAGAAAAGCCCCTAGATACTTGAAAAACTTTGTAATACATCGCGATTTTAAAATTAAAACTATTAAGCAAGAGATGCGAAAACTCTCTAGCAATTTCTATGATAACCTCGCTAGGATCCCCAACGAACTGATCTATAATATGATCGACTACTACTTCTGTGAATTTCCAAAAAGAGCCAGAGCTATCCTAAATCTCGATTTAGACGTTCTTTGCTGATTCCTGACTGAATCTCTTCTGCATCCCTGTAGGGGATATTTGTCTGTTCCCCCACCCTCCTTATCTTCAATACTCTACAATAAGACCACTGTTTACAGCATTCTTTGTTTACTACTAACTTGTTTCATGAACATTATTGGCCCCTATTGAAGAACTAGGTTCAGTGGAAGACTGTGACCCACATATATGTTACCTGACTAGGGATACGGAGCTCTGCTCCAGGCGCCCTGCTATCGACAAATTACTGGCTGGCTGAAATCGTGAACATGTTTACGTTGGCCTCGCATAGGGTATCTCCAAAAGATTGGATATTTTTTAATCATTTGATAGCCATTACAGGTATGTACGTTTTGCTATGTGTTTGTTAATGCTTCTGACAGTCGCTGCCAAAAAAAAAATTAATTTTTTTTTGGTAATTTTTGCAGTTTTCATCATTTTTCTTGCATCATCCGTTAAGTTTCGTCATTCAATGCTCGTAGTATATGTTAACGGAAATGCAAGGGCAAAATTTTGTAATTTATCGTGTTTTATACATTTGTATTTTATCATTACTTTCCTTATATACATAATGTATAAGGAAAGTATTGTGACGGGGTCGAAAATTCGAATTCGAGTTTTCGACGGGAGAGCACGTTTCAAGCATCCCTGATCACGAATCAAACATTTTTGAAGTGATGTCTGTGTGTGTGTGTGTGAAAGTATGTGTGTATGTGTGTGTGTCAGTGAGTCTGTGGAGACGATAACTGACGAACGAAAGGACCGATTTGAGCCAAATTTGGTACAAAAATCACAATCCGTAAACACTGGAAGCCTATTGTTTTTATACGCAATCGAATGTTCAGAACCCCCCTAAATTTTCGAATGAAATTTTGAAAAAATCGTCAAAAAATTAAAACCACTAATAAAGTTACGCAAATAGACATTTCTTATGTAATTTTTCATTAGAAAACGATTGACATGAATTTTAGAACGCTAACGTGAACCGTTCTCGAGATATTGTACATTTTTTAAAAAAATTATCAAAAAGTCATATAAAATAAAAAGAAAAATATTTCCTATTGAGAAACATGTTTACTTTTCATATGTAATACCATGCGATAAATTGAGTGACATCCTTCTCGTGGATCTAACTCGTTCCATTCTTGAAAAAAGATACTTTGAATAATACTTTTGTATTTGAACGCCAATAGTCATTTATCTGCTTTAAGAAAAACTTATTTCTTAGTGCATAACGCTTGGCGAGATTTTGGCGACGAATTTGGCGGAATGTCGCCAACTTGGCGACTTTTTTGAAATGTTGCCAAATTAACGAAAATCTCGCCAAATGGATAACATTGACGCTAAATCAATGAAAATGACGACTAATTGTCGAAAATTCAATATCTTGGAAAGAATATTAGTATCTACTACAAGAAAATCCTATTTTTTTACTGTAAAAGTAGTAAATTCATTACATTATATAAGGAAAGTCATGTGTTGCCCACATCAGATTTTTTATTAAAGCTTTGACTGTCTTTCTATGCATACGTTATTGTTTTACGTAATTTCTGTCGGTAAGCATCTAATTTTTACTTTCCTTATATACATAATGTATAAGGAAAGTATTGTGACGGGGTCGAAAATTCGAATTCGAGTTTTAGACGGGAGAGCACGTTTCAAGCACCCCTGATCACGAATCAAACATTTTTGAGGTGATGTCTGTGAGTCTGTGGAGACGATAACTAACGAACGAATGGACCGATTCGAACCAAATTTGGTACAAAAATCACAATCCGTAAACACTGGAAGCCTATTGTTTTTATATACAATCGAATGTTTAGAACTCCCCTAAATTTTCGAATTAAATTTTGAAAAAATCGTCAAAAAATCAAAACCACTAATAAATTACGCAAATAGACATTTCTTATGTAATTTTTCATAAAAAACGATTGGCATACATTTTAGAACGCTAACATGAACCGTTCTCGAGATATTGCAGATTTTTCAAAAAAATTATCAAAAAGTCATATAAAATAAAAAAAAATATTTCCTATTGAGAAACATGTTCACTTTTCATATGTAATACCATACGATAAATTGGGTGACAACATTCTCGTGGATCTAGCTCGTTCCATTCATGAAAAAAGATACTTTGAGTAATACGTTTGTATTTGAACGCCAATAGTCATTTGTCTGTTGTAAAAATAACTTATTTTTTCGTCCATAACGCTTGGCGAGATTTTGGCGACGAATTTGGCGGAATGTCGCCAACTTGGCGACTTTTTGAAATGTTGTCAAATTAACGAAAATCTCGCCAAATGGATTAAAATGACGCTAAATCAATGAAAATGACGACTAATTGTCGAAAATTCAATATCTTGGAAGGAATATAAGTATCTACTATAAGAAAAACCTATTTTTTTCACTGTAAAAGTAGTAAATTCATTGCATTATATAAGGAAAGTCGTGTGTTGCCCACATCAGATTTTTTGTATTTGTTTTCATTTAATGTTCATAGCATATGTGAATATTGAATTGCTATCTCAAAACATTTTCTATTTAAAAAGTATTTAGCTTGTTTATTTATTAGGCTTCACTTATATTTATTTATTATTCAGAAATTTTTTGCCATCGATATTTTATTTTGTCTGATCTGCAGTTTATCTTGGAATTGTGGAGTGTATTATATGCTCCTTACTTTGTTTGCCAGATTTTTTGTATTTGTTTTCATTTAATGTTCATAGCATATGTGAATATTGAATTGCTATCTCAAAACATTTTCTATTCAAAAAGTATTTAGCTTGTTTATTTATTAGGCTTCAGTTATATTTATTTATTATTCAGAAATTTTTTGCCATCGATATTTTATTTTGTCTGATCTGCAGTTTATCTTGGAATTGTGGAGTGTATTATATGCTCCTTACTTTGTTTGCCAGATTTTTTGTATTTGTTTTCATTTAATGTTCATAGCATATGTGAATATTGAATTGCTATCTCAAAACATTTTCTATTCAAAAAGTATTTAGCTTGTTTATTTATTAGGCTTCAGTTATATTTATTTATTATTCAGAAATTTTGTGCCATCGATATTTTATTTTGTCTGATCTGCAGTTTATCTTGGAATTGTGGAGTGTATTATATGCTCCTTACTTTGTTTGCCAGATTTTTTGTATTTGTTTTCATTTAATGTTCATAGCATATGTGAATATTGAATTGCTATCTCAAAACATTTTCTATTCAAAAAGTATTTAGCTTGTTTATTTATTAGGCTTCAGTAATATTTATTTATTATTCAGAAATTTTTTGCCATCGATATTTTATTTTGTCTGATCTGCAGTTTATCTTGGAATTGTGGAGTGTATTATATGCTCCTTACTTTGTTTGCCAAGGAATTTGGAGTAGTTGCATAGGTTGAGTAGTTTGGAGTAGTAGCAGTGGTTGCATATATTTAAGTTAAATCCTGCGACCTAACTCTATTGTTTAGCGTATATGAAAAACCTGAACATAGTAGTTAGATTTCTTGGTGAGCTTTTTCATGACTAAAGATCATGCTCTGTTGTATATTCAAATGTAAAACTTATTTAGTACTTTCATAAAGAAGTATATTTAATATTATGTTGTTCGTAACAGATTTACGGCTTACTTTTATATTTTGTTTATTCTTTTCAAATTATTTAGTTTTTATTATAATTCATTGAATTTTAATAACTAAAAATGCCAAGTGCTTGTGTTGTTCCTGGTTGTTTTATTATAAAAATGGTTCCAAAGTTAGCAGCTTTAAATTTCCTACTAATGAAGAACTAAAAAGAAATTGGATTTTATTAATACCTAGAGCTAGCAAGTTCCAAAATATTCAAAGGTAAGCTCTATTTTCTTATTAATAACATTAACCCATAACCGGAAACTTAGTTAAATCAAACTTTGTCTTTTTAATGAATATCAATAAAACAGAACATAAAATTTCAACTCGCCACTGGTGAGCAAAATTATTTTGATGAGTGAAATTTCTGTTAGTCATAGCAAATAGAATTTCTTTTTGTCGAGTGCATTTTCAGCTGAAATTTTTTCTTTGAATAAAACATATGTTTTATTATATTTACATATTAATGCAGTTATGAAAATTTAATAAATCTTCCGTGTTACTTTTTTAAAATTAAGTTTCAAAGGCTGTTATATGACAGACACTGGCGGATCCAGAAATCTTTTAAAGGTGTGTGTGTGTGTGTGTGTGGGGGGGGGGGGGGGGGATCAGATTTCAGTTCCTAGTACTATTCTCTTAATTTTCCATGTTAATTCAAGGCTTCACCCCCCCTCCCTTGGATCCGCCAGTGGCGGCAGATTACTTTCATTCTTACACAGACTAATTTCATAAAACTTTCAAAATACGGAGGGATTAATTAAATTGCAAAAATGTATTTTTTAATAGTTATGTAACTCATACAATAGATAATGTCACTCAGATCTGTGAATGATGCCTAGTTTTTGGCTTGGCTTCTACAGTAACTTGAGGACGTATTTGTCAAGCTGTGTGTTAAAAGATGCATAAATGAAATATGCAGAAAGTACCAGGGTCAGTAATTTATACACCTCACAAATTTGTTGATACACACCCTATATCTTCATATTTTTAGTATAGAGTCTATTAGCCCCCCCCCCCCCCAAAAAAAAAAAAAATAGTATGGAGTCAAGTGGGTAATTCAAATCATTTATATGGACAAAAGCATAATTGTACTATTTTCTGAATTGTTTTTTTGCTTCCTGCATTATATTAATTTGAAAGGAAAGCCATGTTTTAATTAATTAAAAATCTGATGTGGGCAGAAGATGACTTTCCCTGCAGACTTATATTCACGTTATCTTTATTTTAATTACATTTAATTCACTTTAATTCGATTTTCGTTCTCATTTGATAACTGGACTTATTTTCAAAGGTGGCGTAGAGAAAATAAGAAAAACTAAAATATCCCGAGAACGGCTAGTCCTAGTGTAATGGGGTTGGTCTTATTCTTTTCTTCGTTAAAAATTACGTATTGAACCAGCATTTTATGGATATATGTGAGCATACGTAGTTTTTTATTTTAGATTTTGGCGATTTTTGCAGGCCATTTTGCAAAAAAAGGCAGGTTATTTTTTTCCGAATCATACCAAAATCTAATCAGCACCAGGGTGTCCCACAAGTGATTTACCTACCAAATTTTGTGGAATTCGGTTCATTAGTTTTTAAGCTAGAGTGGATACAAGCTTTTGGGGGGCATTTTGCAAAAAAAAGGCGGGTTTTTTTTTATCCCGAATCGTACCCAAAACTAATCAGCACCAGATTCGCCCACAAGTGACTTACCTACCAAATTTTATGAAATTCGGTCAATTATTTTTAGTTAGAGTGGATGCAATATCTGCACAGACACACACACACACAGATGTCACGCTAAAAATAGTTTTCTCGTATTCTAGAGGTCTCGAAACGTATAGATCCGTCGAAAACTCGAGTTGCGATTTTCGGCATGATTCCAATACTTTCCCTATACATTACAATGTATTGCAGGGAAAGTAAAAATCTGATGTGGGCAGCACATGACTTTCCCAGCAGACTTATATTAACGTTCTCTATATTTTAATTAAATTTATTTCACTTTTAATTCAATTTTCGTTCTCATTCGGTAACCGGACTTATTTTCAAAGGTGGCGTAGAGTAAATACGGAAAACTAAAATATCTCGAGAACGGCTAGTCCTAGTGTAATGGGGTTGGTCTTATTATTTTCGTCGTTAAAAATTACGTATTAAACGAGCATTTAATGGATATATTTGAGTATACCTAGTTCTTTAGTTTAGATTTTGACGATTTTTGCGGGCCATTTTGTAAAAAAAGGCAGGTTATTTTTTTCCGAATCGTACCAAAAGCTAATCAGCACCAGGGTAACCCAGAAGTGACTCATCTACCGAATTTTGTCAAATTCGGTCCAGTAGTTTTTCAGTTAGAGTGGATACAAGCTTTTGCGGGCCATTTCGCAAAAAAAAGGCGGGTTTTTTTTATTCCAAATCGTAACCAAAACTAATCAGCACCAGACAAGTGACTTACCTACCAAATTTTGTGAAATTCGGTCCATCAGTTTTTTAGTTAGAGTGGATACAAAATCTGCACAGACAGACAGACACACACATAGACGTCACGCTAAAAATGGTTTTTTCGTATTCTAGAGGTCTCGAAACGTGTAGATCCATCGAAAACTCGAGTTGCGATTTTCGACATGATTCCAATACTTTCCCTATACATTACCATGTATTGCAGGGAAAGTAAAAAATATAGTATAGTGTTAAAATTAACTTCTCAAAACTGTTTCATAGTAGTAAAAAAATTATAAAATTTAAAAACTTGCACAACAAAATCTGGTAAAGTGATGAAATTTCTCAAGAATGACGAGTTTCAACGTAACTAATTTAGTAGTCATTTATAGTAGGCTACTAATTGCAATAAATTGAGTATAATAAATTCCCCAGTCGGGTCACACTGTATTGTCTGTTTAATCTTGTAAAAAGAAAAAATATGTTAACGGCAAAACTATAGGAAATGAAATTAATCCCAAGCTAACGTAAAAACGTACATTAGCTTGAATTACTCAGATATTGGTTTCAGGTGAGGTAGCCGGAATTCGTGACGTCTTGAGAAGCCTACCTGGCCTCTGTTCTGAGCCGAACACATGGTGTGGAATGTAACGACCATGGAACAGAAATTAATGTTCTGATTAACGCCACAGTTGTTTTCACCTTTTTCTTAAGCCTCTGCCTAGCGCCGGCATTTTTCGTGCTGCAGGTACCGTTTCAACGTCATTTATGGTTTTTTACTGTGAAGATCACATTCTAATAACAAGAAAGATCAATCATGCATAAGCATTGATTATGAAACACTTTCCAACTGAAATGCAATTTCATTTAAAAATTTCTAAAATGCGATACATTCAGTGGTGATATCTTTTACATTATCATAGTGCTACAGTAATTTATTATACTTAAATGTTTAAAACTGTATCGAAATATAAATCATCTGATTCTCTATGCAAAATCAATGAATATTTCATTCATATAACTTTTATTCCAGACTCCAGAGCTAAATAATTTTGTGTGAAAAAAATTCAGCAATGTTTATGTAACTCACCTTACAATCGCTTGAGATATTTGCATTCTGCATAAGTTAAAATTAGGCTTCGTTGAAGAAATAATAAAAGTTTAGGGATCATTTAAAATCGCAACTATTGTAATTACATAGGCACGGAATTTAGATACACAGAAAATATATGTGTGTATGTATTCAAAGTATTGGAATCGTGCCCAAGATCGGAACTCGAATTTTCGAAGGATCTACACGTTTTGTGACTTCTAGAACACGAAAAAACTATTTTTAGGAAGACGTCTGTGTGTGTAAGGGTGTATGTTTCTGTTTGTCTGTGAGGATATTACATCCACTCTATTGAAAAACTAATAGACCGAATTTCATAAAATTTGGTAGGTATGTTTTTTGTGGGAAATCCTGATGTTCATTAGATTATAGTGCGATTCGTAATAAAAGAATCGGCCTTCTTTGCGAAATGGCCTTTATCCACTCTAGCTAAAAACTAATGGAATAAATTTAACAGAATTTGGTGTATAATATTTCAATAACCTACAAGTGATTTATATACCAAATTTAACAAAATTTGGTGTATAAATCATTTGTAGGTTATTCTAGTACGATTCGGGAAAAAGGAACAGGCTATTTTTGCGAAATGGCCCACAAAAATCGTTAAATATAAAAATAAAAGACTACGTGTGCTCAATTGTATCAATTAAATTCCTATTTTATACGTGATTTTTGACAACAAAAAGAATAAGACTAACCCCATTACTCTAGGACTAGTAGTTCTTGAGATATTCCAGTTTTTTTGCGTTTTCGCTACGCCACATTTGGCAATAAGTCCAGCTATCAAATGAGAACCAAATTTAAGTTTAACGTGCAAATTCAATGTCATTTAAAATACTTATAGCTGTTATTTTGTGCAGATAAACACAAATTATTATTGAAGAAATAAAGAGAACGTGAATATGAGTCTGCAGGGAAAGACATGTGCTGCCCACATCAGAATTTTTAACAATATTAAACAATGATTTATAGAAGTGAACGGGGATTATTTGCAGGCCATTTCGTAAAAAATGTATGATCTATATTTAAAGATCCACCAAATTTTTGTAAAATAAAGTTCAACAAATTTAAACTGTGCACCAAATTTTAACTCTCTAGGTCGTAGGAAAGTGCATTAAAAATGCCATCAAATAAGTATATCATGAAGAGTTATATAAAATTAAAAAAAATTTGAAAAATTGTTATCTACCAAATTTATTTTAAAATGTGTAGCTTCTCTCATATACAAAATGATTAAACTCCTGGAAAGATATTTATTATATAATATATCTCTTTTTAACACTTTACAACAAAGTTGAAAAGTGTTTATGACTTTGTTCATTCTGTCTGTCTGTCCGTTAGCACGATAACTGCCGTAAAAATGACTTACTCAAAATGAAATTTCAGTATGTTGTTCAGACGGTCTCTAGGACCTATGGGAATATAAATGAATAATATTACCCAATTAGTTTTGGATTGAACCCGGGTCGAAAAAATGAAATACATTGAGCCCTATGGGACCTAATTTCTCAAACATTTTTTAAGCGGATTTAAAATTCACATATTGCTTCGAAAATTTTATGTAATATTCAAATTGTTCCATAAAATATATAAAAAAAAAATTCAGCGAAATATATTCAGTAGTTTTTTAAATAAAAATTAAAATAATAATTACACCTCTTATATGAAACGATCACATGACCCACTTCAAAATGATATATGGCATCCATCTTGTTTCAAAATCGTGATTTTTTTCTTTTTAATTCATATTGAGTGCTGTATCCGTCCTAAAACTACTTTATTTTTGCTTAAATTCTGTGCATCTACATACTGAAACAACGCAATGACAATATATTTGAGTTTAAATGCTCATCTAAATTTGATTATTTCTACAACTAAGCCTATTTTTCACCTATGTAAAATGTAAACAGCAAAATATATAGAATGAGTTGTATTAGAATTCCTGTATTTTTTTAACACAAAATAATTTAGTCCATGGAGTCTGCATGGCTGATATGAATGAAATATTAATTGATTTCATAAAGAGAAGGACGATTTTTTTCGATGAAGTTTCAAGCATAGAGTTTAATTTTTTGTAGCTCCATGGTCTTAAACAAAATGTTTAAATAAAATAAATTATTATAGTATTGTGATGAATGAAATGAATGGGAGAAAGTTATGAATGAAATCCTGTTTTTATAGAGAGATCCAGGCGTGTTATTTTTTCTATGACGTCATTTGAATTAATTTCAGTTGTTTTCGATGAAGTTTTCAAATATAATAAATTATCGTAGTATTATGATAATTCTAAAACTATTACCGAGGAATGTATAACATTTTAGAGATGTTTAAACCAGGCAATTTATATTTCAATGCCGTCATTTGAATGAAGTTCATTTTTTTTCGATGAAGGTTTAAGTTTTCAAATATAATAAATTAATGCAGTATTGTGATAAGTTTCAAAATATTACCGAAGAATGCATTGCATTTTGGACTTGTTTAAATAAAATTGCATTGAAGTTGGAAAGTGTTTCATAATTAATGCTTTATGCATGATTGATCTTTCTTGTTGATATGCGTGTCAAGGAAAGTCATGGACCTGGCCAATAACTCGAGAAGTATTAAGGCTATCGTATATTCTCTCTATGCAGGAGTATAAGAAACCCTTATGGTGCTACAAGAGGCAACATCTGGAGGGTTATCTTGCTGATTGTTAAAGATGGGGAGGGAGTTCATTACAAAATTGTAGGCATTGCAAAATTAGTTCTAAGTATTTTTGTCCCACAGTGAAAGCTGCAAAATAGCCATTTTATAAAGAAAATTTTATTAATCTGTATACAACAGTGCAAATGTAGAATATAGTGAATTTTATTTTGATGCATTGTCTATATGTTAGATTTGAGGATGACGATTGTACACACTGCTTTTCAGTTTTTTCATCTTTTGAGAGGGGGACAAAAATGTTTAATACTAATTTTGCAACTTTGTAATTGATTATTACAAATTGTATTTATTTTGTAACTATTACAAGCTGTAATATAAGTTGTAACAGTTTGTAACTATTACAACTTTGTAATTGACTTTCCCCTATTTCTACTTAAAAAAAAAAAAAAAAGATAGCTTCCTGTACCCCGACTAAAAAAAGGAATAAATTCTAAAGGTTTTGTTAAATAAATAATAAATGAAAAATCAGACTAAATTAAAAAAATTCTAATAGCACCATTGAAATCTTCTCATTTACAAGGTGATTGTCACCCCACCCCCCTATATTTGTCTCATGTAGCCCCATTGGATCCTAATATTTTTGGAGGTGAGGTACTGACCTGGTTCTTGACATAGGGGAAAAATATATATATGTATAACAGATTTATTATTTGAACAAATTCAGCAATGTGATATTTTTTAAAAGTCAAAATGTTTATATATTTCCCCAACAGAATCCTTTATAAGTGTATGTACTAAAACCATGTAATTTGTAAATATAGAACAAATATATATTATAGTAGACAGTTATAGAATGCAGATGAATATGCGTATGCTGTGCATAGAAACCCCCCCAATTAACTTTGCAGATACTTTTCACACAAAATACAGATATTGCCCTTTGCATATATAACAAAACAAGCTTATTTTGTCATATTTAGAATCTATAATTTATTAAAAAAAAAAAAAATTCCTACTTGTCATAAATAATTTGACAAGTAGGGATGTTAATGTCTTGAATAATTTTTTAAAATTTGTTATCTAATTTTATTGCAATTGCTTGCAGTAAATGTATCTCAACATGAAGTTATGTAGATATTTTCATTTTTATTCAATTTTGCTTTGCAGATATTTTTTCTTTCGTGATTATGTATGCAGATACTTTATGTTGTTCTGAAAGACAGGGTGAGTACACTATCCTTAAAAAATATTTCAAGTACCATGCAAATTTTTTTTCATCATTAATTTTCCCTTCTTATGAAGTTGTATGCGTTTCTGGGAGGAAAAATCATAGCAAATTAAGGTTATTGCTTAATGAAGCCATTGAGGAAATTCTTGGGAAAAAAAATGTTTAGGAAATTTTCAGGAACAGTGTATCCGCTAAAGACATTTCCAGGGAAAGCAGAATTTCTCAGAAGAAACACAATGCTGTGGATCTGCAGAACATTTTCAACCTTCCTCTTTTCAAGCATTTTCAAGGACTTAACCAAGAAAATGGGAATTTTCAAGCACCCTTATGCACCCTGGAAAGAACAAGTAGATACTTTTGTTACTGCACAACTTGCAAAGTACTACATGTTTTAGTATAGAAATCAACACAGATACACACTAGTTCTGTATAGTTTACTCTATTGGTTTATATATACGGGGTGTCCAGTGCTATCGGTGCCCAATGGCTATTTCCTCAACCGTTAGTCACAGAGATACACTTCCAATTGCAAAAATGTTTTAAATTTTAAAATCTATTATCTTAGAAACAGTTTAAATCAATAAATGCATTTCTGAAAGAAATACGAAATATAAATTTTTATACAGTCCTCTGGTTCTACCAATTATATTTAGGAAAATCATCCTCATACAATTTTATGGGGAAAAAAAAAAAATCATTCTACCAAAATTGACAGACTTATAGCTGTTTAAAGTTGGAGCACTTTTTGTGCTGAGAAATGGTCAATACGGTCCCGGATTGGTTGGTTATCTGAAACAGGACATATTTATGTGTTAAATTCCCAGACCACACGACTAACCCTAAGGCTTGTGGTAGGTTAATGTGTGGCTGGGACATTTTTATGTGTGGAAAAGCCACTTAAGTCAAAGTTTAATGCTTTATAACTGTGAATTTTGATCGTAAAAGGAAGATTTGTTTTTTATTTTGCATGAAATTGTATGAGGATGATTTTCCTAAATATAATTGGTAGGACCGGGGACAGTATAAAAATTTATACTTCGTATTTATTGATTTAAACTGTTTCCAAGATAAATAGATTTTAAAATTTCAAACATTTTTGCAATTGGAAGTATATCTCTGTGACCAATGGTTGAGGAAATAGCCATTGGGCACTGATAGTACCGTACACCCTGTATATATTATACTGTAAGTAAATGATTGACCCGGAATTTAATAGAGTGCACAGTTTCATATTAAAAAAAATTTAAGAACAACTGCGTCAGGGCAGCAAGGTTAAACTTCGGTAGGTCATTGGTTCGGTAGGTCTTTACTTTCTATGCCAGGAAAACAATTTTAAAGTTAATAATAAAAATTAATAATAATTTTTTTTTAGTAACAATGAAGTGATATACTTTATATAAATTAAGTGTTTAATTATAGTTGTACATTTGTTCCCACTTATTTAGGTCATAGATAATCGATAACCCTGTTCATATGAATAAAAACTTATAGAACCAAAATAATTCCCATAGAATCAATGTTAAATTTCTCCGCTTTAAAGAATGATCTTCAGAGATCATCCAAGGGAAATTAAATAAAAATTGGGCAATCTTAGTAAGAAGAAAAAAATGTTTGCACAGGAAAATTTGTTTTTACAAAAGTCCTCCCTTTCCAAAATTAGACAAATGTTTAGTGAGATGCATGACAAAACAATCAACTTTGACAATTTTTTTTTCAGCATAAGTAATAAATATATATGCTAGTCTAGAATTTTTCTTTCTTAATTTCTTATTCTTTTTAATACCTCATGTTTATTATGTGTGTAGTCAATATGCCAGGAATTTAAGTATCTATAGTACATATTTGTTTCTCTAGATAATTGAATACCCTGCTTAATCCAATAACTATCATTCGTTTAATCGAGGCTGACTGAATTAGTAGTTAATTTTTACAGAAATTAACTTTCAATAAAAAGTACTTTATTTAGAGCACATCCGGTTCAGAGACCTGAAAACTTGTATAACACTTTAGCTGCTGTGTAAGTTATCTGTGCTTCACAATAGCATTAAGTATTGTAGCAGCCAATGTTAACAGAACTGCTCTAAACTAAGTTTTTTTTTTTTTTTTTACATTCAAATTACAGAGCAGCTGTTAACATTAGCATATCGCACATGAAAATGCAAGGAAATTTTATATACTCAGGTTGAGTAATCCAATATACTTGTGAATACGATCATTTCCTATGAACCAAAGATTGGGATAGGTACACCAATAGAGCTTGAGATTAGTTAAGCTCAAGTGACAAAAATGTAATCACTTATTGAACACAATCCAGGGTTTCAACAATTCTCTAAATTGAATATTAATTAGTTTATAATTTTATTTATAAATTTCTGATTTTTTAAATCGGTAAAGATTAAATTTTTGAAGAACTTCTGAATTCTATATACATCAATTATAATTAGCTCACTTGTCTACATTAGACTGGGACTATTAAAATGAATTCAGTAAACCTTTTTAACCATTTAAGCTTTAATTATCACAGTAATATAAATATTGTAAATATTTTATTTTCCCGAAAGATTAGTATTTGATTATTTAAATTTATCTTAATAATTAATAAATCTAAAAAAAACTTGAGCAACATATTTAAGCACAAATAGAAAAACAATACAGCATACAGTTAGTTATTATAACGATATTCTGGATCCCTTTCATCAGTACTAGAGAACAAACAAACCTAAAGTCAAAATGTACACAAATAGAAGAACATGAAGTGTGTATGTATATATATATATATATACATACACACACATCATGGATTACTAGTTAACCAAAGAGAACTAATTAGAAAGCAGCAGAATAAAGAATAGCCCAGCCAATTTGAAACTTTGTGCCAAAACATAACATAAATGTCCCAAGAAAACATGACAAGTCCAAATAAGATTAAACAAGTCAAAACAATGAAAAATAAGTAAAAATGACATACAAGGGCCAGGAAGGCTGAGAAATGGAACAAAGGTAAAGGTAAGAAAAGGTAAAAAAAAATTGTGCTTAAATATGCTGATCAAGTTTTCGTTATTGTTTGCACAGTGTGTTTTTCACTTTTTGATTAATTAATTAAGCTTCAGTATTTTTCAGATGTCCAAAATTCATTAATATGTAAAAAAATTAATTTCACAGAAATATATGTCCTTTGTAAGCAAAACATAGTCTGAATTATTTTTAATAAATGTCTGCATTGAATGTTTCTAGTTCTGAAATATCTCCACCCACCAAAGTTTTCTCTTACTAAGGTGGTTTTAATAGCAAAAGGCAGGATTTAATCAATATAATGTTTAAAAATTGGGATATTTTACATTCACAGAATTTGTGGGGCCAGTGGGACATAAAGCTAAAAAGTAGACTGTCCCACTAAAATTGGGATGTCAACTTACTGTTAATATGTATATTATCTAGCATGAATGTGAAAACTAGCAAGCTTTATTGCATCTGGTGGTATGCATAGCTGACAAGAATAGCATCTATTTCAAGAATGATTTTTATGTTCTTAGTGTATTAGTCAATTAGTACATGTGGTCAAAAACATATATTCATGCATAAGCATCAGATGAAAAGCAAAATTGACTTTAAACTGATCATAAATGAGTTAGTTATCCTCAACTCAATATATTAGTTTATTATCAATTATGTAAAAATGTCAAAAGTACATTTTGAAAGTATTCTGCTGAATTTACTTAGCAAATCATTCTTCCAGAATTTATTTTAAATAATATCATACAAGTACTATCACATGAATGAACAAAACAATCGCAGCTGCACGGGAAAGAAGGTATTGTTGATTCTGAATAGCCCAAAAAAAGAATGGAAATCAAACTATAAACTAATAACAGAAAGGCTTAATAGTTTCCCTTTCGGATAGTATTGCTGTTTTAAACATATGGGCTACACGCCGATGCATGCTAGAGTAAATGTGCAAAACAGATCTCTAATTTACTTCTAGCATTACAGATTGTTTCAGTATGTTGAATATATGATGTACAACTTTTTTTAAACACAAGGTAGCAAAAAGCTACAGAAAAATTTAACTTATTTACAAAAATGCGTGATGACACTTCAAATTTTTAAAAAATTATGCAAAATATCTAAATTCAGTGAGTCAAAAATGACACCCAATGGGGTATGCTATTTATAATACATGAAACTTTTTCACAGGGTTGGACTGTGTCATTTATACATACAAAAATGAAGTCTTACAAAGAAGCATTAATTTAATGAATACTTGAATATTTAAATAAATAGAATTAATGATTATATAAGTATATATTATAATTTTTTTAAACTGGCATATAATTTCATGATTTACAAACACATTTAAAAGGAATTCATATTCAAATATTAAGCAAGATGGCCCTCTTAATACATTGTTTAATCATCAATACATTAAAGAGAAATGAAGTAGGATTATGAATACCAACTGCTGATATTTCAAAGAGTTAAGGAATTTTTCATAAAAAATCACACCAAAGATATCCAAGAAAAAATTGATAAAATCTTATATTAATCTAAAAATCAGAGGAAAATTTACAACAAAGGAATAAGAGGATGGTTACATAGTCATAGTGTGTGTAGAATCTCATTTAACTATTATATATATATATATATATATATGTATATATATATTTTCAAATTACCATTTGTTTTCACAATTTACAATTTTTACAGTCACGTAAACTCTGCAACCTCAACTCTCCAGAGGCATTACAAAATAATGGGTTCCGAAATAAAAATGACAGCATTTTGAAATAACTCTACATACTGAGTGCTAGTCTATATACAGTGATGGGCTAACATCCGAACACCGGAAATGACCCTGACAGAGACAAACTATCGTGTGCCAGGCAGTAATTAGTTTCAACTAAAAGAGAAAATTTCTGTACAGAAGTTGGAAGTCATGAGTAATGTACTGAACTTTTAACACACTACCCCCCAAAAAACAAAGACCACAAAAAAGGGCATGTCCAATTTTTTTTTTTCTCTTTTGGTTTGCTACAGAGCAATTTTTCCATAAGTGACAACTCGAACTTCTGGCCACTCGTAAGTCAGTAAAAGTGCACAAAACAGTGCTACTCAACCAGCCAGTTCAGATGTCACTGTTTGGTTATATTCTGGCACACGCCTGAAACTTTTCTGGTTAAAAGGAATATTGTTCATCGCCGCCCCATTTTAAGTTGTACTTACAGTTTTAAGTCATTAGCAATTTTGGAGGCAATATTCTTGAAGCCTATAGATGTGCCCGATATACGCTTGAATCGTACGCCATTCAGAGACAACCGTGGGAGCTTACAAACTTCAATTTCCCACTGAACTAAAGAGTCTGTATTGGGATCTCCGTGAACACACAGCAATAAAAACTTCTCCCTTTGTTCATAATCACAGTTATTTTTGTCTAATACTTTGCGTATTTCTTGCATGATTTCATTTGGATCCCTTGATGAAGTTGTTTTCATGCTCCAAGTAAACCTAAGAGATCTAGGTTTCACCTGATCATCATTCATAGTCCTGAAAGCAAAAGAATCCATTATTGACAAGGGAATGAATAGAACATGCTTGAAGACATGAGAAGCCTTGGCATACACAAATAAAAGAAATCTTTGGCAATGGACATTCTTTAATTTACAGGTATCATTTCCAACCAAATACAAATGTATTTACAATATGTAAATAAATAGAACTTAAGTCAGAATTATGATTTAAACCAGTGTTTCTCAAAACGTGGTCTATGGAGTTAATTTAAAATTTGGCCAATGTATATCAGAGCCTATATTCATTTGAGATTTTAAAATTAAAGACCTCTAAATGAAATACAAAATATAACACTTATGAACAAATGGTGGGGAAAAAATGCTTAAAATAAAGACAATATGAAATATTACTATAAAAATAAATTTTGATGAATGCTAAAATTAGTACTTAGAAGGGAGGGGAGAGAGACTAAAGCTAGTGAATGTACAACAGTAAACATCTTGCTAACAGTAAAATTCTTGGTTTTTATGAAACAGTTCCAATATTCAACATTTTCATGAAATGTGTTCAAATTTGCAATTAAAGAATGTTAATATTCTAAATGTTTATTAATGAAATCTAATATTCCCAGTTTTAGAAAAAGGGCACAAAATCCATGATTTTATTTGAAAATGATAAAATACATAATTTAATTTGAAACTGGTGCAATACGCAATTTTATTTCAAAGTCCTAAAATTTTTCAATTCTTATTAAAAGTGCTAAGTTTATATATATAAAATTAGGTTTGTAGACACATTGTGTATATAAAAGAAATAAAATAAATTGTTTGCTGAATGGTAAAGAGTTTAGCCTTAATTACATTGTTTAAAACATAAAGGTAAAGGGTAACTATTTCCATGGTTTAAAAAATCAATAAAAATTTCTTATTAACTTTGCTAAATTATATTGCTTGATGAGTTATAAAATTATATTGTTTGGAGATGGAGAGAAAATGATGATATGCTGTTAAGAAAAACTTGATAGATGGAAATGAAGTTGATAGATTTCGACAGGCTGAAGAAAGTATTGAAAATAGTCTCAGCCAAAGAAGAAATAAAATGCAGATATTCTGCACAGCTAGTGTTATTTAAAAGTGCTAAAATTAGAAATTGATTTCAGGTCATTGGCGGTGTTTCATCATCTGCTTCGTTAACGTCATAAAGCTATTTGAAAATTTACAAAAACTTACGAGACTCTAAAACAAAAATATACTTTTAAGAATCTTATATCAAATGTGGCAAAACTAGTAATTTTAAGTGTGGCATAATTTCTAAACCAAAAATCAAGTACTTTAAAGGGCATAGGAACACTGTGTGTGTGTGTGTGTACTTATATATACACACACATTATATATATATATATATATATATACAGGGCAAGTTTTAATTAGCCTACTAGTTTTAACTGAAATAACTCGAGTCGTTGCAGATAGCACTACAACTATTTTTTTTATTGAAAAGAACTTGGAAAAGGATTTTAATGGATAAGGTTTTCAAAGTGAGAACCTCCAGAGGTAACACAATAGCACAACCAAGTCACAAAGTTGTCCGTTACAAATTCAAGTGTTCCTTTTTTTAATGCTTGAAAATAAGTCAGTTATGGAACTTTTGAGGCTAATAAAGTCTGTCGGCTTCTTCTTGTAAACCAAATCTTTCATATGACCCCAAAGATAGAAATCACATGGATTAATATTTGGTGAATAAGGTGGCCAATGCAATGCACCAGGATAACGATTTGGGTATTGAGAGGTGATAATTCTGGTTCCAAACTCACTGTTAATGGTGTCAAAAACACCCTCATTGCATGCATTCGTAGCGACATCTAGTGAGGCTCTGAGAAGTTATTTCAGTTAAAAGTTGTAGGTTAATTAAAACCCACACTGTATGTATGTATGTATGTATATATATACCTATACACATAAAATTGAAAATTGTCCCATTTGCAAATCTAGTTTTGACTGATTCCCCCACCCTTTAAATTGGATTTAGACATTCTTTTTGTCACTGTGGATACAAAGTTTTCAGTCCCAGGGTTTTGAGAGATATTAGAAATAAAAAAAACTTTCATAGAAATAAAATTATGCAAAACAATTTTTTTCAGAACTTTATTTGAAGAAAATTCTGTCCATGTAGCTCAGCAATAGAATTATATTATTTTCTTTGTATAAAATAATCAAATGTGTTTATACAGCTGACTAATTTACCCTGTTTAAATAAAAATAGGATGAAAAAATTAATTTTACAAATGAAATTTATAATTTTATGTTATATCAGTTATGACTGTGGGACATAAGATTATGGAAATTATTGAAGCAATCTGTTGTGTGTGTATATATCTTACTTCATAAAGGAAGATGCCTGTGTGTGCAAAATGTAGTAGGAAATCTAAGCATCGCACAACTATAAAATTTGGTACACAGGTACTTCAGGCATCGAATAGGTGAACAGAGTCCATACAATGAACAGATAAATTAATGAATTTCTTCATTTAAGGAATATATTTACCAAACTTCATATTTTTGTAAAGTGGTTTACAAATGGATGTTTTATTCTTCAGATTCGTCTGCACAAATAATTTTCTATTAGTGAGTACAGAAATAAATAGGAAAATTAAATATTTTAATTGAATTCTTTTCAAAAAGCATAATATGAATGCTTTTAGAATTTGCACATATTTTAAATCATAAGTCCCACTAATATATATCTACTTATAAATATAAGAGAAAATTTCAATACAAGTTTCTAACTTAAGTAATTCTTGGAATCCACAATCTAATTTGGTGAAACTTCTTTCAGACAATGGGGGCAGAGTCCCAGAATATTTTTTATAAGTTTTATCAATTTATACTCATCCCCATATCATTGGTAATTACATTACCCGATTTTGTCTGCCTGTAACTCACTTATAAACAGTAAACAATTTACATATTTTTTCTCTCCTGGTATGTTGCACCTAAATGGGAGCACATTTATAACTAATAATAGTTCAGATTTTGTAATTTTGTACAGTGTTAATTTTATTTAAATATTATCCCAGGTTACATCAGCATTTATCCTAGTCATATCTAAATTAAATTTAATAGTATATCTGACATTAAATGTTAAATAATTACTCAATGGGTGACACATGAAGCTGGTCTTCAATTAAGGAATGATTCTTTTTCTGTGATAATGGTTCATAACAGAAATATATATGTGGAGAAATTATGTTCAATTGAATATTCTGCACTCAATGAAGTATGAACAAAAGCACACAACTTGCTGGATTTTCAAGGATCTTAATGCAAATTTAATAACTTTTCAAGGATTTTCAAGAACCATGAGAACCCATCTAACATTTTAAATAACAAAATTATTTAACGGGATACAAGTATTAAACAAAAAGAGATCATTCTCAAATTCAAAAAAACAAAAAATTCTAAATCAAATGTGTTTCAAAATTTTAGATAATTGACAATAACTTTAGACTTCAAAAATCCACAAATTTCATTTTAATTATAAAATGCGACCCACAAACTAATTCCTGACAGGGATTAGAAATTTTATGCATTTTTAGTATTCAATAGCGATTGAAGAAGAAAAAAAAAATTAATCAAATAAATAAAAAATAGGAATTTCTTATTTCATTAGGTCTTACTTAACACAAAAAGTATGCAAGAAGGAATATGAAAATGCTTATTTAGGATGAATCAAAATCAAAATACATACTGCAATAAACACATCACACTTTAATATTTCATTTTGTATGTTACTTTCTGGTAAGAAACAACATTTTTAGAAACACTGGTTTCAACCAATGGGGGGAGGGGGGGGGGGGGAGATGATATGGCAAAGAGTACATAGACATCTAAACGCACTTAATACAAGGCATTTAAACAAGAAATCTCGAGAATTTAACATATTACATTGCAATGTAGATGTTTCAAGAGTACATTTTCAAAAAAAGAGGATTAAATATAATAAATGTAAAGTGTCTACTATTTGTACATCATAAATAACTCTCCAATAAATTTCTATTTTAAACAAATATTGCTGCATTTCATCAAATATGAACAAGCAGAAAATTCATAGAGTACCATAATTAATAAAATAATGAACATTTTGGGTTACAAAAATTAGTAAAATTGAACTGTATGCAAAAGACAACTAGATGTACGACATCATTTTAGAAATACAAAACTATAAGACATTAGCTTATAAATCATGTTACAAATGTTGATTCAAATTATACTATTTTTTTTATGGAAAAGAAAAAGATAAATTGTTCTGATTTGTAAGATAATAGAAATGTTGAAAATATTTAACACGCAAGTGTTAAAACTTCTATTAACAGAATATCCCAATTTATAACTATTTAAATCTTTTAAAGTAAATTTATAAACATACATAAATTAAACGAATTGTATTTTAAGATAAGGGACACATGAGTTGCCTAGTTTGTGGTACAGAATATTTGATTACTAAAACTCGATAGATGTGGAATGTAATAAGTGGTTGCTAATAATGAAAATTAAATCTATGAGCTAACAAGCTTTTAAAGTACAGCCAACTGCAGTTAAAAGCGAAAGTATACATGTGAGCACAAGTAACCAGACAATTAATTACTTCAAAATTCTTTTATTGTAATATAAATAAAAATTCCTGTACAAAGGACATTAAACTCATGAGTTTAACAACAATTCTAAGTTTGCTTACAAAAGCATCAATGCATGTTAACATAGGTACTGTAAGGTCTGTCACACTAAAACTATAATTTAATGAAATGAATGATATCCAAGGCACACATTTGTTTGGCTTTGGCACTAATCAATTTTTTTATAACATCAAAAGTCATAGTAGCAGTTGCAAAACAATAAATCAAGAGTCATAAATACAAAATCAAAGCTCAATCTTTTACGAAACTTTAAATCACTCTGTGACAGAAAATCTGCATATTTTACTTACAAATTTGTAAGAGCAAATATATACCTGCAACTCAAATATAAATAATTTCTTTAATTTTATGAGTAAATAATTTTGTACAACACATAATGCTCTTAAATATTTTCTACAGAAAATTTTATTTCTACAGCATTTACTCTTGAAGTCAGATACAACATGTACCTTCCCAAAAGGCATAGTTAAATATCACAGCACTAACTCCCAATAGAACTTGCAGCATTGTTTATAAAATGCACATTACAAGGAACTTTCACTTAGGTAAATACAGTAGATTCTGGTTAACTAGTCCATCGGTTAATCAGGACAATAATTTGGGACAAATCTTAATTTTATATATATATGTATACAGGGTGTCCAGCACTATCGGTGCCCAATGGCTATTTCCTCAACGGTTAGTCACAGAGATACACTTCCAATTGCAAAAATGTTTTAAATTTTAAAATCTATTATCTTAGAAACAGTTTAAATCAATAAATGCATTTCTGAAAGAAATACAAAATATAAATTTTTATACAGGTCCCACCAATTATATTTAGGAAAAATCATCCTCGTACAATTTTATGCATAAAAAAAAAAAAAAAAAAAAAAAAAAAAAACATCCCTTTACGACCAAAATTGATCGACTTATAACTGTTTAAAGTTGGAGCACTTTATGTGCTGAGAAATGGTCAATACGGTCCCCGATTAGTTGGTTGCCTGAAAAGGGACATTTTTATGCATGGAAAGGGGACTTGTGTCAAAGTTTAATGCTTCATAACTCTGAATTTTGGTTGTAAAAGGAGGATTTTTTTTTTTTGCATAAAATTGTATGAGGATGATTTTCCTAAATATAATTGGTAGGACCGGGAGACAGTATAAAAATTTATATTTCGTATTTCTTTTAGAAATGCATTTAGTGATTTAAATTGTTTCTAAGATAATAGATTTTAAAATTTAAAATATTTTTGCAATTGGAAGTATATCTGTGTGACCAACGGTTGAGGAAATAGCCATTGGGCACCGATAGCACTGGACACCCTGTATCTGTATGTGTATATATATATATATATACATATATATATATACACACACACACATTTCAATATATTTTTAACACTTTCGTAAAATGGAGACAATTGTTTCATTGGGCTTAAGTGTTCTAATCACCATTTGTGTACCAGTCAACCAAAATGCATTGTACTATTTAAACAAGTTACAAAACAATTTTTTTTATTAAGTATAGAATGTGACTTTACTCATAATCAGTAGCAAATTAGATCACAACACAAAATACAGTGCAAATAAAGTTAAATAAGCTTTGTTTGTACTGCATTTTACATTGTGATTCAGTTTATAACATTTTTATTACTTCGAAAACAATTTCTTTTGTACCATTCCTTAGTACCCATAGCTAGATTTAAGAAAATTGTCATGGATATACTAGATATTAGGGAATTTGAAATCTTACTACTAAAATTCATATGTTCATGTATTTATATACCTATATACATATATCTGGCTATTTTCTACAAAAAAAAAAAGAATCTGTGGAAACGGTTGAAGTATGCAATAACCCAATGGGTTTGGATTCATACAATTTCAAATTTTGAGAGAATTTTTTTTAATAAATTAACAAAGTAAGCAGGAAATAATGAACATAGGAACACCATTAAGGAGTGTTATCAAGCAGTGTTAATTCCTTATTTCTACCTGATAATACAGACTAAGGTTCTGCAAACAGGGTTTCTATTAGCACAAAATTAATAGGATGCTATTGTATTCCTTTTGAAGATTGTAAAAAAGCTCTGCAAAATTACTGGCATGATTTAAATTTAAAATACACAACCCATAAAATTTGCTTCCCAGGAGCTTCAATCAGCTATTAACTTTATAGGGATTTGGGCTGTGCAGTTTGGGTTGATAGCAAATTTTTTGTGGAGTCCAGGGCCACCCATACAAGCATTTATCACAGGATCCCTCCATATTTGATTTTCCGCTCCGTGAATTTTTCACATTTCTCCAGCATCAAAACAAAATACCCCCCCCCCCCTCCATTTGTATAGTGTTCTCCTTATGGGTGGTGCTGTGGAGGTAAAGCCAGAGTGAGTAAAAATGCACAGACAACCAAATAAAAATTAAAAATTATTTTATTTTGGACTATTTAATGTCTTTAAAATAGTCTAAATATAGAAATACGTTAAAAAACATCAAATGTTTACCAATTTTAAAAGGCAAGCAATATGAAAAATTAATATTTTAATAAAACAGGGACTAATAATACAGAAATATATTTTGACAAAATGAAAGATATATTTTAATCTGTGTTTCACAAACCTGGACTCTCACAAGACATGATGAAAAAGCTCTTTGCATTTTAGAGAGAAAATTTTTGCACAATATTTTTGGTGGAATTCAAGAAAATAATATTTAGAGAAGAAGGTATACCTTTGAACTATACAGATTATATAAAGATTTTGATTTAATCAAATACATTATGACAGAACATTTGCTATGAATGGATAATAAAGAAAACATTTGTCTACACCAATCAGAATAAACCTAGAGGAATACCCCAAGTTGAAATGGATCGACTGTGTACACAAGGAGTTGTTGAATATAAAAAATTGGAGAATTATGGCATCAAAAAGGCCTCCTAAAAAGAACATCTAAGGAAGGCCAAGGCCTACAGTGGGATGTCAAACTATCAATTATGAAATTTATTTAAATTTATATATGAATGGAAATGGATGCTTTTGAGTTCATAGTACTGCACTGTACTTCGTTATGCAATCACTTTTAAAATCTGTTCAGCACTAAAACATAATATTTCATTGTCAACAATGCAAAATTTTAATAAAATCAAGAATTTTGACAGTACTATAATTTACACTGACAATGTAAAAAGTTTCTGCAGATAATTTATTACAACGATGATTGTGAAACTCACTGCAATTTCCCTTATACTAGGGGATTTTTGAATATGAATAATAAAATCCGAAGGTCTAATACATGTACAATTTATAAAGAAGCACGAGTTAGACAGTAGTAAAAAGGAAGTCCGAGTCAAATGCTTGGCATACTAACTCCACAGCCTTGATCAATGCTATTAAAAAGTTATAAAGCTGGTACAAATTAATAACTGTAGAATGCTCCTAAAGTGATGGTTTGTTTTGATATGACAAAAGATGAGTTGGATTAGATTTGTATTGACTTTTTAACCTGAAAAGTATCCACAAAATCAGCCAATAACTTGAAAAATGTCTACATATAGCACAGACTATTAACGAATTTCAAAAGCAATCATGTGGTTGGCTACATTGCTAATTGTAAAACAATAGGACATATAACTCCAATGCAATGTAACATTTAAGCTTTATGAAAGCCGTGGGAATCAAAACCAGGGCTAACACATTGTGATCACGTTAAGATAAAATTTTCCAGCTTAAGACATTTAATACTGCCTAACTATATGCATAACTTTGTACTAGATAGCGATTATTAAGGTCACATAAATCAGGAAATTTAATCCAATTTCAAAATCTATAAATTTATAAAATTGAAAGTCTGTCTGTTCTGTATATAAATCTACAGCTTTTGACAGATTTTTTTTTTTTTTTTTCAAACTTGGGACGGTTATTCTCTATGTCAATGTAGGTAAGCCAGCACATGTTCTGAGTTTGTAGGCACAGGAGTTGTGGAGATATCAATAAAAAATGCTTCCATAGGAATACTAATATGCAGATAATCTTTATATTTTTGATATTGTATGGAATATAAGATTACCAAAGTATTTTGGTAAAAGGTTTTTTAAATTCATATACTTCTAAATGTGTTTAAATGACTGCAGCAACTAGATAAAAAATGCTACAGGAATACATTTTATTATTATTTCAGAGTCTTAACTTAGGAGTATGTTTACCAAACTTTTCTTTTTTGTACATTAGTTTATAAGATGGAACCAGGATATTTTATTCTTCAGATTTGCATACACAGATAATTTGGTATAAAGAGAATAGAGATTATTATACCTTTTATTTTTTTAAAGGGGACTTAACAATTCAATATTTATATGAAATTTTTAAAAACAATATGATTGAATTTAGAATTTGTACGGATCTTAAATCCCAAGCAACGCCTAGTATATCTGCTAGTTATCTATAAAAGTTCACTTGTGGTTAACTCAAATAGGATTAAAATTATTTATTTATTAAAATTCAATACTCAGCTGAACAAAAAATAGAAATAGAGCAAACGTTCCATGAACAAATATTTTAAAACATGCAAAATATGACAATGTCAAAACCATGGGTAATAAAGAATGACTACTTCAATAGTCATTTCAATGAGAACCTTCATAAACTTTGATGTTTTAGAGAGTCTTAACATCACAAATACAATGGAAATTAACTGTGCATGAATATTATTCAAAACATGAGTATAGATACATGTCATAACTCAGATTTTTAAATACATAGAAAATTAAAGAAACTGTCAAATTATTTATAAATGACACAGATGAGGCATTTAAAAGCTTGGAATCATACTTTCAATACACCTGACAGTATGTTTAAAGAAATATCATCCCCCCCCCCCCAAAAGCTTGTAAAAATTTGCTATATGCTTAGATCTTGGAAATTTGCGGTGATTAACCAAAAAACCATAATTAGATTGAAATAAATAAATAAGTGGTCCTAAACTGCACAAAATTAAAAAAAAAAAAAACTTTTGAAGTCTCAGTTTGAATCTCATCTTGAACTCACTGCAGAGTCCAGTAAGATGGACTTATTTCAATGATACTTGTGTCTAAAATATTTTATTTAATAAGCAGTATAAAACAATATAAAATGGCATCAACTGGTTCTGAAAACTAAATAAGCTTCCTTCTTTATAAGAAAAGTAGAAATTACACCTACAAAAGCAAAAGTCAGTTCTGCTTAAGCAGTGTAACTGCAGTTTTCTCTATTATGAAGGTCATTTAGTTTCAAACCCGGTATCGCTTGCAAATATTTTGTATATGATACTGTTAGCTGAACTGGGAGTATGATTTTGAACTGAAGGAGTTTTAAGAGAATGGAAATTTACTACAAAGATTGTTTTAAAAAAACTTCATATTTTTTTTTCTAAATAAAACTGACAAAAAAAAAAAATGCTAAATTTAAAATTTAATTTAAAACAAAATGTATGTAAAAGTAAATAAAATGACAAAATTCCAATCTGAAAAAAATCATTCCATTAGTGAAAAACTTACCTATTCTAAGCAAATTAACACACAAATCATATGCAAAACAAGTTTAGAAGACAAAATAAAAACTAATTTTTTTTTTATGAATGTTAAAAAATGAATAAGTTTATCACACTAAAAATAATGGTGTCATGAAAATGTTTTTAAAGAAAGACAAGTGATAAAACAAAACTAACATCATTACCTTTAACAAGATTAGAAAACTGAAGCTATAATATAATAAACAATCAAGCTATTTACAAGACCTTTATACAATAAATTACATTGACACTTTTTGAAAATTAACAATGATGTATTTATTCACAAATGATTTGTACAACCATACTTACATATACATCACCTTGAAAAATTTATGGGAAGCCCTTCTCTTTATCTTGCAAATACTCGGTAAAACAAATAAAAAGCACTGAATTTCAAATTAAGTCCTCTATACAAAGCATGTTACACTACCTCCTTTTGCATCACTCGACTGCAATAAAAAGCAGCCCCCAGGGTATAAGCTAGTCACTAAATATGCGCAAATAAAAATGTCACTAATTTTACAAAATGTGAAAACAAAAATAACCACTTTACTGATATTAATATTTTTTTCTGAAAAGAAACTTTTTCAATAAGGTTCTTTTTGAATTTTTATGACTTCTTTCCCAAGAAATTTAGAAATTATGTGTGAATACTGCATTGCATTAGAAAAGGCTGCATTTCATTTAATGATGAATGAACTTCACTGAAAGAACTGGCTTCCTTATTCAAGATAAAAAAGGGATAATACAGCATTTATTCGCATAAAAGTTGAGATGTGTTGGGTAAAAATTTATAGGGAGGTTCTGCTTTTCTGCGGGTTAGTTATGTTTTTTTTTTTTAAGGAATGTGTGTGTGTGTTAAAACTGGAGTATGATTGGTATTTAATACTTTTTAAGTGTCAGTTTATATGCTGGTTATGAATTTATGATGAATTTTCATCTTACACAAGAACAAGCTTATATGTAAACATATGTTTTTTAACATTTTCTTTTAAATAATAGATGGATAGAATTTTTGACTTCTACAAAAAAATTTCCGGATTGCAACCATCCCTCCTTTCAACACCATTATACTTTATCAAAGTGGCAGGTGATGGCATAATTGCTTAAGGTTTATGCTTGCTTTGCAATAAACACCATGTTTGGACCATTCCAAGATTTTGTGCATATTCTAAATACAATTCAACATCCAAATCCTGGTCTTCTAAACTTGCATCTTTATTTTACTGTCTCATACTATAGAATATAATATAAAGAAAGTATTGTTTTGGGGAAAATTTTGATTTTGAGAGTTTGATACCAATATATGTTTTAGGACTTCCAGAACATGTTTTGACTATTTTTAGAGTGATGTCTATCTATGGTAAATTTCTCGTATACACGATAGCTGCTATAAATATTTAATGGATATTCATGAAATTTTATATTTGGCTTTATTAATGTAAATCTAGAACTAGATGAGCAAAAACTTATTTGAACTTACTGAAATTTTATATGTTCTTAACATGACAGCATAGGACAAAATTTGACATAATTATGCATAAGTTATTTATTACTCAATGATCATGAAACTTAATAGTTTTAATCATTGTAGTGAAAATAGCTGCGATACAATTATTGTGTTTGAGTGATCATTAGCTGCATCTTGAGGGGGGGGGGGATAGTCTAACTTGGTATTAACTAAAGGATTTTTTAAGCCCTTTCAATTGGACCAACAATGCAGATTTCTTGTAAAATTTGATTTAAAAAAAAATTGATTGTAGTAAGAGAAACTGAGTGGAGCCACACTCTAGGTCTCAGTTACCTTACACCTTTCTGGTAGGTCGGACGGTCTGGGTTTCAACAACAACACTCTAGGTCTTTACTTTAATGACAGAAGATTACCCCTAGAAAATGTTTAACAAGGACAAAGACACAAATTGGACACAAAATATTTTGAGACTGATTTTGAAGTTCATTTTAGATACATAATTCTGTAAAGCGTTGCAAATAATCCCAGACTTCTGAACAAACTCCTGTTGTCTAAAACTTCCAGTAAGAATAATTTTAGCATTTGACTTATGCAAAGGTATTGTGTTTTTATTCTTATTAACAAATGCAAGCACTTGCCTCAAAACTGCCAAGTTAAATACCTAAACGTAATTTGCAATAAATTACTGATTAAAAAGGGAAGAGGGGGGGGGGGGGGGAGAGAGAGAATAATCTTCTATCATTAAAGTAAAGATCCAGGGGGAAAAATAAAAATCTCTTCAAGTTCATTCAAGTTGTGCAAGAATAAATTATATATACATTTTTAAATTTAAAGAATTCATTTTAAGATGTTACTTATGAATGTTAAAATAAATAATTTAAAGCAGTTTGAAATATTGTGAATTCATATGGGTTTCATTAGCACAATATATTTATGTAATTTGAGGTTTCAGATGCAAGATGCTCAACATTTAAAATGTATAAAAATTAAACAGAATGGCATAAAAGTTGTTTCTAAATACAATCTTGTCGATAGGGGTAAATGCACTAAGGATTAAATGTGCCACTGACTATACTGCAAACCCGAAAATTAAACTAAACATAATTTAGCAGTTCAGTAGAGGGAACTATAGCTTATATTTCTGACAAAAACTCTAGTAATGGTACAAAGAGTTATATGTTTCTTTCCTTTTTTTTAATTGGGAATACTTTTTCTATGAGCATAAAAGCACCTATATGCACTGTCAATTCATTCACTCACATCCACTCTAATTTCATTAGAAAGCGTGCTAGAGCTTTATTTTTTTTGTCCAATGGCTACTGAACTCACGGTGAGTAACACATGTAAGTTATTCACCTTGGCCACTTTCAATGAGCCAAAGACACAACATGCAAGGGTGCAAACTGTTTTATTTAATTCCCCCAAATCTCAATAATAAAATTGTTACAAGAATTAATTTAATAAATTCACATTATTTTTTATTATGCTTTACAATCAGTTGTTTAATGGGATAAAATAAGATTAAACGTGTGAACTATCTGTTTAAATCTTTTTATCTACTTTAAATGGATGAAATACCTATGCTCCAGCTTCTTCAGAATACTTTATTATCTGTAGTAACAGGATGTGACGATATTGTGAGAATTATTGAGGTTAATTTAGAGATAGGTAAATACTATTAGTGAATACAAGAGTATTCAAGATCTCGAATATAGCGTTGATAAAAGAAATTCAAATACCTCAAATATTGCCCCATGATTAAAAGTGCTTTCATTAAATGAAAACATTTTAGAATACTGGAAAAAGGATAGTCTATATCCTCAATTGAAGGAATTGTTTTTGAAGTATTTAATCATGCCACCCTCAACATGTTTTTAAGAGTGATTCTTCAGTACTTCTGGTTTAATCTGAGACAAAAACAGAAGCAGGTTAGACATTGAATGCATTTGAATGATTGTTTTTTAAAATAAAAGTCAGCAGTAGGTGAAAAAAACATTTACAATAATTTAATTATCATAGTTAAGAGTATCTAAAATATAAATACTGTAAAATAATTAAAATTTAAAATAATAAATTTAATTTTTAAATTAATGTGGTTTTATGGTACTTTCTACTTTTTTCTATTTTACTTTATTAATTTATAATATTTAAGTAAATACTATTAAAAATTTGAAATAACAATTCAGGGTATGTGAATATTCAAAATATGATTAGTATTCCAATTTGAGAAAAGTGTTATTTATCCTAGTTTATTTATTTTAGGTGTTCTATTTTGATAGAGCAATAATAACCTAACTTTAATGGAAGCCAGAATGCTTCATACTTTGAATTAATTTAAATCTGAACATAATTTTCAAAGAAGAGACATTCTCTTATCAGTTATTAAATTTTTACAGAGCAAGCTAATTTTATTGATAAAAAATTAATTTGAAAGCACGTAGAATTTGTAGAGTAAGAACAATGCTGGGATATCATTGCTAGTTTATAATACAAAAGATAGAAATCCTATAGCAACTGCTTCTTGATTTGCTTGAAAAATTTAGAGTACACCAATATGGTTTATAATCCTTAATATTGACACATTGCAGTACTATTTTACCACAGTCAATCAAAGGCAACAGCAATTTTTCATAATCTATAAAATTTTTCAATACTCACCGGATAAACACAATAAGGTAGCAATAAATTTTAACTATAATTGAACATAAGATACAAAATGAAAATGAAAACTAAACAAATCAAATAAATTACTTTGACATCACCTATTTTACCCTAAAAAGAGAACACAAATATTAAAAGAAATTTTTAATGTACTTTCCAGATGAGAAAAAATACTCAAACTGTTGTAAATATATATATATATGAACAGGAATAAAAAGCTCCATTAGTTAAGTTGTATCAAACACAAAAACATAACAGCATGAACAAGTTTTGGAAGCAAAATAAGCTTTCTTCACCAAGTTAAAGAATAGTTCCTTTAAATACAGCCAATCTGACTATTTGTCTTATGCAGAGATGTTAACTACCAGATAAAGTTAAAGAGCACTTTTAGAAGTTCCCTAGCTTATTGGAAAGTTTTAAAACTACAAGCTCCTTTAAAAACCAAATGTATTTGGTTACCAATTCCTCATCAATGTAAAATGCTATACAAATTACAAATAAAAATATATACTGGACAAAACAAATTAAACTATGTAATTACCGACTACTGTATATACTCGCGTATAAGCCGACTCCCTACTTTCAGAGAAAAAAAAATCCTTAACTCGCGTATAAGTCCATCCCAAAGAGATAATTTTTTTTTTTTAAATTATTCAAAAACACTTAAAAACGATATATATATATATATATATATAAAAAATGTAATTGCCATAACAAAAACTTTATTAGAACCCTTTAAAGTCCGATTCCAAGCAAGTCTAATACATATAGTTTGAGTCAAACTCGCATCATTTAAATATTAGCAATTCCATCTATGCCCATGTCATAAAAATCACTTTCATCGTCATTTATAAAAACTCCATCATCAAGCTTCATGATTTATGCCATCAAATTCATTACTAAAGCAACATTTCTTGAATGATTTTGCAACCATTTCCCAATTTTGTGACATCATTCCTGTCCCAAGTATCCTTGACTCACTGAGCAATCAAAACAATATCTGGCTTCTGTCCTTTATTTGAGCCAATTTTTTCATTAACCCCGAATCAACTTGAAGCAGCACAGTTGTTATTAGGTTCTCTCTGCAAAAGAGCCGTTTTTTTGTAGAAGACGATCAGCTGTAATTGGAGAAGTGAGAAATAAAGATTGAATGAAAACGAGCAAGTTGTATGTATATCTTTTGATGACGGGGTAATACGCTGGGTAGTCTGAGAATCGGGAGGGCAGTGACTCACAGGAGAGTTTTGAAGTGCAGAGAAATTCTGCGTGCGCGATTGCGTAATTACATCCACATCATTTTCGGATGGATTACCGCACAGAAAAAATAACTTTTAGACTTGTGGGTCTTTTTTTATAGACTTTGTATAAATCGACCCCCCACTTTGAAGCTTTTTTTTTTTGTCACAAATTTCTCAACTTATACATGAGTATATACGGTATTTTATGAATATATATTGACATTTTAGTCTGATACAATAAATAATGCTAACACATTTTTAAATTACAGTGAAGCTCACTTATAACAAACTTGAATACAGCAAAATTTTGCTGAACAAATTTATTAAAGTATCACAGGTTCACTACCATTTGCAATATTATGGTTATGTTAAACGGATTGAACATTGCAAAGTACTAAATTCCCAGACATGGATTATTACAATGTTTTCAGTCCTGGGAAGAGAAATGAAATCTGGACTTTTGGTCCTTGACAAAGGTCAGAGGTAATTAAAACCTGGTGGCCTAAGTACTGCTATTTGGGTGGTAAAAACAACAACATGACATTACTTTCGTGATTATGCTCTCAGCAATGAGCTTGTGGAAACTGGACAAAACAAGGATGAAGACATTACTGCAGCCTTATAGAATAAGAAACATGATTATTTGGAAGAACTGGGAGATGATAATAGAGAAAACAAAGACTTCAAAAGTTGCTGATGAAAGTTTTCAAAATTTGAGTTTATATTTTGAAAATTGCTGTAAAATATTATAGAAATTGCTTTTTAAAATACAATAGAAATTCAATTATTTCACATGTTACAAATTCAACATTTCAATTTCGCAGATAGAAATTCTGAGGAGGATGACTTTTCGTTTCGTTCCAGACTTTACTGGGCTGCCTGACAGAGACTGATGGTTGAAAACCAAGGTCCGGCGTAGGATAAAAAAAAACAAACAAAAAAAAAAAAACATTTCAAATGCTCAGTGTAAGATTTCTTTAATAATAATCCCCATTTAAACTTTTATTGTTTATCGGACATAACAAATACTTCTTTCAGTCTGACTTTGTCACATACAGATTCCATTACATATAATTTTCAATGGTTTGTAGAAAAAACTTTGATAGAAAATTCAGTGTAAGGATGCACAGAAGTTAGTTATTGTCAGTTTAGCTCTTGGGGAACTGTTGTATTTGTCCTGATACAGAAAGCCTGTATTACTTCCAAAACCAGCTAATAGATATATTTTTTATTTCATACTGCTCACTAACAAAGCTTTTTATTCCAGGTATATTCTGAAGATCCTAGTTATGCTACACTCAAATTGGGAGTTATTTCGACTAGTTAGTGGTCCAAGACTATACATCCGCATTTCCAGCATGCATTCACTCAACCTCAAGCCATGGAATGACTTCAATTTCTCTAAAATGTCTATACAAAATAATGTGAAGTCCTAACAAAATCTTGAAGATTCGCACTTGCACTGCCTCCGAATAATCTTCAATGCTGAAGCACAAAACGGTATGGTGACCATGAAGCAGCACATTACATAGCATGATGATTTCGTCTGTATGCATCACTATACCCAGGAAGATATTTTTATATAGAAACCACTCAATTTAAACAAGATGTTATGCTTGATGACAAACATGAATTAATAACTTCAAGAATTAGAAGTTTGTATGAAATAATTCTTACACAAAAGCAAATACATTAATATAATTTAAGTACACATTTTGTTGAACTTCTACAATTATGTTCATATAAAATTTTAAGTTTAAAATAGTAAATTTTAATTTTAAAAGTGGGGGAATACAGATTATTTCCGAGAATGAAATTCCTGAAAATTTGCAACCTCTAAAACTACTACCGGAACAAAATTTGGTACAAAGATTGCTGCTACATGCAACAATGTTGAGAATATTGAATAAGATTGTAAATTTTGCCTTGTTTTCAAAATTATTCAACTGATTGAAGCCAAATATAGTTCAAAGATAAAATGTTACCTATATCTGAAAGCATTTTTTTTTAAACTTGGCATTTACAGCTCAGTATGTGTATGTATATGTTGCAATTAAATATTAATTTTTAAATTTTATCAGATTTATTATAAATTATGCATAGCATAACTTGATACGAAAAATTTAAAATGAAATTAGATTCAGTGTAATGTAAATGCATCATGCTTAAGAGGCACATTTATAATAAGCAAAATATAGGATTACAATCCCACTGTAAATAACAGCATTTATAGAAATGTTTCACACTTATTATGCATCATGACCATGGAATAGCCATTTGCAAAGCTAGCAAGAAAGCTTGTCATGTGCCATAATCTTTCAAACTACTAAGAGGACCGACAAATTTAATCCTACTACATAAGTGGCTTCAAAATTCTTGAAAATTTTATTCAGGCCACATGAGGTTGCAACAACAGAGTTCAAAGTTACAAAACTGTCTGTAGGGAACATTCCCATAGTTAATATTATGCTGCCATAGTAAATAACTTTGGGGATATCCCTTACAGATGAATACAAAGATTATGAACTTGGACGCAGCAGCCTTGTGTGACTCGAGCTAAATTTTCAAGAAATGTGAAACTGACTATGTGATAGGACGGAATTTGCTAATTACCTTAGATGCTCACAAAATTATAGCACATAGCACATTTTCATGCTGTTATCACAGATATCAGCTACTCCATGCTGATGACCGTATAATAAATTCAAAACCAGTCCACGGATGATGTTATCTGCAATAGGAGAGTAATGCTAACTTTAAGAACATCCCCTGACAGGTTTTGTGACTGTGAAGCAAAATGTAGTCTATATAGACATCAGAATGTGAAAGAAGTCACAGGAATAACATACTGCTTGCCCACTGTTTCTTCTTGCTTATATTAACTCCTTCAGGACCACCATCACAAATATGTGACAGTAAGATTTACACCTAACGTTCCAGTGGCACATACTTGTGACATGCCTAAAAACATCAGAGCCCATTATATATATGATAGTGAAATAGGACAACTGTGCAAAAACAAATAAAATAATTACCCTCTAATTTACACAGTAATGTATGTTGTATTTTATTACTTGTGCAAAATAAATTTTTCTATATATTTAGTGAAATGGAACACTTTATTCGAATTTTAAATGACAGTAGATGTTATACTCTTAGTCATGTGGCAATAAACAAGATTTTTCTAGTTTACTTAGGAATAAAACTGAGCAATACAGGGGTTATTGTGATTCCGAAGTGAAAACCCCTAAAATGTGCAGCGTGGGGTGGGGTTAAAATTTATTTCAAAATTCAGAATAATTAATTATTTAAATGGACAGATTAAATAAACAAATAAGTAACTTAATAGAGTTCAAACTATATTGCATTAGAAAAATGGATTAAACTAAAATTCTAATTTATTCCTTTGAAATGGCTGCATTCCAAGTACCCAAACAGTTATTTTAATAGTTACTCAAAAAATAGTCCTTTACATTAATAATACATTTAAAAAATAGTTTTTCTGCACAAAACACGCAATAGTTATCAGACTTTTAGTCGATACAAACAGATTGCATAAATGGAAAATATTTTTACAATTAAATGAAATATGCCGATGAATGCTGTCTTTTGCATTACCATTGCAAAATAGCCCAGTTTATAAAACATATTTTTGTATATAACACGCAATAATTATCAAAATTTTAGTCGTTTACATATATATGCAGTTTTTTATGACAAACTGTTGTAAAATAGCCCTTCATTTCATGAAAAGTAAGTTTGAAAAGTAGCTTGTTTTGTATATAACACGAAATAATTATAAAAATCTTAGTCCATGTAAATAGATTGCAAAAAGGGTAGATTGGCCATCTTTCTCTCTCATGATGCAGTGGGAATTCTTGCTTACAAGCACCAATTTCACAATCGCGGAAAACAGATTTCCCAATGCAGAAAACGAAAAATGCCTATCTCAAAGTTCAAGGCATTTTTGGGACATTCATGACCAATTTCACGACATTCTTGCCAGCGGAGTAAGTAAATACTTTTGATTGATGCGATAAAAAAAACAATGGTAACACAGGATTTCTAAAATAAACAGCAAACTTGAAAATCTGGGATTTTCATGGGCGATTCAATTAAAACCTCCCGGAAATTCGGGGCAAAACCCAGCTCACCTGGTAATATTAGTGAAACTATTATTAAGAAAAGATGCAGTTATTACAGATTTTTTATAGCTTCAATGGATAACTAGCCACTGCAGACTACAAAATTAAATATTTTTTTTTATTAAAAATTGATTAAAGTATGATTTTTTTTTCCCTTCAAAAAAATATTTAAGTATATTTTGTACCAGAACTTTCCATGAAAATTTCCATGAATTTGATTTACAGCTGCATGTAAATTAACTCGTGGCTTCATTCCCAGTTACATCATTGTTGAACTCTTGCCTTAGAGTTCTTTGTTTATTGTGGCTACATATAAGCAATACTTCTGAATATAGGATGAATTCATGTTGAAAACCTCATTAGCCATTAAAGCCATATCACTAGCACACCTGAAGTTTAACATTTTTGAAAGCATGATGTTCTAAATCAAATACTTTCTCAGAGTCATTTGTTTACATTCTGCATGACATGGCAAATATTTAGAAACTAGGACACAAAGTGATCATTGTAGATGTTGGAATTATATCTTTTTAAAGCAATGTAAAATACAATTATTTCTTCTCGTTTTGATTATTTCTTTTGGAAATATCACTTAGAAACCTGATCTTGATGTGAGTAACATATATGGTTGGTGTATTTTTGGCTGAAATTAGAGTGCTAACATGAGGCTTATTATATCTCCGAACCTAATAAAAAAAAATGTAAATCAATTGTACTAGTACTATCGGAAATAGGGTTCTTTTTATGAATATATAAAAATACATTTGAATATTTTGAACTTTTTTTAAGGGGGGGGGGGGAGTTTTTGTCAGAGTGCGATTTTGATTCACCTTGATTACTTTCACTTGAATATCTTTTAAACTATAAAAGATAGATATAAATGGTAAGCAACACAAACTTTTAGCAGGAAATTCAGTTTTGCAGATAAATAATTCATTTTTACAAAGCTCTTACAGTTTTTGAGGCATGAACCTGATAAGTTCAGGAAGGTGAAAATTTTATGTTTATAAAATTTGTAATCTTGAAAACCTAAAAGTGATGGCTATAAACTATAAGAAATAATTTGTAGCCCTTCAAAATTCCTATATAATTGGATGTTGGACCAGGTTTTTGTTTTCGAAATATAGTAGTTATAATTTCAATATTTTAATACTTTGAAAATGTCTACAGAAGATAAACTACTAACAAAGAAAGATGTTCCTCATGCAAAACCATTTCAATCCCTTAAGACTGGAGCTAGAGCCGATTTTTTTTGTTCGCAAATCAATTTGACTAACTTTAATTATTTTTGTTTTTCTTTACTTATTTAAACACCAGCTAGCATTTTAAAGAAATTCTGGGATTATTTTGTTTTTAATTTTCTTTAAATTGATTTTTAGTAATGTTAAATATTTACTAGTTAGTTAATATGTAAATAAGACTTTAATTATTCAATTATTCAAAAATTTTGATGTTACTTGACAACTAAAAAATTGTAAATTGTATACTGATTTTCTACTTTCACACTACTGAAAATTTTAATCGCTGGGTGGTATCTCTAATATAAGTAAAGTTAGAAATATAACTGAGTGAAAATTACTAAGTGGGTTTTTGATTATTAAACCAAACCAACTATAACCAATTACACTTTGAGGTATATTGTAAACATAAAATGTTTACTTCTGCTGCATATAAAAAATTTATCAAACGCAAAAACATGTGAAATATGAATGGACACTTTAAAGAAAAAATGTTTCCACATTTAAACTTTAAAATTATCAAGTTTAAATAAAGATTATTAAGTTACACTTCTGAAAATAACTACATTTGTTTATATAAAACTTTGACATTTAGTAACAATGGACAGTAATATGAAGTACATGATATATGTAAAAACCGAGGCATTGTGATAAAAAGCTGATTTTTAATGAATTTTTAACGTACGTTAGGCTTAACTTCAGAAAACCCCCAGGCCCGTGGTGGCGTCTGCTCTCTGAATGCTCAGTCCCGTGAGTGTGGTCGTCTCGCGATGCGTCGGTCCTGAAGGGGTTAATACAATATTTTATTTCATGGTTTCAAAAGTAAAATGGAGATGAATTTATAATTTTCTAAGTCTATTATTTGTTGAAAATTGGCATAATGTTATCAATCGTCTAAATTTGAACACTTTTACATGGAAAATGATTTTTTTATTTTTCTGTTTCAGTAAGTCACATCTCAAAGAAACATATAAGGTACAAAGCAAGGTCCAATAGGAATAACAATGCACCAACATAATCATCTGATTGTTAATATTCAAATGAATAACCAATGGGAAAAACTTCAAGGAACATAGATTTTTCAGGGCTACTGCATAGTAAGCATATATTATGTTATACGACCAAAAATATTCCCTAATGGAAATGTTAACACTTCCCCTTATACATGCTACACTAAAGGTTAAATAATTGTAAGATAAGTAGATGAGAGCTTTTTATGTATTAGTACAGAGAAATATACACCTTAATTATAAGTATATTCTTTAACTCCCCATTTTGGCACAGAATATTAATTTAGAGTTAAGAGCGAGTGGTATATAAAGATAAAAAAAAAATTAGAGCTGATGTAAAGAAAAACATACAAAAGTAAAAGTAGCATGTAAATCTATAATTGAAACAAAAAAAAAAAACATTCAAAATTTTACACATATAGAGATTTAAACAAGTTGTTATAAAACAGTGCTTCCTAAACACTAATTTTTATCTCAACAATCATAAGCTATTCAATATGTTTATAGAAAATACAAAATTATTATAATTAATCTTAATTAATAGCTTAATAGCTTTCCCCTGTAATTGCTTGTTTCATTTTTACATGTTAACCTATGGAAAATAGTCTCTAATCTCTAGCTACTTTAGTTTTTTTTTAATTTTTCCAGCTGTTTTTTGACAAGCATAGATCCTGAAATGAAAATAGGAAGGTTTATGCTTGTATTTTTAATATATATCAAAAAGTAATGCATTCATTTTACAAAAATATTAAAAATTCTTCAAATCATTTTAACAATTTTTTTAAAAAGCACATACATCCCTTTTCTCAGCATCTGTGCTTAGCCAAAAACATTGGGAAACAAATTTCTATAAATCAAACAAACTAGAAGTTAGGGTGTTTTGTTTTTCCCATGGGTTAAAATAGGGAAAATGAAACTAGCTTGTAGGGAAAATTCCTTTGAGCATTAAGAATATTTTGCAGTTTCTAGTACATATTTAAAAGTGATTTTTATGATATATATATATATATATATATATATATATATATATATATATATATTAAACTGTAAAATTTTGTAAGGAATCTTAGCCAAAGTCATTACATACTTATTATAAGAGTTTAAGAAACACGGTTGGAATTATCAGATTTTTCCTTTCAATTATTTAGAACATATAAGCACAGGTATAAAGTTTAGAAACCAATTTAAGAATCTAGGGTTACCTTTTGGTGAATTTGAAGGACAACTTGCTGAAAAAAGACTGTCGACTGGCATGATTCATATCCTGGGAGTTGAGGGGGACCATGCCCTGAGGTCCATTGCAGGCATTAACGTGGCGTCGCTCACGTGTCTGCCCACTGTGAAACGTGCTTCTGTTAGCAGTGCCCCGTGGAAATGCCCTGCTGACAGCTGGCAGGGGAGACAGTGCTGCAGGCTGCTTGGCAATGGCCGCAGTGCTGACATTTAAAAAAAAATTAGTTGTACAAATAATTATCAAATTAAGATAAATATTAACTAATATAATAATACAAAAAATTACATGTAAAACTAAAAATAAATGCTGCATATAATATTTTTATATATAAGTTGGTCATGAGAATTTCCATATATGGTGCAATGTATTATTTATCTTTCATTTTGATAATTCTTGCCGATTAGAAAATAAAATTTACATTAGTAGCAGCATAATAACAGGATATGAGAATAACAACTTGCATTCCTAATTTAAATGTGGCACATCTGTTCACATTTTATTTTTGTGAATTTTTACTAATAGAGCTTAAAAGTATCTTTCATTCCAGGTATTATGGTGCAAATACTTTGTGTTTTCAGGCATTTCAAACTAATGTTTTGATGTCGTAATTTTTTTTCCTTTTTTACAGGTAGTGTAGGAATCCTGTAAATTACTTATATATTTATATTTCAAGGGACCAGTAACAAATAAATTACTTAAGGTGTCCCCCATATTTAATTTATAGAACTATTCACACTTGCAGCTCAAATAAAATGGAATATTAAGTCAAGAATTTCAATTATCTCAGCCAATTTTTCATCAAAAAATACTGGATAATTTTTTTTCAATTCTATTTTAACACAGAACACATTTTACTTACTAATTGACATTTTTTTACAGGGCTGATTATTTTTATACATTTCACTTTACTTCTACGACCAACAGTTGATACACAGCAGAGTCAACTTATAACAAACTTGGATGTAGTGAAGTATTGGTTATTATGATTTTTTTTTCTGTCACCTTGGGTCTGCACTACTTTCATCCAAATACTTGTATATTGGATATTGCAAAGTATTTAATGTTGTAGAGGTAAAAAAAAAATTATTTTTAAGGAAATTCTTGGGAGTACAAGCAAAATCGCAGAAAGAATTAGTCTGATAACGATCCAGATCACCAGATATGCCTGATGGGATGTTCATCTGCAAACAGAGGAAAAACTGTTGGAAACATGATGGACTTTTAGGAAAAATCAAACAATCCTTCATGTCCGATCCTGTATATGAAGATAGTTCAATATGGAATAGATTGCGAGGAAAAATACTTTTGCTCGGAGATCTTACTTTTGATGCTGCTGCAAGTAATGATTGCGTTAAAACAGAAGTACAAAAAATCGATAATACTATTATTGCATACTGATGTCTAATGAATCCAAAAAAACTGTTATTGATTTAAAAATAGGGAAAAAAACAAACGATTACTGTGGAAAGCGCCAAAATTTGTTGGACTATTTTGAGGCAAACAATGTTAATTGCAGTGATAATTTAGATAAAATAGGAAAAGTGCTATGCAAATGAGTTGTAATTTCAAATGATCAATAGAAAATTAAATTTTTTTTCAGTGTAAATGTAATGCACACAGAAACATAGAATCAGCATTAACAAACCAGGTATGGTCCTTGATAACGTACATGGTTTCGGAAATGCTTTTCACTTTTTTTTATTTTATTCATTTTCAAAAAAATTTTTGGTAGTCAGAAAGGCATAGCTCCACGTGCAAAGCATTTTTCTGTTTTGAAATTTTTCATCTTATACACTACTCATACATTTACACCATGTATGTTTATGCAGGGAACAAGGGGATTAGTATCTTAAATACCTGTATTACATATATGATTTATAACACAAGAAAATTTAATCTAAGGGTGCAGTTAAGGGAATATATTCACCAATTTTTACCATATGTATTCTTTATCAATTCCTTAGCTTATATATGGAACAGGAAAAAAGGAGTATTTTATACCAATTTAGTACCACTTTTATTTATAATGTTCTATTTATCATCTTCACCAGCTTATTGTATAGTCATTTTTAATATCTAATATTCACTTCAGACCATCTTATTTTCATTTTTGCTATACAGAACAATTTTAATAAATGATCCATCTCTGGTATATATAATACAAGTAAATTAAAATTCTTCAATTATATTTATATATATATATATATAATCGATATATATATATATATAAATATATATATATAAATATATATAAATATATAAATTTATATATATATATATATAAATCGAATTAATGAATCTCTTAAATTCAGGAATTCAGGATATTTCATTTTGAACAATAGTTTTGATTTAGTTAATCACCTTAGCAAGTTACCACAAATTCTTGGTTTCCAAACCTTTGATTTTAAAGACCTATTTAATAATATTGTCATTAAAGATTTACATAAAGTTATTATCTCTCTTTATCATGACTATATATCTTCCAATCATGATGCTTTTAATGTCAAAAATTTTCCCATGCTCTTGCACTTTGTGTTATACAACAATTATATTGTCCAAGGTGATAACATTTATTTACAAACATCTGGTGTACCACAAGGTGGCTGTAGTAGTAGTATACTCGCTAACTTATATCTTTATTATTATGAATGTCATTTTAACTCTAATTCATATATTATATATAGATATGTTGACGACTTAATTTGTATTATCATTGATGATTCCTATTCCATTAATATTGATTTTTACCCGTCTAACCTAGAATTAATTCCTAATGAGCCTTGCGTTAGTCAAACTGTTAATTTTTTAGACCTAAATTTAGATACCCTCAATAATCATGTAATCACCAATCTATATGATAAAAAAGATTCTTACAACTTCACTATCATAAAGCTGCTATCATATCATTCTTGTAATTCTATTCAATTGTTTAGAAACATCATTTTAAACCAGCTATTTCGAATACATCGACTTTCTGATCCTCAGTATCACTTTCTCCACATCAATAATCTTAAACGCATTTGTCAAAACTACCTATATCCGGAAGTATTTGTAAATAATATTATTAATAATTTCAAATATACCACGTAATAATTTTACACATGCATTATTTATCTTTGATTGGTTAACTCATTTTTGAAAATTCACCCATTCTTATCACCTCACTTACCACTTGGCCTGAGTCTAATACTGTTTACTATTTTCGAATGACTATTTTCCGCTTGTCCTGAGTCCTATACTGTTTACTATTTTCGAAAGTCTCCATACATATTATGTATCGTTCAATTGTATTCATTCCCACTCGCATTGACGAAGTGAGGTGAAATGCTCGCCCACTCGCTTTGACGAAGTGAGGTGAAATGCACAGTCACTAGTTTATCTTACACGTGGTGCTATTCTTGTGATTTCATATTACAGTTCGAGGAGGTATTGTTTTTCAGCTTTGTATAATTCAATTGATTTATTTTTCTCCTTCCACTAGCCAGTAGACAGTTCCAATGGTTATCGGTTTTAATTCGAATTGTATGGCTGTCCTGATGAGAATGCAATTTCGAACTAACCGCCATTTTTTGTGTAGTTTCAATTGATTGTTCTCTATTCTTAATCTCTTATCTTGAGCTGATTATTATTGCCTATTCTCATTTTTGCCGAGTTTTATTTTTATTTACTTTTATATACTTTTAATTGTGATTTTTGAATCCTAATATTCTTCTCATCTCCCTTTCCATTGTAGTGATATGTTACCTTCTATCTTTATCCTTAGTCTTGGCTTATAGTTACTCATTTGTAACAGATATGCTAGAGATGGGTTTTTTTGTACATACAGTAGTTTATGCATAATTTTCGATTAAAATCCTTCAATTTATATATATATATATATATATATATATATATATATATATATATATATTCCAACCTTAATATAATTTTTTTTATTTCACAATGTGCAGTCAATCAAGTCATTCTTATTGTTTATCCCATACCTAAATTTTCTATTGGTTAATGTGAACATTGATTAAAATGAATATTTTCCCTGTTCCTTACAACTTCGCTATATGAGGGCTCCGTTGTATTCCTTTTAGACACTCTTGTGAAACAACCAATATATTTAAAAATAATTATTATATTTAATTTTTACAGCATATAATAGCATGTTGAAAAATGAAAATAAATAAATATATATGCCATGAGCAGTGTGAAGCAAATAAATATGCAGCATAATAAACCAAATTATATAAATATATAAATTGAAGCTAATCAGTAGCACAGCAAAAAATATTTTGGCCAACTGCCACAAGCTGATTAAAAAATTCATGAAGCAAATACCAGTAGGTTAAAACAAATTTTACTAACTTATTTTAGAAAGATTAAAATGGAGTTTTTTTTTTTTTTTTTTTTTTTTTTTTTTTTTTTAAGAAAAGGATATCTAAACTATTAAAAAAAAAATAGACATGTTTTATATGTGACTGTCCCTACAGTAAACTAATAATTTTTGATTTGTAAGACTAATACAATAATAAATATTAGAATTTTCTTATGATTCAATCTTTTTGAAAAGAAGTTTTTAGCATCTGCCTATTAATACAAATGCACCGAATTTCACTTCAATTGCTCTAATCTTTTGAGCAATATTATATTTCGAGAATAGCTAGTGACAAGTTCAATGTGATAGCATCAATTAAATTCCTATAAAAATACACAAACAATATATGCATATAATAAGAATATATAATTTGTGACTTTTTATGTTTTAGAACAAAAATGTGCAATATCTTGAGGACAGTCTATCCTAGCATCTTAGAACTGGTTTATTTGCTTTGAAAAAACAAATTGCATATAAAAACTAATATTTTGGATAAAATGGGCTGAAAGTCAACAGACTTCAGGTGTTTAACAATTTAAATAATCATAAAATTTGACTGAAATCACTTATTGAGATTTACAGACACAAACATCACTTTTGAAACAGCTGATTTACTTTTAGATGTGCTCAAAATGTGTAGATTCAACAAATTCAGAGTCGAATTTTTGGATGTATCCCAATACTTTCCTACAATACATAGTTTGTGTAAAGTGAAAGTAAACATGAGCAAAGAAGCACATTTTCATGTTCTCAAAACTAGTTTACGAATAATTTTCTATTTTATGCAGCTATACATTTTTTATAACATTCGTCGGAAACAAGTTGACACCTGTAACAGTTGCTGCAGATAAGAATAAATGTTTTAATATTTAAATATTAAATACGAACATCCAAATTAACATGAAAATACTGTATTTACTCAAATACCCAAGTGCATTCCGTATTTTAAAGTATTCATATTAGTTTAAAAAGGGGTAAAAATATAAAATTAAAAGCATTAAAACTTTTGATTCAGCATAATTGTTAATTAGAAATAGCACAGCAAATTTGATTACATAGAATTTTGCTGACTCACCCCTTCAAAACATGACGAAAAATTACAGAGTCTGTATGTAGAAGGAAGCCTACTTGGAATTTTCTGCTAAAAGAAACAAAAGACTTACCTCAAAGGGTAAAGCTTGAATTCTGATTTCAAATTTATTTTATTCAGTGATTAAATTTTCAATTTTTTTCTGATGTCCAGGGGTGGGGTCTGTTTTAAAGAATTTGCCAGAATGTCAAATTGAGACAAAAAGTGGGGATTGACAGAAATCTATGGCAGATTTAGGCAAGAGATTATCTTACTTAGGGTTTTCATTCAAACAGCCTAACATTCTAAACTTTCCAAGTTTATAGAAAATTTATGAAAGTTTCCTCATTAAAAAGATTAAATAAAATATACCTAAATGGTCTATTAATATCAAAGCAAGCAAAATAACAAACACCATAATATATCCTATAAACTTAAAGAGTGCAATACTATTGCTTATGGTGATAAATCTCTCTGGAGAATTTTAAGAGAAAGGAGGGAATTTTATTTCAGCAAGGGCCAAACACAATGGGTGGATTGGCAATAGAACCATCTAGTACAATCACTAGGTTAAACTAACTGAGGTCTGAAAATAAGCTGCCCCCACCTCCATAGTTACAATAGTTTGGCTCGTGGAATGTGATTAAATTGTGTGCTTAAGACATATTGTGCCATGGTTAGTAGTCTTTATTGTGAAATTTAAGAAGATGGATTTCATTAAATTTTGTCAGTCTTTGGATAACAGCTTTGGTAACAACTGCAGACTTTAGAAATGCTAATAAAGGTGTACAGTGACTCTATAATGGCAAAAACGAAGGTGCACAGCGACTCTACGATGGTGAGATCGAAGGTGTACGAGTGGTATTGACATTGTAAAAAGGGCGGACAATTCATCACAGATGATGAAAGATCTGGTAGACCTGCAGCGGCACAAACTGAGGAGAACATTAATTTAGTGGTGCAGTGTGTTTGCTAGAATTGTCATTAAATCCTTGAGGATATTGTTAACACTACACACTTATTGGAGACCAGCTTACAGCACAATTTTACAAAGAATCTTAATATGCACCGAATGTGCCAGCACATTGTCACTCGTCTTTTGACCTCCAGACAAAAGGAGGAATGTATGCAGATCTCAGGTGAGTTAATCGACAAAGCCAATAGAGATGCAACCTTTTTGAATAAGATCATCAGAGGTGATGAAACTTTGTGCTAAGTCTTCAACATTCAGCCAAAGCATGCTTCTTCAACATGGAAATCAGCAGCTTCATTGCAATTAAAAAAAAAAAAAATTTCCAGCAAGATCACAGCAAAGGTAAAGTCAAGCTGGAGGCATTTTTTGATTATCAAGCCATTGTTCATTCAGAATTTATACCCGAGGACAGAACAGTGAACAAGGACATTATCTGGACATATCATATTGCTTGCTGGAGTCCAGCTTTCATAAACTGCTTCAGATGTAGTGAAGTAGACAATGGTACCTTCTCCATGACAACATGCCTGCACATCAGTCGCTAATGGTCAGGGTTTTTTGCTAGAAATGGTACTAATGTGCTTCCACATCCTGCCTATTCATCAGACTCAGACCACTGTGAGGTTTACTTCTTTCCATTGATGAAACAAAATGTATGGGAACATCATTTTGTGTCAACAGATGATGAGAAGCAGCATAGCAGGAAGCATTATAGGTGGTTGCAAAACATGGCTTACAGCAATGCTTTCAGCAGCTGTACGAACACTGACAAAAGTGTGTATCATTGCTCAAGGGGATTATTTTGAAGGTGGTTGTGTACTGGCGCAGCAATTATTCAAGGTAACAAATTATACGCCTAAACATTTGAATCCTACCTCTATGAACCTGTAAATATGTAAGACAGGCTTAGAATTTTAATTTAGATATAAGTTAATTAAATATTAATAACATTTTGCATTGCCAATATAAGCAAAGATTTAATGGGTTGAACTGATTTACAATTTCTCTCATTGGTTGATAGTAGAAACAGCATAAAGATGGTTGATGACAATGCTGCCTTATAGTTGATTCTTATAAAGAGTGTTTTACGACTATTGTTATGAATAATTATAATTAAAATGCAATTATTATTGCAGTTAACAATTGTTTTATTGTTGAATCATATAAACAATTAAAATAATTACAAAAACTAATTTTTCATGATTATGACTATTAGTACTTTTTAGCATACTTTCCCTAACAGCATTTTTTTTTCACAGTGACACAAGATTTACATCACACTGTGACTTTGGGACGTCACAGGACATCGTAGTACATCTCGGTGATGTCATATTGAGGTCACAGCGAAGTCATTTTAATGGTCGTTTGTGATGTCACATTGTAATTGCCATTGTAATGTCGTCACATTGTTACGTGCTAATTAAATTGTGGAAATGTCACAGAAAAGTCACAATGAAGTTAAAAAGTTACTAATACTTAACGTCGCATAGAAGTCACAAATATGATGCCACATTGTGACCCAGGTGTCACGTGACTACAATGTCATTGTCACACATGTGACGATTTTTGCTGTGAGGGTTGTTTATTTGAAGTCATTTAATGTGCTTACATTATAAATTGCATGCACTGTACAATCAGTTAATCTGGAAAATAATATTTATTTGGTTATTAAAGCAGCTCAGATTTAGTTCCCTGCATTATTACAAAATTCTACCAAAGTGAAAATGATCTTATCGCACTAGGAATGAAAATAGAGAAAATGTTGTAGAGTTGCTGGACAGGTTTAGGTCAGAGTGGAAGTAAGTTCTGGGACCTGTGAACACTAGTGTACTAGTGAACAAGGGCAGAGCCCCAAGAAATGTATCATGTCTTTATAGCAGGCAAGTTGAAATAGCCTGTTGTTGAGACACAGACTGTCCGATCTATCAGAAAGGTGTAAGGTAACCGTTTGGACGGCCGGGAAGTGCGACCTAATTTAGACCGGAACCCAGTGGGGGAGGAATCCACTGGAACCATACCCTCCTTCCCCTACCACCAACCTCTCAGAAGGACTTACGGACCCACATGTTTAAAGTGATCGTACTCCGCATGAACACAGCGGCAGTTGTGGCAGAGTGCAAATCCAGTGCACAAACCACCGTGCTACTGCGCCCGAAATGTGCCAACAGCACGTGGTGTTCCCAGGTGGTCACCCACCCAAGTACTAACCACGCCCGATGCTGCTGTGAAATTACTCCAGCAAAAGGAGGGGGGAGGGGGGGGGGGTACAGGGCCTCCTAGTAATAAGAAACAAAAATCTAAGTTTGTATCAACAGATTCAAGACTGGAGATAATTAAGAAAATTTGTAAAATTGCTTAAAATGATAGTACAAATATGAATGATGAACCACAGGTAACTAAATTACATATGCAAGATATGAAGAGTATAAACAATTGATGTTACAGATGTCAGAATGTATTTTAGGGAGAAAAATACTTTCTGCAGGCATATTGTATACATATATTCCTTATACCCTGGTCTATATTCCAAAATTTCTGGATCGCAAGAAAATTATGTATTGTTAAAGAATTAAGGACAGTAAGACACTCCAAATTTCATATTATAAACATCTCATTAGAATAATCATAATTAATTGGCCTCTTTTGAACACATAAAATGCAATTATTTCTTTATTTTCGTATTAGCACCCAATGTCAGTTGGTAATAAATTTATTTATTTTTTCAATATAGGGGAAAAAAAACTTTTTTTAAAGAGAAATTTTTTCAAACGATCTATCAGAATCAGAAGATCTAAAGCAGAAAAAAAAAAATCTTTATTTTAAAATAGGGTAACACTCATGTAGTATAAAAATCCCTTTAATAGATTAGCTGAACACATGTGCATCCAGTCAAGTGTGTTATGTTGCAGTCGCCTGGATGGAGATAAGCAAAATCTGCAATAGATGTAAAGAACTTCCACAAAATAAACTCAATGCTATAATAAATAATCGACTATTAAGCCAATCTTTCAAATTTGCTGACAATTTCAGGTTTTTTCTTTTTCTTCCAAGTAAGGTAGCAACTCTACAAAAGTTCTTCATAAATGAATTATAAAATTCTATGTCAAACTTTTTAATGCATAATTTTATTCAACATTTCAGATGAGATAAAAATATTAGTATGTGCAAGCTAAACACTAAAAAAATTTAAATAACACAATTCTCATTTTATAACAATCATTTTGAAAGCAACAGGAATTTTCTTAGATCTTTAATCTCTCTCTCTCCCTTTTTATAGACTTTTGTAAAGAAAATATTAACATATTATATTGTGTATAATGCTTGTACACAAAATTGTTAGTATAGTTATAGTAAAAATAAAAGAAACCACATATTTCCAAATGGAAAAACAGAATGCAAGTTTGGGGTATTTGAATAAATACAAGAAACGTTAGGTAATTTGTGATACAATATACAGTAAAGTTAAAATATTGAAAATGCATAGAGCTCTGCATAAATTTGTTTATGTGTTGTAAGCAATTAATTTCTTAATATTTTCAATAGCTAGATCTAAATGCAAGGAACTCAAATGAAAGGAATGAATAGCAAGAGAAAAGAAGGGTTAATCAATAGCATTATATTATTCTAGTTTTAAATAGATAATTATCAAGAAATCATTTTTCTGTCATAATAAACCCATGAGTATGTATGTGGAAGACTCAGGCCACCCGACTCACCCTAGGGTATGAGCAGCAGGATGAGTGGTTGGATGAGTATGTATGTATAACTTTTGTCTACATTCTAAACATAACTTTCCTGCATTATTATTATTATTTTGTGAAACTGGCATTCACTGTCTTTTAAGATACCAACGAGGCTAGGTCTGTGAGTTAAGAATAACTCCGGAAATGTGATTTACTGGAGAGGAATAAATTTTGACCAATGGTATCTTTCACAGGATAGTTGTTATTCCTGACATGTGTTCCGGGGCTCTGTGGCTAAATTTTTTATAAGAAAGGGATTCACAGAATACAAAGATTTTTTCAATATGGTAAATAAATTATAAAGTACTTCTTGCATTATTTACTAAAGGGAAAAATGTAGCATTCATTTTAGTAAGTTCTATTAATTTATTAGACAAATGATTTTGGCTATGTAATTACAGAATATGTTTTTTGAGTTAAGAAGATGTTTGGAAATTTTTAATTTCAAAGCGAGCAAAGTATAATTGCAAGCAAGGAACATTTGCCTTTTTTCTTTTCCCCAGTTTTTTTTTTTATGAGTTGACAAATTAGTCAAAATCTTAAGCATTCAATCCTTTAAGGACAACAAGTGATAAGAATAATCTATTTGATCATGAGAACTATTAAAGCAGGATGAAAATAGCAAATAATGCTTTAGTTTTATATCTGATTCGGCAAATTTTATAAAATTCATTGGGACCGTATAAATTGAATGGTCAAATTATTATGAGCACTAGTCTAATTTATGCAAACTATTAGATTAGAACAGCATTAGCTTGCTAAATCAGTATATGATGAAACTGGAAACAAAAACTAACAAAGTGTATTGCTCAAGATATAATGAGTAAAAATATGCAATCTGGACTTTGAATATGGAAATCATGGGAACTTGAATTAGCAGTGCAAGCATTAGCAAAACGGTTGTACTTGTGAATTGCTTAAGGATAGCAGTTGTAAGTTTACAGACAGTGGACCACTAAATAAAAAACTGAGTCTGAGTAAAAGATTCGTGGTTGTCAATAGCTGCTGGATATTGCTATTGACAATCAAGCAACTGAATGGAGATTTGGCAAACTTGTTAAGACCAATACAGAAAGAAGGTAGTTCAAATTACAGAAAATCGAAATTAGGGACTCAATCAGATGGCTTCTCAACAGATGTACATTACATAATACAGGCTACAGAAGCAGAACTATGGTTATAATTTGGCATCTCAGTGTATATCTCAACAGTTGATTAGTTTTCAGTTTTTGATAATGGTCAAAAACAAAAATTCCCCAAGCACAAAAGATTAAACAGCTTATAAATATTTAGACTAGATCCATCAGATTAAAAACATTTTTAATAACAAGAAACCACATTCTCACATTTGTTTAAAAGAAGTGTATAATTATTGTTTTTAGCACACGTGTGGGTACTTGGAGAAATATTGGAAGATACAGAACTGCAGTAAATAGTTAAAACAAGTATATACAGAGCTCCAATGCATGAACAGATCTGACTGAATGGCGTAAATTAACTACCTTGGTCTTAGAGGATCAGATGAATCAAAGGATGAAAGCTCCGGTCGGCCCGTACATGAAACAGAGGCCGACTTAGTATGTCCCTTAGGTCTAGAGACAGGAGTTCGATCACCAAGTAAGGGGATGTTACTGTCAGAGAGTTAATAGGGTTATTTCATGCAGAGATTATTAGCAGTTAAGCATTAAGAGGGGTCAATATTAAGGAATTATGGATTAGGGGGGAAAAAAAGCATTTTACATAAATTCAGCACGGATACAAAATACTGAAATAAAAAGTGCACAGCATAGATAGCAGCAAGCTTTTTCATAAAAAGCAATTAATATTAAAAAAAAGTATTACTTCATACCTTTTTGAATATAATTCTAAGTAATGTTTAATTACTAAAATGCAACGTTGGTGCCCAATCTTTTAAAATTTTATGTTTAGTAATAACAGACAACTCTGAACATGAGCTTGTTTAACATTCAATTATCAGTCTAACATTATCAGGGTTGCTCTGCCATCTGGAATAAGAATTTTCCAGATTTTCCAAATGAACTTTCAACACTTTATTCAGATGAAATAAAATGATCAGTGAAGCAAGTAACCTCTTTCATTATTCAACATCCTTCATTATTCTTAACAGTTTAGCAGTTTTTACTGTGCTTTAACAAGGAAGATAATGAGAATGTCATGATGCATAAAACTAACTTTTTACAAATGGTAATACTCGCATGATCTCGGGTAAACTTTTTCTAAAAAAAAGTTTACGTTTCTATATAAACCTTTTCTAAAAAAAAAACAGTTCTCTCATAATTTCTAATTGGGAATAAAGGAAAAGCATTATTCCCAATTAGAAATGCTTTTCATAGGTAAAAGAAAAATTTTAAATAAATAAGCTTTTATGAAAATTGAGATTTTGCTTGATCACTGCTCAGAGGTTGCTTTAGAATTTTGTTATATTTTGACAATTTAATTCCATGACATAGCTGCAGCATGTTTTCAAATTTTAACTTAATTCTAGATTGAGGAAAATGCTAAAAATATGCTAATTAACTTTTTTTTTCAGATTATCATCAGAAATAAAGGGGAGGGTACTTTCTAATGGGAAATAGGCAAATTTGAAACAAATTAACTAAAATTATGAAAATTGAGACTGTACTTGAGAATTGTTAATGGGGTGTTTTGAAATTGTTATATTTTGCCAGACGGTCTTCAATCATCAAATATTATTTCCACTCTAAATTCAACTGAAAATTGATTTTTTTTATTAATTTCCTAAAATTCTAAAAAATACTTTGTTGCAATCTAAAGCTTTTAAAAAAAGTAGCTTTATGAAATTTTAGTGTTTATGTTTCATTTTCTATTTTTGCCTATTATATTCAAATAATCTACTACTCAATGAATAAAAAAATATATATTTGTTAAAAAGCAAAAAACATTAATGATTAGCTCACAGAAGAGATATCTAAACAGTAGAATATAAGATGGCATTCAAATTATGAAAGGTTTGAAATATTTACTTCTAGCCATCAACTGTACAGGGCAATACTTTTGCCCTGTTAACCATCAGAAAAATGCTAAATATAATGCTCTGAACTGATGACGATAAATATTTCTAAATTGCTAGGGCTCACACTAAACGGTTGCTATCTTACTAAATGCCAATACATAAAAAATCCACCTAGCTAAATATCAATAAATTGGAAAACTGGCAACAAAAAATCAATTTAGATGAAAATATTTAGTGAATGATAATTTGATAGCCAATGGCTGTTAAAATTTTTAAGCTTCTCCTCGAATATTATCCAATTATTTACAGATCTTTCAGGAACCTGATTTAAAAATGCCTAAAATTACAAGCTACACTGCAAAAGCATAAAATTTTGTTTCACATAATGAAAATGATTAATATGAATTAATGTGCTGGATTTTTTTTAGTTCTAATGTAAGTTATGCATTTTTATTCCTAAAACAATTTTGGCTAGCATTTTTGATATTAGACTGATTACTTTCAAATTTTAGAAAGTTGTTGACTAAAAGTTTTACACTTATAGTGTGGTCTGGGTTTTCTACTTATAGTGCGGAGCCTGAATTTCACAAGAAACAACTTAACAAATTTTATGCACCTTGATCATTTCATTCCTTACCCCTTGTTTAAAGACAGAAATACCAGTGAAACAAATACCACATTTATTAAGAAAACATTAGATGCAACTTTTTCCTTGCAAAATTGGATGCTATTGGAAAGGCATTCTGAGTTTTCTCATGTAGCATAGCAACCCAAATTATATCATTAATAGAATGAATTATCCGTGCCGGATAATAACTCTGGCAGTGCCTGTCAGAGTCCCAAATCAGCACCTGTTGTGTAAATAACACAAATACAAATAACTCCAATCAATTTCAAAATCATCTGTTTTGGAAAAAAACCACAAGTGCTCCACTTTTTGCATGTACAACCATGCCAATTGTACAATGCAGGCATAATATATTTTATATCTAATGTAGCTCCTTTAATGCATTCTAAACAAGTGCCTTAAAACACGTGAAATTAAAAAAAGCATCTACCTTTGGTCCGATGCATAGATGCTTTGGTTCCAATGTGGCTTTTGTTAATAAACATTCATATGCCAGTGAAAATTACTTAATTGGATCAACATGGAGCTGAGATATATCAAACAAGCAGATGAAAGAACAGTAAAATTAAATGCTATTTCAATGAGTTCTTATCTGATTAGTGTCCTATTTTAGCAATATTCATAATGATAATATAATACCAAATTAAAATGGAAATGTTTTAAATTTGTGAAGAAAACCAATAAATTAAATCCACTTTGTTTGTAAAACAGTTGTTTCTTCTTTAGCCGAAATGATTGCCATTTAATCAAAACACATGCTTTCAACTTCTGCAATCTCATTTCATATGCTCGAATAAATGTGATCTTAAATCCAAAATCTTCATGGAACTTCCACTTTAAATGTTTAGAACATTTAAACTAATTTCAATTAAAAAAATTCACTCAGCAGAATCCTTTAGTGACCTGAAGCACCTCTGTACTGAATTTCACCACTGTCTAGAGAATTAATTCCCTGTTACAGACAACATACATGTACAGACACGCAGACAGACTTTTTTTATTATGTAATGTACACATGAACTTATTTGGCCATCTGCCCATTTGGGAATGACAAGAAAACATAAAAATAACAATATTTTTGTTTTTTATATGGAGGATGGTATGGTTGTAAGCAGATTATCTGTTACACAATCCATCAAACCAATGGTCTTGATAATACAAGATCTTTGATAAGTGCTATGGAATTATCTTACCACAGGTCATATTTGTAAATTTAATTAAAATATCTTGATTTTTTTCTTTAACTATATGATTCTTCACTTTTGGTTTATTTTCTGGTCAATATTTTATGACACATGACATAAGTTGGAACATTCTAAGGAAAGCAACACATTTTCAATGAGCAAGATGAGCAAAATACATTTATATGTCTTCAACATTACAAAAAATATATAATATATCTTTAAAATACGTAGAAGATATTTTGGCATATCTAGAAATCATCATTAATACTTGGGACAATGCAGATGGCCATATTTTGTACTTTTATAATAAAAAATAAGTTTAATTTCGTTGATGTAAAATTCTTCGAAACACAAATTTAGAGATGCCAACCCCTGTATGGTCTAGTCAGTAACACCACATAATTTCAGTAACATTTCAGTAACAACTCTTAAATTTTGTAATAACAATGTACATTTCTTAATTTATAAATAAAACAAAACTTTAAAGTGTCAGCTACTGTTATATTAATAGTAACATACAGAAGAAACATTAACAAGTTGCAACATATCGATTGAGTTTAGAATTTAAAGCTGTAAAATGTAATATACAATAGTTTTAAAAAGTGCAATTATTTTAATGCATTGTAAAATGCCTATTTACGCTCTATGACATTAATTATTTAAAAAGAAAGCAGGAGAATAAAATGAATTACCCTGATAAAGATGCAATGAGGAAAAAATGCTTTTAGAATACTTTATTTTTATTACCAAGAAAATAAAAGGATAAAACTAAAAGCGCAATAATTTTTTTTTTTTTTTAAGAAAATAATCATTTATTTTTATATAAATTGTAAAAATATTAAAACTGTTTATATAAATTATTCGATGAAAAGTAAGATGGGTAGAATTGGATGTTTAATTATACTTGCAAAATCGCATAAAAATAATTATTTCATAAAAATAGGAATTAATAATGAAACCTAATATGAAGAAATGAATGTTGTAATTCTTTTAATTAAAACAATTTAAAAGATGGATGGAAATGGATGCTTTTGAAATAATAATTAATAATGAATAAATTATGAGCTGATAATAAATTTCTTTATTATGAGCTCATGATAATTTCACAATATCACAGACCCACGGCTCAGGCAGACTTAAAACTCTTTTTTAGCAAATATTCTGTGTAAATATGTCTTAAGGATTTCATGGGGTGGGTTTGTTCTTCATCAATAAATATTAATTAATGTGTACACTTAAAAATTTATATATTTTTTTCTGCCTTCATTTCCAATTCTCCAATGTCAGTATTTGATCAGTTTTGGGCAAATTACAACGCATTTTCAGTAATTTAAAAATTTTAATAATGTCTATTTCAGTCCAAAATTTGCACTATATGTATTTCAAGTTCTATTAATTTATTTGGCTATATTAATTAAATTCAAATAATGATTGATATTCAAATCATGTTAGCAATAATTAAGTAATTTTCAATTTCTCTTTCTAAACTCTTTTCTAAATTTAAATTGATTTATAGTTTGTTCCTAGTCACGTGTTCAAAGTTTAAGAGATACTTTAAAAACTACAGGACATGTTTGGTGCCATAACCAGACATCCAAAGTATTTGGTTTATTTTTGGGTGAATTAGAATATAATTCAGTAAATACAACACATTTTTAGCAATTTAAAAGTAAAATATTTTATTGCTTATTTAGCTATTATTTCAATTAAATTTTATTAATGAATGAAATTCAAATTATTTTAGTAATGTTTTAAACCTGTAGTGTTAAGTATTTTAAATTTCCCTTCTCTCATGTTTTCCTAAATTGCCTTATCAATTTGTTAAGTTATTCAAAATTAATCCTCTGTTAATTAAATATTTATGTTACCTGGTCACATGTATAAAATTAAAAGATATCATTAAAACACAGGACACTACCAGTGGACATTTTTCTTTGCTCGTAATATGTTAAGAATCATACAAACTCTAAGTTTGAAATATCCCAAACTTTTTTTTAGATTTAGTTTTAAAGATTTTCATGATTGGTCCATTTTTCAAATTCTCAACAATTCTAGGCAGGCTGACAACTTGTTAAATGCATATAAAAATTGATATTAAAAATATAAATATTAAATGCATTAAATAATTATTCATTAAGAATTAAATTATGATCTTACAGATTACAGCAAATAAAAATTTACCATTTCTATTTATGCCATATAATATCAGTTAATTGTTACACAAGTATTTATATAAAGCAAGTGAAGACACTCAACAATACCAACATAATAAGCAAGGGTGAAAAATAAAAAATAAATACAGAATGGCTTCGATAATTAAGATTTTGAGAAGTTAACTTTTATAATTAAGATATTTTTAGAAATTTTCCCCTTACAAAGTATATCACTATGTATTCTCTTTGACATGTAATCTGAATTTCCTTATCCTTTCAACGTTGACTTATTGTTTCATTATACACAAAATTCAAGATTTAACTTTAACACACCATACTTTCTGCCAAATGGCTACAGAAACTAAAAAACTTATTTACATCATACAAAGGTTAAGGGCATTCAACAAAACAAATCTCATGTTAAGTTAGTTGTTCAAAAATGTTAGACTATCATTTTTTTAATTCTACATTTTGCATCCTTGAGATCAACCCCATTAGAATTCAGAAAAACCCAAATATGCAGACACTTACCTATTAGAAGTTTCTTGACTACCAGATTTTTCTGTAGACGATAATGTCCTATTTTCACTATAGTTATAAGTATTTCTTCGGGGAATACCACTAGCAGATGGAATATGAGTTCTTTGAGAAACAGCTTTAGAAGGACTTTTACCTCCAGATTGTACAGAACTTGCTACAATTTGTAAAGAACATGAAGTAATTAATATAAATCTTCAGAAAATTATATTTTATTATACAAATAAAAAAAAGCAAAGAAAAAGAAAAGAAATAACTGCGGAACATTCATAATTAACTAGAAATAAATGTATCTGACATTGCTCAGAATGTGATACAAAGATTAATTATTTATATTCATTAACTCAATTTTTCAAAAGGTGTAGTCGCACACTGTGTAAATACATGTACGTTCTCAATAATTTGCATATTGATAGTACAGATTCTGTTCAAAGATTTTTTGAATGAGAATTCTTCGATCTTTCTGATAGAAACTGCGATATTTTTAATCAGTAAGGAACAAATTTGTGTGGAAATTGCGCAAAATGGCACTAACATTTAATAACAAGAAAACTAATATAAATTTTTAAAAATCTTGGTGTTTCCTCTCAAAACCCAAGGTATCCCCAAATTTCATGGTTATATGCTGCTTAGATTTTCCACTTCAGACAAACAGGCAGACATTTTATTACTATAGATAGTCTATTATCATTTCAATTATTTATCATTTACATGAGAAAATTTTCTGCTGTGAATACTAAAATAGTAATTATTAACATAAATAAGCTTAAATGTATCGAACTCATTGAATTGATGGAACTATTATCAAGTTGGAGAAAGAAACCTATAAAAAAAAAAAACTAAAAATTAATTACTTAAAAACAAAAGCTTTTATAATGATGTAAAATACAATCAACTGATGATAGCTGCAGTACTGGAAGCATAATTCCAAACTTTGGAATTAATTTTATCATTGATTTTCATATGATTAAGCTCCAAAGACAATATTAAAACCAAGTAATATACTTTGCCCATGAAACAATTATATTAATCATTCGTGCTGTTGCAGACAAAAATAGTTATAATTATGATATATTAATATAAAGTTATGATGTTGGAAAGGAAATAATACTAAAAAAACTTACTTGAATTTTCTTGGGATAATTGATTTGTTTTCGCTGGTCGAGGATTGGTTGAAATAGTTGGGGATCCCAGCGAAGTGGAAACTGGAGGATTCTCTCTTACAGTTGCTGCTTCAAGAGTATTTTGCCTCTTAAAGGACGGAGGAGGACCATTAGTTACGGGCGTTTGATTGGCTAGAAAGAAATATAAAATATCACTAACAGAATGATGGAATCATGTTTTTCTTTTTCTTTTTTTGTTAGCTAAAGCTCAATTGTTTTGCTGAGGTGCTTTAAATTTTCAAATCAGGTTTGAGATTAAAATCCATGTACAATGAGATGGCTCCCCTATGCATTTACTGTTATGTTTAGAAAGCTCTACAATAATTAGCAAATAATTGTAATTAGCAAATAATAAGGCATCAAACTTTTTCAGTTTTTATGACAGTCAAAAAACTTTAAATAAATGTAAATTTCGCAGATGGACAGTAACAGAGGGATTAGAATTTTTTACTTAAATAAAACCAGATATCAAAGAAAAAGGCTGGCCAGGGTTGCCACTAGAAGTACATATATAAAATAGTTGCTTTAGTTGCCTCATAAGTTGAAAATACTTGCCAAAAACATGAATAATAGTTGTCACTCACAGTGTCAATTTTAAGTTTAATTTTAGTAGCAAAATTTGGCACTTTTAACATAGAAAATGCCAAAATACTAATATTGCTTAAGAGAGAGATAAATTGCATACAATATAGAGGTACTTACATGAAATAATCTCCTTGCGCCTATTAAACCATTTATAAATTGATAACTCTGACAGCAATTTAATTAATTAATTGTGTTAAGTGTAATGGTCAGTGTTAAATTTATAAGATAAACTCTGTTTATTTGAAATGTTGGGTAATTTGAATAAGATTATTCTCGAGTTTTATGCAACTGCAAAAGGTTAGGTATACAAATTTGTAATTAGATTCTCCCTGAGTTTCAAATTAGGGGTTGCTGTCTTGGAAATTTTTTACAATCCTAGGATTTTGGGATTGATAATATTTTATTCCGAGGACCCTATAAGATTAGGAATTTCATTTTACCATCTTCTATTTTATGCTTTGACTTATGTATATAAAGTTTACACAAATTTAAATGATATGATGTTAAAATCTTCTAACAATTTTTTGGGTCCAATGGACATTTTTATAAAAACCTCAATTTAAAGAAAAAATGCTAAAAATCATAATTTTTATAAAGAAACACTAAAATTCATGAAAGCATAAGAAGTGCTGAAATTAGACATTTATATGGAAAAGAAGTAAAATTCATAATTTTTATGTACAAAGGCAAAATTTAAAATGTTTATAAGAAAAAAGTTAAAAAATATATGCAATATATTTATTAAAAAGCATTAAAGCACATAATTTTAAAATGCTAAAATTTGCCACTTTGTTTAAAAACTCTGAAATTTAAAATTTTATATAAAAGTGCTCAAATTCACACATTTAACCCTTTGCGGATGAGGGCATTCCGGAACTGCCGTGCCCCAAAGGACAAAGCGCTTTGCTTCCGAACTGTTCCCAAAGGACGGCTAATTTTTTGCACTAAGCCTAACTCTCGAAACAAATTCACTAAAAATCACCTATTCAACACAAAAATCTTTTTTTCTCACAAATCCTCTTTTTTTTCCAGGAATAAAAGAAATATCTATTTTCTACTTGATGTATATTTTTATGTATATTTTTTTGTATATTTTTCATACAAATCTCAATACAAAATACTCGTTAGTTGCTTCTATTCTTTTATACGAAATAAACAAATTATTTCACTGCCGCACATTCCTCTAAAACCCAAAAAATACTCTCTTATATTCCTATGATTCACCAACTAAATCACTAAGCCAAAATCAAAACGAGAACCTGAACTCAATTATAAAATAGCTGATGCTACGAGAAGTGCTCTATTTGTTTATATTACAATACCATGTTACACCACTCCAGATGGAGAAATGATTAATTGGATCCTTCCTATGCCAAGGTCAAGTATCTGCAAAATACATTTGAGTTGTTCGCATGAACATTTAACACCATCTAGTAGACACGTATCTGTGACCACCATCTTTTAGGGTAAAGTTTTCTCCAACGCGAATGCGTGATGACCGTCCTTGAATGCAAGTTCGCAGTCAACGAGCGGGTGCGAGAACTGCCAGTAAAGGGTTAAAGAAGTTAAATTTCATGATTTTTATATAAGAAAAACAGCTAAAATCTACAAGTTGGTTTCAAAGCATTAAGTTTGCTAGTTTATGAAAAGTGCTTAAATTTGCAATTTGAATTTTTAAATTTAGCTTAATTATAAGTTTAATAAATATTCAATTTGAATTTAAAAAGTTAGCGCTTTTATTTAAAAGTGCTAAAATTTACGATTTTTATGAATAAGTGCTAAAATTTGCGATTTTTATGAAAAAGCACTGAAATGTAAAATTTTATTTGCTAAAATTTACAGTTCTATTTCAAAGTGCTAAAATTTGCAATTATATTGCGATTTTATCTAAATGTGATAAAATTCACAAGTTTATATGTGCAAAAATTCAGTTTTAAGGGCCATTCCATGTGAAATCAACAAAGGAAAAGAATATTTGGTTGCATGATCATTTTTAAAATTTTTTATATTTTGTACATATGTTACTACATATTCCAATATATAAAAAACAATTTTTTAATTTTTATTGTTTGTTTTTTAGGTACGGCCATTTTCCCAACATGAACATGGCCGACTATAAATTTGGGCAACTTTGATGCTCACATCAACTTAAATATCTTGGAACTCAAAGACAGACTTGGGATAAATACTATTTTACTGGTCTTAAAGTGGACTACATTTCATGTCATTGTAATATTTGGCTAACTGCAATCCAAGGAGCTGAAATTCAGCGTTTAAATTTAGCGTCAATTTTACTAAAAATGCAGTTTTTAGGCCTTACTCCCATAGTCTTAGCCTGAAAAAAATTTAGTCTCTACTCCCACTTTTTACTTGGGTTTATGGTTGCCAAACTTCTAAAATTTCAAAAATGGTCACTTTTAACACACCCACCCTCCCCCCAAAAAAACCATGTGCAACCCAACATAGCATATAATGTATTAGGTGTCTCACCAATTAAAAAACATAAGTCAACACAAAGAAAATCACATGGAAAGACAAAATTCAAAAAGATATGTCAACTTGATTCAAAAAGCTGTAAAACTTAGTTGGCAAAACGTTTAGATGTTGAACTACCTTCCGAACAGTCATCAGAACTCTTCATATCTAGCTTACAGTGTGAAGATTGCACTAATTTAATCACAAAACTAAAGGGAAAATATAGCAAAAGCAGTTCAACATAAGAAGAAATTAAAAATTTAAGTCTTATGCTTCAAAGTTGGGCTACTGAAACAACTATGAAAGAGTTTGGAGATAGCCAGTATCTAGTTCACAGAAGACCTCAAAAACATGGTTCTTTCCTCAATTAAAAAAAGGTAGGACACTTGATTCGAAAGTGAAGGAAACAGTTTACACATTCTTTACATGTAATGAAATCAGCTGTTGTTTTCCAGGGAAGAAAGAGTGTTTATCTGTACAATCTACTACAGGAATACTAGAATTAAAAAAGCAAAAATGTTTGCTTTTAGGAAATATTAAAAGAATTGTATACTGAATTTAAACCATCTAAATTACAAGATAGGCTTTTCGCAATTTGCAGAGCTAAGACCTAAATGGTGTATCTTAACTGGTGCTAGTGGTACTCACAGTGTATATGTATGCAGCTATCATCCAATATAAAACTAATGGTTTCAGCAATAAATATAAAGGCCCTGATATTATTTTATTGCTAAAAATGATAGTTTGCTCAACAGAATATGAAAGTTGCATACTTTGTGAATGTTCTAAATGCCCAGGAATTTTCATTTTTAATTAAATGCTATCAGATGCAAAATACTCAGCAATGACATTTACAATAAAAATTGATGAAATCACATTTAAATTAATGCTAATAATAATAAAGGAACAAATACACAGGTAAAACAACATATTTTTGGTTCGACATTTAAATACGAATAAATAACTTCTTGTTTTAAAAAAATTTCATATGCTGAAAATGACACTTTTTCTTTCAATTTTAAAAATAGAAAAGATAAAATATAAAAAAAAGCCCCTTTCACTTGATTATCCACATAGATTTGTTGTTTTATTAAACCAGTTTTTAGATTTTTAAATTATGCCCCACATGGGGTTTTAGGGGTGTTAAAAGTGATAATTTTTGAAATGTTGGCAACCCTAAAATCCAAGTAAAAAGTGGATTAGAAGCTTAAAATTTTTTGTGCTTATAAAACACTTTCAATCAACCATATTTTATTCATGTTTTAATTTCACTAGCTAAATTGAAACATTCATAAACATGAAAAAAAAGTTTAAAAATTTCAAATTTAAATGCTTAAAAAGGATTTCATTAAAAATAAATATTACAATTAGTTTATATCATATGAAAGTTTGAAGTCTTAGCTTTAAAATGGCACCTGAAATATTGGTTTGTGACAAATACAAGTGGTTTTACTTTGGAAAGAATAAACATCACTTTCACAGAAATATGATCTTGAACAATGTTTCAAGGGGCAAAATCTTCCCTTCTACCTTTTTAAAAAAAATTGAAATTCTGGCTTTTGCCTTCTTCTTAGGTATATAAGTTAATTTTAATTTTTGATCAAAATCCATTACTATGATGCAATCCTTATTTGTTGATTTGACATGGAATGACCCTAAAGGCAATAAAATACTCGATTTTGTAAGCACTATTATTTAAAAATGCTAAAATTTGAGATTTTAGCATTTTCAGCATTTTTTTTTAGAACTAAAATTCGTGATTTTTATAGAAAGGGGCTAAAATTTGCAATTTTACCTAAAAGTGCTTAAATTTTACAATTTGATATTAAAGTGCTTAAATTTGCAATTTGATTTAAAAGTGCTTGAATTCGCAGTTTAAAAGGGGTACCATTTATAATTTTTATAAAAGAGCACTAAAATCTGAAATTTTATTTTAAAGCAATAAAGTCCGCAATTTGTTCAAAAAGCTCTTAAATTCTAGAATATTTTAAAAGTGTTAAGATGCTCAATTTTATTTAAAGTGCTATTATTTAATAGTATACTGAAAATCGCGATTGTTATGAAAAAGCACTAAAATTCGCAATTTGATTTAAATTAAACAATGTTATTTGAAAATTTAAAAATTCATAATTTTCTTTAAAGCACAAGTCAGGTCGTGTACAAAATGCTAGCTTAGGATAATTTTTATTTATCACTGGCTATTCACCAATGCGGTATGACATCAGGCATGACTTAATAGCAAGTTTTGATCTTATTGATTGAACAAAGCCAAAACAAAAACGGGGAAACTAAATTTCATTTTAATTTTAATTTTTCTTGAAAATAGTCACCAAGATCGGAAAAAAGGAACCACCTCCATAAAAATAGTAGCTTTTGACCTTTTTTATGTTAAAATAGATTTTAATGCATTATGTAATTTCTTATTACATAATGCATTAAAAAGGTCAAGAATAAGAATGAAAATAAGACTTACTGTGACTGAAGCGACGTGGTTTGCTGCTGGCTGACACACTACGCTGCACTTTGATGTGCGGTGGGGATTGACTATTACCAGTAGTTTCAGATGGTGCTTTTAATGTGCGCAGTGATAAACTAGAGCTAGACTGAGAATCACAGCTATCATTCTGAAATAAGTATTTAAAATAGGTTAGTCATTGGATAACATGAGGCAAGAAAATATATTTATTAAGTATTAAAATGAAATATGCATAAATACCAATGTTGTAAAACAACTCACAGGATATTAAGCAACAGGAATTCTTAAATTAAGAGACTGGGGAATAAAGCATTTCTAAACACTTTGCCTATTTAACTATGTTCTGAATAAAAATGATAAAATTAACCTGAAAAAGCAGGCGCAGGAAAATTAGGTGACTTTGAGTGTTTCAATTGTATTTTAAGCTCTCTTTCAAAGATCAAAAACTGTGTGCTCTTAACAGATACTAAGAAATAACTGATTTGGCAGACAAAGGGACATTCAAACAGAGCTAGAACACTTAAAGTGAGAAATCACTAGTGGTTGGTTTGAATGTTCCTCTGCCTGCTAAGTCACAGTTGTTTCTTAGCACCTGTTAAGAACACACTGTTTTTAATCTAAGGAAGGACTCAAAAGGTCTTTGAAACAATAATTGAAGTCACCTAATTTTCTTATGCCTGCTTTCTTTAAGGAAGTTTTAGAAATTTACATTGTCACAAGCAGCAGTTATATTTATTGTGAAAGAAATTAGTAATCATTACCAAGTTTTTATCAACATTCTGTAGTCATAAAATAAATATCCAAACACTCATTATTCCAGGCCAAATTCAAAATATTGTTGATTCAAAGCATCTATTATATAGAAATGTTATCTAATTTTCATAAAGAGCCATTTTAACATTTTGTTACACATTATCTTCAAAATTTCAAGTGGCACAATATATCATTACAAGATTTTTCATTTCAAAATTATGTTAAATGAAGGATTTTATTCACTTCTCCAAGTATCTTTTTTGGACTTCTTAAGCGCAATTCTAGTGAAAATTTAACACTTAAAACATGCTTTTAATGAATCATTTAAACTTTAAATATAAGTACCCTTACTGCAATACCTTAGGAAAAAAAATAAGAAAACCATAAGTTTCTATAGCAGCAAGTTGATTGCTGATTGCTCAGTATTTACTCAGGGCGATTGTGAGCCCAGGTGAGAACCAAAAGCAACACTGCAAGCAATAGGAGCATTAGTCAATATGTGGCTGCAATACTTACAGGAAGAAATATAAGCTCTAAAAGCATTGTAGCTCCTTTATTAATTACTATAATGATACAGTAAAGAGTCATTCCATGTCAAATCAACACAAGACAAAGTAATTTTTTCCTGCACTGTCTCCGATGTTTTTGAATTTTTTTTTCCAATGGCCAGGCATTCGACTCTTTCATTTTCGCCTATACATCGGCCAGAACAGTGAACCTCTTAGCCGTCAAAGACGTTGCCCCAGCGCACCAGTGGGGGTGGGAACACAGTGCACCCAACAACACAAACATCCATGTCTTATGTGGGACTCGAACCCACAACGTGGCGGCCGATCAATTGCTGGAAATGCTCGCCTTGACAGTTCGGCCACCACGTCGACTGAAATGAGCCAACAGTATGCGGTATTTCCAGGTGGTCACCCACCTAAGTACTAACCACGCCCGATCTGCTTAACTTCGGCGATCTAACGGGAACTGGTGTTTTCAGTACGGCACAGCCGTTGGCTCATGTTTTTGAAATTTGGTGGATACTTTTGACTAAGAATATAAAGCACGCAAAATTTTAACCTCCTAGGCCTATTTATTTTAAGTTATATGCATTTAAAAATGACAGAAAACGTAAAATTTACCCTCCAATGGCTACATTTAAATTACTATAACTCCTATTCTAATTAGCACACAGAAACAATTTTGATATCATTTTAAAGCTCTTTAAATGACCTTTAAAATGATACTAAACACATGAAGTTTTTGGGAAAAACATTTCAAGGTTATAGTATTTGACCTTTGATCTTGAATTGTTAAAAATTGAATTTCTTATTTTTCATTATATTTTCCCTCTGAACACTACAGGGTTGATAAAATAAAATTGGCCCGGAAAAGTCTTCCAATGATCTCCTTCCTGTTTAGATTACGTTTTCATGAAATTCTGAAAAAACTTTTCCGGGCCAGTTTTATTTTATACCCGGTATTTATATATACAGGGTTGCAAAAATAAAACTGGTCCGGAAAAGTTTTTTCGGAATTTCATGAAAATGTAATCTAAACAACAAGGAGATCATTAGAAGACTTCTCCGGGCCAGTTTTATTTTATCAACCCTGCATAACATCTTAACTACATGTATATCAATTTTCAAAATGGCACTTTAATGGGATCACACAAAAAAAATAATTAGAAACAAAATATACAATATTTAAATATTGGCATAACCCTTTGACAAGCTGTTTTTCTTTTTTAATTTATTTATTTTTAGTAATGCTGCAGTTTTATATACAACCTTAAGTTAAATTATTACTGGTTTTTCCATGAGCACAATTTTACATTTGTCACTAGTGTTTCCTTTTCAATTATAGTGTAAACTCTTTCCGTCGCTGTGGAGGGATCAACTATTGTTAATACATCCTGCACAGGCACCAAAAGTACATCTGGCTTATTTGGAAATTTGAATGATGGAGAAGGTCCAGATGGATGGAGAAAACTTAACTATTGCATTATCTTCATCAGTATCAATTACACATGTCACCCACCATTTTTCGTTATAAACAGCAGTCACAAATCCTTTAATATAACTAACTGATCGAAAGTTCGCATCCTAATTTGGTAACTTGTTCAACTTGTGATACAGGTGAATCAGAATACAGTTTAGTTCAAATTATATGTGCTGTCAAAGGAATAAACGAGTAGGGCTTCCGAGTCCCAGCAATTGTACATGTTTTTTCAAATCGTTCTTTCAGTTTCCCAAGACATTCAAACTACGATTTAAAGAATCTAGGGCTTCTTCACAATCTAAATTCATTAGTTCATCATCACAAACTTGCAGAGAACACTTGGTCCAGGTAGCAGGTCTTCTTTTGGACCTAGATTCCAGAGCTGGGTCATCTGTTAATGCACATATTTCTTTCCTGCAGCCGTCACATATGTTTCTCTTATCACAGAGAGTTGCAACATCTGTTTAACCACTGCTTGTTCATAATAAAATTTTCCTTACTTAAAAATTAAATTCTTACAAAAATATTTACACAAATTCTAGTATAGTATAAATGTAGCAATATTTCATCATAAATATGCTTTAAAAGCTTTATATGTGGTTTGGTTTTTTAACCTAAAACTTAAAATTGCAAACTAACACCATTTGAATCAAATAGTTGCTCTAATTCAAACAAAAAAACAGGCACTATAATTCAAAATCCAAACTACAAACCAAAAGTAAGGATGTGCCAGTGGTGGCACCAATTGGCAAATTTAGCTGTTTTATAGCTAGAAAATTTCATTTGCACCTATATTTGGCTATTTATGGATAAATCTGGTTATTTTTGGTAGTATATTTGGATAACTGTCAAATAAACCCAATAAAATACTGAATCAAACAATATGCCAAATGCTTGTAATAGTATAGTATTTTTATCCACAAAATCAAAAACTGCAGCATTACTAAAAAAAAAAAAAACCTATCAAAGGGTTATGTCAATATTTAAATATCGTATTTTTTGTTTCTAATTAATTTTTGTATGTGTGTGCTTAAACCCATTGAGTGCCCACTTTGAAAATTGATATACATGTAGTTAAGATGTTGTAGTATTCAGAGGAAAAATATAGCAAAAAATAAGAAATTCGATTTTTAGCAATTCAAGGTGAAGGGTCAAATACTATGTTCGTGAAATGTTTTTTCCCCAAAAACTTCATGTGTTTGATATCATTTTAAACGTCATTTAAAGAGCGTTAAAACTATACCAAAATTGTTTCTGTATGTCTATTAGAACAGGAGTTATGATAATTTAAATATAGCCATCATCGGAGGGTAAATTTCACTTTTTTGGCCATTTGTAAATGCAAATAACTAAAACACTAATTCACCCAGGAGGTTAAAACTTTGTGTGCTTTACTTTCTTAGTAGGTCTAAATAGTTCACTAAATTTCATAAAAATCTGAGATGGTGAGGGAAATGACTGTGTTGATTTGACATGGAATGACCCTAAAATGTAATATTTAATACCTCAAATTACTTTTATTAATTTTTCTGTAGAATTCCAATAAATTTGCACTATTTTTATTCTTAATATTTTTATTTTCGTAAACATTCTTAAATGTTTATTATTTTATTAAAGCTGGAAGTGCATTCATGAAGTGCATAATGTTTGAAAAAAATTATCATTATATAGAGAGAGGCATTTAGCTAGTTTCTATTTTATGAACTTATCAGATCAAATTACTTATTTTTCTGGTTACACATAATTACCAGATGTTGTTGTAAATTATTAAAAGTTGTTTGACTTCTATTACTTAGAATGTGTTTTATAATCGAAAATGATCGTTTGATTAGAAGCTAATAGCATATTTAAAATTTATGAGACTTGTAAGGATCCATTTGTGTGCTTGAATAAAAGTTAAATTATAATGAATGAAATATTTAGATAGTATTTGTTTAGCAATTCATATTAAGTTGAATTTTTCCTCATCTAAACTGATAATGTGACAGAGAAACTCACTCGTAAAAAATTCCATTTTCTTTGTGAATGTTTGTCACAGTTCGACTGCCCTTTTTCCTTTTAGGAAAAGGGGATGTCAATATAAAACAGAATTTGAGGCCAATATAAGCAAAATAAAGGAATGTGTGGCAATGAAATGATTAGGTTATTTCGGATAAAAGTATGGCTGGTTTGAGATGTTTCCTTTCTGTGGAAGAATATACGCGTATGGTAAACGAACCACACAGTAATGAAAGAGATGCAGATAGTGAAGATTTGTGGAACAGTGTTATTTCTGATGATGAATCTGAAAATTCAATTGATTCTTCTGATTCTGAGCGTACTATTATTACAACGCCGCCAGCTTCAGTTGCTGTTTTTTCGAATGATGTTTGGACATGTGATTTGAAAGATCTGAATTCTTTGGAGTTTTTGAACATACCTGGAATAAATCACAATATTATGCCGCCTAATTTAGATAAGAAACTTGATTTTTTTTAGCATATTTTTTGATGATGAACTAGTAGAATTTTTCGTAAAAGCAACTAATGAGTTTGCAAAGAGAAAATGGGAGAAAAATCTCCTCTCTCCTTCCACATCGAAGACTCCTCCACCTGTTCCAAATGTATTTACACCTGTGACAGGAAACGAATTTCGTATGTTTCTCTCACTAGTAGTTTTGACGAGCATTGTCAGAAAACCAAATCTTAAAATGTATTTTTCTAAGAATCCAATTATCAGTACTCCTTTTTTCAATTCAGTTATGAGTTGCGATCGATTTTTAGGAATATTACGTTACCTTCATTTTACTCTTGATAGTAATGCCCAAAAACTAGATAAATTGAAACCCGTGCTAGATGCATTAGTTTCAAAATTTAAATCTATATCCACTCCTGGAAGAAATGTGTGCATTGATGAATCTTTGTTTTCATGGAAAGGAAGGCCAGGATTTCGTCAATATATCCTCTCGAAAAAGTCCAGATATGGAATAAAAATATATAAATCATCAGAATCGGAATCAGGCTATAAATGGAATTTCCTTGTGTATACTGGAAAGGATACGGAATTATCAAGCTCTGATGGTGGGTATGGAGAACGCGTTGTGAAAACATTTCTAAGTCAACTTTTAGGAAAAGGATATACTTTGTATTTGGATAAATTTTTTACCTCTCCTGTACTCACAAAGTATTTGTTGTCTAACAATACGCATGCATGTGGTACAGTTTTAAAAAATCTGAAGGACATGCCAAAGAATTTTCCATCTGTACCTCTACGCAGAGGAGAAATTACAGCAGTGCAAAAGGATGGTGTGAATATCATTTTATTCAAAGATAAAAAGAAGGATGTCTTAATTTTAACAACTCTTCATACTGACAAAATGCAAAATTCTGGAAAGAAAGACCGGAAAACATCCGAAGACATTTTAAAACCAAATTGTATTTTGGAATATAACAAATATATGGGGTGTGTGGATATTGGAGATGTGTCTTTAACGCATTATCCAGCTTATAGAAAAACTATCAAATGGTACAGAAAATTATTTTTTGGCTTTCTAGATATTGCAATATTGAATGCTCATAGTCTTTTTGACAATAAGAAAGGGAAAAAATCCCCAATCTTGCAGTTTCGTCTTCATCTCATAGAGCAACTTATTGAAACGTTCTTTACCCCTGAACAGTCCAGTAGAAGTAGTTATCTCATCCCCTCTCCTCTCCATCTAACTGGAAGACATTTCCCAAAATTGTGCTCTGATACAGGTAAAAAAGACCTCCGAAAAAGATGTATAGTTTGCTCGCAAACTACAAAAGGCAAAAGAAAGCGCATAACGACTTATTATGAATGCAATGATTCCAATGTTGGTCTGTGCGTGGGTACTTGCTTTGAAATATACCATATGCAAAAGGTGTATTAATTAATTAAAAGAGCTACGCTATTTTCTTGTGTATATATGTACATAATTTCTATTAGCTATATAAATATTTCATTACCATCATTTCAATATTTTTTCTGATTAACTGATAACTATTTTAATCAAGGTAGGTAATCATTTTTAATACACTAAAATTTTTAATATTTTGATAAAAGAAAATTTGTATGAAAAATATACATCAAATAGAAAATAAGAATTTCCTTTATTCCTGAAAATAGTAGAATGCTGTGTTGAACGGGTGATTTTTAGTTTTTTTTTTTTAGAGTTAGGCTTAGCGCAAAAAAATAGTCTTTTGGGAACAGTTCGGAAACGAAGCGCTCCGTCCCTTGGGTCACGGTAGTTTCGGAATGCCGCCGTCGCGAAAGGGTTAAGCCATAACTAACCCTTTTATACATAATTATATCAAATTTTGTCTTATTCTGCCATGTTAAGGAAATATAAAATTTCGAACTTTTCACTCAAAAAAAAAATTCTAGTTCTAGATTTTTCATTACCAAAGCCAGATAAAAAGTTTTGTGAAAATCCCTTAATATTTGTGACAGCTATTTTGTACATAAGAATTCAACCGCATCATTCTAAAAATAGTCAAAACGTGTTTAAGAGGTCCTAAAACATGTATTGGCATCAAAATCTCGAAATTGAAATATTTTGTGAAAACAATACTTTCTCTATACTGTATTCTATAATATGAGAAAGTAAAAATGAGCCATGACTTGTTCAGATTAAGAAAATTATAAATGAGTGAGTGCTTAAAAACTGAAATGTGATAGAATACAAAAAATTGTCAATTTTTCAGAGGTCTATTTGAATGCGGGTTATCAGAAATCTACAGTAAAAAACTTAAATATTCATATTTTACTTGTAAAAATTTGCAAATGAAACTGAATTATTCTTACGATGAAATTTCCTATACATTATTAAATTTTAGTATTATAACATTTGTATATCTTTGAATCACATTTCCAACCGAATCTAGAAAGTTTAATTATTTACTTTATAACTTACTGGATATTTAAAATCTAGGATCTATTGATAACCCATAAAATCAAAGCAAAGTATATAAATAAACCATTACCTCAGTCGTTCTCTTGCCCAAAAGTAAATAATTAGCCATAATATCATCGTATTTCTTGCTCCTAAGGGAGTCATTAATTTCATCCTGAGTATAACCCATGGAGAGCAGGATTTCTGAAAAAACAACACAAGATACTTATTTTCATTTCACAATTATACCCAATATTCGGTTATATCACATATGCCTCTTAAATATTGCAGTTTTATATGAAATTTTCTAAACCAGTCTGCCTTTAGCACAATAATTTGAATAAATTTTGAAAATACTTGATAGTTTCAAAATGTATTACCTTTTGTAACAGTGATGCCGTTGACACTGCTACATTAAAAACCGGAGAAGGAGATAAAAATGATGAGTAAAATTTTAAAGCATGAGTACTATGGGACACACAAAAATGTTCACACTTTTCATGAAAAAAGTTCAGATATTCGCAACAAGTGCAATGCTGTAGACAACAAATTAAAAGTAGGTGCAGGAGACAAAGTGCTGACTTTTCAGCAGCTCAATTGGATTCTATAGTCGGTACATTGTTATGGCAGCTTTGCAAATAAATGCACCAGATGAATAGCAGGTTTACCAAAAGTGAGAAGGATAGCACACAAATGAACCCTTGTATGCAGAGCTACCAATAATTTAGATTTTTGCGGATTTGTCCCAACTTTTATTTTGTTCTAGAAATCTGATTCTCAATAAAATTAAAAGTTCAGGTTTTTATATCCCCAAGGAAATTGTAATGGCCATAGCCATGTCAATCATGATGTGCCATACAGAGTTCATGCTGTTGAGTCTAATGTAAATTTTTGGAAGCAGAAAAACATCTTTATGGAATGCAAACTCAGTCCACTAAAATTTTATTACCCCACATCAAAAGTTGAATTTTTTAACCAGTCCCTGAAATTAATGTCAGTTACCCATAGCCAAATTGCAAAGAAAAAATTAACAACTATAAAATGTGATTAAGATCACTTTTGTTCTGATCAACTTCTTCAAATAGCAAACTGTGCATCTTCAATTTCTTCATTTTTTATCAAATACGAAAAAATATTCAAATCTCCAGGTTTTTAAAGGCTTTTTGAAAATGTAATTTAGTACGTGGATGAAAATCGCTATTTTCAAACAAATTTTTTGGCATATTCAGCCAAAAAATGTATTTAAATTATGAGTTTACTATTTTATTTATGAGTTTTTAATGCATTTTATTGTTAGTTTAATTTGTGAAAGATCTAGCAATATTGCAGAAATTTGCATTTATACAAAATAGTTGGTATATTCAGTTTCAACTTAACAATATTTTCCATTTCTGCAATATGTTTATTCAGGAACATTTTTTTTCGCCCAAATGTATAAATAATGAAATGAATGTATATTTTCTAAATAACACTATTAAAACATTGCTTATTTAGGTTCATTAGAAACAATTAAAGAAAATAAATTAGAATTTGATATATTTGAATATATAATTTTAATTAAAAATATCTCATTTTTGAAGGGGCTCATGTGGGTCCCAGGCTGTAGTAAGCCCAGCAGCATCACTGTCTAGTCTGTATTATTTAAGATAGTGAATAGCTTTTTAGTTTCCTTTACCAGTGCACTATTTTAGTTGAGTAAAAGAAAACTAATTGTAAAAATCTATTGAGTTTTGCTTAATTTAGCCTTAAATTTATTTTTCTATGAAATAAGGTAGGTAATCTTCATCTCCCACTTATACTTTAGAACCTAGGGGTGGCATGGGGGGGGGGGGGGAATCCCTTAACTATTATTCTAGTTACGAATTTGACCATAAAGTTTGGCCCAGGAAAGTACCCAATTTTGATAACAACTCTACTGGCTGTGCTACCCGGGAACCTCAAAATTAAGAAATTTAAGATATAGATATTAAATTTCAGTTAAACTTACTAATTGAATATAATGATTTTAACACTTACATAAAACAAAATCTATTACAAAATGCATAATATGGTTGGAATTAAAAATACAGACATTTTTTTCTCCAATTTAAGTATTTTTTAACAGTTTCATTAGAGTATTCACTATAATGAATTACCCTGCATTGTTGGGTTGTAAATAAGTACCCACTGCATAGATAACAGATAAGATAACAACACTCAATTTTCAAATCACCTATTTTGAATCAAAATCAATCTAATTTTGAACCAAAAAAATTAATTACTCCCTTTTATCCATACACAACCATACCAATTGCACAATACAGAAGTAATATGCCCTAAATAAGTTCTTTTGATACATCCTAAAAAAAGTGCACTAAAAATACTTGAAAATCACAAAAAAGAAAAGGACCACCCCCACCTTTGGTATGATGTTCAAGTATTTCAGTCACAATGTGGTCTTTCTTAATAAGAACCCAATGGGAGCTTAGATATATTGCACTGCATATAAAATTGAATGTAATCTCAGCAAGTTTTCAAGAGGACTTTGTTGCTTTTTTAGCACAATATTCAACTATATTATACATAATGAAAAAAATCAGAATGAAATATTTTCAATACGTGAAGTTATAAAACATATAATAAATCTACTTTGCTTGGAAAGAGCTGTTTTCTGCCTAGACAAAATGTCTGCATTTTAATCAAAGTACCTGCTTTCATATCTTATGATTCTGGATGTCTGATTGAAAGGAAACTCCTTCTGAAGCCGAAAATTCAGTGGATTTTCGACTTTAAATGTTAATAAATTTCAAACTAATTCAAATTAAAAAAAAAAAAAAAATTCTTCTCAAGATGTATAGTCCAAGGCTCTGAAGTACCTCTATTCCGAATTTCAGCAGTGTCCTGAGCTTGTTTCTGCTATAGACTACACAGATGTACAGACACATATCTTTTATTATGCAAGATAAACCACAGAATTTCATATTAAATAACACTTTATAATTTTACTTGAAATCCTTCCTTCAGTAATTTATACAGTCAACATCATGTCTAACAATATTGAATAAAATATGAAAATTTTAAGACTGCATGCAATAATTTAAAAGTGGCTATACAGTAGTCAAGAAGTTGTGAGTGCAGTTAGCAACTAACTAGTCAGTGCAAGTTTGCTTTGCAAGTAACCAATACAGATGTTATTTTTCGGTTATGTTAAAATCATGCAGTTATTCAGATAATGCAAAAAATTGCATAGTTAATGCATGTTAGTAAAACTTCACATTACTTATGAGTAATTGTATGGCTAATATTAGCAACAGCACATATCATACAAAACCAACCTAATATGTTTATACAGTGATCCCTATAAATGTAAATTAACTCACTTCAAGGGGAAAAAATTATATCAGGAATTTCTCCACTTGAAAAACCCTTTATCTTGTTTATAACAATACAGTTCCCCTACTTTTTTAGAAAAAAAAATCCCCTTATAAGAAATATGAACACACTTTTAGGATCCACCTAGCTTGTTCCACCTAAATATAAATTTGGTGGACTGGATGTGAATATTATTTAACTAAGATTTATTAAAATTATTAAATTAAGAATTTTTTAAGGTCCTGCCCATGTGTGTGCAACTTGGTTTACAATTTGTGACTCATATTTGCTTTGCAAATAGCTCATAACACGCTTGCACTTACTGAAGAGAAGTTCAGCATGTAATCGGTGTAAGAAAATCGACTTGAATGTAGCAATGTATAACACAAAAAAAAGTAAACAAACACATTGCTTTCTATTGGCTACACATTCATTTTCATGTAAACAAAAATGGTACTTGTGAAGTTTATTCACCTCCAAATATTTTAGAGTAAAAAAGATAACAAGTCAATTGTGATATAGCACTTTTAGCATGGGGCATTTTACTTTATGCACAGTCCCACCCTTTGTTTATGTAACATCATGGCTTGCCTATGAATTCAAAGCTGATTTATTTTTCATAATAAATGTATTAGTAAAAGAAACATTTTTAGTGTTCGCACTATTTAAAACAAAATATACATTGGAATTTAAATTATTGAAAAGTAAACAAAAGTTTTTTTTTTAATTTAAATTACTGAAAACACTAGTCTTTTTTAATATAAATTATTAAAAAGGAAACACTTGATGCAAATATGGATACCTGGCCACGATTGCAAATATTTTAACTTTATATCGGGAATATTTGCCATTTCCCAACTACCAGTTTAAACCATTGTATTCTCAAAATAGAAATGCACAATCAATTGCTACCCACTTTAAAAGAAACAAAAGTAGTTTCAAACCAATTAGCCACAGTCAAAATATATTTCAGTCAATAAGTCAGGAGCAAGTTTTAATTTCCAGAAATTGATTTTTCAATGGATTATAAATCCTTCAATAAAACAACAGTTTAATACATTGAGGTATCTATCAACAGTGAAATATGTAATTGCAGTATTTCAATATGTAGGATTATTCAAAAATTCTCAACAAAATTGGGTAATTAGTAATATTTTAATCTACAGTAGTAATTTATATATAACGGCATTTTAAAAAAATAATTATTTTCAATCAAAATGGTGACACTATAAAAGTGTATTTAAAACTTATAAATTAAAACTGACCGAGTATATTTGAGACAAAGAATGCAATTAAAATGAATATAATCTAATGCTTATAAGACTGTCATTTTCAGTCCAGGGTTAATTTTCTCATCTTAACACATCTAGCAAAAGGCGTTACAGCTCTAGTTCATATAATATTTAGAATTTTCCTCATTCTTTCTTGATAAGCAGATGCTGAAACGAGGATATTCCATTTTTGCAGCACAGATTAAAATTGAAATACATGAAAAAAATTATTTCTAGAAATTGAGAAACTTGATTTGATGAAAAAAGCTGAAAGCAAGCATGAATATTCAGTGAGTGAGAGAAAATATGGTTAGTATTAAAAAAAAAAAAAAAGCTATCTACTGTATAGCACAAAGACAATTCACCTTGCTTACCCATTCTTCTCGTATCACTAAAATCGGGTTCCGGCTCAACATAAGGTTTGAGCTCATCATCCTCATAACCTACATTCATCCACTTATCCTTCATAATGGCCTAAAATCATACATTTATCACAATGATTAATACTAAAGACTTAAATAATGATGCATTAAAACAAACACTTTAGTTTAATTCATTAGTATAAAAATTGATGACAAACATGAAATTGCACAAATTTGATGAAACTACTCAGACATGATAAACTGGTTTACAGAGTAAAATGCAGCACAAATCAAGTTAAAAAGGCATACATACAATTCGGAAATCAACAGGATTTCCTTCATCAGTGCAAAAAGCCTGCACCTAAAAACCTAAATAAGCACAAGGCACTTTTTGTACTGATCAAGGAAATTCAGTTGATTTCCGAAATGTATGTATGCTTATTTAACTTGATTTACACTGGCTTTTATATTGTAAACCAGTTTATTATTGATTGTATGCAAATTGAAGTTCTTTCTTACTCAGACATGCTTAGTATGTTAATAAAATGGCCAGCATGTTTACATGTTTCTTTCCATTCTAGTTCAAACCACAAGGGTATAGCAAAATGAGTGTGCATAGGATGATAGGATGACATGATAACAATGGAAATTCTACTGATTCATTATACTATGATATAACAGAGTATGTATAATAACAAATTGGCCATGCTGTCAAGTTAGAATAATTCAAAAATGTTAATATTAAGAACCTAAAATTATTTTAGTTAATTTTTAAGGGAACCAAATATTAAAATTTATGTTTGCTAAGGTACATAAATAATAACATATAAATCTTTATTTGAATGACTTAAACATATATTCAGGATATGACAGGATGAATCTTTACTTCAACTGCTATGTAATCATCTGTTAGACTAAACCACCTTTTAACAAAATTATTGAACAAGAATCCATTAATGCAAGGGCATTGTTGTATATTAGTTAATATGCAAGTACCATTTGAAATTAAAATTTTTTACACAGTTGCTTGCTTTTCTTGAGAATAAATTTTCAAAATTTTCCAGAAAAAACTACTGCCAGATGATCGAAAATTTAATTTTACTAAGTAACTGAAGACTGTTGGACAATGCTAATTCCAACATCAATGTATGAAATTTTACTGACCAATGTATAAAATTCATTCAGAGCCACTGGTATGATGGTGAACAAACAGATAATGAATAACTATTAGCCAGTGAACTTTCAATCCCATCACATAGCTATTTACGAATCCTTCTTGCAGTTGCACATATAAGAAATTCAAAAGTAAATAACTGTAGATATTTCTTTAAGTGGAAGTAGTTGAGGTATTTTTTCTATTTATGCAAATATATACAATTCCAAATTTTATTTTTAATTCAAACTAATACATATTTTATGTATACTTTCTAAAAATAAGTAAAAACTATTATACAGGAGTACATTGTAGCTTTGTACATTGTATAGCAGCTTTTAATTTTCAATGTTTTTGATATATAATGCCAAAATCATATTTAAATGAACAGTCGTAGAATGTACATCAAAGGCAAGCTATATGTTGCATCATTGAGAATTTTTTTCTTAAATGGGCAAAGACAATGAGAAAAAACAAATGAAAACTAATCAACAGATTGATGCTATAGATCAGTGTTCTTCAACCTTTGTCATCTCGCGGAACCCTTTTTTTGAGATATTTTTTTATGGAACCCTTCGTTCAGTAGCACACCCAGATTTGATTTTAGGGGGGATGTGTCATATTACGTATTACATGTTATGAACAAGGTGCGTATCTGCCTTTGTTATAAAAACTTTATATAAGATATAAATTTGCATTAATTCAAACAAGAAGATAAATATTTCATATAAAGTATTTGTATTATACATATATATGTCATATGAAATTGAAAACAAAGAAAAACAAAACAAAAACAACGAATTGTAGTATCGACTTGCGGAACCCCTAAAGCGTTTGAGTGGAACCCTAGGGTTCCGCGGAACACAGGTTGAAGAACACTGCTATAGACCAACTCTTCGCCTGTGACCTTAAGTTAAAATAATATCTTTGAAATTTGATAATTAATTTATTTATTTTTTTTCAATTTGAAAGTGAAACCAAAATTTAGATTGAAGATTGCATTTAGGGAATAAAAATTGCATCAAGCAATTGTGAGAGTTGGTAAAAGACAAAATAAAGAGGGATCCTCGTTAAAATTACATGCAGACAATATTTTTACACAAGTATAACTTCAGTATTACTTTAACACTTTAGCTGCTGGTAGATTTGATCAGAACCAGCTGGATTTTCACACATATATTGCTGACTCTGATTGGAGTCAAATTCAACAAAGCATTCAATTTCTCATTGCCATTCAAGATATGTTTGTGTAAAATTTTTCGTCAATGCCACCACTTCCAATTGGAGATGCTATTTCTAAGTCTCTCATTTTACACTTTTAGCATACACTAACCCAATGAAATATCAATCATTTTAATGCAAATTAGCAAGTTACATAAAAAAAAAAAGCAGGTTTGCTCCTTGTGACTAGCTGTCAGTTAGCACTAGTAGCAAATGTGTTAAAAATGTACAATGATTTTTGTAACTGACCTTTCATGCAAATTTAATGCTCAAGATTTAAATTAATTACAGGGTTCATACTCAAACTTGGAAATGAAATTCCCCAGTTTTCTAGAAGCATTTTCCCAAACTTTCAGCTTGAATCACAACACTTTAATATGGCATCTTTTTATTTTGTAAAATAACTTCTCATTATGCAATTAGTAAATATTTAAAAGGAAAAAATGGTTAATTGGATAAAAAATGCACAATTATTGCATAATGAGAATAATCAAAATGTTAGTATCAAATACAATAAGTAAAATAATCCTCATAAAAATGGTTTGAATATTTCAACATAAAACAAAAGCCTTTCCCAAATATTTTGAACCTCATTTTTTTTCGTCTCGATCAAGAGTCTCAAAGATGTGGTGACCTTAGCAAACTGTATTGGGACGCAAGGACTTGCATGAACTCTTGGTGACCGAACTCTACCACTCTTTCTTCCTTGTTTAGAGCTGTTGCTTGTCTGTTTTCTCAGTTTATAATTTGCTTCCTTCATTGCTGTTTGTTTGTTTCTGTTTGTTATACTTTGATCTTTTTGTGATGTAATGCGTTGCCTATTCTTGTATGGATTTAATTCCTGATTAAAGCCTTATGTAACAACATTTTTTTCCTTCCAGGCATGTAAATGCCGACTCAAATGAAAAAATAAAATTATTTTATCTTTTTTTTTTGCTTGCAAACATATAGGATTCAATATATACCCATCAAAGACCAGTATGACTCAGTATGATTGCAAAGTTGCTCTGAGAACTGCAAAATCCCTCACTAATGGAAATGACATTAATGGGCTGATCTGAAATAATGGTTGCTATTTATTCAAACTGTATATTTTTTAAAGTACATTTATACATTATTGTATGTATGTGTGTGTATATATATTTGTATGTATGTGTGTGTATATATTTGTATGTATGTGTGCGTATATATGTATATGTGTGTGCACATATATAATTCAAATATATTCCCATATATAAAATTCAAAAGAATATGACATTATATATATTACAATAAAAATATAATTCTAAAACACTATATTATTTGTTGTAACCATCATTCAATTACCCCTCAACAAAATACCATACAAATTACCTCCAAAGAAGCTCGTTTTCCGGGATTTAAAACTAAAAATTTTTTTAAGAGATTCTCACAGTCAGTTGACATGTAGAAAGGAATTCTATACTTCCCACGTAGAACACGTTCTCGCAGTTCCTGAGGGAAAAAGAAAATTCAAAATTAATAAAATCAATACAAATCAGACAATTTCAGAGTTCTGATCATAAATGTGATTTATGAATTCCAGCCACTGAATGTTGCAAACAAATAAATTTAATATGTAGATACATAGAGAGGGATGGAGGGCTCAATCCACCAATATAGCAATATTACTAATATTAGTAATGAATAGTTTCATTAATTTCATTGTGAGACTAAATGTAAAAACAACTTTTATTTATATATTTATTTATATATAATTTATTATTTTTTTTTAATTATAAATTAATTATAATTAATTATAATTAATAATAAATTAATAACAATATTTATTTATATCAGATTTATAATTAAAAAAGCATTAGTATAATGGGAGTTACTTATCTTATTTTGAACATACTAACGTAATCTCTTAATTTCCATACTAGCATGAATACCCAGTGTTGCCTGGGATTTAACCCTTTCGCGCCTAACGGGACACATACGTCCCAAGCAAATTTCAAAAAATTCTGTTGGGACAGAAACTCTTCTCTGTCTAATGGGAGACTTTCCCACCAGTCCTTCCAATATTTTTGAAGATATTTTCATTCACAGAACATAGATGGCACTACCGTACATAACGCAATTCCCGCGTTTTTGAAGTGTTCTAGCAGCTCATTCCATGCTGTACGAACGTAAATAGTTTAGTTTTGGAAAATACCGCCTATTTTCGATTAAATTTTGATTGATCCATAAATCTAAGGCCAGATAAGTTGCTCACGAAGCGGATTACCTCTAATAAACTGGTAAGTGACAAAGTTTTACTTCCGTTTTTATTATCGGGACATATGTGTCCCTCTCGTCTTGGATAGTGGGAACACATTGTCCCAACAGTCCCATGTGATCATTTCTCTTGATATTATATTTTTGGTTACTTTTGAAATAGTTGCTTATTATTTTTAATTTAGGCACAAATTAATTCAATCTAAAATGACTCGACGCCGCGGACTCACTAATGAAGAAATCAAAAAAATTTTAGAAGAGTCAGATGACGAAGATATTGATTTGGATGATGAAATAGACGATCCCGATTTTCAAGATCCAGCACACAATTTGCAGTACTCATCCGATTCAGACGAGTGTGAAATGGATATCGATCATGATACCATTCCCCAAAATACAAAGAACAGCGATGCTTTGAGTGATACTGATACGGCATCACTTTCATCAGTTGATGAGATACCATCAGCTAATGCTTCAGGCTGCAGACCAATCTTATGGTTTCATGCAGATTCAACTTTCCAACCTCGAATGACAATTCCAGCAGAGTCATAGCCTAGTTTGTTATTCAACTTAAATCGTTCAGCTACCGAATTGGACGTGTTTCTCAAGATATTTCCAAAAAGTCTTATGATTTGGATCTCTCAATGCACAAACCAACGACTCGAAAAGTTAGGACAAACAATTCACCCTACAGACCCCTCTGAAATTATGCTTGTCCTTGGATGCATGCTTGTCATGTTTTACAATAAGGTGCCGAAATTCTCTCATTATTGGTCATCTAATCCTTCTTTGGGAAACGTAGCAATAAAAAATGCTATTTCAAGAGACAGATGTAAAACGTTGTTGTCGAAACTATATTTTGCTGAACCAGAAAAGCCAGAAAATGCAAGTAAAACATATTACATTGACGAGGTTGTTTCGTGCCTGAAACAAACCTTCAAACAGTGCCGAAGCGAAAGCTCATATCAATCTATTGATGAATCAATGGCGAAATTCAAGGGACGTTCATCCCTCAAACAATATATGCCGATGAAACCTGTGAAGAGAGGGATAAAAATTTGGCAGCGATGTGATTCAAAAACAGGATATGTATATGACATGAACATTTATTCCGGAAAAGAAACGGGTGAAGTTCAAGGCACACTCGGGGAACGGGTAGTATCAAAGCTAACGGAGACAATCCGAGGAAAAGACGTGATGCTTGCGTTTGACTGATTTTTTACAAGCGTGCACCTGATGGAAACCCTGAAATTTCCTGCTGTTGGTACGTGCATCAAGACACACAAAGATGTTCCTAATTTTGCAACAAAATTAAGCAAAAGGGGTGAGGCTGAGTTTCTCGTAACTAAAAATGGAACAATGTGTGCGAGGTGGCTTGATTCAAAGGAAGTGATGATGCTAAGTAATTGCCACGAAGCTAAATACGCAAAAGTAAATCGCACCATGAAAGATGGAAGCAAAGAAGAATTTGAGTGCCCTGTGGCAATCGAATTCTACAACAAAATCATGGGAGGTGTAGACCTTGCAGACCAAATGGCAAATGTCTATGAATTAGATCGAAAATCTTGCAAGTGGTGGAAAAAAGTATTTTTTCGCCTATTGATGAGCGCAGTGGTCAACTCATGGATTGCGTACTCCGAACTCAAACATCGAAAAACCCCACTTCTTGATTTCATTGTACCTCTTGCAGAAGCCTTGATGGCGTCCGGAAAGCTCAACGCACAGTATCAACGCCGTAGAGGAACTGGACGCCCATCCAAAACATCACGAAGCTTACTCAATGTTGGTGACCATCTGCCAGTAACAACAAAAACACCACGGAGGTGCCGTAAATGTGCACAACAAAAGAAGGAATCGTGCACTAAAATAATGTGCACGATGTGTAATGTCCCATTGTGCATTGATTGTTTCAAACCATACCATTCATAATTAAATTTTTATGACTAGAAAATCATTGGTTTTCTTTACAAAATTACTCATTGAAGACTACTGGGACGCATATGTCCCAGTGGTCAGGACTGATGGGACATATATGTCCCGGTCCTAAATCAGTGTTTAAAATTTTCCTAAAAATATAACATCTTAGTTTTAGCATTCTAGTGTGCCCTACTCATAGTTTATGCTACTAAAATTGTTCTGTTGTAAAAAAAAAAAAACTCGTCGCGAAAGGGTTAAGATGCAAACTCCTGAATAAACAACTGCTGCATAAATAATGCATATAACACCAGTTAACTAAATAGAAAAGAAATTCTGCATCTGAAACCATAGCAATCCTGAAAGTCAAAAAATAAAACAAAGAGGTGGAAACACATAGACAATAACAGCTGTCTAAAAAAAAAAGAGACAGAATATTTAAGTAAATTCTATCTTGAGTTTTATCGAATTCAAGTGAAATTTCATAAAATGATTATAATGATAAAAGAATCAAACATTAAAAAAAATCTAATAAGATTTATGAACTTAAATCGATAAATTTAACTCATTTCATGAGTAGACATTTGCTATATACCCAATTTTCTGTCTCGGCAAATGTCTGCGATTCTATCATTATCATTTGATGAAAATAATTATGATTTTGAAGCCAAAATTTAAATGGATTTTTGGCTTTAAATGTTCACAACTTTTCAATTAATTCAAATGTAAAAAGAAAACTCGATTAGGCATATATCCGAAGATGTACCCCTGTATTGAATTTCACTGTTATCCAAAGCTTAGATTTTTTGCTACAGACGACACACACATATTTTATTATGTACTAGCCGCCTTTGGCGACCAGCCTGTTCGCTACCCTTGAAAATTCTGACCGTGGCAAACTCGTTGGCGCGACCTACCAGAAAGGTGTAAGGTAACTGCTTGGAAGGCCAGGAAGTGCCACACAATTTAGACCGGAACCCAATGGGGGAGGCATCCAAAGAGACCGTACCCTCCTTCCCCTACCACAAACCTCTCGGAAGGACTTGCAGTCCCACACGTTTAACGTGATCGTACTCCGCGTGAACACGGCTGCAGTTTTGGCAGTGGCTGGAATCGAACCCGGGCCTACCGAGTGAAATTCCCGCGCGCTAACCACTGGGCTACCGTGCCATCCGCGACAATCTCCATAACTTTATTTTTATTCGGCAATTTTGGGAATCGAACCCGGGCCTACCAAGTGCAAATCCCGCGCACTAACCACTGGGGTACTTCACCCTCCGCGATATTCTTCATAACTTTCTTTTTATTCACCCAATTTAGACCGGAACCAAGTGGGAGAAGCATCCACAGGGACCGTACCCTTCTTCCCCTACCACCAACCTCTCGGAAGGACTTACAGACCCACATGTTTAACGTGATCGTACTCCGCGTAAACACGGCGGCAATTTTGGGAATCGAACCCGGGCCTACCGAGTGCAATTTCCGCGCGCTAACCATTGGGCTACTTTGCCCTACGCGACAATCTCCATAACTTTCTTTTTATTCATCCAATTTAGACCGTACCCTCCTTCCCCTACCACCAACTTCTCGGAAGGACTCACGGACCCACATGTTTAACGTGATCGTACTCCGCGTAAACACGGCGGCAATTTTGGGAATCGAACCCGGGCCTACTGAGTGCAATTCCTGCGCGCTAACCACTGGGCTTCTTCGCCCCCAGCGACTATCTCCATAACATTCTTTTTATTTACCCAATTTAGAACGGAACCCAGTGGGAGAGGCATCCACAGGGACCGTACCCTCCTTCCCCTACCACCAACCTCTCGGAAGGACTTCCGGACCCACATGTTTATCGTGATCGTACTCCGCGTGAACACGGCGGCAGTTTTGGAAGTGGCGGGAATCGAACCCGGGCCTACCGAGTGCAATTCCTGAGCGCTAACCACTGGGCTGCCTCGCCCTCCGCAACTTTCTTTATATTCACCCAATTTAGACGGGAACCCTGTGAGGGAGGCATCCACAGGGACCGTACCCTCCTTCCCCTACCACCAACCTCTCGGAAGGACTTCCGGACCCACATGTTTATCGTGATCGTACTCCGCGTGAACACGGCGGCAGTTTTGGAAGTGGCGGGAATCGAACCCGGGCCTACCGAGTGCAATTCCTGAGCGCTAACCACTGGGCTGCCTCGCCCTCCGCAACTTTCTTTATATTCACCCAATTTAGACGGGAACCCTGTGAGGGAGGCATCCACAGGGACCGTACCCTCCTTCCCCTACCACCAACCTCTCGGAAGGACTTCCGGACCCACATGTTTATCGTGATCGTACTCCGCGTGAACACGGCGGCAGTTTTGGAAGTGGCGGGAATCGAACCCGGGCCTACCGAGTGCAATTCCTGAGCGCTAACCACTGGGCTGCCTCGTCCTCCGCAACTTTCTTTATATTCACCCAATTTAGACGGGAACCCTGTGAAGGAGGCATCCACAGGGACCGTACCCTCCTTCCCCTACCACCAACCTCTCGGAAGGACTTACGGGCCCACATGTTTAACGTGATCGTATTCCGCGTGAACACTTCGGCAGTTTTGGCAGTGGCGGGAATCGTACCCGGGCCTACCGCTAACTTCCCGCGCGCTAATTTACAATTTAAAATGACCATATGCTCTCTAAGCTCTTAATTCCATCATCCTCATTCCATTGTGTTGGAAATAATCAATACATCGCGATTCACGTTCCTGTGAACGGGCGTTTATGCAAATTTAATATGAACGACTCTTCCCGTTCACCGGCGTGAACCGTGACGTTTTTCAACATGAGGTTTCATGCAAATCAGTTCTCAATGCGTACGCATCTGATTTGCATATCCGGGGACGTTTCCGGAACTGTCCATTCTCGGATATATAGGGCAGAGGTTTCTTGAAGCAAATGAGAAGGTCGGAGTCGATCGAGATCAGACGTCTGAAGAAGTCAGACGAGATAGACACTGATGGTCTGATGCAGGCAGACAGAAATGTTTTTTTTTGACAGAAGCACTGCGGAATATCGTTTGACGACGGTGAATAGTCGAAACGGATGCAGATGTGGTCAGTTTGGACCAGCATGTATTGAACGTTAAATTTACTTACAAACGTTCGGAAGCCGCTTTAAAGATTTTCCTGATGTTCTATCCTTTGGTTTTCCCTTTGCCAAGTGATGGTGGCTGAAATACACGCAAGTGATAGAGGTAGTATAGTAACTTACTACCAAATGCTTCAAGAAATCTCTGTCTAGTCATTTACAACTAAAAAATTTTTTGTACATAGTATATTTTTGATGTTTTACGGCATGGAAAATTACCAGGTACGTGTAATATGCCGAGTTGTGTTTTTCACCAAATAAAGTGAACGAAGTTTTTCTTTAAAACTGGACTTGTGTACTTTCATGACCCAGCCAACACTTATTGACTCTGACAGTGCGTGCTTTGCTATCTTCAAATTTTAAATTTTCCAACAGAAACGGTTACGGGGCCAGTTCAACGCCCAATAGAGTCATAAGTGCAAGTATCTTTAAAGAAATCGTTCCAGTGTTCAGATGGGGGCCGCACACGGCACCATTTTGAAGTTCGTGTGAACAACGAAACGTAAACAGTGTACAAGAACTTTTGCGTCTGCTTCTTCAAAACTACGAGTGGCCATGGAGGCAAGTAGAACGGAGTTGCTGACGCGGGACAACTACGTCACCTGGCGTACCGACATCTCATTCGTCCTCAAGGGAGAAGGATGTTTCGGACACGTAGATGGAAGTGCTAAGCCTATCGAGGAAGATGCAAGTCGCCGTGACTACGATGATTTTTATCGCCGGAAAGACCGAGCATTAGCCATCATTTATCAAAGTTTATCCTCGGAATACAAGGAGTTGATAAAAGTCACCGACGAACCTAGTCAAGTATGGAATACCTTGAAAGAACATTTTCAAGCGCCTTCCCGAGCCAACCTGGTTAGATTACTAGATGAGTTCTTCGACGTTCGGCCGGAGCAAGATGAGCCTGTTGACATTTTTTGCTCAAGACTGCGGAAGGCCGTGACGAGGCTTAAAGACGCGAAACACCCCATTGAAGACCTGTATGTAGCATTCCAGTCGATTCGGTACCTTCCGGAAGAATTCCGAGGTATCGTTCAAATTATATATCGATGGAATGACTCGGACTTCAAGCTCAGCAAAATACAAGCAGAGCTAGCAGCGGAGGAGAGCCGGCTGAGGCAGCAAGCAAGTGACTTTTCCAAAACTGTGAGTTCAAATTCTGCATATTTTACTTCTAAGAAATTTGTAAATAGAGTAAAAGTGTCTAAACTTCCAAATGTATCTCATAATGTGTCTAATGTAAATACTTCTAGTCATAATGTAAATATTTCTAAAAGTAAAATTAAGTGTTTTAAGTGTAACAAACTAGGTCATACTAAATCTAATTGCAGTAGAAATAATGGATCTAGTATTGTGGAATTTCTTGGGTCTCCACAGATTGAGGCTAATACTGTAATCGATCCTAGCGATAGACTCAGCTGGGTAGTAGACACTGCTGCTACGCGACATTTCTGTAATAACATTAAGTTATTTTCAAAATTTAATGAGTGCAAAGGCACTTCAATGTCGCTAGCAGTAGGGGATGTCGAAAGTCCAGTTGAGGCTATCGGGACGGTGGAAATGTATGTCCAATTTAAGGATAAGCAAAGTATTATCAAATTGGAAAATGTTATGTATTCTCCTAAACTTAGGAGAAATTTATTAGCTGCATCTGTTCTTGAGGAACAAAATTTTAGTTTTAATGGAGCTAATGGGGTTCTATGGTTTTTTACACCTAAAGGGGAGAAATTCTTTTATGCAAAAAGAAAGGATGGGTTGTATTTTTTAAAACCTAAGTATAGTACCCAGGAACAACATAACGTAGAAAACCGTCAATCTAAAGATAAGGATCAACATGGAGACAAGAAACACAAAAAGGATAAGAAATCCAAGGATAGGGATCCTAGTGCTTCCAGAAAAATAGATAAAGTAAAAATAGCACCTAATCTTAAAGAAACTAAATTTAAATCTGACAAAACAAAAACTAAGCAGAATGAAAATGTGGATAGTTCAATATCTAAGCCTAGCAGTTCAGTAACTGAACTTAATAGTACAAACTGTCTTTGGCATAAACGATATTGCCACATAAACGCTGAATATCTCCTCCAAACCAGCAAAGTTTCTGCCGTAAACGGACTTCCTAGGCTTAAATACAAAAAGTTAAATTGTAAATCGTGTAAATTGGCTAAGTCTAGGAGAGTATCATATAAACCCACCGGTAGGATAAGGTCCACTAAACCATTGCAATTGTTACACATGGATGTGTGTGGTCCCTTACCCACAGCCTCATATGGTGGGAACAAGTATGTCTTAACTATAACAGATGATTATAGTAGAAAAGTTTTTGTTTACCTCATGAAACAGAAGTCAGAAGTATTTTCACATTTTAAAGAGTTTCAGGCCAGAGAAGAAAGGCAGTTAGGTACTAAAATTCTATGTATCCGGACGGATAATGGGATGGAATTCTGCCATGATAAGTTCAAAAATTACCTGAAGGATATCGGTATTAAGGCTGAGAGGACTAACACATATACCCCACAGCAAAATGGAGTATCAGAGCGATTCAACTTAACCGCATTTGACTGTGTTAGAGCCATGTTGAACGACAGCAAATTACATGACAGATTCTGGGCGGAAGCAATATTGTGTTTTGCATACACTAAAAATCGAATATGTCACAAATTTAAGACAAAAACTCCACATGAACTCTACAGTGGTAGAAAACCTTCAGTCAAACATCTTAGAACCTTTGGTTGTAGAGCATATGTAGGCAAACCCAGTCAGCTCAGAAAGAAGTTAGACATGAAAGCTACAGAAGGGGTGATGGTAGGCTATGCTACTAAAACTAAGGGCTATAGGATATTTTTGTCAGGGGAGAAACGAACAATTGAGACCTGCAATGTGAGGTTTGATGAGGGTGATGTAGTGGAAGGCATCCTGGACCCAATTTGTCCCAGAAATATCTCCTCAGGGATATCAAGAGATAACCTTTCAGAATACTCCGACGGGGAATATCCGAGAGAGCAGTCTGATGGGGGGGCAGGAGAGAGTGAAGACACTGGTGACGATCCGTCTGAATCCAGTGAGGAAACGGACTCTCCTGCTGACTCCAGTATGACTCCTTGCTCGGATATTGCTTGGCAGCGAAAGACGGTTCCAAGACCCGATGGGAGTAGAACCGATGTGTATTATTACGCTCAAGGAGATAATAAAAGGCTGAGGTCGCACAATGATGTTAAGAAATATTGTGATAAAAGGAATATACAATTTGATCAGCAACTGTTTAATTTTCGGGAAAATAAAGGTCTTAAAAGGGTCAGAGGCAGACCAGAAGCAAGCAATATTGAAATAAATATACCAAAAGGGTACAACGCTGCTATTAAATCTTCCCAGTCCGAAAAATGGTGTAATGCTATGAATGAAGAAATGGCCGTAATGCAAGAGAGGGGTGTCTGGGAACTAGTTCCTGCATCCACCTCACAAAAGCATATAGGCAGTAGATGGGTCTACACCATTAAGAAAGACGAGAATGGGAAAATCAAGAGGTTTAAAGCTCGTTTGGTAGCCCAGGGGTATGGTCAGAAAAAGGGAGAATCATACGATGAAGTTTTTAGCCCTGTTGTTAACTTCAACTTAATTAGAGCATTCTTCTCAATTTTCGTATGCATGCTTGGCTGGATGCATTTCCAATTAGATATCAAATCTGCATATCTCTATGCTAAATTGAGTCAAAAGGTATATATGAAACAGCCTCAAGGTTATGTCAATCAGGAACAGCCTGATTATGTTTGTTTGTTGAAGAAAGCCATTTACGGTCTTCATCAAAGTGGAAGAGAATGGTTTAATGAACTTGACACCAAATTAAAAGAATTAAATTTTTTAAAACTTCAATGGTGTAATTGTGCATATATTTACAATAGCAAAGTTCTTATGCTAGTCTATGTGGATGACATAATTCTCTTCTCAAAATATCAAAGGGACATAGACCACATTGTTTCATTACTTAGCATAGAATTTGATATCAAGGTATTAGGAAAAATTAGAAAACTTTTAGGCGTGGAATTTAAAGAGTGTGACAATAAATTTTTTATACATCAAAGTCAGTATATAGATAAAGTATGTCAAATGTTTCAACAGTATAAATATCCAGTTACTTCACTTCCCATTTCTAAAGGGAATATTCTAAGTAAAATAGATTGTCCAAAGACAAGTGAAGAAATAAAGCAAATGCAAAGTTTTCCTTACAGGAGCTTAATTGGGTGTTTGGCTTTTATATCTAGTAGGACTAGACCTGATATTTGTTACGCCATCAATATATTATCTCAATTTCAAGAAAACCCTGGAATTAAGCATTGGGATGCATTGTTAAGACTTTTAGGATATGTTGAAAAGACTAAAAACTATATGTTGAATTTATCTAACATTCAGGAGTTAAAATTGAATTGTTATTCAGATTCTGACTTTGCTGCAAACAGAGATGACCGTGTTTCACTTGGAGGCATGATACTCTTTATTGACAATGTACCTATTTCTTGGCGTACCTTTAAACATAAGTGTGTCAGCTTATCAACCATGGAAGCTGAATACGTATCACTAACTGAAGCCGCTAAGGAAATGGTATGGGTACAAAACATAATAGAAGAATGTCATTTACTTGGGTTAAACTTTAATAAAAGTAACAGTGTTATTTTTAGCGACAACCAAGCAGCCATTAATTTTTCTAACTCTCCAATTGAAAACAATAGAACTAAGCATATTGATGTTAGATATCATTTCCTAAGAAATTTAATAGTCAATGAATCTTTTAATGTTAAATTTGTAAATAGTAAAGATAACTTAGCAGATCACTTTACTAAACCAATGACTAAGGAAATAATACTTAAATTTTGTAATAAAATTTTTAAAAACTAAATCAAAACTTTTTGAGATTAAATGTTTAGTCTAAAGAAAATTTTAAATACTAAATTGAATTTACAACTTGGGAATTTTTTTTTTAAGATGTCATATATATACATTATTGTTTATCTTAAACCTCATTGATATAAGATAGTATATCTTGAGTATAAATTTTTGTGATATTGAATCTTTTTCACTTTACACCTTTGTATATACATCCATTTTCCATGACCCGCATGATGCTAAATAATAGCTTATGTGTATAAAATTTTGTATTTTTCAACTTGGTAAAAAGTATGTGTTGAAAGTTTTGATAAAGGAATTTTATTATCTGATTACTTGCATCATGTATTTTTAAATATTTGGTATATCAATGCAGTCTAATAGTATTAATTATGTATACTTATATTGTGTTAATAGACTAAATTTTTTTTAAGCTTTTTGAATTATAGTGTTTATACTCAAATTTAAAGTAAACTTAAATTCTATGCTTATACAAAATCTTAATCTTTTAAAGTTAACTTGTTTAATATGATAATGTGCTTATACTTAAATTTTGGATACTTATAATTAAATTTAAACTAAAATTTCAATTTTTGAATGCTGATACTTAAGCATTGAAGTTGTGTTGTATATAAATTTTTACTTGATGTGAAATGTTGTTGTTACAATATTGTCGACAATACTTAACTATTTTTCAGATGCTATAAGTACTTATGCATTTTATTTTAAATTTAATAATGATATAATACTTTAAATTTTTTCCTTCATTATATGTTTGATAGGATACTGGGGGCCTTGGTGTTTATTGATATACCTTGGTTTCTCAGAGTAAGTTTTCTTTTGCATATGCATTGAGACTTAAGGATTTGCATGAGGGGGCCGATTGTTGGAAATAATCAATACATCGCGATTCACGTTCCTGTGAACGGGCGTTTATGCAAATTTAATATGAACGACTCTTCCCGTTCACCGGCGTGAACCGTGACGTTTTTCAACATGAGGTTTCATGCAAATCAGTTCTCAATGCGTACGCATCTGATTTGCATATCCGGGGACGTTTCCGGAACTGTCCATTCTCGGATATATAGGGCAGAGGTTTCTTGAAGCAAATGAGAAGGTCGGAGTCGATCGAGATCAGACGTCTGAAGAAGTCAGACGAGATAGACACTGATGGTCTGATGCAGGCAGACAGAAATGTTTTTTTTTTGACAGAAGCACTGCGGAATATCGTTTGACGACGGTGAATAGTCGAAACGGATGCAGATGTGGTCAGTTTGGACCAGCATGTATTGAACGTTAAATTTACTTACAAACGTTCGGAAGCCGCTTTAAAGATTTTCCTGATGTTCTATCCTTTGGTTTTCCCTTTGCCAAGTGATGGTGGCTGAAATACACGCAAGTGATAGAGGTAGTATAGTAACTTACTACCAAATGCTTCAAGAAATCTCTGTCTAGTCATTTACAACTAAAAAATTTTTTGTACATAGTATATTTTTGATGTTTTACGGCATGGAAAATTACCAGGTACGTGTAATATGCCGAGTTGTGTTTTTCACCAAATAAAGTGAACGAAGTTTTTCTTTAAAACTGGACTTGTGTACTTTCATGACCCAGCCAACACTTATTGACTCTGACAGTGCGTGCTTTGCTATCTTCAAATTTTAAATTTTCCAACACATTGTTCCATCATTTAAAATATCCATAAAATTTAAATATCCATCGTTCCATCATTTAAAATATCCATAAAATTAAAATATCCATCGTTCCATCATTTAAAATATCCATAAAATTAAAATATCCATTTAAAAAATCCATATCGTTCCATCATTTAAAATATAAATATAATAATTTCTACAGTGCATATGTTAAGCTCTTATTTCATTTAAAATCGGAAGCGCGGGAAACGGAAAGTAAAAACTAATTCGGTTTCTTATTGTCCCACCCATCGCTATGCATATACAGAACCGTGACGTCACCTCCACCTTGACGTCCCCACCCACCACCTTCCCTGCTTCAGCGGGGGAGAAACGAAGCGTCACGCCGAGCGGAACGGCGAGAAATTTAAAATCATGACGTCTTTAAAATTGCGATCCTGAAGGCAATTTTCATTATTTCTGGACCAGATTAGACTTGTAAGAATGCCAGATGTTTGACCTTTCTGAAAATGTAAATTATTAGTCGAAATTATGAGTACTTTTCACGATGCGAGAATTTAAAAACCAAAAATCGTTTTCTTGAGCAAAAAGTGACTTTTGTTTTAAAATCTTTAAAAAATATTAGAAATCGAAATTCAGATTTGAAATTGATATATTTTTACTCGAAATTCTCTGCTCTTTCCGATGGTGTGATTTGTTTTTTTCTACGATGTCTGGATCATGGAGAAAAAAGGGCAAAAAGGGCAAAAAACGGTCGAAATCGCATAAAACATTAAATAAATAAAAAAATAATTAAAATTTTAAAAATCGGTTTTCACGTGTCCCCTTCCCTCCCCCCCCGGGTCTCCGATTGCCAAATTTCGTAGCTCTCCGACGCGCGGTCGCGAAACGTATAGTGTATAAGACAGACACACAGACAGACACACAGACATTGCCTTTTATTATATAGAAGATATTTTACAAATTTTATATTACTAGACTTTGCTAAAATTCAAAACACTTTCATATCAAACCTTGTTAAAATTTTACTCTCAAAATTATTAATATTCTTGTTTTTAAAGAAATTGTCTTTTGACAATTAAGATGAATATAGGTATCAAGGTCACAGGAAATTAACATGTTTTAAAAATTTAATGCTATTTGTAGATACTTAACTGATTTAAAATTAGAAATTTTTGATTTTTCACATAATATAAAATTTCATGAAGCAACATATGCTGCACAAGGTACATCCAATGCATTTATGCATTGTGAAAAAAAAAAATTAAATAGCAATAAAACATGTAAAAATCAAAAGTTAACAATTTGTGGATTAAAAAATTCACTGACTTGTGCAATCAAGCTGATTGTGTAAAAATAGTTAAAAAAATCAACATGAATAATAAACTAAAAAATGAAAATAAGCAAATTTTGTCAATTTAATGTGCAATAATTAGTGTGGAGATGGATGAAAAAAAGTAAGATGAAAAAAATAGGTGTTTTCCTTAATTTTACAGGTCTTTTCCGTAGTCTGTAATTTTGTTCAGAAATTCGCAAGAATTATGAAAAATCCACAATGGTTGGCATCTCTGTATTACCGTAAGATTCCATCAATCCACCCCATAAATGCATCTAGGAAAATGTAGGATGGAAGCAATTACTGGGAATTTTTTGCCAAAAGAAACATGTAGAATTCTGTCGATCTACTCCATCAAATGTGATAAAAAAAACGCAGAGACTTCAGAATTTTCAGCTAAAAGAAGAAATTTTTATTTTTATCAATAAGTTTATTTAGTTTGATGATGAATTCCTTTAATTTTTTCCAATACAATTTCAAATTGAAACAAAAAAGAGATTTGCAAAATGTTGCTAGAAATATACACAATCTTAGTCTCCGTTCTCGGCCACTCAAACAGTTGCTCATACCTCAGGCTGAGTCGAATGTTCTGGGTTTTCGATGCAATCTTTAAGGATAATTTGATATCGAATAGCAATATTAGAAAAAAAAATTGGTAGTTTTTCGGAAAAATTAATCGGACAACTATGTTTTATGAAAAATATATACAGAAACATTATATTTGAAACATCTAAATGCACGTCCAAGTCAATTGTAAATATAAACAGCATACTTCATTCTTGTATCTAGAATTTTGAATTAGAACCAACGTTTGATAAACAGAAACAAGCAAAAGCCCCTCGTTTACAATTCTATAGTTTAGGCAAACATCTGCATCACAGAAAAGTAAACACGTGCACTTCCACGGTAGTCATTCATCAGCGCATATCAATGGTGTCGGAAATTTTCGAGAACTTCGGCTGTTAAAGAGAAAATACATATTTTCCCTGCAAAAATGGGGGAAAAGGAACCGAATACTGAAAAAAGGGACTTTATGGGGCTAATTACGAAAAAACGGACCTTGTGGGAAAAAAAGGGACTATTTGCGAGGCCTGTACTTCTTGCAGTGTTGTACAAGTCAGCGTATAACCTGTTCAATGTCACTTAGGGGAAAATAGGGATTTTATTTTACATTACACAAAAGCTGATAACTCACTATAACATTGAAAATGCCTACTGCATAAGAATTTTTTTTTTTTACATAGTCTGTTAATGAAAAAACATATCAGTGGCATAAACAGGGAAATTTTAGAAGGGGCCCGCTGAACATGTTCAGTTCTCAAAATGTAATTTAGTGTTTTGGGGACTCTATTGCCTAGAAAATAAGGGGGTGGGGATTCCATTGTGCAACCACTTATTTTGAGCATATTTTAAAGAAAATAATCCTTCATTTTTATGTAAACTGCAAAGATGTAAAAGTAATGTTTAACTAATTTGAGATTTTATCAAAAATAAGATGGATGGAAAAGGATGCCTAAACATTACACGGGAATTTATTCTATACACACAAAATCATACTTAAATAATAAATATTTTATAAATATAGTTAATATAAACACCTTGATGTATCTGTTTGTTTATCTATCTCTGGGTAACGCTGCTATAAAGTGTTGCCAAACGTGTTTTAATCATTGATAAACATTTCAATTTAGATACTAACCCAGACCATCAGCATTTTCATAACCCTCCACATGAACGCTAAATTTTTCCGATCACCCATTGATAATGTAAATTATTGTTCTGTTAAACCTTTTCCCATCAGTGATTGCATTGTCGAAAACAATAAATGCAAATATTTCCTCCTTTCAAATTATTTTTAATTTTTCTTCCTTAGTAATCTTAAGTTCACAGTTATTTTTTCTTGTAAAGACTTGGATAAAATTAAAAATAATTTATTTCTTTTAAAATGGACACCATGGGCATCAGGGTTATATTCTAGTAATTAATAATGAAGTATACTGCAAATAAATGAATGTTGTGCATTTTTTATTTCACATAATTTGAAACTAAACATGGATGGAAAAGGATGTTACATCGCACAGGAACATAATCTATAGCCGCGAAATCACACTTAAAAGAATAATCAATATTTTATGAAAATATTAATTAATAATGAAACCTACTACAAAGAAATGAAAATTGTATATTTTTCATTCACATAATTTAAAATTAGGCATGGATGAAAAAGGATGTTTCAACATTACACGGCCATGTGCGACAAATCACACTTATTTGAAACAGTATCCATCAATAAAGTGAAAATGGTGCAACTTGGTGCAGGTACTAGGTGCATGCACGGAAGAAACAAAATGGCGGCTGCAAGTAGTTCCATCAAAATTCCCTTCAACAGAGAACTTTTATTGAAAAATCCCTAACTAGGGAATTCTAAAAAATTAACAAAAACTGGGAGATTCTTGTTGAAAACCAGTAGAGTTGGCAGCTATGAGTATGTATCGGCTGTAAAAATGGTGTAATGTTGGAAAAATGGTGTAATGTTGTGTTTTGGTACGAATTTTTTGCTGTGATATATCTGAATTTTTAACAGATTTGAATGAAATTTATGCCATTAATCGCGACTGAAAATTAGCAAAATATATGCCAAAAATCAAACTACTGCAGCGTTACGCATTAGCTGCTAAATGAAAATGATACAACTTTGCATCTTAAGAGAATTTTTGTGCTGCAAATCGGATTTTCTATTTAGACTACAGCCTTACGTGAAGATGAGATTTTCACCTTTTTGGGCCAAAAAAGAAACTTTAAAATACACTTTAAATAAATAGTGAGAAAGTCTTTGTTTCCATCACATAGAACATTTGTGCCACAACTCGTCAGTACTTAGTATAGAATGGCACTCCACAGTGGTTCCAGGCAAAGTTGTTGAGGACATTTTTGTAGGAAGCAATGTTGCTTAAAAAAAAAATCCAAACAAGCAGAACTGCTAGGGAAATGTTCGAGGGAAAAACATAGAAAATGGATCTGCGTAGCATTTTCATCCCAAAAAAGTTATAGCACTCAAAAATCTGGCAGGGTGTGGCAAAAAAATTAGCAGGCCACTGTACCCATGTAAAAATGCCTAGGGGAAACACTAAATAATGCTAATAAAATTATATTAAATGCAAACATATTTAGCTAATTGAAGGTACATACTATACAATATCAATTTTAGAAAATCACAAGTTTTACCTTGAGGTTTGCACCATCAAACGGCAGAGAACCACTAACGAGTGTGTAAAGTATTACACCCAAACTCCAAACATCAACTTCAGGACCATCATATTTTTTACCTGAAACAGTTCAATATGTGTAAAAAAATGCTGAAACTTTTCTTACCAACATTAAATTTAACGTCCAAAATATGCCTCATAGAAACTAAATTTTCAACATTTACAAACAAATTAAGCTCAACAAATACTTTTTAAATTTTTGAGAGAGAAGAGCGAGTGAAACAAGTACTTTGAATAGTCCTTAAAAAGGAAAAATAAATTTGTTTAGGGAACACTGTATAAATGTAAAAATTAAAATTGTATATTTAGAAATGCACATGGGTGTATCAGCAGAGAGAAAAATCAAAGCTACGGATTACCACAAAATTCAACACAGAGGTAGTTGGGTTTGTATGATATGCATCTGAGATTTTTTAAAAATTTGAATTAGTAAAAGTTATGAATGTTTAAAGTCAAAATTTAATGCAAATTTTACCATTTTCAAATCAAATTTATTGAACAGGCCATCTGCTCTGAGTCGGCAGCTGCAAGAATGTCTCAAAAGCATGCTAGAGGGAAGTTGAAGAGTGCAAGGAGTGGGTTTTAAAATCCAACATACTAACTTTTTGAATTTTAGAGATATAGCCTAGACTTTTAACTCTTTCGGGACGGCGGCATTCCGGAGTTGTCGTGGCCCAAAAGACGAAGGGCTTCGTGTCCGAACTGGTCGAAAAGGACGGCGCATTTTTTGCGCTAAGCCTAACTCTCGAAAAAAATTCACTAAAAATCACCTATTGAACACAGAAATCTACTTTTTTCAGGAATAAAAGAAATATTTATGTTCTATTTGATGTATAATTTTCATACAAATCTGAATACAAAATACTCGTTAGTTGCTCCCATTCTTTTATCCGAAATAAACGAATAATTTCACTGCCTCTAAAACCCAAACAAAAAAAAATACTCTCTTATATTCCTATGATTCACCAACGAAATCATAACGCTGAAATAAAAATAAAAACCGAAACTCAATTATAAAATTGTTGATGCTACGAGAATTACTCTGTTTATGTTACAAAATGATTTTCACCGCTCCAAATGGAGAAATAATTCATTCGATCCTCTTCTGCCAAGGTCATGCCTCTGCAAAATACATTGAAGTTAGTTCCATGAACAAGTAACGCCATCTAGTAGACAAATTAAAACGTTCCGCATGGTGGCACTTATAGGTGCCACTATCCGCTTGCGGTAAAATTTCCTCTGGCCCGAGTGAGTGCCGTTCGTCCTTGAATGCAAGTTCGCAGCTGGAGCGTAGGCGTGCCGATCGTAAGTTAAGTAAGACATTTCGGGTTAAGTAAGACATTTTTAAGTATTGAAGTATTGCACTAAAAAATCAAATAAAAACTTGCAAAGGTAGCATTTAATTTTTTCTCTTTTGGTAAAAGAACTATTTTTGCGATTGCAAGTATTTTTATTATGGAGAACACAGTGTTTAAGTAAATTTAGCATTCTCCATTTGCATGTGCCCCTATGCACTAATTTATATTAAAGGAGCATATTTAGGATGTATTATGCCCCCACAAAAAAAAACATGTTGTAGGCACTTACTTAGAATCCGGACAAGACTGGAAAATTTGTTCTAGTATAAAAATAAAATAAATTTTATTGCTATAATTTGCTGGAAAACACTAGGTGATATAAATTGAAATTAGGCTATGTAATATTAACAAAGTTATTTTATTTTAATCATAAATATATACAAATTTTAAAGCATGCATATAAAGCTGAACACAACAGAATAAAGAAAAAGTAAATTAATATTTAAAAATTTTGATAGTAACTGGATAACACACCTTGGAACAACTCTGGTGCAGCATAAGGCGGACTCCCACAAAATGTATCAAGTTTCTGACCAGGAACAAATTCATTACTAAAACCGAAATCTGCTATTTTTATATTCATTTCACCATCTAATAGGAGATTCTCAGCCTGCAAAAAAGGGTCATAATACAAGAACAGTAAAATACCTAACACACACAATTACAGTTAAAATATCAAGTACTTAAATTATTAGTTTCAGAAAATTACAAAATAAAAAAGTATTTATTATTTTATATTAAATTTTCAGATGTCAGACATGAATTGCATTTCAATGTTTAAAGAAAGCTGCAAATCCTGTCTAAAAACATTGTTGTTATGGACCTAATTGTTTAACAATTTTAGTAAAGAAACATATAATCAAAATTACAATATTTCTAAGAAACAAAGTCACAATATTAATATAAGTTTCACTTTTTCGTTAAATAGGAAATTGCATATACAGATTCCCAGAACAGAGTATACTATTCAATGTGATCACATTAGTGAACCATGATTTGATTACATGAAGCAGAAAATGAATTACAAAGTTGATAACACCAATAAATAAAAAAATGGCAGTGCCTCCATTCCGATGGAGCTGAAATGGTTTTGTGTAAATAACATTTTGCAAAATAAACTCTAGTAAGAAATTTTTAGATACACAATAACTATTTAAACTTTAAATATACCAAAAAATATAGGCACAAACAGTAAAAGAACTAGAAAATGAAGACTGAAGAGTTACTTGATCATTTACCTTTAAATCTCTATGTATTATTCTTTTTTGATGACAGTATTGAACAGCAGATACAATCTAAAAACAAGATTAAATGAGTTAACAGTATAATAATAATAATCTCATATGGACAGTAAGAATTTTATTACAAACTGGGATGAATTATTTTCATATTTTTAGAAAATGTTATGTATTTTCACTCTCATACCCCTGTTAAAGAACCTGTACTTTTATACCTATACCTCAAGAACCTATTAAAGAATCTATATCTCAAAATTCAAATTTATAATTTTAAGCAACTTTGTTGGTCAAATAAAATAATTTATATTTCCCACACTTTTCATAAAAAAATTTCAAAGGACCAAATTTTTTTTTTCAAGGACTGCTTTCAGGAATTATTTTATTCAGATTACAGACATTCAAAATACAATATAGAAAAGGCACATAAGCTGTAATATTGCAAATAAATGCTGTAATATTGTATATTGCAAATGATTAATGCTTCAAAAACATTTTCTATCAGTATTCAATATTTTCCCTAGGGTCAAAAGTAACTTTTATGTATGATAGATTTACCACATTGTAACAAACAACATAAAATTGCAAATTTTATAAATATCGCATGTTCAAATTCATCTCTATTTTTTACATATTCCTGTATCAATTTCTCTCAGTTGATATTCAGTTGTTTCACCCTGCCAGTAATTTCATTACCAATCTTAAAACTAACCATAGCAATCTTAAAACTAATATCTATCTCCGAGAGTGTAACATCCCCGGAATTTGAGGGAAACAGAATGGGGGGAGGGGTAATCACAAGAAGCATGCTGATAGTTTGTGACTTTAAGTTTTGTTGAAATCTGAAGTCTGGTGAAAAACGGTTTTGAGTTACATCTTGAAAGTAGGAGATCTAGGGGGGGTAAAAAATATTAAGGATTTTTAAGGACCTTGTTTCAAATTCTATCACTTTTATGGGTCTTGAGAAACAAAATAAAAAGCATGCCTTTTTCAAAGATCATTGATATTGAAACATAAAATTATTAAGAAAATGTCTTTTCTGGTAGATGGAACATGCTAAATTCATAAGAAAGCTGACTTATTTAACAACCAGCAAAGTCCACACATTTCATGTGCTACACCCATCAAAGTGCTTTACAATCATGCATCGGAAATAGGAACTGGCATACTCCACTAACCATCTCCCACGAACACTCCCATCCGCTTCTAATATCCGCAAGTATATGCGAGCCATACACACCTCCCATTCAATATTACTATTTCTTATACAACACGATAGTTGTGTATAAGAAGTTAGGTGTTGGTATAGTATGTATCAAAACATACATACTATACCAACACCTAAGATAACACAATTAATTTACATTCCCCTAGACTCTCTAACAAACTCAGCATAGTCAAATTAGTATACATGGCACACACGAATTGCTTAAAATGTGTACTCTATCAAAAACTTGAAATTACATTTTTTACCCCAGCACCATATACGCAGGATTCGAAATTAGCGGTGGTTACTTTTATTTTGCACCTATAAATTTCGGTTCGACAACTGAGATTTTAGACTCTTGCATAACATAAATTCTGACCGATCAACTGTTTATTTTTCCTTCTAACAATGCACATTACAGATTGCATGTGGGTCACAGATGGGTCCTCTAATAAAAGAAATACATTTTGTGTAAACAAAATAAATAATTTTGAAATTGCACCTCAGCAAAACATTTTGGCAGAGGAAAATTGCAAGTGCCACTGACACCTGACTTTCTACTCTTAATGTTGAACCATGCATATACATTATACTATATATGTAGATAAATAAAACACATCACTCAACATTCATACATTATATCAGTGCATGCAAATCCGAATAACTATGTAGAGAAAAATAAAGTTGTAATTTTTATTATCAATAAAAACTAATTTCTTTGAAAATTGTAACCATTAAAATATGTTCTTTTAATTTGAAAATTTCTTCAGAAATACTAAGTATGAGAGAAAGCAAACATTATAATACAGTACCTGTCGAAATTTTGCCCTAGCTTCTTTTTCTTTCATTCGCCCATGTGCAACTAAATAATCAAATACTTCACCTAATAGAAAAAATAGATACACTAAAGTCAAAAATCTAAACTAAAATTAGCAATAACAATTTAAAAAATATTTGTGGAATTTGAGGTGCTTTTCTATATTAAGCTGATAATAAAAATGAATTAATTTTACACTTTGAATTAAATTTCATGATTTTTTTTTCCATGAACAATTTTAAACTACTGTAGGTAATTACTATTCTTTAAATTACACGAATGGTGCTAACAAAACATACTTTTCCAAAATTTAGTTCTAGAAATATGAGATATATTAAAAAAAATTATACATACCACCACTGGCATATTCCATTACAAGGTATAAAGTTTTTTCTGTTTCAATTACTTGAAAGAGTTTAACTAGAATGATAAGAAACATATAAAATAAATATATAAAAGGGAAAGAATTATTAAACAGAAATTAGTTAAATATAATTAATGAAATCTATCCATTCCAAAATCTTAATAATCCCATAAAATGCAACAGAGTTTGTCTGTTATAGGTTTAAATGCAATTATTTTAAGATCGGCTGGCTTCAGCATGTGTTGTATGACTCTGTTGCAGAAATATGTTTCTGAAAGTAGGTTGAATTTCTACTTTTCAGTGAAAGTGCCTGTTCCCTAGTAGCAGAATGTTTTTAACTGATCTGCAACAAAGATTGAGAGTTTGAAAATTTATCTGTGGCTTGCACACTGTTTTAGCTTTAGTGTTAATCAGCTGTTTCCAAATTTGGTCATTTTTTGTGTATATCTTTTTTTTAAATATTTCAAGTTTTACATACTTTTGCATACCTGCCAACATTAGAGAATAAAAATCCAGTAGATAGCACGATGTGCATTTTTTACGCACTTTACAAGTCAGAGTATAACCTGTTTAATATCACTTAGGAAATAATAGGAATTTTTTTAAAAAAAATTTTAAATGGCAACTTAATATAACATTGAAAATGCCTACTACATAAGAATGTTTTTACATTGTGTATTAAAAAAAAAACATATCAGTAGCATAAACAGAGAAATATTTTTAAGGTGGGTTCAATGAAACAAAATTGGTTCAGTTTTCAAATTGTAATTTAACCCCTTGCCTGTGCCGCCCGTATTCAGTTCGGGCAACCCTTCTGCGCCAAATTTGGAATGCCCGAACTGACTTCGGGCAAGCGAAAAATGAGTGTTTCTATTCCGTTGATCCCGATTTGAGTTCATTTTGCCTTCCCAAATGCTTTACAATATAGTTCATTGTTTTTCCAACAGATGGCGATACTTGTCCGCATTTTTTTTGGAAGTAGGCGGGATCAGTAGCTTGATTAAGCGGGATATAAACCGAGTTTATTGTAAAGAGTGTCGAAAACCCAGAACGACCGGCTCGTCCGAAGACTTGAGCAGATTGTAAAGAGTGTGAAAAATTTTTCCATTTTTGACCCACTTTCCTTAAATATCCTCCACAGGCAAGGGGTTAATTAGATGAATGTGGATAGAAAAATGCTATGGGACTCTATTGACATAATAATGAGAAAAGAGCATATTTTAAAGAAAATAATCCATTTTTATGTAAACTGTAAAGTTGTGAAAGTACAGTTTAATTAATGTAAGACTTTATCAAAATAATGATGGATGGAAAATGATGTTTAAACATTACACAGGAATTTAATTTATACACGCGAAATCGTACTTAAAAAATAAATATTTTACAAAAATATTAATCAATAATGAAACATACTGTAAAGAAATAAATGTTGTGAATTTTTTAATTCACATAATTTGAAACTAAACATGGATGGAAAAGAATATTTCAACATTGTACAGGCATGTAAACTATATCTGCAATATCACAAATAAATAATCAATATTTTATGAAAATATTGGTTAATAATGAAACCTACTACAGAGAAATGAATGTTGTGTATTTTTCATTCACATAATTTGAAATTAAACATGGATGGAAACGAATGTTTCAACATTACATGGCAATGTAATCTATATACACAAAATCGCACTTATTGGAAGCAATATCCATCAATAAAGTGAAATTATGCAACTTAGTACTGAAACTAGGTTAATGGATGGAAGAAACAAATTGGTGGCCACAAGTTTAATAGAAATTCAATTTAACAGAGAATATTTATTAAAAAATCCCTAACTTTAGGGAATTCTAAAAAAATGACAAAAGCAGGGATATCAATCTCGTCAAAAATTGGGATCATCAAAAACCAGAGTTTCCCGGAAAAACCAGTAGTTTTGGAAGCTATGCTTTTGTTTATTATTTAAATGGCAAAATTACAATTATTAAAGTGAAAAGTAAATTAATATTTGATTAAAATTATGAACATGTACAGATGTACATATATCAAATTTTAGTTTATGCCCCTAAAATGGATATATTTATAAGCATTTCTCATTGTTTTAATTAAGAGAATAACCCTTTATTTTATTAATTATATAAATTTAGAAATAGCTTGAAATATCAGGGGAGATTCAAAAGATCCACAACAAAATATAAAACATAACTTAAAACATATTACAGAATACAAGCAAAAATTCACAGAAATATTTATTTTTTTAGCAATATTAATTATTAATATGCATTTATAATTGCTATCTTATCATTTTTGCTATTTATTAAATTTTAAAAACTTATTTCTGGTCTTTTTCTTCATCTTTTCTAATTTAAAATTTATCATTAAGCCATTATCAGTTTCATCCACCTTTTCCCATTTTTTAAAGGTTTCCCAAATTTACAGATTTTTTTTTCTAAACATTTTAAACATATATAATCACTAATTATTTTACAACCTTCTTTAAAATTGTACTGATGTTTTCATTATAAGACACTCAAGTGTGAAACACTTGAATATCTTATTCACACAATGTTTATGTCACACAATTTAATTGTTCCAAATTTTTCAGATTTTATTTTTTAGCAATATACCCCCCCCCCCCTCTCATTGCTTTTAAGTTTTCTTGTATTAATATTTTTATTCTGTTTACTTTCCCAAATGAAATACCATTTGCAATAATTTATTGCTTTTTTTTTATGGTTAAGGAGACCAAACACAAATTTGTTTAAATTTATATTTATTACTAGTATTTAATTTTTATTAATTTATATTTCCTGTTTTTATTTTTTAATAAATTATTCTATAATTGTTTCAATCACTGATATTCCGATAAGTATTCTTGTCATTTTATCAGAAATTATGAATACAGTTTTGTAAGTTATTGCCATTCAAGCAGCAGTTTCATTTGTTGTAATTATAGCTGATGTCATTCTATTTTCAATATGATCATTGTATACGAAATTACACTTATTTGGAACAGTATCTATCAATAGTGAAAATGATGCAATTTAGTGCTGGTGTTATGTTCATGCATGGAAGAAACAAAATAGCTGTGGCAAGTTTAATCAAAATTTCTTTTGACAACAAATTTTTTATTGAAAAATCCCTAACTTTCTGAAACCAGGTATTTTTTGGAAAAACCAGTACAGTTGGCAGCAATGTATTTATAATAATAAAGGAAGATGCCTGTCTGTTCTGTGTTGTCTGTGTTACAAATCTAAGTGATGTACGGCCATGAAATTTGCTACATAGATACTCCAAGACCCGCCAAGGTGTACCCTAGCATTATTTTTTTTTAAATGCGAATTATTTTTTGAGTTATTTTATGTTTTAGCATGATTTGGAGACATTTTCACACAAATCAGTTCTTGATCAACCGAAAATACTATTCCTGACTTTCTATTTTGACACCATTGGAAAGACCGAAAAATTCTCGTTCAAACAAACCTTAAACTGAATCCATGAAATTAATGGGCAAATTTTCATGAAGTTTTAGAAAATATATACTTTTCATGTGGTTAAAAGCCTTGACTTTTATATTGCAATATAAAAATATCGATTGACAATCACATCTTCATAATTTTCCAGACATTTCTTTGAATATTGCACAGTGCTCCAATCAGAAAATTATGTTTTTACTGTATTAAGTTTATTAATTAAGAATTTTTATGTAAAGCCTTATAAATTTTTCAAGAATTCCAATAATGTATGGGATGAGTGATAAAATAGATTTTCTGCATTTTTGAGAAGTGATCAAGAATTGTCTTCTTGAAGCATGGATTAGAATGGCTTGGCATGGTAAAGCTCTTCTTTAAGAGGCAATTTAACATTCACAGGAGGGATACATTTATATACTATGTAACCGATATGTATTTTTCTACAAAAAAAATAATAATCACATTTGGAAATATGATTACGTAGAGATATATAGATGATAATTTAGGTCTATCCTATAATAAACCAAATATTGTCTTTAAATTTTAGCACCAATAATTAACAATTAACTGCAAGTAATAACATTTATGTTGCTAACTTTATAAATTTTTTTTAAATATTACTAAATTTTGGTTCTTTAAATCATATCTACAGAGTTAGTTCACAGCTGGTTGCTCGACCATTTTATTATTTTTTTATATTCCTACCATAGTCAGTACCATATATGTGTATACCAAAGCCATTTTTAGTTTTCTTTTTATTTGCCGGAGAGGATCAAAATTCGGGTTTTCTCGGCTTCACAGAAATGACTATAACTCGATAACTATCCAAGATAACTGAACAATCTCACCCCCCCCCCCCCTAAAAGTAGACATTTTGGGATTTCAGAATAGGTATTTAAGTTGTATTTAGTTTTTAGTTTAATAAACATAAAATGGACTTAAATTCAGCAAATATGAATGGCAAGATCGCCATTTTCAGGTGCCTATAACTCCAGAGGCTAAATACCAAGAGTTAAAATTTTTCCCTCACAAACAAGAGGAAGATAGCTTTCAGCTCATCAAGAAAAAAAAAATCAATTTTTAAAACCCCTTTCCACCTTTCTTTAACACTAAATTTGCCAAAAATTTGAAATTTTTTGTGTTCTGTTAACTACTCTATTGTTACCCTATAAATTGTATGAATTTCATTTTGTGGTTCAGTGTGGTTTTAGAATTATGAGGACACAAAATGTGGTAGAAAAAAACGCTCAAGATAAACAAAAAGTTATGCATTTAGACTATTATTATGGGCAAATGTAGTTTCATATACTATTAAAAACCATTAGTTATATTTTGAACATACCTTACTGGCCATAATGCAAGATTTCACCTTTTGCCTTAAAAAGAAAACAAACTTCATTTCTGATGTTTTCTAGCTTTTAATCAAACTTATTTGCCCTACATTTTTATAAATTGTATTCTTTACTAGTAGTATACCTGCTCTTTGCACAGAACATATAAAAAAACTTAATTTACAATTATGTGTAAACTCCTATAATATTTTAAATGACATTCTTATTCAAAACATTCTATTAAAATATTTAATTTAATTTTCCCAAAAAAAAGCATAAGAATCTCTGTTCTCATTATACAAAATTATCTAAATGGACAAATCTGAAGAATGAAACGTACTGGTTTCATTTGTAAACAAATTTACAAAAAATATAAAATTTGATAAATATATGCCAAAATTAAATCGCTGTGAAATTGGATTGGATGTGCCAAAATGAAAGTGTTAAAATAGTATTAGAAAACATACCTATACCATTTTTATTCTGTTTCAACAACTGTCTAAATTTAATGTATGAGTTTGAAATATATTGGCCATTGTATAAATTGTATAAAGTATCTTTATATCAATTATGACTTTCTGATTGAAAGTTTTTGGGAGTTATTGATATTTTCAATTTCTTAAGTCATTAAGTTTAGCCAATTATTGATACAGAATAAAAATGCTATGAGTATATCTGCTAATACCATTTTAGCATACCTTTAATTTGGCATATATTGATTCAATTTCACAGTGATTTCATTTTGGAATATATTGATCAAATTTTATATTTTTTTGTAAATTTGTTTACAAACTGGACCAGGATGTTTTATTCTCCAGATCCGATTATAAAGATAATTTTGCATAGCGAAAACAGATTCTTGTACATTTTTTCGGGAAAATTAAATTACATATTTTAATAGAAATGTCATTTAGAATACTATGGGAATTTGTACATAATTGTAAATTTAAAGTATCTTTATATGTTCTGTACAAAAAATGGATATGCTACTAGTACATAATACAATTTATAATAATGTAGGGCAAATAAATGTGATTAATTAATAGAAAGAGCACACATGCACATCAAATATAATTTGATTAAAGGCTAGAAAACATCAAAAATGAAGTTTATGTTTCCTTTTTAAAGCAGAAGGTTGTATTTAGCCTTTCTGGACTTATAACCACCTGAAAATGGCCATTTTGCCATTCATATTTGATGAATTTAAGCCCATTTTAAGTTTGTTAAACTAAAAACTACATACAACTTAAATATCTATTATGAAATCTCAAAATGTCTACTTTTAGGGGGAGGGCAGGGGGAGGGAGGTTGTTCAGTTATCTTGGATAGCTATCGAGTTATAGCAATTTCTACGAACTCCAGAAAACTCAAATTTTGATCCGTCCCGGCAAGTAAAAATAGGCCCAGATCAAAAATGGCGGCAAATTAAAAAGAACAACTAAAAATGGCTTTGGTAAACATACAAATGGTACTAACTATAGTAGGAATATAAAAAAATAATAATATGGTCGAGGAACACGGTGTGCTCCTTTTAATGTGGAACGACTCTCCATCTTTCTGCATTTAGAAACATGTGATCTAGTTCATTTATTAATCGATAAACTATTTTGTATCTTAATTAAATGTTTCATATTCCCTTGGAGATAAAAAAAATCTACAAATCTATTACCTATATTTGGATGATCCAGAATTTTCATGATTCTTACTTCTCTAAAAAGCTATAAAAATTAAAGAGAATTAAAATATGTACGCTGAAGAATAAAATACAAAACTATTAAAAACAATTAATTTGCTTAATACAACATTATTTTGAATCTTGTATAAAAGATATTTACAGAAATAACATTTTAACAAGTTAAAAATATCTTCACTAAAATTATGCAATATATATCCTTTATTAAATTTGTGTTTATTACTAAACATTTATACAATAGTAGAGAATAATTTTAAACACAGAAATTTGTATAAAAAGGATTCATATAAGGGTAGTGTTTCTTCATTATTACATTTTATTTGTATTGTGGGTATTATTTGCTTAATTTATAAGAAAACTAAGTGTTTTGCAATGTTTTTTGTGAGAATACTAAGTATTTGCAAATATTTTAATGGGAATGCTTAATGTTAAGAGGTAATGGACGTTCAAATAAGCAAAAATCAATAATATTTCATAAACATTTTTTAAACAGAATATTGTTATACACATTATTTCCCTTTGATTGCAAAAAACACTTAAACATTTACTCTGAAGTTATGAACATATCAAGATTGAAAACAACCATAATTAGAATGGAATATATACACTTCAAATGCTTTTTACTCAAAACATGATAGCAATTATTACAACTTTAAAACGTTTGAGGCACCAAATTTTTTGCTTGATTGGATTCAAATGTTTTTTATTATTTAAGTTAGGATATATATTGGGATGAATTTTTGTTCTGGGGTAAACAAATTTTTTTTTTTTTTTTTTACAACTCCAAGTATTTGCATTTATTAGTTTACTTTAAGCAATCAAAAATCTAGCTTCTTGAATATAGGTTTCCTAACTTTGTGTATTTAAAAGATATAGCATATAAGATATTTTTGTGCTATTCTGCCAATGATCAACAAGTCGGATGTTTGTAAGCCGGCATTGTGAATTGTAGCATGCTTATTTAAAGTGTATCAAGAGTTTAATTTGGGTGTATCAAAGGCACATCTATATTGTTTAAATATGCTTATTTAGAACCCAGGTGTCGTGATAAAGTGTTGATCAGACATTTTCCCTTACAAGCAAATTTTTCATCGGGCATTTCCGCCATGAACGAAAGGTGTGGTTCACATCACAAGTCCCTTTTCAGAAAGTTCCAGTACTTTCTTAGCCCTCCAAGGTTATTTCAGCGGTCAGAGAGAAGCAAGGTAGCCAATCAGGTGCGACCCCTGACCTAGCAATGGAGAGGCGAGGGTGACAACAACTTCTCTTCGATCGGCGGACGCAACAGAAAAAGGTCGCATTTTGTTAAGAGTTGGATTCTCAGGGAGAACGGTATCCTCGTGCTATCGGCTCAAACCGAGGAACATGAATTTGCTGAATGTATTTGAAATGCCATGGAACTCCATCTATAAAATAATTGCATATTTTGTGTAATAAGGTATCTTACACCCATAATTGCTATTAGAGAAAATGGGAAGCACCGAACTAAACAAGATGTTGGAGGATACAGTGAGACAAAGAGAACATTGATGCCAGTTGAAGCCAGAATCTGATTAGATTGATGATATAGCAAGGATTGTGGACAATCACACATAACATGCCATTACTGAAAGTGGATGCTACAAGTTGCCGGCCCGAATAAGGAACAGAATGTGATTGCCATCCTTTGAGGGTGCTCGAGGCATTGTAGTGGAAAAATGCGAAAATTATGATCCAGAAAAGTATAACATAAATTCCTGTTTCTAAGTAAGATTGGCTCCTGAGAAGAGAGTAATAATCCCGAACTGAGAGAGAATTCCTTTCATCGAAGCCCAGCTGAATCCTGAGGAGAGACATCATCCCGAAACTGAGAAAAATTCCTATCAGCCTGAGCCTAGGTCCATATACAAGTTCTCCAATGAAAGACAGTGTGTGCTAGTACTATACATAAATCTATCAGTGTGAACATCAAATAATATACCTCAGTGCAATGAATTATTTCCGATAAAGGAATATATAAAGAAAAATACTTGGTAAGTAACTATTGAACTGAACTTAATATTCTAAAAGAACTACGAATTTAGAAATAGTTAACATAAATTTTATTATATACTATAATAAAATTTAGAATTACGATGGCAGGCAGGAGATGAAAGTGATAAATTGAATCTTGTATATATTGTATCTAAGTAATTATTTTAATTGATTATTGGGATGAAAATGAATATTATAATAACCCAGCAAAGGATGTAAAATGAATGATAATGAATATTTTTTTACAATCCAAAATAATGTGCTAAAATTTAGATGGATCCTTTATACATATAATTGAATTATAGATAACTAATTTAATTTGGGTTTGTTTGAAAAGATTGAGAATAGAAGGAGTGACAAGAGAAATATATTGGTTGAATAAGTTTAATGTCCGTGAGTGTTAGCATAATATTTTCCACGTTGCCTCGTGCAATTTCATACAGGTATCAATCCTGACAGAATTTATTGATTATAGTATACTACTATAACTGGAAACATATGTGTCATACTTACTGATTTTCATGCTTAGGAAATTTCAATTGCTAGAGAGTGCAAATAGTATTGAGTTTTAATTTCGGCATTATACATTGAGAATTTAACAGAGCGGGAGAAACCGGTTAACCTTTTGATGAAAATAATTTCAAATTATTAATAGCCTCAGCACTATAAGGGTCTCTACTAAGTACCCTGACACTAATTCAAAATTAATATTGTTGTATTAAAATTTAATAATTATGAATTGAATTACAATTGAGAAATGATGAGTGAACCTTTCAGATAAATGATAAGTATGATAATGATACACAGGATTAATAATGATTTGATTTAGATGGATGGTTTTGAATAAATATATAAAAGAATATGAATGAAATATGAAGGTAATTGAATCGATGAATAAATTAGAATTGGCCATCGTGTGTCTAAATAAAAATGATAATATATAGTAGAATGTGAAATATAATGTAAAATGATATTTTAAGATTTAAATTGAAGTTTGGAAGATTCAAGGAATGAGATATTATGATTTAATGACTGAATGGATTGCATTAATACCCAAGAAGGCATTTTAAATAGATATATGAAATAATATGTGCACATAAATAAAATATAAATATTAAGGTACCGTAAAATCGAAGTCTTTAATTGTGTCTTAGAATATAGAAGTATAATTTCCAGATAAGATTTGTTTAGGTAATGCATCTCGAGAAGTATTCATACGGCCATTTACCACAATTATGTTGGCGGATTTTATATCTGCTTATTCCAAATTTGGATTTATATAAATAACCTTAGTTAGGGGTTGATATTTTATTACATCTGGCTAAGGAATGTGGGAAAGTATATTCTTTTGAATTTCTTTTTCCTACACCAGGCAAGTATATTTTCTAGTGTGTAAAATAAAATATTTCACCATGGTACTAAAACAAGTTACAATCACAAAATATGCATGTAAAATATCAAAATCTGATACAAAAAAATTTGCAGATTTTAAGAGCAAAAAAAATTACTACAGTAGAACTCCACTGTCAGGGGTCAGGACTGGGGGGGGGGGGGGTGATGGATAAATAAAACAGATGGATTAACTAATATATATATATATTTCAATTGTTTCCATATACAGTATTATATGATGCACGGGTGACAGATTAGTGTCATAAATAAAAGATATTTGTGTATTTCTGGATAAAACCTCCATTATTAAGACAGAATAAAAAGATATATGGGTATCAACCTATTTTAGAGGCAAAACAAGCTTTCTTTGAGAAACATTTGTAGACAGATCTTTCAATTTCATTTTTTCTTTTCTTAAATATTGTAATTAAAAAAAATGAAAATGATTTATAGCATTTTTCTTTAGTGTTTTTAATCATTACTTTAAAAATTTACTCCTCAAAGCTCAACACAACAATGCAGTAAAAATACCTCTAAAAAATCCCATGTGGTAACCTCTGGTTAAAAAATGTATTGGCATGTTCAGATGGCTGTGATTCTTCTGATTTTCTTCTGATAAAACTATCATAATTTATTCCAATAATTGATTTTTATTTGTACAAACCAAAATTTCCTCTACACATACAAGTTGTATAAGCATATAAAAGGTACCTAAAAAAACCACAGAGTTTTGCTATATTTGATATACAATACAAAATACTATCAATTATTTAGCTTTTTCTGTTTACAAAATAATTATTGTATGTTATACTTAAGCAATTCAGAAAAATGGGAATTACCTTCTGCAAACTGGATGGATTCAGTTGGGTCTTATCAATAATTTTGATAGCCACCTATATGTAGAGAAAAGTGACAAAAATCAATAATCTTGATATTAGAGTTTATAAGTAAGTCAACAATATTATATAATGTTTATATTAATACTGAAATTATGTGATAAATATTAAAAGTCTATATTATAAATGTTTATTTAAAATTCGTCAGTGGCGCTCCAATATGATGGAGCCAAAAGGGTTTTGTGTAAATGTTTTTCTTTGTGGCTGGTTTGCTCATTTTAGATATTTTCAAAACAGTTCAAAATCAGAATAACCATTTTAAAACAGTTCTAGTTCGACATTAAAATACTGAAATTATATCAATATTTTGAAAATGTAAAATCTGACACAAAATCAAATTACAGATCCTTGTAGAGCTTTCAAAAGGCTACAAATTACTTGCAAACTGTTCATAGCTAATATTTTTAGTTTTTGCTTTGATTTAAAATAGATACCCTGACCATAGATTTTGCATAAAAATATCAAATTATTTTACTAACTTACTTGGTGGCATATAAACTAAAGTTATACAATATCTTAAGATTTAAGATTCTAGAAACTAAATGAACTAAAGATTAGGGACTATTTCCAATAGGTTAACATGAGGAAAATGAAACAAGTGGCTGGAAAAAAAAATATCCTTAAGAAATTATTAAGATTAGACCATATCACATAATATTTTTGTCTTCATGTCAAAAAATACCACAGTAATCACAAAGTAGAAATTAAATATGAATATATGTCACAAGGCAGAAATAAAACAACCATTTAAAATTTTGATTTTGCTTTGAATTACAGCATATTTTCCTCTTTAAAGGTCCACTAAAAGCTACATATCCACATACCTTTCCATAGAATTCCAATACTAAGCCCCTACATGAATATATCTTCTCTCAAAATTATTTATTTATATATATATATATATATATATATATATATATATATATATATATATATATATATATATATATATATATATATATATACAAATTTCTGCAAAAGGAATAAAAGAGAAGAGAACAAAAAGGTACCACAAAGTGGCAGGGAGGAGTGGGGGTCACTACTATCCCCTGTGGTGGTTTTTTCTTAAAAAAGAAAACGGGGAGGGGGTAGAGTTCTAAATTCTACAAAAATCAAAGATTTTTCAAGATCTTTATTCACAAATTCCAAACACTTCTACAGGGTACTTAAGTTTGAAAAATTAAATTAATTTATTTTTGAATATAACGGAGAAATAATTCAATCAAATCTAAAAAAATAAAAATAATTCAGAAACAAATGTATTAGATATACCTTTATCACTCATAAGTAGAGATGTGGGTTTTCCAGAAAATTTCCAGGAATTTTGAACTTATTCTCAAATATTAGATTTAAGCTAGACTAATATATCCAGTTACTTTTAAAAGTATTTGTTCTTACTTTAGAGCTACAGTCATATAATACATAATTAGAGCTAGTTATTAAATAAAAGGGTTAAAAAGGGTTTAAATTTAGAAATGTGTAAACATATTCTATGCACAAAAATTTCTAATATACGCATATTATATATATAAAGTCAGCAGCTGCAATTTAATATTTTCATGAGTACCTGTGCTTTTGGAAAGTTATTAAATAATTATATTTTATCTATAACAAAAAAAAATTGTAAATCATAAATTTAAAACAATGCACAAAACAAATAAATAAAAAATAAAAAATGCTACATCCTTTCTGAATCTCAAATAATTTACTGTTTATTACAGGTGCAAGAAATACATTAAGAATATTAAATATATAACTTTCATACGCTCAGTTTTTTTAAGGATTAGAAAGTTTTATTCTCACAAGCAGTAGTTTTTATATATTGTGATATGAAAATATAAGAAAAAAATAAAAATTGCTTAGGATTTAAAAAGAAAGTATTATATTGACATTTAAGTGCCTGTTGACCAGGGTTGGGGGGGGTTGGGGGGGGGGGGTACTTTTTCAACCAAAATGTATAGTTTAAACAAAGAAAACATTTAGACCAGGGGTGGCCAACCCGCGGCCCGCCTTGAATAATTTTGCGGTCCGCGAGATTCATTCAACTTTACAAAATACGATTATTTTGTGCAATATTTTTGTTTTTAGTGTAGTGTTTTGTAACAAATAAATCCCATAACTGTTTCTAATTTATCACGTTGCTTCTGTTTTTATACATACTTAGAAGTGGGCACTATTGCATTGCAGCGACCCCCCGCAGCATCACGCTTGATTCCTGTAACTTAAGTCTCGAATTTAAGCTTGATTCCTGTAACTTAAGTGTTCGAACTTAAGTCTATCTCGGCAAACAGTGTGTCGTCGAATTAATGACATTTCAAATGAAATTATCGTAAAACTGCACAATCGAATTCGAGATTTCAAATATATTTCCTTAGCATTTCACGAAAGTACAGACATTTCTGACACAGCTCAACTTGTAGTATTCGTTCGTGGAGTAAATGAATCATTTCAGGTAACTGAAGAAATACTAAATTTGATAAGTTTGAAAGGTACGACAACAGGGGAAGATATTTTCCATACTGTTGAAAACTGTTTATGCGAAAACAACTTGTGTTTGGAAATTCTTTCTGGAATATCAACTGATGGGGCACCTGCTATGATTGGTAAAGTAAAAAGAGCTATAAAATTACTGATCGATAAAATAGAATCCAACAACAAAACTAATAACTGCTGAAAAAGAGATGATGTAATTGATTCATCAACAAAATCTATGTGCCCAAGTATTATCGATGAATCATGTTATGCAAGTAGTCATAAAAAACAGTGAATTACATTCGATCACATGCACTTTCGCATCGACAATTTAAGGAGTTCCTAAAAGAATTAGATTGTGAATATGGTGACGTTGTATACTTCAGTCGTGTCAGATAGTTGAGTCGTGGAAGATGTTTACAGCGATTTTGTGAGTTACGTCAAGAAATCGACTTGTTTATGAATAACAAGCAAATACCAGTACCAGAATTAAGAAATGATGAATGGTTATTGGATTGATGCTTTTTAGTAGATATCATCGAAAAACTCAATCAATTAAATACATCATTACAAAGAAAAGACAATTTAATAATCGATGCATTTAATCACATCAAAGCATTTCAGAAGAAATTACTGTTATTTGATTCTCAATTGAAAAATAATAACGTTCAACACTTTCCATTGATGAAAGAATTAAAAAATTCAAAATGTATCAGTTACATCAAATACGCAAAAGAAATAAGCAAACTTGCAGCTACTTTTGAGAGTCGTTTCACTAATTTAGACAAATACAAAAAATTATTTGAAATATATTCATCTCCCTTTCATGTTGATGTCGAGTTGGCCCCAGAATATCTCCAAATGGAACTGATTGACTTACAATGCAATAATGAATTAAAACACATTTTTGAAACATCAGAATCAAAAATAGATTTTCATAACACTTATGTCACAAAAGAAAAATTTTCCAATTTGAGAGATCTGGAACAAAAAGTTGTGAGCGGTTTTGGATCAACTTACACCTGCGAATCATTTTTTTCGAAAATGAAATTTATCAAACATAAATCGCGCTCAAACTTAACGGACGAAAACCTGCAACAACAATTATGATGTGCAAATACACACATTGAGATTGACTTGCAAAAACTAAGTGAAAGAGTTGAGAAACAAATATCTCACTAATTAAATAAATTAAACATTATCCGATCATTGCATTATTATTATTATTATATTATCTATGTTTGTATACATGAAAAATAATGAAAACAATAATAATAATTCATTCTGTTTTAAATTTTCACTCCAATAAATGTTTGTAATGGGTCCAAATCTAATATAAAGATATATATTTATATTCGGCCCTCGGGCCGATGTGGTGGTCGAGTGGTCAAGGCATGTGTTTCCAAAACAATCGCTCGGCCGCCACGTTGTGGGTTCGAGCCCCACGTAAGGCATGAATGTTGTTGTATTGTGGGCGCAGTGTGTTTCGCCCCCCCCCCTCTGGTGCACCTGGGGCACCGTCCCTAGGACGGCTAAATGGATCACGTATAAGGCCGAATTATGGGCGAATGACGATGAGTCAAGTGCCTGGCCATTGGGGAAAAAAATATATATACGGCCCGCGGGATTATAATGTTTTTCCGAAGTTGCCCGCAAGGTCATTTGGGTTGGCCACCCCTGGTTTAGACCAATGGGGGTTTTAATCAGCCAACCCTGTTACTGATAATTGAAAGGAAAATCTAAAAGACTCCTGTTTACACCCTATAGTATATAAATTAGTGCGGCATAAGTCCTGAATCTACCACTTTCTTGAATGACTACTACTCTCTACTAGTACTATTAAGTAATTAATCATAATAATAAAGATAAATAAATTGTTCAGTTTATTAAAAAGATAAGAAATATATTATAAAATATATAAAACTATTAAAAAATACTTATAATTAAATTTTTTAAAAGTAATTCCTATACATAATATTAAAAAGTGTTCAAAAATATCTTTATAATTGAATGGGTGAGTACCATAAGATAAAAGACACAATTGGTTGACATTGAGTTAAGCATATATTTAGTGATGTTTTAAAAAATTTAAAGTTGTTTTAAATGTTTTAAAGTATTCCTTCAGCCAAATCACTTGCAAAAATATTCCATTTTTATTATATTTTCATAAATTTTACAGGATAAATTTCTGAAAAGGCTTCTAAAAATATTACTTGCTGTTTTATTAGAATGAGTAAAATGTCACTTGTACCCTTCTAATCTTTGCCTATGCCTTTTCTTTTCCCTTTCCTCTTCAAAATTAGAAAACTAAATAATCAAATCAAAGACCTCTTGTAAAGTTATCTACATTTCAAAATGCAGTGTGAAAAGAATATTACATTTTTTTCTCTAATTACTTTGAAAATGTTCAAAGTAAGGGAGAAAATAAAAAGTGGAAAATTATCCAGAAAAAGCAGAAAATTTTTTGACCCACATCTCTACTCATAAGGCAAGAAAAAATATTCTACCCTCCTTTAATACCCAATATACTACACATTCAAACATAACCTTAAACAGATTCATTTTGAAAATAGCTTATGAATATTGTCATTTACATAAGATTGATGAGCAAATGATCGAATTACTTAAACCATTCATCATGAGTGAATGATGACATAATGCTACAGATGCATTAGTTTACTTGCAAATTTTGACAGGAGTAACACAATCACTTCAGATGTCACAGACAAATAGAAATCTATGGTCAGATTTAAGATAAATTACTTGACTTATCGTGGAATATATTAATCCTCAAAGCATAATGCATTTTTTAAGATTTTCACACAATCAGTAAAACTAAAAAAGGAAATGCTAGACTATAAGACAAAAGAAAATCCACAGCAGTGTTTTATACATGTAATACTGCAAAATTTTTCGCTCTTATGATAGAAAGCAACAATTGTTTTATAAATTTTGGTAGAAGTCATTACAGAAATATAAATGCACTATTGGACTACTCTGCTTTAAAACAAAATATCTTAATTTTTAAAAATAATGGAGATATAGCAACAGCAAAGCTAATAATATTTTTAGCAGGCAAGGGCTTAATATGATAATACTGCTAAGAGGAATGTCTTCCTGGAGTATAAAAGAATAAAGACCACAATCATATCAAACATGAAAGCGAAACATATTCTATCTCAAAGTGGGGTTTTCAGAATTTTTTTTTTTCTGGCAACCAAATCACAATATAAAGTGTTTAATCACCAAATTTTAATTTCGCTCTTAAAACTAAGAATATATATATTTTTAAATAAATTTTCATATTCTAAACATTATTTCTTAGTTACAGCAACTTTGTATGAAAAAAGCAACTTTATGGAATCCAGGCCTTCTTTTTTATTTGCATTCACTTAACTATTGTTTGTCCAATTGATATATAATTATTTTTCTTTAGAAAGAAAGTGCATTGACGATGTTGAGTCATTTCAAAATACTACAACATGTTTCTGTTTCTTTATATCATCCAAAACTTTATGAACATGATTTATAATTTTTAATTTACAGCAGAAGTGATTTTTTTAATCCTAAATTCGAGAAAATGTAATCAACTCTTGCAGTCTGGTTTCCGTCAGATCAAACTTACATGGAAAGACTACTTTTTTTTATGCAACTTTGTTTTTCTTGTTGTTACAAGAATTTAACCCACATAGAACAAGTTTGTTTGAAAAACTAATAACTGGTCTGAAATATAGTAGACTCTCTACAATTCTAATTTTGGGACAAAATATTAATTTTATATTTTAATATAAATGAAAATGCAATATTTTAAGCCATACAGAATTTTCATATGCCAAGCATACCTTGGTAGTAACTGACTAAGCCTGGGGACGTTTTAATCTATAATAAGAGAAGATGTCTGTATGTTAGCGAAAAACCTAAATGTTGTATGGACATAAAATTTGATACACAGGTACTTCAAGACCCAGGATTATAAGCCTCGGTGAGATTTTTTAAAAATTTCAATTAATTTTTTAGTTAATCAAAAAAACACATCTGCCATAAACTTCCTGTTTATGGCAGATGTGTTTCAATATATTGCACTGTTGCTGATGCCACCATCCTAATTGTAAAACTAAGTTGCTCATTAATTATCTTTATGACTTTTACATTTAACCCTTTCGGGACGATTGGCACGCCCGCGTGTCGGCTGCGAACTTGCATTCAAGGACGGACTGCACACACTCCTGCCGGAGGAATCTTTACCGTAAACGGCGAGTGGCACGCATTCGTGCCTTCACATGGAACGTTTTAATTTGTCTACTAAATGGCGTTAAATGTCCCTGGAACTAACTTCAATATATTTTGAAGATACATGACCTTGGCTAAGGAGGATCCAATGGATTATTTCTCCATTTGGAGCGGTGAAACATGATTTTGTAATATAAACAGACAGAGCAATTCTCTCAGCATCAACAATTTTATAATTGAGTTCCGGGTTTTGTTTTTATTTCAGTGTTATGATTTCGTTGGTGAATCATAGGAATATAAGAAAGTATTTTTTTTTTGTTTGGGTTTTAGAGGCAGTGAAATTATTCGTTTATTTCAGATAAAAGAATGGGAGCACCTAACGAGTATTTTGTATTCACATTTGTATGAAAAATATACATCAAATAGAAAATAAATATTTCTTTTATTCCTGAAAAAAGTAGATTTCTGTGTTGAATAGGTGATTTTTAGTGAATTTTTTTCGAGTTAGGCTTAGTGCAAAAAATTTGCAGTCTTTTGGGAACAGTTCGGAAGCGAAGCGCTCCATCTTTTGGGCCGTGGCAGTTCCGGAATGCCGCCGTCCGAAAAGGGTTAATAGTATACACATTCGATTACGTAGAACTAATGGATATTTAAAATAATTGAAGTTTATATAAGTAATGGGTCATTCCATGTCAAATCAACCAATAACAAAAAAATTTTGAACCTTCCGGATTCAGATTTTTATGATTTTTTGTTTATTTATTGTAACTATCAAGACGACAAAAAATGCAAAATTTCAGATTTTTTGGGCTCTTAGTTCTTCAGTTATTGACGTTTAAAAAAGCAAAATCTACCAAATTTAGCACAGTTTTGAAATCTTTAAAAAGCTGTAGATAAAAAACTATTTAACCTAGAGAGTTCAAATTGGTGTCATTTTCTTTTAATGAGCCTTAATTTGATATATAACATGACTATATTATTACTGAGAATTAAATGGGTGGGTCACCTGTGCAGGATGGCCGAAAGCCGTACAACAAAAAAGATCTTCTCTGCCAGACCATTCGGCACCCGTAAAAGAGGAAGACCTAAACTCAGATGGCTCGACTGTGTGGAAAAGGACTTTAAAATTTTAAAAGTTTTGAACTGGAGGTCTTTGGCCAGGGATAGGGGAGCCTGGAGTTCTATACTGCGGAAGGCAAGGGCCCATCCTGGGCTGTCAGGCCATTGAAGAAGAAGATATTATTTCAAATTTGAATGTTTTGAAAAGTTTTAAAAAAAAATTTTTCAATCTCAAAAACACCCCTTTTAATTTTTTTGAAAAAAATATATGCTTTAAAGATGTTAGTGGACTACTTGTATGTCAAGTTTCCTAATGGGATGCCAATGGGTTCCTATGAAAATTATTTTTTTTGTATTAAACTATACATGAAATTCGCTAAATTTAATTACAGAAACTTTAATTTCCATAGGAACCCCTTAACGACCGACTATGAAATTTGGCACACAAATAGTCCCTTAATGTCTTTAATGCATATTTGTTTTTGAAAAAATCAGTTTTTTGTTTTTTAGATTTTCTAAAAAAAAATTTTCAGTTTTTAATTTTTTAAAAAAACTTCAATTAAAGAAAAAGGAGTTAGAATACCATAATCATGTTGTATATCAAATTAAGGCTCATCGAAAACAAAAAAACGACACCAATTTGAGCTCTCTGGGTCAAATAGTTTTTGATCTACAACTCTTTAAAGATTCCAAAACTTTGCCAGATTTGGCTTTTTTAGAAAAGTGAATAACTGAAAATCTAAAAGATCAAAAAATCTGAAATTTTACAGTTTTCGTAAACTTTACTGGTACTATCACTGTACCAAAAATGATCAATTTCTGAGGTATCAAGGTTCAAACCATTAATTGATTTGACACGGAATGACATACATTTAGTACATAACTCATTAACCAGTTGTTTTAAACATTCAGCCCACATATGTTCTTTTCAATTTTAACAATTTGCTATGCACTTAATATTTCACATATGTTACTCAAAATTTAATTTTTTATTTACAATCATAATTACAAAACCTCACTTTTTTCAAGAATTTTTAAAATAAGTGCTTCTCCAAACTGAGTGAAGACAATTTCATTTCTTCCTTGCTCAGAGTACAAATTCTCCCAGTTGCAGTAACAGGCTCTACTTTTTGCAAAATGGTCTCACCTGGCACATTCAATACACCACTTGGTTGAGGATAAAAGAAAGAAGGAGAAGGTCCCTTAAGATGTAGGAAGCTTACTTTTATAGTCGCTCGTAACATTATTCTTCTCAAGAATACATGCAAGCCACCAAGATCTCACAGACTATAGTGGCAAATCCAGACTCAATTTTGCTAAATTAGTTGGTGTAATATAGTCCAATGTTGTCACACATTCAGTAAACTGATGTTTGCTACAGTAATAATGCTTAACAAGAAGCAGATTTTCAGAAATTGGGTAAAAAGTATGAAGTTTTTGAGTACTTAGACTTTGAGTACTGCACAGTTGATGAGTACGAAGAAGTTAAAGAAACACTGTCACCACGGTTCAATGATTCTAAGGCAATTGTGGGTACTCAAAAACTTCATTCTTTTTACCCAATTTCTGAAAATCTGCTTCTTGTTAAAGCATTATTACTGTAGTGAACACCCGTTTACTGAACATGTGACAGCAGACTATATTACACCAACTAATTTAGCAAAAACTGAATCTGGATTTGTCACTATAGTCTATAAAGGATCTTGGTGGCTTGCATGTATTATTGAGAAGAATAATGTTATGAGCGACTATAAAGTAAGCTTCCTACATCTTAAGGGACCTTCTCCTTCTTTCTCTTATCCTCAACTGAGTGACGTATTGAATGTGCAGGGTGAGACCATTTTGCAAAAAGTAGAGCCTGTTACTGCAACTGGGAGAGTTTATACTCTGAGCAAGGAAGAAATTAAATTGTTTTCACTCAGTTTGAAGAAGTACTTATTTTAAAAGTTCTTGACAAAAAGTGAGGTTTTGTAATTGATTGTAAATACAAAATTAAATTTTGAGTGACATATGTGAAATATTCAGTGTAGCAAATTGTTAAAATTGAAAAGAACATATGTGGGCTGAATGCTTGAAACAACTGGTTACTGAGTTATGTACTAAATGTATGTCATTCCGTGTCAAATCAATTAATGGTTTGAACCTTGATACCTCAGAAATTAATCATTTTTGGTACAGTGATAGTACCAGTAAAGATTACAAAAACTGTAAAATTTCAGATTTTTTGAGCACTTAGATTTTCAGTTATTCACTTTTTAAAAAAGCCAAATCTGACAAAATTTTGAAATTTTCAAACAGTTGTAGATCAAAAACTATTTGATGCAGAGAGCTCAAATTGGTGTCATTCTTTTGTTTTCTATGAGCCTTAATTTGATATACAACATGATTAAGGTATTCTAACTCCTTTTTTTTTTTTAAATTGGAGTTTTTAAAAAATTACAAACTACAAAAAAAAATTTTTTTTTTAGAAAATCTAAAAGAAAAGAAACTGATTTTTTTCAAAAAAAATATATGTTTTAAAGACATTAAGGGACTATTTGTGTGCTAAATTCTACAGTTGGTCGTTAAGGGGTTCCTATGGAAATTAAATTTTTTGTAATTAAAGTTAGCGAATTTCACAGTTTAATACAAAAAAAAATAATTTTCATAGGAACCCATTGGCATCCCATTAGGAAACTTGGCATACAAGTAGTCCATTAACATCTTTAAAGCATATATTTTTTTTAAAAAAAAATTAAAAGGGGTGTTTTTGAGATTAAAAAAAATTTTTTTTGAAGCTTTTCAAAGAATTCAAATTTTAAATAGTATAATGTTATATATCAAATTAAGGCTCATTAAAAGCAAAAGAAAATTACACCAATTTAAGCTCTCTAGGTTAAATAGTTTTTGATTTACAGCTGTTTAAAGATTTCAAAACTTTGCCAAATTTGGCAGATTTCGCATTTTTGAAAGTCAATAACTGAAAAACTAAGAGCCCAAAAAATCTAATATTTTACAGTTTTTGTCAGCTTCACTGGTACTACCACTGTACCAAAAATTATCAATTGCCCTGATGTCAAGGTTCAGACCATTGGTTGATTTGACACGGAATGACCCTATTGTAATGCAATTGGGGTAAGCTTAAAATAATATTTTTGTGTATATCTTTAATAACTACAAAGTTACAACATAAGCACATTAGTGCATCTTAAAATTATATATTGTAGGAGAAAACAGAGTGGAGCCCTAAACCAAAATACAATTAAAATAAAAAACTGTTCCGTGGGTGCACATACGGCTATGCCGCGACTGCTCAGTATAAATTTTGAGCAATGTTAGGTAGATTTTCTAGTGTGCAATGTATTCGAGACAGAATTCCTTATTGTCATGAAAAACATTTGAAAACAAATTGAATATTTATGAGTAGGTTCAGTATAAAAAAATAATTGGGAGAAACATGCGACTACAATGGGTCACAAATGGAAACATGAAAGAAAACCAATTGCGAAAATTCAATATATGAGGGAGCATAAATTTAGTTAAAAGTAAGAAGAATTATCCCAAAGACAAGATTATTGATTTTGATGCAGCATTCAACATGGTAATAGACATTTGTTTTTCCAGATTAGGAGTGACGATCTACAAGAGCTGGATAAGTGGAAAAACTATTTCATCATTTAATCATATAATAAAAAACTGTTTTTAGAGTAAGTTTTACAATGTCTAAAAAATTTAAAAAGCTTACTTCTTTTCCAGTTGGAAGATGTTTTGCTAGTTTCACCTTGGCAAAGTTGCCTTTGCCTATGGTCTTCAGAAGTCTATAGCGTCCAATGTGAGGCTCTTCTGCATATCGATGCCGTGGATTTGGAGCCGAGGATACCTAAATAGCAGAAGCAGTTTTACTGCTCATAAATTGAACACTTTCAAATATAATGCAATAAGATTTCAAACAGAGTCACCATACAAAGAGCAAAATCAAGGCTTCCACAAGGTTTAACAAATAATATTTTTATGACCTTTTCAAGAAAATTTCATAACATTTTATATCATTATTTCATAGTATGAAACAGATATTAAAGAAAATTGTAAATCTTTAATGTAAGAGTCTAGAAGAAAAATAGTAATGCATTATTATACAGCTCAAATTTTTTGGAAAACGTTTGAATTTGGAGAAAGTGGGTAAATTACACTATCTACATAATTGCAAAGAAAAATTAATGTTGAGATTGAGTAGATACATACACTATGTGAATACATATGAATGACAAAAATATGCAAATTCATTAAAAACTATTTCCAATATTAGAACATATCAAAATATTTCCTACAAATATATGTATGTAGGTAAATAACAGGGCTCGCCATAAAGATTTAAAAGTGACTAGCAAAAGTGCTAATCACAATCAAAATTGATTAGCAATAATACAAGTTTTGAATAGCAATTTTCAGATTAACAATGAATAAAAAAATGACACTAAATAAAATTCTTCGCCATAAACTAGCTAATTTTCATAGAATTCTCTTAGTTAAATATGTTCTATGATTTATTTAATGTCCATAGTGATAAAATTACTATTCCTGTGAATCAGAAGTCTGACACAGTGCTTGTGAGTGTCAGTGCTCACAAGTGTAAAAATACATATATACTTAAAATTTTTTGTCTGATGCTTCTGGAGGATTTTTTTTATATATGTGTGCTCGTTAATTGTAAAAGGTTGCAGACACCTGCTTTAGATAGTAATAAGCAGTTAAATTTAAACATTCTTAACAAAATTCTAGCAAAAGGACATGAAAAATGACAAATTTTGTAATTGAATATTATAAACTGAAGTGAAAAAAAAAAAACCCTGGCACAGGCACGCGATTTATTAGCAATCAAAACTTGACATGATTAATGATTATTATTGAAATGGCTTTAAAATAGTATCTGCTTTTAAATTTAAAATGTAAGTAAATTATTGTTTTATCTTCAGATGATTTTAAAAGTTTCTTGTTCTCGTAAATCCAGACAATACATTTTTTCTAAAACATGTAAAAAATTTTAACTAGACACAAGTGATGCCTTGCATTGTCTGGAAATACTATTTATTCTATTTTATTCTGTATTTTTAATACTTCTAAACCTTAGAATACAGTTAATATTTAAATGAAGACAAATTTGCACCATATAAATTAAGACAAAAAATGCTTATATCCTTCTTGAATTAATTCCGGCAACACACTTAGCATTTAGTTTCTCTTCTCTGTCAATGGCATCTTTTCTTCCAGGGGCGAGTTTTCCCCTGAAAGAGACAAATCACTACCCCTACTTATCATATCCTGAACTGATTTGCGATCTGCTGCATGTTCATAACAGCAAATCAGCTTTTCATGAATATGACATCATGGCTTTTTAAACAAATAATAGTTCCCATAGTATTGTAATGTAACCCCAATGATCAAGTTGCTATAAAAAAATATAAGTAAGATAAAAGAAAATTATTCAAATTGACTATTAAAAATACCAAAAAGATATATGTACCTTTACCTTGATTGGGTCAGTTGTGACTGACTCATGAACAGTTTGTAAAGGCGTTCTCACACTAGCAGACATCCTGAATTTCAGTTACTGAAATAAAAGATAAAATAAATAAGAATAAAAAAATATATAGTCAGTCAAAAGCTATTTCATATTGATATAAATGTCCGAAAACCTACCTAGCCGCTGAACAGAAAAGAATCAGGGAATGCCAGTTTTAGAAGCTATATATTGAAGTGCAGTCATTTACATAGCTAATACTGCTTTTTAACTTCTTTCCTAAGATCTGGATCTTCAGATTTTCCTTTTTTTCAACTTAATTACCATTTTAAAAAACTGAAGAATAATTCATTCTATACAACCTAGAAAAGCAATACTAATTTAATGAAAAACAAAATTAAAAGTTCAAATATTTCAATACAGCGATAATAAAGAAAATATTTAACACTAACAATTAGTTGTTAATGTCTGTAGTGAAATCCCTCAATTTCATTACATACCTGCCAACCTGCATGAGAATCTTACAATTAGTCCCCAAAATAGTAAAATGGGACTTTTACTATTTTATTTGTTTAATAAATTATCAATTCAAAAATATGTTTTAGAAAAACACAAATTTATCATTTGAAAGACTGAAATTTTTTTAAACTGAGAAAAATGAATTTATAATTATAGTACTGGATGATGTTAACTTAAGGCCCATATTGGCTTGCAAAATTGTGAATCAGATTGATTTTTACTTAGTATGAGTCAAGTAGTCTTCAAATTTGTATTATTCAAATTTGTAAATCCTATTTTGCTACTTTAACATTTGTAATTTTAATTTAAAAATGGGAAAAAAATGATGTCTTGCACATATTATATACCACACACATTTATAACAAGAACAGTGCAATAAATTATTTTAAAATGAAAAACAATTACAACTTTTATAAGTTATTGCACTTTTTAAATATGGGTATAAAATAATCAAATTTGCTTTTGGAATGTTTAAATGTAATTCTTCAAAGTGAATTTTGCAACTTATATTTGTATTGCAGCTTTAAATAATGAGTCAATTTAATTACAATGCTGATTATTAAAGAGGGGCCATTCCATGTTAAATCATCCAATTATATTTTGAAATGGCACTCGCCAACTCATGGAACTTTTTTTAGTTGTTATTACTATCGAGCTACTAATCCATGTCAATTTTTACTTCTCTAGGCCACAGGCCACATAGTTTGAGATACAAAATGTCAAAGTTTTGGAGAGTTGTACATATATGACTTTTATAAGACTCTTAGCGGCAGTACTTTAAGAAAACTTTTAGAGGCAGTATTGTAAGAAAAAAAATTCATATCTATGCATCCAATCTACATATCACTACCAAATGTTTACCACATATCAATAAAAGTGAGTAGATTTCAGAAAAAAATACTGTATCAATATTGCCTACTTCTGAAAGACACTAAAATTTAATTAATTTAATTTTGTTAAAAAAAATTGAAGTGAAAAGAAGTCTTCAATAACTGAGTATTATGGCATGAGTCACAGGAGTTATCAGGTCACTTTTTGTTTTATAAACATGTATGATCTATGATCTAAAAGGCTGTGAAAGAAAAATGGTGGTATTTTGATTACTAATTTATTTTCAGCAGCCAGAAATATAAGTACGAGTCTTAATCTAGTGTTTTAACTTATGAATTGAGTTAATCTACCTAAGTGTGATTAATTTAAAACATTCTATGCAGACACTATGCATAATAAGTAAATACAATAATAACACAATTTTTAACTTTTATATTAGTACTAGAAAATGTATTCAGAATTACCTGGGATTTAAGATGAGCAGTCATTTCATAGTGGTGTATGCAACAATGCAACAGCTTATTTTATTTTTGTTATAAGTGAGTATATTATTAAAAAACTTTCTTTGGTTTTCGAGAATTCACTGTGAGTTCCCGTGTAGCTTTTATCAAATTTGTATCTTACATACCTGGTAATGCAGTAATGTTCAAGAAATTGTACTCAGCATTTCCAGGTTTAAGATACAAACCTTTGATCACAATTAAATATTTATACTAAATTTTACTTTGTTCCCAGAGTTTCAGAAAAATTAAATGTATGTGCAAAATATGTAACTAGTAAGCCAAAATTTTGAAGCATGTGATTACCTACAAATGGTATTAATTAGAAAAGTATAACAAAATACACATGTTAACATTGTATACACAACAGTGAAAGGGCTTGTGGAGTGCTGTGGCAACATTACATATTATGTAAATCTCTTAGTGACTCACATGCATTGATTTGCACACATTAATGAACTTTAAAAACCACAAGGACTAAGGCAAATTTGCTTACTCTCGGCTTATAACTACCCATCCATCATGTACTCATTTTCTGGTGAGAGCTAAGTATTATTATTTTGCTCATTGATCTCATGTTGTTATATTTTAGGTTCCTGAGTTGTGGTTCATATATTGAACTAGTAAAGTTGCTTCACTGTGTCACTGACAAACATGTACAGCTGCAAGGAAAAAAACACTCCACCTCTTGTTATTGGAACATTGTTCATTGTGGAGCAAATTTAGCGATACCATTCGATGAGGAATAAGGTTCTTTACAAATTCTTGTGCACAAAATTTGTATAAAGGACCATTTTCATTATATTAAAACATGCTCAAACTTCGAAATTTCCACAAAGTTTGGCAACATATTTCGAATCTAAGAGTAAAATTCAACCCCAGATAACAAAATTCAAATAATTTGAATAAAGTGTTTCCGAGTTATGAGCATGCAAAGTTTTGAGCTCCTAATGTTAAATTAGTTTCCCAGACTTTTATTCATATTTTCTGTAATAATCGTCTTCTCATGCTAAAGTTTTGTATTATGTTACTACTAAGCAACTTATACAATTATATTATTTTTTAAATAGTTTTTATATGAAATATAAAATTAATATTAAAAAAAATATGAACCTTCACATATTTTGATGGAAATCCATTTGCAAAGACTTTCTATATGAGTATGCAAAATTTTAGCTGTTTCCTCCCATTGGTTCTTTTGCTATAGTTAAATATTCATCATCACAAAGATTTTAGGTGTCGTACATTAATAGAAGTAAAATGACCAATTTGTAAAAGTTATATTAATTTTAATTTAATTTCTATTTAATATAATGGGCATTTCTTTTACTCTTTTTTTAATAAAACTTTCTATAAAAAGTATAGTATAGATGCAACCTAATCAGCATAATTATGCAACAATATAAAAGGGTGAAAGGTTGCAACTCGTTTTGTTATAAATGGGATTCTATAAGTCATCTAATTATGTATTGTTTAATGCTCTATGATTAATAGTCCCAAAGTTATTGAGAATTGAAATCGGCCACAAAATTATGTAATAATTTATAATAAAATATTTATAAAAATAAAATATATAAAAATGTATAATAAAAAAATAATAAATAAAATTATGTGACACTAATTATCATAAGACAGTTTTACGTCAAAAGACTAATTTGCATATTTAAGTTATATTTGATGATAGTTATTACAACCTGAAAGGTCATTAAAATATTTATGTAATGAACTAATCTCACGACTTTGACATATTCGAATGTTACTACAATGTGTTGATTCCATCATTCGTGTAATTCTATTCACTTGGTAATTCGACCATTTTAAAATCCTATAAGATGATTATTGAAGAGGGTTTTACATTCTGAAACTGAGACCAGAGAAGCAATGAGAATATCAGAATAAAGCAATGTTTTTTAGTAAAATAGCAAATGACCCACTTTATTAGAACATTTGTAGTCAATAATCAAGAAAAATTCACCCTTAAAATTGTGGTTTTCAATATGGAGCTGATCCCTGAAAATTGTACATTTCGGAATATTGAATACATCTAGATATAATGATAGGAACTGAGCAAAAATTTATATTAGGACTAATTTGGAGGGTCTAGAATTTGTTTATGACGTTAAAATTGGGAAATGCCATTGAAAATTTCAAAGTTTGTGTGCATTTTGATATGATAGTAGTAGGCCCTTTATACAAATTATATGTACCTGAATTCATAGAGGATGTTATTCCTAATCAAATGAAATCTACTCTACAATCAACAATGCTCGAATAACAAGGGATGGATCATTATCTCCTTGGAAAATACTTTCTCATTCTATAGCTCAAGTGGTTACTTTTTTTCATACAATACACTATATATGTATGTCAAGAAATAAAACACCTTTTGATAAGTAAACTTAACCTTCAAATGTTATAGAATGTAAAGAATTTTATTCCATTAACTCAGATAGTTATTACTTTTAACTGATACATTTCAAGCTATTATCAAAGCAAGCAAATTTGCATTAAAGTAAAAAAAAAAAACTTATACCACAGAATGAATTTCAGCAAACATCTGTGGAGCAGTGCCTTACAGATAAAATATTTTTAACAAAACAGACAATTAAAGCTACAGAGATCTTCATAAAGAAACAAGTAATATACCTTTTCCAAACATAAGTTATCTAAAGCAATTTAGAGAATTGGTCTGTCACATGACAACAGATAACAATGCAAACAAGACTTCTGGTGAGGAAGAAAAGTTGTTTATATTGCTCAAGGTCATAGCAACTTAAAAGTTAAAGGTCTTTTACCTACCCTTTCATACTTGATGAATTAAAACATATTTTCAGCTTGTTTTCAAACAAGATTGTTACCCATGGAGCTATTTATGTTTTGTTCATAAGGCTCTACTTTCTGAAAAATCAAATAATCTTTATAAAATTTGAAAAAGTGGAAAAAAAATTCAGCAAATTTAACCAAGCCCTAATCATCTATTAGAAAATAAATCCACAATTTACTTTTTATTTGTTTTAATAAAAGATGTGTTTAGCTTGCTTGAAAACAAGATTTTTTAGCACATTTGCCCATATTTTATTTATAGAGTGCTATTGCAATAATCTTGCAATAAAAAATTGAAACGGCTACGTAAGAAACTTTTGGGAGAATTAATTAATTTTTCTTAGTGTAATTTTTTAACTTGATCAGATGTTAGTGTATATACTTTGTGAACAATTTGAGAGGTTGATTGAACTTACGTACAGAACCTATTTTTAGAAAGTTATTATTATTTTTTTTTTTTTAAATGCCTAGGTTTTTGAAGAGTTCTTTTTAACATTTTAAAGTTTGTATAGAACCCATAATTCACAACAAGAATTTTATGAAGAGTCTGAAAAATCTCCCAAATTTCTTTTAAACAACCCTGACTTAAAAAGAAGAAATATTTCTTAGAATCATAAAAAATAATTTGTTTAAATTCTTATTTCTCATATTTGGTTTTAAAATATTTTCAATGAAGTAATATAATATTATACACACAGCACACACTCATATGGTATATTCCCAAAGCAAAGATATTAGTTTTAGAAAGTTAAGATACCAAATAAAATAGTAAAATGTTTCAATATACCTTTTGAATTTACAGCTATAAGGATATAAGAATAAGTCAGAATATCTGGATAACTGACACTTTATTTAAACCAGCAATAACCTTAAATAGGAACAAGGTGCAGTTAACTTTCTAGTTATCTAGCAATCACTAAACAGTCAGATACAATATAAAATCAATAAATGCTCAATTTATTTATATAATATTGTATGCTCACACACAAGCATATTTATTTACCCTCTATGGAACACCCAAAAACCTACATAACTCTGAAAATATATTTTTCAATTCCATTAAATTTGCAAACTCTCTTGCGCTTGCTTGGTGACAGTTTGCTAAACTTATTGCCAAAGTGAAGCACCTAAGACATTTTGATTTGGCAATAATAATTGATAATTGTAAATGTTCTTTTCCAGGGACAAGACAAGGAAATAGATGACAGATACCCAGTCTACTTTAAATTATTTTTTATCACATCACACAATCAGTGGAGGCTATTCTGGTGCAGTAAGTAAAAGTGCCACTTCACTTATTAAAATGTAAAATAATTTATTTCTGCAATACATTTTACAATTGCAGAATTTTAATATCTATTAGGATTATAACAAGAACTGCAGCATTTCGATTCTTTCTGAAGTGATTTTATAAAATTTTCATCAATACTTCAATACACATCCTGCTAACATTTAATCTACTAGCTATTGTTTAATTGTCTACATGGAAAAGATCAGCTAACCTGAGTGCAGATTCTCATCTAATACAAGCTTGGTTTTGCTTATCGTATAAGATATTGCAGCGGCAATCCTGCATAATCTTTTGTATACCCCATAATATTATTATCATCACTGTTATCTTTGCTCAAAGAACAATTAGAACACTTTGACAAAGAATCTAGAAATATTTCTTTGCTTTCATTATTAGGATATATTTTGTCTGGATTTTGGATTAAGAAAACTAAAAATCATTTAAATCCACAAGGACATGCAGCCAGCACTCATGTCGTTTTGAATCCACTAATAAAACTGCACATCTACGCTTTAAAGTTATTACAAAAAACAGCACTTGCAAAAGACTATTAATCGGCTTGCGGTTGATAAGCATTTGCATCTAAAAGCCTATTTTTAGGCTTACGGTAAATAAGCATTGGCATCAAAAAGCCTATTTTTTTTAGGCTTGCAGTAGATAAAGTGTTAACATGGAATTACATATCCATATGTTACTAGCTAAGGCATATCAAGAAGTTTATGTTTTTTTGCCTAAGCAAATTTTTCTGTGTGTGATAAAAGCATCAGTTTTATAGCAATTTGTGGTATTACACTAATTGACTATAACCGACCACACAACTTGATACCATAAACCCCCTGGGTTGGTCGTGTGGTCTGGGCCTTCAACTAATTGACTATAAGCATTATTTGGTGATATTCTCATAATATCTTTAGAAAACACTAGAAATTATCAAAGAAAAACTATTGTATTGTACAAACATTATATTATTTGATAAGGTAGTAAAGAATGCACTTGGGTTCAACCATTGTGTATTGCAATACTCTTGAGTTAGATAAGACTCTGAGCCCAGAGGCTTGAGTTACACAAAGTAATCACAGAAAGAACAAAAAGTCAATGTGTAGCTTTTCCAGTTAAAATTACGAAAATAAAAATTTTGATATTTTAAAATGTGTTGCACAAGGTACAAAAAAAGTTTTAAAAAATCCTAATGTTTCCACATTCATGTAATATATTATCTATGTTGCAACTTTCGCTTCAATATGTGAAGTTATTTTTGGGGTATTGCAAAACACTTAAACGTAGCACACTGCATATAGTATGATTAAAATAGCAATGTTAATTTTATATGATCTTGGTTACACAAATATCTTTGAACTGAATTTACCTTCAATCGGTGGAGAAGTTTCAAGAAAAAACAGTTGCATAAATGTTGCACAGACTAACAGAATGCTAGAGTGGTATGGATGCATTCTTCATTAAAATTTTTACCCTCAAAAACAATACATTCCTTTAGCCAGGAAGTATGCAAACAATCTTTATGACAAGCAGGACCAGTAGTTTTGTCACAAAATTTTATCTCTAAACAATGGTTACTCTGCTCATTTTATCATTTTATCTTTCAGAATACATAAACTTGTGAGTCAAATGGGCTTTTACTAGCTACATTAAAAAATGAGTCAAACTTTCAAATTTGCGAGTCAAATGTTGCTACATTTTTGCATTTCTAATTTTAATTTAAAAATGGAAAAAAAAAAGCTGAGGCCTCGCTCATATACCGCACAAATTTATAACAATAGTGTAATATATTACTTGTGTGGAAATGAAGAAAAATATATAAAACATGTGTGAATTTTGAATCATATTTGACTCAGTTTCTAAATAGCAAATCAGTTTAGTTTAACAGTACTGATTGAAGTGACAATCATGAGTAAATGTGAGCTCTGATAACCATAGATTTTCTATGCAAAACATGAAGGTTAATCATAGTTATAGCTCAGATAGGAAGAAGGAATACTGATTGTGTTACATGTGCTTTTATGTCAAGGCTCATTAAGCTCTCTTGACAGCACAAGATATTGAAACTTGAAGAGATCAAAATAAATATAAAAAGTTTTAAAGCTTACATTAAAACAATCAAATCACATAGAGAATGCACCATGGGACAAGGATTATAGTGCCATGATATCAAAATATTCAACTACATTCTGATAAAAAGGTCGTAGCTAAAACATTATAAAGACAACTGTAAACAAGCACAAAATGACTAATGATAAAATACAAGAAAACGTTGGATTAACTGTAATACAATAAGTCTTTAAAAAATAATGAGGGAGATCCAATAAAAATAATGTCCAAAATGTTGAGGCTCTCTGCCAAGACCTGCATATAACTTATAACCACTAACCATATCATTTACCTGGGTTTACTAAGCAGTACAGGGTAATTATTAAATGTAAATCCAACAAATTCAATAAACTTGATTACCACATGAAGGCTTTTATCATCTTTATAGAAGTAAATTAAATTTATAACATTTCTGTGTGGATTCCATAGATTTTTTGTAGAATACTCAATATTAAAATGAAATATGAGATACAGCAACAGTGAAAATATTTATTTTTCATGTTTATATATTAAATTTTTACTTTTATATCTGATTTCTAAATAAGCAGCTACTTAACACTTGCAGTTAAAACCATTTGATAAATTTTGTAAGTTTTTAGAGAATCTACCCCCACACTTGCAGCAATTTACAATAGCAAACTTTTATTGGCCATTTAAATGGTCATTTGTTTTTATTAAAAACTAATGATCTTTGACATTTATAAGGAACTACGAAAAGCGTAATGTAAACAAATAGGTATTGTAAATACAAGATTTCTACAAGCGAAAGATCGCTTTTATATATCAAATTAAATAAGCCGATTTAAGCAATTAAATATCTTAATAACAATAACTATTGTTTTAATTTGCTTAAATACATGTAAGTATAAGATATTCAATTCAACCTATGAAAGAGTACATACAATATTAAGTTCTTACTTCAATATAGAAATCGAAGAAATAAAGCAATAAAAAAGCCATTAGGCGTTTACATACGAGAACACGAATACGAAAAGAATTTAATGCATGAAAGAGTTTGATGCTCTATAAAAACATTTTTTGTAATAAGAACTGATATGAATATGAAAAATTGACGATTTTAAAAACTGAAGTTATTACATTTTATTTTACAAGTAAATAACATTTTGATTGAGTTAAAACATGTTACACCATAACCTGAAATGACGGCAATTAACGCAGCTGACAGTTTAAGCAGCTACTCCAATACAGATCTAGTATAAATTTACATTCACTTTAATCATTCTGTCAGAACAAAATGTAAACAAAGTGTCATATATGTATAAAGTACACAAAAATGCAGCAAACGATGCAATAAATTTAATAATATTAAGAAATTTTTATTTTAGGCTTACGTACGAAAAAGACGACATTAAATCCGCAACCCTAGCGAACCGGAATGGCAAAGAATGGATCATTCCATTTTACTTTGAAACATTCTGGGATAATAAACTATTGCACACAAAGTATAACTATATATGGATGTAGCACACTTTCTTTAAAGCATTCATTTAAAGGTAAATTACAGATGTCTACGTACCAATATGGCGGTCTGGATAACACGGAATCAGGCTATTGGCAAGGTACAAAGATCTACGTCCAGGGTTTTCGTTAGCACACCACCCCTCGGAACCTCAACTCGCTAGCAGTGTACGACGGAAGAGCCATCATTTTGAAGATGAGTCATCAAAGGAATTACGTCACTAACGTGTAGGACAGAGGGTCATGAAACTGTCTCTGGGTAGATGGAGTTAGTAATGCCTCAAGCAAAAATGCAATCATGAAAGATCAAAGAATATCCTTAATAAAAAATATCATCACATTTTATTTTAGATCCAAATTGTTATGGAAACCCAAATTAGTTCTGAACTTCTAATAAATGAGTTTATATTTCTGAAGCAGACCAAAAATATGAACCCACTTCCCTATGTTTTGTTAAATAAATATTACATTAATTTTTCATTTTTAAAATGTCAATTTAGGTAAAATTTGATATGGCTATAAAGTAAAGAATCCCTTCGAATAATTTAAATAGCAACTGTCGTATGTAACGGGCGAAAACGGGAAGAATCTGACTCTAACATTTTACAAACAAATAACGAGAGAAGAATGAAGTAATGTAACGAGAAGAATAATAAAAGTCAGACAGAAAAAAAAAGCAATGTCATTATTGGCAGAATCTCAAGAGGAACATTTTGTCCTTGTCTTGTGGGACACAAGGCTGACTAGAAAGACTTTCTAGTTAGCCTTGTGCGGGATCCTGTGTCCTACCTAAGGGAGACGAACTTCCAGCCTGCCAATAGAATTTTTCAGAAACATATGCAAAAATTAAGCGAGCCTCCTACTACTCCCTATTTTACAAGTTATTGGCCTTTTTTCCTAAACTGTTTATACGGCCCGGATCGAAACCTCCCGGGATTCCATGCAATGCATCTTCTTGTGCCACCTCCCTCCCCCAATTCTATAAACGGCTCTGAGGTGGGAACCAAGCAACCTCTGGCTAGTTACGAAAAATAGAATCCAAAAATGAAAATGCCCTTCAATATGTTACATTTCTGAAGTGTAGCTCAAACAAACACTTGTCGGTTTACTCATTAATAAACGTTTTGAATGTTATCACACATTACATTGGTTTATTGTTTTTTAATCATAATGGTTTTCCAATTTATATGTAGTCAATCTATAATAAGTATTCATATGCTACAGGGCCGAGGTCAACGCAGCCTATGGATTCGAGATTGTTCGGTTTTAAACCTGCGGTTTTCAAAAGTGACTAATACGTTCAATTAACTCCCACAAAACTCTTTATTGACTTTCACGTTTTAAACCAACGATTTCCAACCTTTTTCGTTGGGAGCTATGGAGTTAGAGAGTAGAACTCCTAGGAAAAAATTTCGTTTTCCCATTAATATCTCGACAGCCCTGATCTCCAGATCTTAGAAACTCAAAACTTGGACTAAATTTATGCGGGGCTATTTTAAAGCCACCCACAAAATTTCAGTAAATTCGGTATACCGAATTTACTGAAATTTTGAACATCACGGGAGAACAGCTATATATAGCTGTTCTCCCGTGATGATAAAACAAACGAAAGTTTCGTTTTTCATTAATATCGCAACAACCCCTGGTGTTAGAAACTCGAAACATGGACTAAATTTTAAGTGGGGTTATTTTAAGACTACCCACCAAATTTCATCAAATTCGGTTCAGTCGTTTTCCCGTAATGTTAGATCATACATACATGCATACTTTTCTTCTTTATATATATAGATAATGTTTTGACTACTACCTTTTTATCGTATAATCCTTATGGAAGTGATTTGGTGGTAACATTTTACATATGTTTTGGTCTGTTTATGCTTATATAACAAGGACCAAATTATTTATCCATTGGGAAAAGGTAATTTCGAGCCCGGAAATATTTTTATGCGATAAATAAAGGTCGCCAAAATATTGCGGAGAGAGTAAACACAAACTTCTATGTTAGAACTTTACGTAAAAACTGACGCAATGCATTCTTATTTAATTGAGCAAATAAATTGTCGGATAATCGATTTTTCGGATTATCAACTTTCAAATGTGTGACGTTTTACTGCATATAATGTTCAGATGGAGCCTTAAACCCATATTTCCTCATCGTCCTAAAAATAGGACAGCACATATGAGTGGTCTTTATATAAATTCTTCTGCATATTTTAATTCAATTTAAAGACAATATATTGCTTAAGAATCATTAACTATATATTTGCCTTTGTCGCAAGTTTATAAATTAATGTTGGATATTTTTCATTAATTTTTTAAAATGGCGATTCTTGCAGATTTTTTTTTACATTTTCAACGCACAAGTTTTTTAAAGTTTTGAGCACCAAGAAAAAAAAATCTGATGTGGGCAGCACATGACTTTCCCTGCAGACACGTTCTCTTTATTTTAATTAAATTTAATTCACTTTTAATTCCATTTTCGTTCTCATTTGGTAACTGCACTCATTTTCAAAGGTGGCGTAGAGAAAAAACGATAAAACTAAAATATCTCGAGAACGGCTAGTCCTAGTGTAATGGAGTCGGTCTTATTCTTTTCTTCATTAAAAATTCCGCATAAAACAAGCATTTAATGGATATATTTGAGCATACGTAGTTTTTTAATTTAGATTTTGAAGATTTTTGCGGGCCATTTTGCAAAAAAAAGGCAGATTGTTTTTTTCCTAATTGTACCAAAACCTAATCAACACCAGAGTATCCAACAAGTAACTTATCTACCAAATTTTGTGAATTTTGGTCAATTAGTATTTTAGCTAGAGTGGATACATGAAACTTTTACTGGCCATTCCGCAAAAAAAAAAAAAAAATCTGATGTGGGCAGCACATGACTTTCCCTGCAGACGCAATTTCATATTTTCTTTATTTCTTTAATAATTAGTTAGATTGAGTTTAATTGCGTCAAATAACACTAAATTTGTGTTTTTAATTCAATTTTTGTTTTTATTCGGTAATTGGACATTTTCCCGAAATCGGCGTAACAAAACTTCAAGAAATGTCAAATATCTTGAAAACAGTTAGTCCTAAAGCATAATGGAGTGTGTTACATTCTTTTCCTCGTCAAAAATTGCGTATAAAACTAGAATTTAATTGATATATTTGAGCATATATAGTCTTTTTCTTTATATTTTGGCGATTTTTGAGGGCCATTTCGTAAAAAAAAAAGCAGGTTGTTTGTTCTCTTCCGAATTGTACCAAAATTTAATCAGCACCAGAGTATCCCACAAGTAACTTATCTACCAAAGTTTGTGAAATTTGGTCAATTAGTATTTTAGCTAGTGTGGATACATGAAATTTTTGCGGGCCATTTCCTAAAAAAAGGCAGGTTGTGCTTTTTCGAATCGTACCAAAATCTATACAGAACCAGCGTCGACCACAAGTGACATATCTACCAAATTTTATGATATTTAGTCGATTAGTTGAGTTAGAGTGGAAATATACAATTTTTGCAGGTCATTTCTTAAAAAAAGGCAGGTTATTCTTTTCCGAATCGTACCATAATCTAATCAGCATCAGGGTGACCTACAAGTGACTTATGTACCAAATTTTGTAAAATTTGATCAATTAGTATTTCAGTTACAGTGGGTACAGGCAATTTTATGAGGGCCATTTCGTAAAAAAAGGCGGGTTGGTTTATTTCGAATATAGTACCAAAAACTAATCAGCACTAGGGTCACATACAAGTGACTTACCTACCAAATTTTATGAAATTCGGTCCATTAGTTTTTGAGTTAGAGTGGATACGTACATTGTACAGACAGGCACACAGACACACACACACAGATGTCACGCAAAAATAGTTTTTTCGTATTCTAGAGGTCTCGAAACGTGTAGATCCATCGAAAACTCGAGTTGCGATTTTCGGCATGATTCCAATACTTTCCCTATACATTACCATGTATTGCAGGGAAAGTAACATACATATAAATTTATTAAGGTAATATTCCATACTTTTATACCAGTAAAAATCTTATGTGGGCAGCACATGACTTTCCCTGCAGACTCAAATTAATTTTTTCTTTATTTCTTTAAGAACTCATTGAGTTTAATTGCACAAAATGACACTGAATTTGCATTTTTAATTCAATTTCTGCTTTTATTTGGTAATTAGACATTTTACTTTCCCTTCATGGTAATGAATCATGTCATGGTAATGAATCATGTCATGGTAATGAATCATGGGAAAGTATTGGAATCATGTCGAAAATCGCAACTCGAGTTTTCGACGGATGTGTGTGTCTATGTGTCTGTCTGTCTGTCTGTCTGTCTGTCTGTGCAGATTTTGTATCCACTCTAACTAAAAAACTAATGGACCGAATTTCACAAAATTTGGTAGGTAAGTCACTTGTGAGCGTGTCTGGTGCTGATTAGTTTTGGGTACGATTTGGGATAAAAAAAAACGCCTTTATTTGCGAAATGACCCGCAAAAGCTTGTATCCACTCTAACTAAAAAACTAATGGACCGAATTTCACAAAATTTTGTAGATGAGTCACTTGTGGGTTACCCTGGTGCTGATTAGATTTTGGTATGATTCGGAAAAAAATAACCTGCCTTTTTTTACAAAATGCCCCACAAAAATCGTCAAAATCTAAACTAAAGAACTAGTTATACTCAAATATATCCATTAAATGCTCGTTTAATACGTAATTTTTAACGACGAAAAGAATAAGACCAACCCCATTACACTAGAGTTAGCCGTTCTCGAGATATTTTTTTTTTTCGTTTTTTCTCTACGACACCTTTGAAAATAAGTCCGGTTACCGAATGAGAACGAAAATTGAATTAAAAGTGAAATAAATTTAACTAAAATAAAGATAACTTTAATATAAGTCTGCAGGGAAAGTTATGTGCAGCTCACATCAGATTTTTTTCATATGCGGCATAAAAAAATGCGAAAAATCTCAAATATCTCGAGAACGGTTAGTCTTTGGGTAATAGAGCTGTTCTTATTCTTTAGCTCGTCAAAATTTACGTATAAAACAAGCATTTAATTGATACAGTCTTTTTTTAGATATTGGCGATTTTAGCGGGACATTTCGTAATAGAAAGCAGGTTGAACTTTTCCAAATCGCACCAAAATCTAATCAGCATCAGAGTGTCCCACAAGTAACTTATCTGCCAAATATTGTGAAATTTGGTCAATCAGTATTTTAGCTAGGGTGGATATGTGAAATTTTTGCGGGCCATTTCGCAAAAAAAGGCGGGTTTTTCCTTTCCAAATCGTACCAAATTCTAATCAGCACTAGAATATCATACAAGTAACTTATCTACCAAATTTTGTGAAATTTGGTCAATTAGTATTTTAGCTAGGGTGGATACATGAAATTTTTGCGGGCCATTTCGTAAAAAAAGGCAGGTTGTTCTTTTCTGAATCGTTCCAAAATCTAATCAGCACCAGAGCATCCTACAAGCAAACTAGCAAGCATCCTTATCTACCAAATTTGGTAAAATTTGGTCAAGTTTTCATTTTTAATTCAATATCTACTTTTATTTGGTAATTGGACATTTTTCCAAAGACGGTATAAAAAATGCGAAAAATCTCAAATATCTCGAGAACGGTTAGTCCTAGAGTAATAGGGCTGTTCTTTTTCTTTTTCTCGTCAAAAATTAAGTATAAAACAAGCATTTGATATATTTGAACATACGTAGTCTTTTTTTAGATATTGGCAATTTTTGCGGACCATTTCGTAAAAAAAGGCAGGTTGTTCTTTTCCGAATCGTACCAAAATCTAATCAGCATCAGAGTATCCTACATTTGATTTACCTACCAAATTTTGTGAAATTTTATCAATTTGTTTTTTAGCTAGAGTGGATACATGAGATTTTTGCTGACCATTTCGCAAAAAAAAAGACGAGTTTTTTTTTCTGAAATGTACCAAAAACTAATCAGCACCAGGGTCATACCCAAGGGTCTTACCTACCAAATTTTATGAAATTCGGTCCATTGGTTTTTGAGTTAGAGTGGATACATACATTGCACAGACACACAGACACACAACCACAGAAGACAGACACACACACACAGACGTCACGCTAAAAATAGTTTTTTCGTTTGAGTTGCGATTTTCGACATGATTCGAATACTTTCCTTATATATTACCATGTATTGCAGGGAAAGTAGAAAAATCTGATGTGAGCAGCACATGACTTTCGCTGCAGACGCAAATTCGTATTTTCTTTATTTCTTTAACATTTCATTAGATTGAGTTTAATTGAACCAAATAACACTAAATTTGCATTTTTAATTCAATTTTTGTTTTTATTCGGTAATTGGACATTTTCCCGAAATCGGCGTAACAAAAATGCAAGAAATCTTAAATATCTTAAGAACGATCAGTCCTAAAGAATAATGGAGTATTTTATAATATTTACCTCTTTAAAAATTGCGTATCAAACAAGAATTTAATTGATACATTTGAGCATACACTACTTAGTCATTTTTTATAGATTTTGGCGGGCCATTTCGTAAAAAAAAGGATGGTTGTTCTTTTCCGAATTGTACCAAAATCTAATCAACACCAGAGTATCCCACAAGTGACTTATCTACCAAATTTTGTGAAATTTGGTCAATTAATATTTTAGCTAGAGTGGATACATTAAATCTTTGCGGGCCATTTCATAAAAAAGGCGGATTCTTCTTTTCCGAATCGTACCAAATTCTAATCAGCACTAGAGTATATAACAAGTAACTCATCCACCAAATTTTGTGAAATTTGGGAAATTAGTAATTTAGCTACAGCAGATAAATGAAATTTTTGGGGGCCATTTCGCAAAAAAAAAAGGCGGGTTTTGTTTTTACGAATCGTACCAAACACTAATCAGCACCAGGGTAACATACAAGTGATTTACCTACCAAATTTTATGAAATTCGGTCCATTAGTTTTTGAGTTAGAGTGGATACATACATTGCACAGACACACAGACAGACAGACAGACACACACACACACAGACACACACACAGACGTCACGCTAAAAATAGTTTTTTCGTATTCTGAAGGTCTCGAAACGTGTATCCGTCGAAAACTCTAGTTGCGATATTCGACATGATTCCAATACTTTCCCTATACATTACCATGTATTGCAGGGAAAGTAACATACATATAAATTTATAAAGGTAATATTCCATACTTTTATACCAGTAAAAAAGTATTGTCAAAAACAAAATTATCTAGAGGATTGTCCTATGGGATATATATCTAGAGGATGGACCATTGTCCTATTTTTAAGACAGCCTGTACCGATCAAACTAATTAAAGTTTGGTAAATTTTTTGATTTTATGTGTATACATAAGCTTAGAGAAATACACATTTAAGATTTTATAAAAAAATATTAATTTTTTCAATGCTTGGTACAATATGGGTTAATGGCAGTTCCCTTGGGGCCTCAAGAAACTATTGAGAGAGAGAGAGAGAGAGAGAGAGAGAGTCCTGAAACCTGCAGACATTTAGGGTTGATTACAAAACGGAAGGGGGTAACAAATATAATGGGTTAAAAATAAAACAATGAAAATATATTTTAAATTAATTGGCGTGTTCCGCAACTCGAGTTTCTCATACCGGAATCCTATCTTGTGAATTTTACTTTCTCTGCAATACATGGTAATTTATAAGCAAAGTATTGGAATCGTGCTGAAAATCGCAACTCGAGTTTTCGACGGATCTACACGTTTCGAGACCTCTAGAATACGAAAAAACCATTTTTAGCGTGACGTCTGTGTGTGTGTCTGTGTGTCTGTCTGTCTGTGTGTCTGCCTGCCTGTGTGTCTGTGCAATGTATGTATCCATTCTAAATCAAAAACTTATGGACCAAATTTCATAAAATTTGGTAGGTAAGTTACTTGGGTATGACTCTGGTGCTGATTAGTTTTGGGTAAGATTCGTAAAAACAGACCCCGCATTTTTTTTGCAAAATGCCCAGTAAAAATTTCATTTATCCACTCTAGCTAAAATACCAATTGACCAAATTTCACAAAATTTGGTAGATAAGTTATTTGTACGATACTCTGGTGCTGATTAGATTTTGGAATTAATCGGAAAAGAACAACCTGGTTATTTTACGAAATGGACCTCAAAAATGTCATGTATCCACTCTAACTGAAATACTAATTGACCAAATTTCACAAAATTTGGTAGATAAGTTACTTGGAGGATACTCTAATGCTGATTAGATTTTGATATTATTCGGAAAAGAACAACCTGCCTTTTTTTACGAAATGGTCCTCAAAAATCGCAAAATCCAAAAAAAAAGTTGCGTATGTTCAAATATATCAATTAAATGCTTGTTTTATACATAATTTTTGATGAGGAAAATAATAAGAACAGCTCTATTACTCTAGGGCTAACCATTCTCGAGAAATTTGAGATTTTTCGCATTTAGTTATGCCACTTTTAGAAAAATGTCTAATTACCAAATAAAAACAGAAATTGAATTAAAAATGAAAATTTAGTGTTATTTTGTGCAATTAAACTCAATTTAATGAATTAATAAAGAAATGAAAAAAAAAAAATGAATTTGAGTCTGCAGGGAAAGTCATGTGCTGCCCACATCAGATTTTTACTTTCCCTGCAATACGTAGTAATGTATAGGGAAAGTATTGGAATCATGTCGAAAATCGCAAATCGAGTTTTTGACGGATATGCACTTTTCGAGACCTCTAGAATACGAAAAAACTATTTTTAGCGTGACGTCTGTGTGTGTGTGTGTCTGTCTGTGTGTGTGTGTGTCTGTCTGTGTGTCTGTGTGTCTGTCTGTCTGTGCAGATTTTGTATCCACTTTAACTAAAAAACTAATGGACCGAATTTCATAAAATTTGGTAGGCGAATCTTGTGGGCGAATCTGGTGCTGATTAGTTTTGGGTACCATTCGGGATAAAAGAACCCGTCTTTTTTTGCGAAATAGCCCGCAAAAGCTTGTATCGACTCTAACTGAAAAACTAATGGACCGAATTTCCCAAAATTCGGTAGATAAATCACTTGTGGGTCACTCTGGTGCTGATTGGATTTTGATACGATTCGAAAAAAAATAAACCTGCCGTTTTTTGCAAAATGGCCCCCAAAAATCGCCAAAATTTAAAATAAAAAACTACGTATGCTCAAATATATCCATTAAATGCATGTTTAGTACTTAATTTATAACGAAGAAAAGAATAGGACCAACCCCATTACACTAGGACTAGCTTTTCTCGAGATATTTTAGTTTTTCCTTATTTTCTCTACGCCACCTTTGAAAATAAGTCCAGTTACCAAATGAGAACGAAAATTGAATTAAAAGTGAATTAAATTTAATTAAAATAAAGAGAACTTGGTTATAAATAAGTCTGTAGGGAAAGTCATGTGCTGCCCACATCTGATTTTTACTTTTCCTACAATACATAGTAATGTATAGGGAAAGTATTGAAATCATGTCGAAAATCGCAACTCGAGTTTTCGACGGATCTACAAGTTTCGAGACCTCTAGAATACGAAAAAACTGTTTTTAGCATGACGTCTGTGTGTGTGTCTGTGCAATCTATGTATCCACTTTAACTCAAAAACTAATGGACCGAATTTCATAAAATTTGGTAGGTAAGTCACGTGGATGTGACCCTGGTGCTGATTAGGTTTTGGTACGATTCGTAAAAACAGAACATGCCTTTTTTTGCGAAATGGCCAGTAAAATTTTCATTTATCCGCTCTAGCTAAAATACTAATTGATCAAATTTCACAAAATTTGGTAGATGAATTACTTGTTGGATACTCTGGTGCTGATTAGAATTTAGTACGATTCGGTAAAAAAAAACCCCGCCTTTTTTTACGAAAATGCCCGATAAAATTTCATTTATGCACTCTAGCTAAAACACTAATTGACCAAATTTCACAATATTTGGTAGATAAGTTACTTGTGGAACACTCTGGTGCTGATTAAATTTTGGTATGATTTGGAAAAGAACAAAACTTGCCTTTTTCTACGAAATGGTCCGCAAAAATCTCCAAAATCTAAAAAAATAAATAAAAGACCACGTATGCTGAAATGTATCCATTAAATTCTTGTTTTATACGCAATTTTTGACGAAGAAAAGAATATAATACACTCCATTATACTTTAGGACTAACCGTTCTCAAGATATTTGAGATTTCTTGCATTTTTATTACGCCGCTATCAGAAAAATTACCAAATGAAAACAAAAATTGAATTGAAAATGCAAATTTAGTGTTATTTGGTGCAATTAAACTCAATTTAGCGAATTATTAAAGAAATAAAGAAAATAGGAATTTAAGTCTGCATGGAACGTCATGTGCTGCCAACATCAGATTTTTTTTTTTCTTTGCCCTTAAATTTGAAATATCAGTATCGTCAATCCAAATGATCTCAATTACAACATCTTACACTTCATTCTAAAGGGCTTGAAAAAAATCTTTACATGGTCTGGACAGAGTTTTTAAGTGGCAATATCCAGACTTAAACAACTTCCTCAGATATATTGAATTGTACTGTACTCACCTTATCCAATGACTTCCAAGGATATTTAGTGACGTCGGTGGGGTAGAATGACAGTCGCAGTTAACAAGTTCGGTCTCTCCTGAGAACCCGAGAACAACATACTCGAATTTTCTCTTCCACTGGCATCATATGCACAGAGTGAAGCAAAGCAATTAATTCAGTCGTGCCCGGGATGAGATTTCCACTGCTTATAATCATAAAAATTTTATGTACTAACAATCAACAATGGTTACGAGACCATAGTCCACAATTGGTGATGGTTGATCAGTTGAGAACTTTCGCTTCATAGTAATCCATTGTAAATTGCCTCTGGGGGAGGTTATGTTAACCCCTCTGGGGGCTAATGATGTCATGAATACAAAATCAGTATAGCGGATTTTTTTTTTTTTCACTACAATGATCGAAACTGTTAAATTTCTTGGTCATTCATCCATAAATAACCTCTTTTAAGTATAATTATGCCAATTTTTGTCCTATGCTGCTATGTTAAGAAAATGTGACATTTTGATTAAATTTCGTTTTCTCGAATTTTGAAAAATTCTGTCTTGTTCTAGGCTTTGCGATAACAAAGCCGGATATAAAGTTTCGTGAAAATTATTCGATATTTGTGGCAGCTATCGAGCACATAAGAAATCGATCACAGACAGACAGACGGACATCATGGCAAAAATAGTCGAAGCGTGTTCAGGAGGTCCTGAAACAAATATTGCATCAAAATTTTGAATTTTCGTCAAAAAAAAAAAAAAAAAAACTTTCTGCATATAGTGCATTCTATAGTATGAGAAAATGAATATAGCGACCATTTAGACTAAGAATTAATTGGAATGTGACTAAACTGGGTTTTCTCATATCAGAATTCATATACTTTACAAAAAAATATTTGAAAAATTGGCATCCCCGCGGCAAATGATTACAACTATAGCTTGTTACCCTTCACTTTAAAGGGCTTGAAAACATCTTTAGATTGATACCATACTTGGGGGGAGGGGGGGGGTTGTTTTTGAGACTCAGACCGTCCGACCTACCAGAAAGGTGTTGAAGACCCAGACCGTCCGACTCATCCTGAGGAATCCTACCAGAAAGGTGTAAGGTAACTGTTTTAACGGTCGGGAAGTGCTACCCAATTTAGACCGGAACCCAGTGGGGGAGGCATCCACAGGGACCGTACCCTCCTTCCCCTACCACCAACCTTTTGGAAGGACTTACGGACCCACATGTTTAACGTGATCGTACTCTGCGTGAACACGACGGCAGTTTTTGCAGTAGCGGGAATCGAACCCGGGCCTACCGAGTGCAATTCCCGCGCGCTAACCACTGGGCTACCGCTCTCTTTGGGTGGGGGGGAGTGTAAGTTGCGCACCCAGGTGGGCTAATGACGTCATGAACAAAATAAAATTTATAACGCGGCTATTTTTCACAACAATGATTGAAATTATAAAGTTTTGTGATCATTGAGATATAAATAAACCTTTTTATGTTAAATTTAGTACATACTATGTTGCTATGCTAGAAATATATAAAATTTCGAAGTTTTCGCTCGAATTTGAGAAAATTTTATCCAGTTTTAGATTTTTTAATAACAAAGCCGGATATAAAGTCTGGTGATAATACACTAATATTTGGGGCCGCTATCGTGCACACAAGCAATCGACCGCAGACATCAGACAGACAGACGACATCACTCCAAAAATAGTCAAACCGTGTTCAGGCGGTCTTAAAACATTGGCATCAAAATCTCGAATTTGAAAATTTTCGTGAAAATAATACTTTCTCTGTACTATATTACAGAAAGTAAATATGATTTTTTTTTTTTCATTTTTTCAGTCAATGAGTGAGGAGGATTCTAAAAAAAGTTGTTATCTTTCTTACTTTTCCTACAATGCATGGTAGTGTATATGGAAAGTATTGGAATCGTGTCGAATATTGCAACGCGAATTTATGAAGGATCTACAAGTTTTGGGATCCCTAGAACATAAAAAATGTGTGAGATCTGCCTGTGTGTGTGTCTGTGCAACGTATGTATCTACTTTAACTCTAAAACTATTTGACAAAATTTCCTAAATTTCGGTAAGGAAGTTACTTGCGAGTTATCCTGGTGCTGATTAGATTTTATTTCTGATTTTTAAGCGATTCGGGGGGGGGGGGGGGGGTAGTTTATTTAACGATGCGCAAAATTATTATGTATCCATTCTAGCTGAAAAACTAATTGACCAAATTTCAGTAGACAACCCACTTTTCAGTTACCCTGGTGTTGATTAGATTTTGGTACAATTCGATAACGGGAACTTGCATTTTTAAGCAAAAATCTCCAAAATCTAAAATAAAAAGCTACATATGGTAAACTGTGAAATAAATGCTTGTTACTTTCCTTATATACAATAATGTATAAGGAAAGTATTGTGACGGGGTCGAAAATTCGAATTCAAGTTTTCGACGGGAGAGCTCGTTTCAAGTATCCCTGATCACGAATCGAACATTTTTGAGGTGATGTCTGTGTGTGTGTGTGTGAAAGTATGTATGTTTGTGTGTGTGTGTCAGTGAGTCTGTGGAGACGATAACTGACAAACGAATGGACCGATTCGAACGAAATTTGGTACAAAAATTACAATCCGTGAATACTGAAAGCCTATTGCTTTTATATGCAATCGAATGTTCAGAATCCTCTTAAGTTTCGAATGCAATTTTGAAAAAATCGTCAAAGAATCAAAACCTCTAATAACGTTACACAAATAGACATTTCTTATGTAATTTTTCATTAGAAAACGATTAATATAAATGTTAGAATGCTAGCATGAACCGTCCTCGAGATATTGCACATCTTTAAAAAAAAATTATCAAAAAATTATATAAAATAAAAAAAACAATATTTCCTGTTGAGAAACATGTTCACTTTTCATATGTAATATCATGCGGTAAATTGGGTGACATCATTCTCGTAGATCTTGCTTGTTCCATTCGTGAAAAAATATACTTTGAGTAATACTTTCGTATTTGAACTCCAATTGTTATTCATCTGCTATAAGAATAAATTATTTCTCCGTCCATAACGATTGGCGAGATTTTAGTGACGAATTTGGCGGAATGTCGCCAACATGGGGACTTTTTCAATGTTATCAAATGAAAGAAAATCTCACCAAATGGATAAAATTACGCTAAATAAATGAAAATAACGATTCATTGACGAAAATTCAATATCTTGGAAAGAATATAAATAACTACTATAAAAATAATCTATTTTTTTTTACTGTAAAAGTAGTAAATTCATTCCATTATATACGGAAAGTCATGTGCTGCCCACATCAGATTTTTTTGGTATGTCGAATGGCAGAAAATTTTTGTATGATACGCATTTCTGAACATCGAATATCTTCCACAAATGGATATTTCTCGATTCCTCATTGCACATACATTGAATATCTCCCCCAAATGGATATTTCTCGATTCCCCATTGCACATACATTGAATATCTCCCCCAAATGGATATTTCTCGATTCCCCATTGCACATACATTGAATATCTCCCACAAATGGATACTTCTCGATTCCGCATTGCACATACATTGAATATCTCCCACAAATGGATACTTCTCGATTCCCCATTGCACATACATTGAATATCTCCCCCAAATGGATATTTCTCGATTCCCCATTGCACATACATTGAATATCTCCCCCAAATGGATATTTCTCGATTCCCCATTGCACATACATTGAATATCTCCCCCAAATGGATATTTCTCGATTCCCCATTGCACATACATTGAATATCTCCCCCAAATGGATATTTCTCGATTCCGCATTGCACATACATTGAATATCTCCCACAAATGGATACTTCTCGATTCCCCATTGCACATACATTGAATATCTCCCACAAATGGATACTTCTCGATTCCCCATTGCACATACATTGAATATCTCCCACAAATGGATATTTCTCGATTCCGCATTGCACATACATTGAATATCTCCCACAAATGGATACTTCTCGATTCCCAATTGCACATACATTGAATATCTCCCACAAATGGATACTTCTCGATTCCCCATTGCACATACATTGAATATCTCCCACAAATGGATATTTTTCGATTCCGCATTGCACATACATTGAATATCTCCCACAAATGGATACTTCTCGATTCCGCATTGCACATACATTGAATATCTCCCACAAATGGATACTTCTCGATTCCCCATTGCACATACATTGAATATCTCCCACAAATGGATATTTCTCGATTCCGCATTGCACATACATTGAATATCTCCCACAAATGGATACTTCTCGATTCCCCATTGCACATACATTGAATATCTCCCACAAATGGATACTTCTCGATTCCCCATTGCACATACATTGAATATCTCCCACAAATGGATACTTCTCGATTCCGCATTGCACATACATTGAATATCTCCCACAAATGGATACTTCTCGATTCCCCATTGCACATACATTGAATATCTCCCACAAATGGATATTTCTCGATTCCGCATTGCACATACATTGAATATCTCCCACAAATGGATACTTCTCGATTCCCCATTGCACATACATTGAATATCTCCCACAAATGGATACTTCTCGATTCCCCATTGCACATACATTGAATATCTCCCACAAATGGATATTTCTCGATTCCGCATTGCACATACATTGAATATCTCCCACAAATGGATACTTCTCGATTCCGCATTGCACATACATTGAATATCTCCCACAAATGGATACTTCTCGATTCCGCATTGCACATACATTGAATATCTCCCACAAATGGATATTTCTCGATTCCGCATTGCACATACATTGAATATCTCCCACAAATGGATACTTCTCGATTCCGCATTGCACATACATTGAATATCTCCCACAAATGGATACTTCTCGATTCCGCATTGCACATACATTGAATATCTCCCACAAATGGATACTTCTCGATTCCCAATTGCACATACATTGAATATCTCCCACAAATGGATACTTCTCGATTCCCCATTGCACATACATTGAATATCTCCCACAAATGGATACTTCTCGATTCCGCATTGCACATACATTGAATATCTCCCACAAATGGATACTTCTCGATTCCGCATTGCACATACATTGAATATCTCCCACAAATGGATACTTCTCGATTCCCCATTGCACATACATTGAATATCTCCCACAAATGGATACTTCTCGATTCCGCATTGCACATACATTGAATATCTCCCACAAATGGATACTTCTCGATTCCTCATTGCACATACATTGAATATCTCCCACAAATGGATATTTCTCGATTCCCCATTGCACATACATTGAATATCTCCCCCAAATGGATATTTCTCGATTCTCCATTGCACATACATTGAATATCTCCCCCAAATGGATATTTCTCGATTCCCCATTGCACATACATTGAATATCTCCCACAAATGGATACTTCTCGATTCCGCATTGCACATACATTGAATATCTCCCACAAATGGATATTTCTCGACTCCCCATTGCACATACATTGAATATCTCCCACAAATGGATACTTCTCGATTCCCCATTGCACATACATTGAATATCTCCCACAAATGGATATTTCTCGATTCCCCATTGCACATACATTGAATATCTCCCCCAAATGGATATTTCTCGATTCCCCATTGCACATACATTGAATATCTCCCCCAAATGGATATTTCTCGATTCCCCATTGCACATACATTGAATATCTCCCACAAATGGATACTTCTCGATTCCGCATTGCACATACATTGAATATCTCCCACAAATGGATATTTCTCGACTCCCCATTGCACATACATTGAATATCTCCCACAAATGGATACTTCTCGATTCCGCATTGCACATACATTGAATATCTCTCACAAATGGATATTTCTCGACTCCCCATTGCACATACATTGAATATCTCCCCCAAATGGATATTTCTCGATTCCCCATTGCACATACATTGAATATCTCCCCCAAATGGATATTTCTCGATTCCCCATTGCACATACATTGAATATCTCCCCCAAATGGATATTTCTCGATTCCCCATTGCACATACATTGAATATCTCCCACAAATGGATACTTCTCGATTCCGCATTGCACATACATTGAATATCTCCCACAAATGGATATTTCTCGACTCCCCATTGCACATACATTGAATATCTCCCACAAATGGATACTTCTCGATTCCGCATTGCACATACATTGAATATCTCCCACAAATGGATATTTCTCGACTCCCCATTGCACATACATTGAATATCTCCCACAAATGGATACTTCTCGATTCCGCATTGCACATACATTGAATATCTCCCACAAATGGATATTTCTCGACTCCCCATTGCACATACATTGAATATCTCCCACAAATGGATACTTCTCGATTCCGCATTGCACATACATTGAATATCTCCCACAAATGGATATTTCTCGACTCCCCATTGCACATATATGGAATATCTCCCACAAATGGATACTTCTCGATTCCGCATTGCACATACATTGAATATCTCCCACAAATGGATATTTCTCGACTCCCCATTGCACATACATTGAATATCTCCCACAAATGGATACTTCTCGATTCCGCATTGCACATACATTGAATATCTCCCACAAATGGATATTTCTCGACTCCCCATTGCACATACATTGAATATCTCCCACAAATGGATACTTCTCGATTCCGCATTGCACATACATTGAATATCTCCCACAAATGGATATTTCTCGACTCCCCATTGCACATACATTGAATATCTCCCACAAATGGATACTTCTCGATTCCGCATTGCACATACATTGAATATCTCCCACAAATGGATATTTCTCGACTCCCCATTGCACATACATTGAATATCTCCCACAAATGGATATTTCTCGATTCCCCATTGCACATACATTGAATATTTCCCACAAATGGATATTTCTCGATTCCCCATTGCACATACATTGAATATCTCCCACAAATGGATACTTCTCGATTCCGCATTGCACATACATTGAATATCTCCCACAAATGGATACTTCTCGATTCCCCATTGCACATACATTGAATATCTCCCACAAATGGATATTTCTCGATTCCGCATTGCACATACATTGAATATCTCCCACAAATGGATACTTCTCGATTCCCCATTGCACATACATTGAATATCTCCCACAAATGGATACTTCTCGATTCCCCATTGCACATACATTGAATATCTCCCACAAATGGATATTTCTCGATTCCGCATTGCACATACATTGAATATCTCCCACAAATGGATACTTCTCGATTCCGCATTGCACATACATTGAATATCTCCCACAAATGGATACTTCTCGATTCCGCATTGCACATACATTGAATATCTCCCACAAATGGATATTTCTCGATTCCGCATTGCACATACATTGAATATCTCCCACAAATGGATACTTCTCGATTCCGCATTGCACATACATTGAATATCTCCCACAAATGGATACTTCTCGATTCCGCATTGCACATACATTGAATATCTCCCACAAATGGATACTTCTCGATTCCCAATTGCACATACATTGAATATCTCCCACAAATGGATACTTCTCGATTCCCCATTGCACATACATTGAATATCTCCCACAAATGGATACTTCTCGATTCCGCATTGCACATACATTGAATATCTCCCACAAATGGATACTTCTCGATTCCGCATTGCACATACATTGAATATCTCCCACAAATGGATACTTCTCGATTCCCCATTGCACATACATTGAATATCTCCCACAAATGGATACTTCTCGATTCCGCATTGCACATACATTGAATATCTCCCACAAATGGATACTTCTCGATTCCCCATTGCACATACATTGAATATCTCCCACAAATGGATATTTCTCGATTCCCCATTGCACATACATTGAATATCTCCCCCAAATGGATATTTCTCGATTCTCCATTGCACATACATTGAATATCTCCCCCAAATGGATATTTCTCGATTCCCCATTGCACATACATTGAATATCTCCCACAAATGGATACTTCTCGATTCCGCATTGCACATACATTGAATATCTCCCACAAATGGATATTTCTCGACTCCCCATTGCACATACATTGAATATCTCCCACAAATGGATACTTCTCGATTCCCCATTGCACATACATTGAATATCTCCCACAAATGGATATTTCTCGATTCCCCATTGCACATACATTGAATATCTCCCCCAAATGGATATTTCTCGATTCCCCATTGCACATACATTGAATATCTCCCCCAAATGGATATTTCTCGATTCCCCATTGCACATACATTGAATATCTCCCACAAATGGATACTTCTCGATTCCGCATTGCACATACATTGAATATCTCCCACAAATGGATATTTCTCGACTCCCCATTGCACATACATTGAATATCTCCCACAAATGGATACTTCTCGATTCCGCATTGCACATACATTGAATATCTCTCACAAATGGATATTTCTCGACTCCCCATTGCACATACATTGAATATCTCCCCCAAATGGATATTTCTCGATTCCCCATTGCACATACATTGAATATCTCCCCCAAATGGATATTTCTCGATTCCCCATTGCACATACATTGAATATCTCCCCCAAATGGATATTTCTCGATTCCCCATTGCACATACATTGAATATCTCCCACAAATGGATACTTCTCGATTCCGCATTGCACATACATTGAATATCTCCCACAAATGGATATTTCTCGACTCCCCATTGCACATACATTGAATATCTCCCACAAATGGATACTTCTCGATTCCGCATTGCACATACATTGAATATCTCCCACAAATGGATATTTCTCGACTCCCCATTGCACATACATTGAATATCTCCCACAAATGGATACTTCTCGACTCCCCATTGCACATACATTGAATATCTCCCACAAATGGATATTTCTCGATTCCCCATTGCACATACATTGAATATCTCCCACAAATGGATATTTCTCGACTCCCCATTGCACATACATTGAATATCTCCCCCAAATGGATATTTCTCGATTCCCCATTGCACATACATTGAATATCTCCCACAAATGGATACTTCTCGATTCCGCATTGCACATACATTGAATATCTCCCACAAATGGATATTTCTCGATTCCCCATTGCACATACATTGAATATCTCCCACAAATTGATATTTCTCGACTCCCCATTGCACATACATTGAATATTTCCCACAAATGGATATTTCTCGATTCCCCATTGCACATACATTGAATATCTCCCACAAATGGATATTTCTCGATTCCCCATTGCACATACATTGAATATCTCCCACAAATGGATATTTCTCGATTCCCCATTGCACATACATTGAATATCTCCCACAAATGGATATTTCTCGACTCCTCATTGCACATACATTGAATATCTCCCAGAAATGGATATTTCTCGATTCCCCATTGCACATACATTGAATATTTCCCACAAATGGATATTTCTCGACTCCCCATTGCACATACATTGAATATCTCCCACAAATGGATATTTCTCGATTCCCCATTGCACATACATTGAATATCTCCCCCAAATGGATATTTCTCGACTCTCCATTGCACATACATTGAATATCTCCCACAAATGGATACTTCTCGATTCCCAATTGCACATATATTGAATCACACAGTATAAGTATCATTTAATTACACAGATCAAATTAAAGATACCAATTAGATTTACACTAACATATTGATATTTACATAACCATGTATTTCATCACAAAATATATAAAAATACAAAGAGCAAAGATCCTAAAACCGACATGCAAGTTCAGACTTAAATATTAACTATTATTAAACCAAGAAATCAAACAAATTAGACACATACGTTTTTAATTAAAAATAAACAAGAAAAATATCTAAATCATTACAATATATATTAAATACGTTTTATTTTGTAAAAATGAGACAAGATGTAAAATTTACATAATTTTACATTGGGTTAACATTGACCTAATAATACCTATCATTATGAACTACTCCTTTTGATTATCGACCCCCCTCCCTTTCCGAGATCCTTCTACACCTCAGTATGCATTACTTATGTGGTGTAAATCTATTTTTTAAGTTTATACGTATATCCCAATAATTTTTTTTTAATAGCTGTATTTTTCATTTGCTAATTAATGTTTTATGTAGAAAATATTTCTAGTTCATTTACTAAAATAATATATACTGGTGTATATTAATATCGAATTATAAGATGTTTAAATTCTAGTGGATTGAAAGTTCTACTTTCACAAACTTGAAAAGTATTTTGTAGCAAAAGACGTTTGATAACCTCTGCTTTAAACTATTAAATTAAAAACAAAATTCCAAAACTGACTTAACTTTCTAGTTGCATTTTTGACCTGAAATATGAGAAACAAGAAAGATCAATCATGCTTAAAGCATTGATTATGAAACACTTTCCAACTTCAATGCAATTTTATTTAAACAAGTCTAAAATGCAATACATTCCTCGGTAATATTTTGAAACTTATCACAATACTGCATTAATTTATTATATTTGAAAACTTAAACCTTCATCGAAAAAAATGAACTTCATTCAAATGATGGCATTGAAATATAAATTGCCTGGTTTAAACATCTCTAAAATGTTATACATTCCTTGGTAATAGTTTTAGAATTATCATAATACTACGATAATTTATTATATTTGAAAACTTCATCGAAAACAACTGAAATTAATTCAAATGAGGTCAAAGAAAAAATAACACGCCTGGATCTCTCTATAAAAACAGGATTTCATTCATAACTTTCTCCCATTCATTTCATTCATCACAATACTATAATAATTTATTTTATTTAAACATTTAAGACCACGGAGCTACAAAAAATTAAACTCTATGCTTGAAACTTCATCGAAAAAAATCGTCCTTCTCTTTATGAAATCAATTAATATTTCATTCATATCAGCCATGCATGGACTAAATCATTCATGGACTAAATTATTTTGTGTTAAAAAAATACAGGAATTCTAATACAACTCATTCTATATATTTTGCTGTTTACATTTTACATAGGTGAAAAATAGGCTTAGTTGTAGAAATAATCAAATTTAGATGAGCATTTAAACTCAAATATATTGTCATTGCGTTGTTTCAGTATGTAGATGCACAGAATTTAAGCAAAAATAAAGTAGTTTTAGGACGGATACAACACACAACATGAATTAAAAAGAACTTAAAAAAATCACGATTTTGAAACAAAATGGATGCCATATATCATTTTGAAGTGGGTCATGTGATCGTTTCATATCATGGTCACGTGATCGTTTCATATAAGAGGTGTAATTATTATTTTAATTTTTATTTAAAAAACTACTGAATATATTTCGCTGAATTTTTTTTTATATATTTTATGGAACAATTTGAATATTACCTAAAATTTTCGAAGCAATTTGTGAATTTTAAATCCGCTTAAAAAATGTTTGAAAAATTAGGCCCCTTAGGGCTCAATGTATTTCATTTTTTCGACCCGGGTTCAATCCAAAACTAATTGGTTGATATTATTCATTTATATTTCCATAGGTTCTACAGACCGTCTGAACAACATACTAAAATTTCATTTTGATTAAGTCATTTTTACGGCAGTTATCGTGCTAACGGACAGACAGACAGACAGACAGAATGAACAAAGTCATAAACACTTTTCAACTTTGTTGTAAAGTGTTAATAATAGTGTAAATGATGGATGCCTTTTAAATATTTTTGCACGCTAAAAAAACAAGAAGTGTTTACACTGTCTTATAAAAAAATGTATAGGGTGGGAAAAGCACATCCCTAATCAACCTCGTGAGAACTTGAAAGTTGGGAAATAACGAAATAAAGATTATGATCTGAATATGGAGACACTTGACAGAATTCTGTAGAAATTCTAATCCTTAACTTTAGACTTTAGTGTAAAAGTTGTTAATAACACATAAATTGAGTATCTAGAAATTAGTAAAATATTACTAAAATTTTTTCAACTAAAACTAACAGCAAAAATATTTTTTCTGTACAATCTTAAAAATTTCCTTAAATTCTTGCATAATTCCCATTTGTTCCCGACAATGGCGTGTTTTTTCACGGGAGATTTCCGATAAAAACTCATACTGGAAGATCGCTTTTTCTTACAGTCGTAAATAGGATCTCGATCAGGGACTGTTATTTCACAACCCCTCTCTCGCTTCGTAATTTTAAGAAAATGGCCATAATACGGTAAGCGGGTTTCCAAGTTGGCGAATTTCTCGCCGAGCTTGACTTAGTGCGTTGGTCTATATTAACTTTCCTTATATACATAATGTATAAAGAAAGTATTGTGACGGGGTCGAAAATTCGAATTCGAGTTTTCGACGGGAGAGCACGTTTCAAGCATCCCTGATCACGAATCAAACATTTTTGAAGTGATGTCTGTGTGTGTGTGTGTGTGTCAGTGGGCCTGTGGAGACGATAACTGACGAACGAATAAACCGATTTGAACCAAATTTGGTACAAAAATCACAATTCGTAAACACTGGAAGCCTAGTATTTTTATACGTAATCGAATGTTCAGAACCCCCCTAAATTTTCGATTTAAATTTTGAAAAAATCGTCAAAAAATCAAAACCACTAATAAAGTTACGCAAATAGACATTTCTTATGTAATTTTTCATTAGAAAACGATTGACATAAATTTTAGAACGCTAACACGAGCCGTTCTCGAGATATTGCACATTTTTCAAAAAAAATATCAAAAAGTCATATAAAATAAAAAAAAAATATTTCCTATTGATAAACATGTTTACTTTTCATATGTAATACCATGCGATAAATTGGGTGACATCATTCTCGTGGATCTATCTCGTTCCATTCATAATAAAAGATACTCTGAGTAACACTTTTGTATTTGAATGCCAATAGTCATTTATCTGCTGTAAGAATAACTTATTTCTTAGTGCATAACGCTTGGCGAGATTTTGGCGACGAATTTGGCGGAATGTCGCCAACTTGGCGACTTTTTGAAATGTTGCCAAATTAACGAAAATCTCGCCAAATTGATAAAAATGATGCTAAATCAATGAAAATGACGACTAATTGTTGAAAATTTAATGTCTTGGAAAGAATATTAGTATCTACTATAAAATAAACCTATTACTTTCCTTATATACATAATGTATAAGGAAAGTATTGTGACGGGGTCGAAAATTCGAATTCGAGTTTTCGACGGGAGAGCACGTTTCAAGCATCCCTGATCACGAATCAAACATTTTTGAAGTGATGTCTGTGTGTGTGTATGTGTGTGTGTGTGTGTGTGTGTGTGTGTGTGTGTGTGTGTGTGTGTGTGTGTGTGTGTGTGAAAGTATGTGTGTGTGTCAGTGGGTCTGTGGAGACGATAACTGACGAACGAATGGACCGATTCGAACCAAATTTGGTACAAAAATCACAATCTGTAAACACTGGAAGCCTATTGTTTTTATACGCAATCGAATGTTCAGAACCCCCCTAAATTTTCGAATGAAATTTTGAAAAAATCGTCAAAAAATCAAAACCAATAATAAATTTACGTAAATAGACATTTCGTATGTAATTTTTCATTAGAAAACGATTGACATGAATTTTAGAACGCTAACATGAACCGTTCTCGAGATATTGCACATTTTTCAAAAAAATTATCGAAAAGTCATATAAAATAGAAAAAAAAATTTCCTATTGAGAAACATGTTCACTTTTCATATATAATATCATGCGATAAATTGGGTGACATCATTCTCGCGGATCTAGCTCGTTCCATTCATGAAAAAAGATACTTTGAGTAATACTTTTGCATTTGAACGCCAATTTATCTGCTGTAAGAATAACTTATTTCTTCGTCCATAACGCTTGGCGAAATTTTGGCGACGAAATTTGAGGAATGTCGCCAACTTGGCGACTTTTTGAAATGTTGCCAAATTAACGAAAATCTCGCCAAATGGATAAAAATGACGCTAAATCTATGAAAATGACTACTAATTGTGGAAAATTCAATATTTAATAAGTTATATAATATATAAATATATAATAATAGCTATATAATATATGTCGAAAATTCAATATCTAATAAGTTATATATATATATATATATATATATATATATAACTTATTTCTTCGTCCCTTGGCGAGGTTTTGGCGACGAAATTGGCGGAATGTCGCCAACTTGGCGACTTTTTGAAATGTTGCCAAATTAACGAAAATCTCGCCAAATGGATAAAAATGACGATAAATCAATGAAAATGACGACTAATTGTCGAAAATTCAATATCTTGGAAAGGATATTAGTATCTACTAGAAGAAAAACCTATTTATTTTACTGTAAAAGTAGTAAATTCATTTCATTATATAAGGAAAGTCATGTGTTGCCCACATCAGATTTTTTTTTTACTGTAAAAGTAGTAAATTCATTACATTATATAAGGAAAGTCATGTGTTGCCCACATCCGATTTTTTTATATTGAATTGCAGAAACAAATTTCAGTAAATTGTCTGTAAAACATTATGTTGGTCATAAAATCACAGGAATAAATATGTCAAATCAATTTTGAAATTTTAAATCGTCTGTAAAATTATATGTTGGTCACAAAGTTAACATTTTTAAATTTTTAGTAAATTTTATAAAACTGTCTGTGAAAGTTTTATAAAAGTGATTGTCATACGTTGGTCATAAATTCAAAGTCTGTCTTGATTTTGTGACCAAATTTTACAGTCAATTTTGTAAAATTTATCCCTGTGGTTTTCCGACCAAAATGTAATTTTACGGAAAAATATACCTGTGATTTTGCAACCAGCGTGTAAATTTACGGGCAATATTCTAAAATTTATCCTAGCGATTTTGCGACCAACGGGTAATTTTACAGATAATTTTCTCAATTTAACAGACAGAATTCAGAAATTTACGGCCATGCAATTACAGGCAAAAAATAATTTTACAGATAATTTCCCAAAAGTTACAACCATGATTTTACGGTCAACAGGAATTTTACGAACAATTTCTTAATAGTTACGGCCAAAAAATAATTTTAAGGACAATTTCCTAAATATTAAGGGCTTCCATGTTTTTTACGGAAATGTTTTTTTTGCGAACAATGCAATTTTACGGACAACGACTGGATTTCTATTGCCGGAATTTGGCCGTAATCTTACGGAGTTTTTTTTATTTTTTATTTTAGTGTAATGGGGTTGATCTTATTTTTTTCGTCGTCAAAAACTACGTATAAAACAATCATTTAATCGATACATTTGTAGTATTTTATTTTAAATCTTGACGATTTTTGAAGGCTATTTCGCTAAAAACGGTAAATTATTATTATTTTTTTTAAATCGTACCAAAATCTAACCAGCACTACGGTAACCCGCAAGCTACCAAATTTTGTGAAATTTAGTCAATTACTTTCTCAGCTAGAGTGGATATATATAATTTTTTCGTCATTTCGCAAAGAAAAAAAAAACTGGTTGTTTCCTCGAATCATACCAAAAGAACAATGGTACCCCACAATTATCTACCAAATTTTGTAAAATTTGGTCAATTAGTTTTTCAGCTAGAACGATACATACGATTTCTGCGGACCATTTCGGAGCAGGTTCTTTTTTCCGAATCGTACCAAAATCTAATCAGCACCAGAGTCAACCACAAGTGAATAAAAATAAAATAACAGTAAACCTCAAAATCATTTTGTTCACGTGGGGATACCTATACCACTAAACAATAAGACATTTCTAACTTGCAATTGTTTGGATAGTGTTCATGGGCATATGCAGGATTCTTTCCAAGAAGGGGGGTGGGTGCTAAAATTGATTGCTTTCAAAATTTAGGTGAAATGAGGTGAAACAAAACATTAAATCCATCCAAGAAGAAATGGGACACGACATTAAATCCGTCCAAGAAGAGATGAAGTAAAATATCACACCTGTTTAATGTGCATTTACAATTATTTAATGGTCTAATACAAAATTGATTGCGAATTCAAGTTTTATTCACACATGAAAGCAATCATAAATTAGGTTACTTTGTAATGTTTGAACTCAGATTATTGTAAAATAAATATTTTAATATTTACTACAAAAGCAAAAAGCATAGTTATGTTATTAGAAGCATTTTAAATTATGGAGAAAGTATAAAATTCAGTGGCGTAGGCAGGATTGGGATCATAATTTCTCTCCCTCCCCTTGATGGTGAAAAAATTGCAATAATTCTTGAAAGGGGCTTGTATTGGAATTTTTTTTTTTTAATGGCCAGGCACTTGACTTTCGTCATTCGTCAGAACGTGAACCATTTAGCCGTCCTAAGACGTTGCCCCAGGCGTTCCAGAGGGAGGCGGAACACACTACGCCCACAACACAAACATCCATGCCTTACGTGGGACTCGAACCCACAACGCAGCGGTCGAGCGATTGCTATGGAAACGCTCGCCTTGACCACTCGACCACTGCGCCGGCTATATTGGAAAATAAAATTTAGCACTCGACCATTCCTCTTTTCGAGTTCTTGGCTACGCCTATGATGCAACTTGAGCATATCATTTTAATATAGTTTAAAATATATATTAAAAATATCCATATCTATACATATAATAACGGAGTCGTACTTTAGATTTACCCTCCGGGGATAAAGAAAGGGGAGAGACAGATAAAATGTACTTTCAGATTCTCCAGAAGCCCCTCCTTTGACCTAAAAGGCTGAATCTTAGCAAACTTAGATTAAATATCGGTTAAATCCAGTTCAGTCAGGTTCTGCATCATAGTATTGACTATGGTAGGGAACCTAACTGGGTCGGAGTTTCGATTTACTTCCCAAGGTGGAGAAAACCCAGATCACACTGTCTATGCCATTACTGTATTGCATTATCCTTCTGGAATTAACATCACTTATTTTTACATGCCATCTCTGTATATGTGTCCTTTAATATCACACTTTATTCGCTCTTTCATGGTGTTGCATTCTCTATGTCGGGTAGTGTACAAATTTTGAATAGGAATATTGAATCCAAATTTTGATTGCAACTCTTCAATATAAGTTATCCCCTCCTTCAAAAATATAACCTCATTTCTTTCTGGCGCCCATCCCGTAATAGAGTAGTGTCAGTCCTTCTGCATCCCAAAAAAATTCTGTTAGGAATGAAGGGCCCTCAGAGTAATTTTGCTTGTGAGTCCAAAAGTTGTAGGTACGTCGCTGATTTGCCCCCTTCACCCAGGCCAAACGTCATTAAAGAAACACAGCTTTGGATTAAGCAGTATGCCACATTTGGTTAAGCAGGGATAAATGATATGAATTCGTATAGCTAAAAAATGTACATACAGGCATACGAATTCACAGGGTTATGGTAGAAGACCCAGCCCACACGACTAACCCGAAAGCATATAGCTGCTTGATGTGTGGCCGGACCACAAGGTTATGATATAGATTTTCGCAGAAAGTGGGCTTCAACAAAAGTGGAAGGTAGGTGGTCCCTCTGAAAAGACTAATTAAAGTTTTTTTTTCTAGGCCAGGCACTTGACATTCATCATTCGCCTATAACATCGGCCAGAACGTGAACCATTTAGCCGGCCTAGGACGTTGCCCTAGGCGCACCAGAGCCGGGCGGAACACACTACGCCCACAACGCAAACATCCATACCTTACGTGGGACTCGAACCCACAACACGGCGGTCGAACGATTGCTTTGGGAATGCTCGCCCTGACCGTTTGACCATCACACCGGCAAACTAATTAAAGTTAATTTATATTGACTGGTTCTGATTAAGTGAGTAATAGGATTTTTTGCATTGTCCTATTAGTTATACATACTACATTTTTCAAGTATTTTATTATGCTCCTTTGGCTCAATTTTTAACTAAAACTCCTGGTAACTGTTTGCACATCCGTTAGTTTCTTTACTGTCCTAAACAAAATCAAATTTAAGAATTTCGTTCTTTTAACTTTTTACAATTTTATTCTATATTTCACAACTTTACTTCTCTAAAAATTCATTCAAATTTCTTAATAGAAAATGAAACATGACGATGGAGATTAGTCAATCAAGTTGTTATAATGAAGTTCCATTTTGAAAAGAAACGTTTGCACTTTTTGCCTTTTCTGGTGTGGCTGTGCAACTCTTGTACAATAAGAAAGAAAAGTTATCAATTTTTCAGAGGTGCGGTGGTATAATATTTGTGTAGAGGATTATTATTGGAATCCTAGTGTATGCAGCTTCTTGGCCTTTCTTGAAAAATTTCCTTTTAATAGCCATGGTTTCGACTTCTTTGTTTATTATTATTGATTATTATAGAAAGTGATGCTCTGTATTTATTCTTAATCCATTTCTTGGTCTTCTATTCAGTACTAAAAAGTTCTAATAAACAGAAAACGTGTCTGATTTACCGATACAGGTTGCTATACTGGAGCTATAGAATACTATACCTTTATTAATCTAGACTGCGCCGTGACCCCATATATAATATTAGAAATTAGAATTAGTCTGTGATTTGATTGGAGCGTTATCTCATATCTAATTTTCCGTATATAAAATTCTTAATAGCCATGAAAATAGGAGAAATAAATACGAAAATTACCGCTAGATAGCAGCACTACACAAATGTGTCTAGAGCCCCTTATACTAATAGTCCATAAATAATAAACATATATTTCTAAAGTCCCTTTATTTATAAAAGGACTGTGTCTCTCCTTGATATGTGCAGGGCGTACATCACATATATTGATAGGCGTATATCAATATATATTGATAAGCGTACATCAATATATATTGATGTACGCCTAGTCAGGGCTCGAAGTTGAAAATTTACTTACTTAAATTAAAATTTCAACTTCGAGCCCAAGTTTTTGTTTCACAAAAGAAAGTTGTGCACACGATTTCTTCAGTTTTATTTCTTTAATTTTTTTCGCCCGGTTAAAATTGCGAAAATTACAATTTCCAGATGTTTTATACCTGTTTTTAACAATAGCCAATCAACGATTTGAAAATTCAGGTTTAAAGTGCCCTTCTACGATTAGCGCGCCACCTATGTCATTGGAATTGCCATTAGAAATGTTAATAATGACACATTATGACATATTACATATTACTTTCGAAAGAATTTCACCCAATAAATTTATTCAAATTCTCTCTTATTAATTTTTTTTCTATTAAAGAAATTATATATAATATTTATAGCCTATTTCAGGATATATCCATTTAATCTCTTCCTGTACCTATTTCTACACTCTTCACTTGTCGTCATCATCTGAAAATGGCGGAAAGTGAGTTGAACGTAGATAGTATAATTTCAAGGTTATTGGAAGGTAAGATTTATATTGGAAAAATTTTGAACGTTTATAAATGTTTTATTTAAATTGCATTATGTAAGATTAACTTTTATAGAAAAAATTAATTCTCGTGACTGCGTCATGTTATCTATGGTATATAAGTATAAACATTGTTTATTTTTGTTATTGCTGTTTTATACGTTTAATTTAAAAAATTACATTAAAAATAATAGCTTTTCTTCCTTTTGTATGCACGCATTTAGCTTATCTTCTTTTGATTCTTAAATTGTTAGTTGTCATTTGCAAGTGTTGAATGTAAACAGATCGTACAAGTATTTTATAAATGCTTCTTACTCTTTTTTTTTTTTTTTTTCATAAATGCAGTAAATACGCACATCTGTATTTTTTCAAATATTTATTGTATTATGTACAAGTATTTTAAGAAATGCTATGTTCTAGAATCTATGCATCCGAGAAAAAGTAAACCATTCAAATAATAAGTCCAAATTTGGTTATTTCCTGCTGTTTTCGCACTCTCATTTAGAAAGAACAATTCTTTGTCTTTGTATTATGATTTTGATTTGTTTGACTTTTTGGGATTGTTCTATCTCATATATAATATAAACTAATGTGAGCTTTTGTATTTTCCACTTGCGCAATACCATTACAGAAGTTTAAAGGTCAACATTTTAAAGTAGTATGGGTTCATTCATTGAAGATATCAGGATGTTTGATTGAATATACTGATATCACCAATCTTACACAAACTAATATATTCTATTTCTCTACAGCTTTCTTTTATTGTAAATATAATTTGAGATAAAATGGAATTTCACTAATTGAGGAACTTAAATTTTTCCTTTAAAATATTAAAATAGCACCACAAAGTTATTAAATATTTTTTATTTGAACTAAATTTATGGAAAAAAAATGTTGTATGTTGTGTTCTGATTCTGCTTAAAAAGAACACATTTTTAATCTTGTGAATGATAAACATGATACCTTTGCATATCCTTATATCAGAATGGAAAAATTTGTGATAGGATAATTTCTTATAGAGTTAGGTACTCCCAAAAAAATAATCGCTGGGATACCAGAAGTGGTATCCAGTAATTATTGTTTTTGGGATTTAGTTAATATACAAATTCTAAATGCCTTCCAATTCATAATCATCAAATAATATAATTTCTTCCAGTATGGGTAACAAAAGAACTCCAGAGGCCAGTTGGATTACTCTCCCTCAATTAGGAACTAAACAAAGAAACTCTGCTTCATGTCATGTGTTTAATCCCCCTCCTCTCCTCATTGCAGGGATAATCAGAGATCAAAGGACCTGCAATCCACAGGGAAGATCCCTCCTCCCATTTGAATTTCAAGCCATATGCTTTCCCAGTGCTCACTAAGTGTTAACACACACGCTAATAATTAAATTATTGTAAAATTATGAAAAGGTTTAAAATTCTTTTTTTTTTAAATGAGAACTAAAGCATGAAAAGGAGAACATTTTGTGTTCTCATTTAGTTATGAAAAATAAAATTTGAGGATAGAGCACCGAAAATGAGGACTGTATTAAATCTGATCATCTTATATTTTCTTGCATATTTTCTGAGGTATGGTTTCAGTATATTTAAATTTCTTGGGATAAAATGCATAAGTTTTTCCATGATTTTTCATAGGTACCCACCATGGATTGTACTGCATTTTCTATTACTTTTGCCAACTTCTTTACTAAGTGAAGTTTTCTTTCACCAAATGGAGTTTTTATTCGCTAAATTTTATTTGACTTTTCATTTGAAAAGTCTGATTTAATAATTCTCAAATTCTGAACATTGTTTTGGCAAAGACACATGATAGTATAGTATACCATTCAGAGGTTGAAATTAAAATTTCAAATGTCAGGAATCCTTCCCTCCAATATTTGTAAATGGAGGGGATTGTAAATATTTTGTAGGGAGGTAGGTATAGTATTTGTAACAAACTAGCATGAAAACTTGAATTCTTTAATATTGTCTACTGTACTTGTGTTTAATAAACAGCTTGTATGTTTAAAATCAATAAACAGAAAAAATTGTGCAGTCACATTAAGTATGTAAAAGTAATTAAAAAATGAACCTTGATAATGAACAAAAATGTGTAAATAAGCAAGTTTAATCAGTCTAATATAATAAAGGAAGATGTCCTTGTGTGTGCAGTCTGTAGTGGGAAATCTAAGCGACATTCGACCATGAAATTTAATACATTAAGATGCTGGCAGAAGTACTTCAGGACTAAAGATGCAGATTTGCGGTGCCTAGGTTGCCAGAGTTTCCCCCAGGATTAAAAAAGGGCAGGGTGCTGTTACCAGAAAAAGGGCAGTTCTTAATAAAAAAGGGCACATATTTTTTATGTTTGAATAACATTTATGTTTGGGATTTTTATGACGAAAATCAGAGTTTTGCAAAAAAATGTAAACACTTTTGTCGCGTCTAATACACAAAAATGTAAATATATTTTCTTGTTTTGTAGGAAATAGGGTCAAGATTGTGAATATATAAAATTAATTTCAATTTTTTAATATTTTGAACTTGTTTTTTGAAAAGTATCTGTCCGAGCAAGTTTTTTTTTTTCATTTTGCTTATTTTCACTCGAAATATCTTCGAAACCATAAAAGACAGATATAAATAGCAAGGGATAAAAATATGCATTAGGAAACTTAGTTGCTAAATCTATATTAATATTTTTAAAAAGTGCTTATAGTTTTCGAGTAATCGTTTTGTCGAGTTGAAGAAGATTAAAAATTTCCCCTTTTTTAAGTTTGTAATGCTATCTCAAAAACTAAACCTGTAAACAATTATGCAAGAATATAGCTCTTTGAAATCTCTACAAGTGTATATAATTGGATTTTGGATGAGCTCTTTGTTTGCGAAGTATAGTGGTTATAATTTCGATATTTTAGTATTTTAACCTGGGTTTTCCAATGTGTGGGAAAGCTTTAATTTACTTAAAATGTTACTATTGTTTCAGCTGAATCTGTCACTTACTCCTTGGTGAAATATGTGTGCATAAGTATGAGATAATCTTATTTTGTTTAAAAAATTAGGGCATTAAATGAACTTGGAGATTCTAAAAATGTGTAATGATTGGTTAGGTTTGAACAAAAGAAATGAAAATATACATATTCAAGTACATATTTATGTGCCGCCAGACAAGTCTATAGATTATAGGTCAGGTTGATTTCAGGTCAGATAAGTTTAATTTATATACTGAAAAACAAGTTCATAAAATAATTTTATATTTTAACCTGAAGTCTATGGTCTATAACATCCAGATAAAATCGTTGTGAAAACTAAAGTACTAACTAGTTATAAACAGTTAGCGAGACATTTGTAGCAAATTGGAATCCTGTAAACAATATAAATGAATCTGAAAATATCGAATAACTTCATTGAACTTTACTGAAGTTTTATTTTACAAAATGTTATTCATTCAAAACCATTTTGGTTTTATCGGACTGGAGCCACCACCACTAAGGTATGAAAATGTTTCTTTTGTTGAGAACAAATTTATCATTGAATAAATGCAATTTTTACATCAAATGCAATTATAGTCTTGAGCAATTAGGTTTATTAGCAATTACAATTATTGAATTTATATAAATTTAGAGTTTATTAAATTTTTTAAATTTAATAATAATAAGTAGAATATTAAATTTTGATTTTTAGTATTTTCTCATTAGTCAATGAGGTTTGATGATTTTAAGGGATAAGATATATTTAAACGTTAAAAATATTTATTAATTGTTTGTTGCTATATATTGATTACAAAAAAAAAAAAAAAAAAAAAACTGATTTAAATAACTAAATAAAATTCTAGAAATCTCCATAAAATCACCGTATAAAGAAAGTATTGAACAATGGATTGGCAAATGTTTAGTTGCTAAGTTAATCATTATTCCATGGAGCAGGGTTATTAATAGTGCAAGCAACGTACGTTCGTGTGTCCGCGCAGCATCCGTATCTTTAGCCGTAAACTCGCGTAGCGGACGAGTACGCGAACAACTACTGCATACCTCCCTAAAGCCGGCGTATCGTTATTAAATGAGCTTGATTATTATTATTGTTATAGCATGCGTCCGCGGAGCGGGTCAAAGACTAGTCGCTAATATGAGGGGGTTTTTTTGTGTTTCAAATCTGCTATGCTGATGTCGTGCAACGGGCCAATATGTTAATCCATAAGCCCGCATAGTGCGCGTGTTCATAACACAATGTCACACGATTTGCATGCGTCTGCACAAGGTATATATCGTTATTGCATGCATTGTATGCGGATTACATACACTCGTTAAAAGAGGGCGCTTAATTTTGTAAATCCACTACACGAATTAAATATGTCGAATCGTTATTGCATGGAGCTGAGTTATTGTTATATTATATATAACGCGTACTACATCCGTCTGCGTAGTAGTCGGGTCAGGGCCGCTCATACAAATTTCTGGTTTACCCTTCATATTTCGTTTTCCTCTTTTGTGCATTCTTCATGTCTTCTCCTCCCTCAAAAAATTATTGGGGGCCCGACTACTTTGAGTGGTGTCCGACCCTCCTTATGGGCGGCCGTGGTCAGATACACAGTCAATAGCTATTGCATGGCCTGCATTGAGAGCAAATCAGCTACGCGAATTAAATATGTCCGCGTATCATTATTGCATGGAGCAGAGTTTTCATTATATTGTATATAACGCGTAGTAGTCATATCAGGGCCGCCCATACAAATTCCTGGGTTCCTTTTCATATTTCTCTTTTGTGCATTTTTCATGTCTTCTCCTCCCTCAAAAATTGTTGGGGAGTCCGGGTCCCACCACTTGAGTGGTGTTCGATCCTCTCTAAGAGCAGCGGTGTACAAATACACAGTCGATAGCTATTACACAAACAACAAATAGCAGTACTTTTTACCGTGACTTTCGCGCGTAGCGGAGATACGCAGTCTGCAACAAGAAAGCATATTAAGAGAATTTTCAAAAAGCCACTAGGCTGGTAGCTAAACGCAATTAGTAAACAATATAAAGAAAATAAGCTCTCCCATATTTCATTCAAGCCAGCTAAAATCACCGCGCTAATCTAACTTTTCTCCCCCATCCTTTCTATCATCCTCGGGTTTTGACTGAATCGGCGGAATCAACGTAAACATCTTCTCGCAAATGGCGCAAAGAACCCTAGTCCGGAAGTCTATATTTTTAAATATTTGTTTTAGAGCAAATATGCGTACGGGGTTTACATTTACAGAATTTTATAACTCAAATGCATATCAAACATGAAATAATTTAACAAAAATTTAAGTTGAAAAAGAAAACTGTTTTGAAAGTTTTCATCAGATGGAAGAAGGAATGTACGTGCTTAATATTCCCGTTTCCGTTTTGTTTCTTTTAGGGGAGGAAAGAAGTGATATGAGGCTGTCAATCTTCTTTTTATTGGCACTAGATCACCCTTTTTCTTTCTTTGAAGGAGGAGGGAGCAAGAAGGGGGGGAGAGACACGATCAAAATTTACGGTAATGAACGCAGAGAAAGGGCTCTGGGACTTATCTGAACTGGTTAAATTTCGTTTGAGGACAGACATTGCTCTCTTAACAAAAGGCTAAGCAGGGGATCTGATCTGCTAACAAAAGGGCAGGGAGGGCGCTTTTCTCGTACAAAGGGCAAGGAGGGCGCTGTTCTGGTAAAAAAAAGGGCAGGCAGGGCGCTGCGCCCTTCCAAAAGTGCCTGGGGGAAACTCTGGGTTGCCATTGACGACAAAGTGTGCAGTTATGGTGACTAAAATCATTGCAGTAAGTTACCATTTCTGGCGACCAAAATTTCCGATGCACACAAATTTTTGGATTGTTATTTTATATAGCATGCGTTGTTATTTTGTATAACTACTCTGCTTTAACTCCTGGATAATGCTGGGTACATTTTCTAGTGTTAGATAGTAAATGTATGGACATAAATGCAGAAAAATAACTACGTAGTATCGGCCACGCAAGAGAATTCAAATTGTGCAGTTGCAGTATGTATGCAAAAATAGTTAATAAATTAACGTTGATAATAACTAAAAATAGTCCCTTTATTATTGCAAATTAGGCTGATCAAATAAGCAAATTTGATCAGCGTAATTGGCAATAATGAAGGAACGGAAATGGATGAAAGAAGATAACTGTGTACTACCTGTAATGCACAAGAATACACACTAAATTGTGCTATCACACTATGTGAAAATAATTAATCTTGATAAATAATAAAAATGTGTAAATTAGAATGTTTAGTCAATCTAATGTGCTATATGGGATGGAGATGGATCACAAGTGATAATTGTGCATGCTTGACAATGTATGTGAATACAAACTATGCGTAATCATACAATGTATGCAAAAATAATTAACCTTAAATGTGTGAGCTCATAGATCCTTCAAATAGAATGACTAAAATTGTTAATCTAGTTAATGAATAACCACAAATCTATAGCCTGATTTGTAGATCTGGTTTGTAAACTGTTGAGCAATGCATGCCACCATGGAGGAGAGATTAGTTCTAATCCTTCTTAGATGCATGAACCTGGTTCCCTATTTGAACCACTCCTCTCCTGGAACATAGATATGACCTGGAATCCCCGGGAGATCGAGGAGATGTGGTAGTATCCTAGAAAGTAAAATAATATAAAGAATTTCGAAATACCAGACATTTCCTTCTGTCAGACGACAATTTTTCACAGTAAAAGTATTCAAAGTAGTAATGCCAGTGAGATCCAAAATACATTTGTGCTGCGAAAAATTAAAGAAATCAAATTTTCTTAAGCAGTTGTGATTTTTTTTGGCTGGAATCCTGCTATACTGCTCTGAATTTCAACCCTTGCCACAATTTTTGATTTTGACATGTGCAAAATTCGTAATCTCAAATTTTTTATTTTAATTGCCAAATTGAATTTTTTTCACAAAATGTGACAATGGCGATCAGGCAGTGCAATCCCTGGTAACCACTAGTCAAATAATATAATTTTCAGTGGGAGTATTTGAAAAGTCAATTGACTGGTTATCCGGTTATGTCTAGATACATCACGGTTGTTACTAAACAAAAGAAAAGTGTGGATCAATGGTTTCAGACAGCATTTTCAACAAAACAAGTTTTCTGCGAATCTCGTAACAACATAACTGTGATGACCAGGGAAAATTGTCGGTCATTCCAGTTATAACTAGACTGTGACTGAAACAAGTTTTCAAACAGTGGTGATAACTGAGTGGTTATGATCTAGTTTCCACATGCTCTAGTGAGGACCAGTGACTGCTGATCATAACTGCAGATACTTTACAAACGTTCCCAGTATGAGTAACAAAGAACTCTAGAGGTCAGTGGAACTAATCCTGTGGTTAGTGAGATTAGCTCCTAATCCCTCATACATATTAGAAATTAATATTCCTAAGGTTCTCACAGTAGTGAATATTAGCCAAATACACTTAAAAATAAATGGTCTCTCAATAATGATCAATCCCTGAATAATGGTAGCATGAGTTTATGAATAATTTGATTTTTCCAGTGTTCCTTTTTAAGCTGTTTGCCCGTGCATCAAATTTCAAATATCATATCTCACTTCAGACTGTCATTTCTCATTTATTCAGCCAATTAAACATTTAAGTGTGTGGCATCCCTAATTCAGCAAGTATTAGAAAGCTAAAATTATACATTTTGATTTTATTCTTATCAAATGATTTATCCTTGCACCAATTTTAAAGTCCTTATCTAATTTTAAAAGTCTGTTTTACTATTATTTCCCATTTCAAACGATTTGGTGTAGAGCACCCATTAAATGAACATTTTTGAAAAATATGGTTTTTTTCCTTATGTTTTATTGATTTATTGAATCGTGCATCAAATTTCAAGTCTTTTATCTCTCATTTCACCATTTGAATATTTTGGTATGGTGCATCCCCCCTCCCCTTATTGAAATCCCCCCTCCCATTTTTGAAAAACTCTTTGTCTTTAATCTTACAATTGACCTGTGTATCAAATAAAGTGTTTCTCATTCATTCTGCAAATACAACATTTTGATGCGGCACCTCTAAAGTAAATATTGGAAAACTGAAACTGTACACATCTTCCTTTCAAACTATCTGCCCTTACACCCAATTTATAATCTATATCTGATCGTGAAATATATTTTCTATTATTTCACCTTTCGAACATTTTGGTGTGGACCCCCTCCCCCCACTCCCTTTACTAAACATATTTAAAAAATTCAATTTTTTACGAAGATTTTATTGAATTGCCCTGTGTAAAATATTTGAAACCTCCATTTCACATAAAAGAAGGTGCTTATCATTTATTTGGCAAATCAAACATTTTGATATGTTTTTCTACCATTTCACCAGGAGATTTAGAATTTGTTGCACAGCTGAAAACAGTTCAATAAAACTCACTGGAAAAGTTGAATTCTTCAAAAATTCACAATATACCACCTTTAGCAACGGATTTAAATCCAATGTGTTTATGCGGCAGACGGTTTTTATTAAATCCTTTCCGATTTGAATAATGAAGATATGTATATAAAATAAATTTCATTGCCATTTCATTTTGGACTGGATAATATCAATTATACTCTTCAGGTTTAAACATTATTATTATTGATATTTTCCGAAATTATTGATTCAGGGATTATTGATATTTTTAAGTTATTACGCCATTGTTTTATTGCGGCAAAAATTGCTGACACACGCATATTGTACGTTGTACGAGTAATCTTCTAGGAATGCACGGGTATATCTTCTAACCTACGAGAATATAAGTAGTACAGGTATATTGGCATATATATTGGAATCAAGTACAGTCTTCTGGTATGAAGATTAAGGGGATTAATTATATATTCAATTTATTACGTCGTCTGTTGTATTTTACCAAAAAACATTTGTGACTCATATTGCAAAACGGGTAATCGTCTACTAATAATCGGACATTATAAGTAGTACGTGTATATCTTCCCATATAATTTTAGCACTTTAATTTTGACATATATTGGAATAAATGACTGTCTTCAGATTTAAAGATTACGGGTTTATTGGTATTTTCAATTTATACATGTAATCTACTAATACAGGTTATATTTTCTAATATTCGCATATATAATTAGTACGGGTCCCATACAATTTTAACGCTTTTATTTTGCATATATTGATTCAATTCCATATTTTTTTTTATATTTGCTTACATAAGGGGTCCAAGATGTTTTATTCTTCAGATATTTCCATGAAGATAATTTTATATAGCGAGAACAGAGATTCTTAAACTTCTTTTTAGGAGCATTATATTAAATATTTTAACAGAATATTTTGATTAAACATGTCATTTAGTATACTATAAGAATTTGGGCATGATTATGAATTTCAAGTTTCTTTATATTATATACTCCGTACGAAGAACGGGTATGCTGCTAGTCAATAAATAAAACTGATGCTTGTATTAAAATAACTTACAACACTTTGAAGAAAGCAGACATATGCCTGTTAGGTTATGACAATTGTTTCTAGGGCATTATAAGCCTCCCTTTTTCTGGCCAAAAGAATAAATAGTATGCATTGTTAACAACCACTAAGAGCAAACTGTAGTGATTGTTAAGAGTGTGATGTTCTTTTGGATTGAAGAAGGGGGCTTATAATGATAAACTTCTGTTGTGAGAATCTCCCAGAAAAATTATTCTGTCGTTCTCCGTTTATTTTAATCTGACTCCATATATTTAAATAACTGACATCTTTAGCTAACGGAAACAGCGTTTTATTTAGAATTCACCAAATTACAGCATTTTTACAAGATTCCATCTTTTTCCAAGTTCTATAATAACAAATCCACTGTTTCCACTCACTTCATTACAGAATAATAAAAATAAAAACAAGCGATAATATACAACCATAGATATAAACATTTTAGACTCTGTTCTGGGGGAAAAATCATAGCAGACGATCATAATGCTGCTTTTGACATCCTCCCACCTTTTGATTTTTGACTACGAAAATCAAAACATAAACATACCACTACAGAGGCTGTTCACACATTTTTTAGACGATGTATATTGTATTCACTAAACTAAATTACATAAAATTCTTGTGTTTTAAATGTTCTATTTGACATCCCTTATTCTGAACTATCTTTCGACACCGCAATTTCCAGGATAATAATGCCTTTTGAAGTGTCAGAAGAGGTATTCTATCCCATTCCTCCTGAACAGCTTTCCAGAGTCCTGTAAGAGTTTTGGGACGACGTTTGGATAATGCAGATTTTAAAAGTCCGAAAGCACAAAAATCCATAGGTGATACATCGGGAGATTTAGTAGGGATATCAGTGAAGGGTATGGCCTTGATACCAGTTTTTTGTTCCACTTCTTTTAGGAAATTTACAGTGGATTTTGATGTGTGACTGCTAGCTTTGTCCTGATGGAGTCTCACAGATTGATGGCACTGTGGGTAAAGCGATGGTATTTCATTCAGAAAAATTGGCGATAAAATATGTTCCTGATAGTATTTGGAGTTAATCTTGACATTTTTTCCCACTCTCTTTATTTTTAACTTGCCATTATAAGAAAAACCAGCAACAATCATGAATCCCTTAGAAAAACTTTCTTTCGATTCTTTGAACCATGTACTTAAATTTTTTTCTCCCCTTTTATGATAATAAATGGCTCTTTTTTTGTTGCAATCATTTAAATACACCCATGATTCATCTATTGTGACAATTGTTTTCCATTTTTCTTTGGATAAGTGTTTCTCATATAGAATTCTGCAGCGTGTCCTGCGTTCAGCGATACGATTTGGAAGAAGACGATGCACATTGCGTTTTTTCGCTTTCTTAAGATTTAAATCAACGTTTATCATTTTGTTTACAGTGGACACCGAGCATTTTAATGATTTTGCAACTGTCCTTTGACTAGGGGGATTTTCTATTAACATTAAACAACGTACTTTTGCAATAGTCGAAGATGTCCGTTTTTTCCTTGGATACTTGTTTGGAATTTTTGTCCAACTTGAGGATCCAATTTGACGTTTTTTTCCTTTCCTGTTGACGATATTACCTATCGATGCTTTAGATATCACAAAACCATGACTCTCACATCGTTTTTGGATAACAGAGTATGCATATTTCTCTTCGGAAAGAGCATAAATGTAGCCTTCGAACCACTGTTTTGTTAAAAACGCCATTTTTGAATAAAAACAAAACTTTCAAGCCGCAGACGATAATTTTGACTTTTAAAAACATAGTACAATTGGAATTATTTCTTTTACAGCAAACGATTTTTTATTATCGCTTGCCAAAATCGTCTAAAAAATGTGCGAACAGCCTCTGTATTAAGGAAATAACCATATTAAAATTAAAACGTTAAAGTTAAATATTAGTTATCAAAACGCTTGGGTCTCGCTACTGTTCTCCCACATTTAGTTTTAATAGTCACAGGAATGCATTTGTCAGGAACAATGGTATCAACAGTTCTTGTTTCATCACATACAATTTCTGTTGGAACAGTAGCTTCTGTTTCACCAATGACAGTGTCACTAGGAACAGTTACTTCCTCAGGAACTTCTGCAGATTTAATATTCTTACATAGCAGATCCTGGTGAGAAACCTCTAAGGGGTATACATTTTGTACTGGCCTGGTGAATTCACCAGTTGCAGTTTTCACCTTAACGACTCGGATGTAATTGCCACTACCAGGAAAAACAGCCATAATGCGACCCAAAGGCCAATCAATTCGTTTCTTATTATCACAACTAATAAGAACAATGTCACCCACTTTAATTTTTCCAAGTAAGTGTTTTTTCTTAAGTGGTTGTTGGACTAGGAGGCTGAGATATTCATCTCTAAATCTCCTTCTGAAGTCCTCTCGAATTCTTTGCTGGTATCTCCATCTCTTGGAGATATTAACTTTATCTAGATGGTCTAAATCTGGAACTCCAACTGTACGAATGTCTTGAATGAACATAGATGGAGACAGGGGGACCAAGTCTTTTTGATCTTCGGATACATAAGTAAGAGGTCTTGCATTGATAACAGCCTCTACATCACACAGAATGGTCAATATTTCTTCGTACATAAGAGAAGATTTCCCTAAAACTCTTCTCAATAATATTTTCACCATTTGTACGAGTCTCTCCCACCAACCGCCCCACCAAGCTGCAGTTGGAGGGTTAAATTTCCATTGGATTCTAAAAATGGAAGTGTCACGCATAATTTGTTCCCAGTTGATAGACTTCATAAGATTTTCTGTTCCTACGAAATTGCTCCCATTATCGCTATACATTATCTTTGGTCGTCCACGTCTGGCAATGAATCTTCTTAGACCCAACGTAAAACAATTGGTAGAAAGGCTTTGTATCAGTTCAAGATGTACAGCACGGTACACAACGCAAGTGAACAATAGAATCCATGCTTTTTTCCTATCTTTTAAGTACAAAGGACCAGCTAAATCCACTCCAGTCACTTCAAATACTAATAAGTTTCTAATTCGATTTTCTGGTAGTGGAGTAGGGATAGATTCTATTCCTTTCACTGTGTGTCTTCTGCAACGAACACATTTTGAAATCACTTGCTGGACGGTTTTTCGTCCCTTTAAAATCCAAAACTGTTGCCTAAGATTAGCTAATACAGATTGAACTCCAGCATGTGAAGACTGCAAATGTCGTTCGAGTATTAGTCTATCAACTATTTCATGTGTTGCAGGGAGTACAATGGGACATAAGAAATTCTTATCATCTCTTCTTATTATTTTTGTTTTCAGTCTGATAAGTCCCTCATTATCCGTAAAAGTGCAAAGTGATTTTAACTTAAGTTGAAAATCCTCCTCCTTAAAAGCGTCCTGTTGAATAATTTTCAGGAGTTTCATATCTGCACATTCCAATTCACACACTGTCAGCTCACCTCTAAGGCGATTATTCGGTTGAAGAGTATTGTTGGAAAAGCGAAGTATCCAAGCAATCAATCTCAAAATCTGTGAATACTTCGAGAATCGCTGACAGTACCACCTTTTTTCTGTTTCGGTGCAAATAAGAGATGAAGTAATATGCTTCCGTTTTCCTTAGTAACTTCTCCTTCATCTATTTGAACTTCTGTTGCAGGCCAGTTATTTTCCTTCTGTTTTAACCAAACAGGTCCCTCCCACCATTTAGATTTCAAGAAGACTCTAACAGAGCAGCCTCAGGAAGGAAGATCAGCAGGATTGAATTCTCCTGGAACATGTCTCTAAGACATTTTAACTGACAGTGCTCTAATTTCATTCACTCAATTGTTAACAAAAACTCCCCAATGTTCTTCATTTTGTATCCAATAGAGAGCCGTAGAAGAGTATGTCCAGTAGATGCAAGGGGTATCTTTTAGATCCATGGCTTTTATGATTGTAGAGGCAAGACGTGCTGAAATGCAACATGCTAGTAATTCGAGCCTAGGAATGGTCATCTTGTGCAAGAGAGCAACTCTGCTCTTCGCTTGTATCAGAGATATAGTAATTTCTTCTTCATACACCTTACGAAGAAAGACAACTGTACTGTACGCCAACTTGCTGGCATTACAAAATATATGAAAACTTAATTCTGCATTAGGATCACAGACATCAAGACTTCTAGGAATTTTAACTTTTGATAGCATATGTAAATCACTATTCCAGTCTTCAAATTCCTTTTGAATTTTCTCTGGCAGTTCAGTATCCCAACCTGTTTTGAGATTTCAAGTTTGTTGTACAATAATCTTCGGAAGTAGTGTTACAGGACACAAAAATCCAAGGGGATCAAATATTTTATGAACAATTGATAGTATGCTTCTTCTTGTTATAATAGACTTAATTTCAGAAACGAAGTTTAGATCACAGAAGAGACTATCTTCATCTTTATCCCAAAGTAATCCCAAAACATGAATTGGCTTTTCTGAAAAACGATTTTCATACAAGGTATTATGCTCCCACCCTCGTAGATCAAAACAGGCTTTATCCAACAAATGTCTTGATTCTTGGATGAAAATGTGCAACTTTTCTTCATTAGACACAGAGGTCACACAATTATCCACATAAAAGGACTTTAACATTTCTGCTGTTTTTTGTATTTCACTTAGGTTTGCTTCTATATGATAATTTAGTACAGCAGCTAACAGGAATGGACTACATGGGAGACCAAATACTAGTCTTCGACGCCTAAATATCTTCAGTTTTCTTTTCTCGAAATCTTCCCACCACAAAAATCTGAGGAAATCACGATCTTCCTTTGCAATGGATATTTGAAGGAATGCCCTTTTGATGTCTGCTACAACTTAAATTTTATCTTTGCGAAACCTCATTAATATTGGTGATATTTCTTCTAAGAGATTAGGCCCCTTTTCAAGACAGTTGTTCAGCGAGGGGGAACCTTTTCCATGACAAGAAGCATCAAATACTGGTCTGACTCGTGTTGTAGAATTCTCTTTAAATACACCTCTATAGGGTAAGTAATGAGAAGGGTTTCCAAGTTCTTCTTGAAGTACCACTTCTATTATTCCAGATTTTTCCCATTCTTCAAAGACAGCGTCATATTCTTTATTTTCCTTCCTGTTTAAGCTTCACAGCCATAGAAATGCATCTTCTTTCGGCAGTGTCCATATGTGTCTTTAAAGCTTCGTTAGCCTCAAGCCATGGTAAATGTATTTCATAACGTCCCTCTTCATTCACAGAGACTGTTTTTCTGAAATGATCTAGTGCAGCTCTTTCTATATCTTCTTTAGATTTTGTTTCAACTTGATCCCTGATACCTAAAATATCAAGATCCCAAAGATTCGCTATGGTGGAAGTTTGGGAAAATAGGGAGGTAACAGTGAGAGCTGATAACCCATGACTTTTTTCACCTGGAACTTTTCCCATAATAATCCAGCCAAGTTTTGTTTCAACAGCTATTAGTCTGCACTTCAATTTGTGCATTTTTCCAGTAAAGAGTTGCCCACAAAAATCTGCTCCTATCAACAATTCAATGTCTGAACAACCTTCACCATAGTCTGCTATCCAAATTTTCTTTTCTTTCAATTCTTTTTCCCATGGTCCTTTCTTGAGTCGCGACAATTTCCCACATATGACAGTTTGGTCTAACACTTGAATATCACAGTTGAACTTGTTACTTGCACTGCTCAAACTTATGTTATAAATAACACTGATGAGACTCTTTTTGAAGTGTTTTACCTCCAAATAAAACATGAACCAAATCTTCGGATCCGACTGGTTCGTAATCTATTTCATTCGCCGTATTCTTCAGGATATATGATCGTTGTGAACCACTATCAATTAGTGCACGTACAGTACGACTTCCTTTTATTGATTTCAGTTTTATTAGTAAAGTTTGTAAGAGTACTTCTTCTGAACAGCTATGGTTTGACAAGGAAGTATTTCGCTTTTCTTCTTTTTTCTCTATGTCGTATGCAACTATTTTCTTTCGATTAGCTGGAATTTCTGGGCACATTACAACCCAATGTTTTCGTCCACAGATTATACATTTTACATTTGTTTTACAAGCCTTAAAACTGTGTCCTGTCTTCAAACAAGAAAAGCAAGCCTTTTTATCTTTAATCTTGTTTTGTTTTTCCTCAACTGACAGTTTTTGTGCTTGAAAACATTCTTTACTTCAATGTAGTTTATTGCAAAAAAGATAACTGCTTAATTTTTCTTTCTTCTTTTCACCGGAGAATAAATCATTTGCAGTCGGCACGAACTCTTCCTTGATATTTTGAATCGATCGCTTTATTTTCGTCGGCTTTGATTTCTTGACTTAAACCACCAATAGCCATTGATATCCGTTGCTCATTCTCCACTTCATTTCTAATAAAGGTCATCAAATCGTCGAGTCTATCCTTTGGAGTTTCTCCAACTTTCGATTGTCTCTGCCAGACTCTTAGTAACTCCTCGGGAATACACGACTCCATTAGCGGGAAAAGAATTGCATCATACTTTTTTGTAGCAACGTCCAATGAATCTAATGCTCTAAGTTGCGATTCAAGTTTATCATACAATGACGAAAGTGAAAGCATTGATTGCGACTTTGTGTTCTCTATCACTAATGCTAGAAGATCCCTTATGTAGAGTTCCACTAAAACATCGTCTTTTCCAAATCTAGCTTTGAAACTTTCTATCACTTTTGGATAGTTTTCAGCCGTCTCTGGGTAGCTTTGTACAAGTTCTCTAGCACGAGAATTTCGAACTGTACACTGTATGAGATACTGGAATTTATCTCCTGGATCAATTCCCGAATCTTCGTCTATTTTTTTAAACATTGACCAAAAGGTTAACCAGCCTTTTATATTACCGTCATATTTCTCAAGTTCAATTTTCAGAACTTTAAACTTTCTGTTCTGCATTTCTCGATCACTAACTATTGAATTTATTTCATCAGTTTCTTTAAATCTTTCATTGAAAAGAACCTTTACTTTAAAGAAATTGCTATTATACTCATCGGCTGACTTACTTTCTTGTTCGAATCTTTTATCCGTTGTATCGTCAGCTTCTAACATGAGATCCATGGATTCGCGATCCAAATTCTGAAGCTCTTCATATTTCAATTTCAAAGTTTCAAACTTTGCTTTTAATTCCAAAACTCTATCTGTTTCCTCGGAATCGATATCTGCTATAATCTGATTGTACAACCGCGTAAAAGAACTACATACAACACTTTGTTGCTTCTGAATTTTATTCATAGCTATTGAAAACAAAACTGTTCAAATTCAAAATATCGTACCTTATCACGTCCGCTTGTCGCCAAATGTTGTGAGAATCTCCTAGAAAAATTATTCTGTCATCCTCCATTTATTTTAATCTGACTCCATATATTTAAATAACTGACATCATTAGCTAACGGAAACAGCGTTTTATTTAGAATTCACCAAATTACAGCATTTTTACAAGATTCCATCCTTTTCCAAGTTCTATAATAACAAATCCACTGTTTCCACTCACTTCATTACAGAATAATAAAAATAAAAACAAACGATAATATACAACCATAGATATAAACATTTTAGACTGTTCTGGGGGAAAAATCATAGCAGACGATCATAATGCTGCTTTTGACAACTTCTTCAAAACAATAGTCATTACCTAAATGACATATGCCTGCTTTCTCCAAGAAAGTTTTATAAGTTATTTACATGCTCTATGGATGTTTAACAGATAAACACCTGGTTCAGACAGAACTAGTTCGTAAATCAAAAACTACCAGTCTTGTGTAGTAGATTGAGAATTAAAAAAAAAAAAAAAAAAAAAATAGCTGTATTTTGATAAAATCAACCTGTGCCTATTTCAGCATTATTACAGGTGTGAAGGTTACTGTTTCGAAATATTGTATCCTAACTTATATAACACACATGATTGTTAATTGTTAGTGATGATGTAATTTAATTCGTTAATACTAATTTTCATTATTAAAGGAATTTTGTCATAAGATTTTAATTTATGTAGTATTATTCCCCTCTATTAACTTCACTTTCATATTCTCTAAGTTTAATTAATGTGACAATTCTATATGTTTTTTGTGTTAATATTCATTGTTTTTTTCTTTAGTTCGAGGGTGCAGACCTGGAAAAACAGTTCAACTTACTGAAGCTGAAGTTCGAGGATTATGTTTAAAGTCTAGGGAGATTTTTCTCAGCCAACCTATACTGTTGGAACTTGAAGCTCCATTAAAGATTTGTGGTAACATTTGATCTTGTTTTTAGCGATTGTTTCTAGAAAAACTGATTTAGAACTAATCATTTAACTTTTTAATCTTTATAAAAATGTATTGAGTATAGTGTAACCCCAATCTGATATTTTTTTAATGGACTGGATTAAATTTAAAAAGTCATAAAATGCAAAATACTAGTTGTTGACTTAAAACACATGCAAAATTAATTTTATTGGAATAATTTTTAATGTGTATAATTCAGTAAAAAAGAAACCCATAGTAGGACTGAGTTTAATTTAGTAAAACCAAATTGCATAGCAACAATTTAAAAAAAAATCTGTTTTATGCAGAAATTTAGTATTTTTGATCAACTTAGCCTTACTGAAAATTGCAACTAATTTTTCCAAAAGTAAACAAAAAAGAAAATTTCACAAAAATTATATGCAACTATAATAAACTATGTTCATCACATTTTTTCACATTATTTATGCATGTATTATTTATGTATTATTTATTTCAGTTTTATATCTCAGTTTGTTATGTTTCAAATCTTTGAGGTAAAATTTGGCATGTTATTGTTTTTTGTGGTACATTTTAATTTTTTGGATTTTAAACCTTATAGGTCTAACCCATCATAGAAACATAGTATATGTTTTTTTAATAATTTAAATTGGAGCATCTACAAATTTGGTTCTTATATTCTGATATGCATCATGCATTTTACCATTTTCTGAATGTAGAGTGAAAGAAAAGTAGTGGCCATTCGCAATAAATTTTACAGACTATCATCTTAAAATTACACTATGCTGTGAAAATATGGAATTGGCATGTTGAAATGTCCTCTCCTTTTTTTTCTACTTTTAGAGAATGTCAGATAGCAACCTAGGAAGCTATTGTTGATTGTTGTTGAAACCCAGACCGTCCGACCTACCAGAAAGGTGTAAGGTAACTGGACGGTCGGGAAGTGCCACCCAATTCAGACCGGAACCCAGTGGGGGAGGCATCCACAGGGACCGTACCCTCCTTCCCCTACCACCAACCTCTCGGAAGGACTTTCGGACCCACATGTTTAACGTGATCGTACTCCGCATGAACACGGCGGCAGTTTTGGCAGTGGCTGGAATCGAACCCGGGCCTACCGAGTGCAACTCCAGCGCGCTAACCAATGGGCTACCGCGCCCTAGGAAGCTATTGTAATTATCCTGATTATTCCTGTGGAATGTTTTCCAAAATTGCAGCTGTGAGTGATCGTTGATGGGCTTCTAATTTATAGTGTAGCATTTGAAAATATTTTTAATTAAAGAAAATATTTTATGTACTTGTTTAATTGTTTGTTGAAAGACGAGTAAAATAAAACAACATTTAAGTGGGTTATTAAGCAATAATAATTACATTTTGCCTAAATATGTTACATAAATTGAATTTATTGTGACACAAAAATTAATTTAAAGTTTTGAAATAAAAATAAAACTTAATGGATAAATGATAAAACAAATATTAATTAAAATACTTCTAAATTGTCAATCTGATTAATCAATTAGTTAATCGATTAAAAATTTTCGATTCATTAGTTAAAATTTTTAACCGATTTCCACATCTACTTAAAAGTAGCAAAAAAGTTATTTCAGAATAGTCTGCTATGAAATTAAATGCTTCTTGTATTTCTGAGATGTTAGCAGATAGATCTAAAACCTTGTTTACATTCTGTGATTTGTTTACATTTTGTGATTTAAAAGTGTTGCCTTGCTGTCAGAGTTGCCGGATTTTAGCCTGGCCAAAAAAAGCCGGCTGGCTTTTTTTGGTTTTAACAGCTTAAAAAAAGCAGACTTTTATTAAGAAACAGTGGTTTACAGCCAATTGACGTTAAATTTGCATTACTTTATCTTTGATGCACTCCTAAATGTTTATAAACTTCTATTAAATATTACCAAGTACACAAGATTTTACGACCACTAGAAAAATACTATGAAGGTAATATGTCTAAAGGGAAAAATATATATACATTGAGGAGAATGCATTAAATTAGACACCAAGATTGTGTTTTGAAAGCCTCTGTTACATAATGCATAGCTCTACATTACATATACTACATATTTTAAAGACTATAATTAATTAGACAAATCACCACACATCAAAAAGGAAAAAAATCAATTTTACTTCAGAAAGGAAAAACATTTTTTTTACACACTGCTAACAAGAGAGAGCTATCAAAAAAGGTTAAAAATTGTTCTCAAATTAAAACTTGTTAAAATAAATTTTTGAAAATTTGATGCTATTCAAAAGAGTTCATGCATATGTTTGTTATTCCCAATATTGTTTTCAATAGTGATAGTGTTTTTTATTAAATGACTTTATGCATGATTTTAAATATTTATAAGCGAAAATAAGACTCTTACATATCAATAAAATCCTTAAAATTAGTTAGCTAATAAGATTTATCACTAAGCAACTGTTGTCCTAAAATAAAATATTACATTATTTAAATCAATAACATTTTTAAAAAAATGTGTTCAAAGCCAATGTAAACCAAATAAAGCAGTTGGTATGCCTTTTTAAAATTTAGCTGGCTTTTTTGCACTAGCAGGTATTCCAATATTAATTTTTTCATTATTGAGAAATAGTTATTTATTAAATTCTAACCCAATAAAGTACCTTTAAAATAGTTAAAGAACACTTAAAAATGCATAATTTAAAATTAAAATCCTTCACGCCTTTCTTTTTTTTTAAAAAAAAAAGCCAGTTAAAACCAATAAAAACCACCGGCGTGACTTTTATTAATTTTAGCTGGCTTTTTTGCAACCCTGCTTGCTGTTTTCTTTGTAAAATAGCCATTTATCACTTTTTGAGATGATGAAATTGGAGAAGGGAATATTTTTAACACTTATAATTGGAAGCATTTGGGGTAATTAGGGCCGAGTGATTTATTGTAGTGTGAGAGTTTGACCAATTGATTCTTGGATTTGTCACTCACTTGCACGTGGCTTGAAGATACTTTGCTTTTCAGGATCCAAATTGCTCAACAAAATCTTATAAATAGCAATCTTATATAGATCTTATAGTTAAAAGCAGTCATAAAATCTAAAAAGAATTGTGTATGAGTTTTATAATTTTCTGATTCAGAATTGCAAATTCCCAATCCATCTGTAATGTATGCTTATACATTTTATTTTTAAAACTGAATTTTTTTTTTATTTCTCTTAAAAATGTGAAACAATCAATGCTTTAAAACAGTGGTTCCCAAACTTTCCGGTCCGCGGACCTCCTCAGAGAAAAAAAAAATTTCACGGACCCCTTAAAACCATATTGCAAGGGTATGTTTCTATCGGATATTTGCTGCCTTTGGCGACTAGCCTGTTCGCTACCCTTGAAAATTCTGACCGTGGCAAACTCGCTGGCCCGACCTACCAGAAAGGTGTAAGGTAACTGTTTGGATGGCCAGGAAATGCCACCCAATTTAGACCGGAACCCACTGGAGGAGGCATCCACAGGGACCGTACTCTCCTTCCCCTACCACCAACCTCTCGGAAGGATTTACGGACCCGCATGTTTAACGTGATCGTACTCCGCATGAACACGGCGTCAGTTTAGGCAGTGGCGGGAATCGAACCCGGGCTTTCCAAGTGCAATTCCCACGCGCTAATTTAAATTTTATAATGACCATATGCTATTTGAAATATCCATTAAATTAAAATATCCATCATTCTATCATTTAAAATATCCATAAAATTAAAATATCCACAAATTCAAATAACTATTTAAAATATCCATTTAAAATATCCACAAATTCAAATAACCATTTAAAATATCCATAAATTAAAATATCCATTTAAAAAATCCATATCGTTCCATCAATCATCCATATCGTTCCACCAATCCATCCAATTTCAAATACACCAATTTCAAATACATCGCCACAATTCAAACCACCATAATTCAATCATTTAAATTATTTAAAATATCCATAAATTAAAATATCATATAAATATAATAATTTCATCCGATATATACAATACATATGCTAAGCTCTTAATTCATTTAAAACCGGAAGCGCAGAAAAACGAAGAAAAAACTTCTGTGGGTGTAAACGCGGTTTGCCGATTGAAAATCCTTAATTCATTAAAATCTCGATCCTGTGGATATTTATAATTATTTCTTGACCAGATTGGGCTTGTAAAGAAGACAGATGTTTGAGCTTTCTAAAAATGTAAATTATTAGTCGAAATTATTAGTAGATTTTGCGATGGGAGGATTTAAAAACGAAAGTTCGTTTTTTTTTTAACCGAAAGTGACTTTTGTTTTAAAATCTTTAAAAAATATTAGAATTTGAAATTAAGAATTAAAATTGATATATTTTTACTCGCAATTGTCTGCTCTTTGCGGTGGTGTGATTTGTTTTTTTCTACGACGTCTAGATCGTGGAGAAAAAAGGGCAAAAAAACCAGTCGAAATCGCATAAAACATTTAATAACAAAACAAATTATTCAAATTTTAAAAATCTGGTTTCACGTGTCACCTTCCACCCGCGTCTGCGAATATTTCTTTTGTATAATAACAGTTTGGACACGAAAGCAGCAACACTATTTTTTGTCTTAAGTTTAAGTCGTCTCCTTGAAGTTGGAGATTGACATCATTAAACTATTTTTACAGGTCTGTCAAGTACGCAATATCGTTCTTTGATGAGATAAGGTTGTCGTGCAATTCCGTGTCTTTGTTTCCTAGGAACTCTATCACAGACCTAAACAGATTGTAAAATCGAGTCAAACAAGTACCTTTTGACAGCCAGGGCACCTCTGTGTGAAACAGCAATCGGTTGAAATCTTCATCATTGGCAATGCAAAGCTGACTAAATAATCTGTCATTCAATAAGTTACTTCTGATTTTATTAACTGCTCTGATAACATATTGCAGTGATGTATGGAGGCGTTCACTCAAATTTTTCGCAACCAAATGCTGGCGATGAATTACACAATGCACAGCAAGCACGTCAGGAACTTTATTTTTTTAGCATGTTATGAAGCCTTTGTGACGCCCTGTCATAGCTGGTGCGCCATCCGTAGTACTGACAAAATATTATTAAAAAGAATTTCCTTTTCGTCACAAAACTTTTCCAGTGTATTAAATATGGTTTCTCCTTTTGTATCTGTTTCCAAATTCGTAGCAAACAATAGTTCTTGACATATTTTCTCATCTTTGATAAACCTCACGTATGACAATAACAATGCTTCATTGGTTGGTAAAGTGGACTCATCCAGCTGAATTGAAAATTGACAAGTCTGCAGATGATTGCACAATGATTCTTCAGTGTTTTCAGCCATCTCATCAATTCGTCTTTGCACAGAACTATTGCTCAAAGGAATTTTTCGGATAATATCTGCAGCTGGCTTATGGAGCACAGTGGTTATTACTTCATTTACTGCTGGTAAAATTAAATATTCCCCAATAGTATGTGGTTTGCATGTTTTAACAATCAACAATGAGATATTGTACGAAGCTCGAAGTCCGTCATCGTCTTGCTTAGAAGCTGATGAAAAAAGTTTTGATACAGTTGACTGAATTTCGTACTTCTTTTTCATGTCTTGAAAATAGGTCACATCTTTGTCTTTCTTATCCGGGTGTATTTTATTAAAATGATCTTGAAGCCTAGAAGGCTTCATCGCTTCATTTGAAAATGTTTTTTGACAAATAAGGCACATTGGCAATGATGGATTTGTGGGATTTTCGATGAATCCGTACTTAATATAATCCACACTATACTGCCGCCTCTTCTTTTTTGCTTCCGACATGGTTTTTACTTTACAGATACGTGAGTAGTATTAGTGTACTTTTAAAACCCTGTCATCAATTGCGCGTGATAATGCTAATAAAAATAAAATTAACAATCACTGCCTTTATATAGGTTGGAGACATATAACACGTATCGCATCGACAGGAATAAGATAAACATGCAGTGACTCGTTTATAACATCCAGCGCCGAAGTAAAGCGCGGGGGCAAGGGTGATGCGGGAGCAGAGTGCGGGTTAGAACAAGCACAGATAATACTGTCAATTTTTGTATGATTGCAAAAATCACGTTATTTAACAAAAACTTGTTAGAACTGAATTGCTACCAACATATTTTTTGCTATTTTTTATTAACAGGCTTTTGTTAACTTTACCTGTATTTATATATGAGATATTTCACGTTAAATGGGAAGATTTGAAAATTTTTAATTCAAATTTAAAATTAAAAATTTTTATATCATCCAATTTAATGTAGATCTGAATGTAATGGAATCTTTATGTTCAATTTTCATCCACTTCCCGAACTACCGAAATATGTGAATTTTCGCACATGTGATAAAAATGATTAAAATACATACAATAACAAAAATTAACCATAATAAAGTTCACTTTAGTTAGTACGTGATTAGCGTGTTTTTTTTTTTGTCTTTTTTAAACTATATTTTTTTAATCTGCCCACCGCCCCTCCGTACCATCTCAACGCCCCCTAATTTTCTCTGGGTCTTCTACTGCCCCCCTGAAAGTCTCAAACGCCCACAAGGGGGCGTTATCGCCCACGTTGAGAGCCTATGGTCTAACTGGATTACAAATAATGAGCAATGCTTTTTAATTCTGTTGAGAAGTTCTTCTTTCACATTTTGGGCCATTTCATCTATCCGTCTTTTTACTGTATTGTTAGACAAGGAAATTAAATTCAAAGACTAACTAGCTTTTTCATCGAGAACTGCTGAGACCATCATTTGAGCTGCTGGTTTTATAATTTCTTCACCAATGACATGTGGCTTTCCCTTTCCAGAGATGAGTAGAGAGACCTCATGTGACGCACTAACAGCATTTTCATTATGGCCACCACTGGCTTTATACAACATTGTTTGGTTGCCATGCAACTCGCAGTTTTTAATTGAAAAAAATCAACAGATTTTTTAACAAACTCGGGGTGTCTTGTTTGTAAATGTCGAGAGTTTTGCAGGTTTCATGCTTTCATTAGATAAAACTTGGTAACAAAGAACACATTATGGAGATAACACTTCTCCCTTTTCAATGGAAATAAACCCAAAGTTTATATATGATTCACAATTTTGGCACTGGAACAACTATCTACTTTTGGACTCGTCACTGCATTATTCGCGATATGACTAGAACCAACATTTTCAGTTTCCAAAGGATTCTTTGAAGCACTTAATTTTAGCCAATGATCCATTTTATTAAATAATTAACAAATACCTGCAGGGTTGAAAGTACATTAGTGAAGTACATCATGTGACATAGCTAGTAGTAGCTATGTCACGTGACTTTCCGCAGGAGCATCTGCGTAAATCAGTGCGAGAGAGGCGGGAGATGTTCGCTACGCCCCCCTCTATTCAAAGCTGACGTCATCCGGTCTCTAGTAGTATTACTGCTCGAAGTTACAAGTGTATTGACGTCCGAGCTACATCAGAGTATCATCACTGTTTAAAAAAATAAAATAAAAAAAAGTGGAGAAAAATAATGAATTTTATTTTTTTTAAAGCTTACTATTTATTAGTTAAATATTGAGTGTTGTTCGCGAACCCCCTAAAACCTCGTCACGGACCTCCAGTTTGGGAACCACTGCTTTAAAATATTAAGTATTAATTTAAAGCATTAAAAGTTTATTTATTTGAGTATTAGTGTTCATCTTGTTATACCATTGTAATTATTTATCATAAGTGCTTTCTAACATGTCATCAGAATGCAAAGTAATGTAAATTATAAGCTTGCTCCTAACTTTTTGATCTGGCTCCTAGATTGAAGGAAAATTATCTAACCCTGTATTAAGGTTTATATTTATACATTTTTTTTGATAAATTGAAAGAAAATTTTAATTTTATTGTTTTATTTTATTTTTTACTTTAGTTAGTAAGTTTTAGTATATGATCAACTAAATTGGCTGTTAGAAATTTGAGCACATTCAGTAGGCCTAGTAAGACTCAGTGGAAAGTCCATCATATTCTCTGTTTTTATTTTGTGTAGAAAAATTTTTAACTGATTGAATGCTAGTGTTCATATTTTAAAAATTATTTTATTTGGTTGATCAAATGTGAGGTGTCCATTCTCAGTCTTATTTCCCCCCCTTTTCACAAATGATCTTAAAACTTTGTGAAAGGAGTCATTATATTTGGAATTTTGTGAAGGATCAATTTTTTATAATAAGGATTTTGTGAAGGGTTCGGTTTTTGAATGAGAAATTTTGTGAAGAGTTCCAAAAAGGGACATGCATATCTTTGAATTTCCATAAATTTATCTGGACTAGCAATTGAAAAAGACTGCTGTATATGAAATCATACATTAATTTCATAATATTTTCCTCTTGTACTTATTTAGGAGATATCCATGGACAGTATACAGATTTACTTCGGCTCTTTGAATATGGAGGCTTTCCACCAGAAGCAAACTACCTCTTTCTAGGTGATTATGTGGACAGAGGGAAGCAGTCTCTGGAAACCATATGCTTGCTCTTAGCATACAAAATAAAGTATCCTGAAAACTTTTTCCTGCTCCGAGGAAATCATGAGTGTGCTAGTATTAATAGAATTTATGGTTTCTATGATGAATGTAAGTTGATTTGTAAAAGTATTTAAAAATTTTGCTTAGACATATGTCACGTTACACAAATGACTTATCGTGAAATAAAATTCAAACTTTTAAATAAATATGTGTAAATATATATATGTGATGGTGCGCCAGAAAAGAGTCCATGTAGGTAAAGAGTGGAACATCTTGAGATACCTTAAGTTTTAAAATCTGGTTTGAGATTGAAATCTTGTTACTTTATGTACCATTTTTATGGCCCTACTTCCTGTGCATTTGCTGCTGTGTTTTGAAAGTTCTACTGCAAATTAGAAATAATTTATCAAAACTTTTTTAGTTTTTATAGCAGTCAAAAAGCTTTTATGTAAATTTTATAGACAGTAATAGTGGTATAAAAATTTAATTTATTTAAATGAATGAGAAACAGGTATGTTTATTATAAAATTAAATGTAAAATGGTCGTTGTACAATTACCCTAAAAGCATGGGAGACTTCATAAAGAATTTGGCTTCTTGGGCCACCTTGGGATACATTATGAAATTGTGTTTTGAAGTGACTGCTGTATGTAATAATTTTAATTTGCACTAGATGTTAGATTTAAGCCTTTGTTACTCAAGAACCTTTTAAATTTTTCATGTGTTAGAATGTTACATTTTTTTGTATTTTTCACTTTAAATTCAATAAATAGTCATTGTATAAAATTGTTTCTGCTTACATTCAGTCTGTTATGTTATTTATTTAAATTGGGCAATATAACCAAAATTTGTTTCAGGAAAGTTGACAGTTGATAATGTTATCCTTTGAAAGTACTGTCTCAAGGTGTCCTAACAAGTCGGGCACCTGGAAGAGCTTTGAATAAAATATATTTTTTTAATTATGTATAAGACATTTGAAGTGGATTAACTTTTTATCTTATGCAGAAGGTTTTTTTTTTATGAGGCAAGTGTTTGATTAAGAGAAAAATATAACAAATATTTTTAAAAATCAATAATTGGAAGGTTCTCTCCCATATATAGCCATTTTACTGACAACTGTACTCTTTTCAGTTTTCAGTGGATTTAGGTAGTCACATGCTTCTTAAATGCAAGAAATGTTTTCATTGTGCTCTGGATGTTGTTAACTCATAGTATGAAAAATTAAATTTTTTCCTATCAACCAGGGTTTAAAAACCCCACTGTTTAAACAAAACAAAACTATGGTTTAAACCAATGTTTTTTGTAAGCTGTTTTACTTTGTTATGTTCTTACTTGATTAATAATGCAAAATTTTGCAAGAGTTACAATATTTGTAAAGATGTGCAGGATTCCCCCCCCCCCCCCCTTTTTCCCCCCTTAGAATCAGCCTGAAAAATTACTTAGTAGGGCTCTGAATTTAATTTTGAAAATTTCTGACACCGGGATCTTTTTCTTGTACACTATCACATATTATTTGAGTGTTTTTTTATTGTACATATAAGATCATTGTTTTGTTTAACCTTGATGTAGAGTAGTAATTCCCAACTAGGAATCCACAGAGCACAGGTTTCCGAGTCTATCTTGGGATCTACAAGAATTTCCAAAAATGTGTGAAAAGAAGTACAATTTCTCTCTCTCCCCCCTTTCTCTGCAGTTGACAGTAATAAACATTGGCACTCCTGCCTATAACTCACAACTGTTTTGTTTTTATCAGTGTTTAAAATTTGCTGGTCAGGGTTTCATTACATGAGTTCAGTATTAATTTATTACTATATTATTTATTAAGTACGCTCTTTTTGTGTAAATGTATACCTCCTCTGCTATCCTGATTACTTTTATGTAACCTTTCCTTTCACTACATTGTTAGCATTAGCAAACACCGTATCTTTAGAACTATTTCTAAGTCAGCTGCTTGTCTCACAGTTTGGCCAGTCAAGAGGAAGTCATACCCTCCTCCATTAGTAACACAAAAACATTGGTTCTGGAGTGTTTTAATGCAATCAAACTCAAATTTAACCAATACTCTATTGATCTATTCAATTAATTCCTTTGCTCAAGGTGTTCTGGAGCCCCTAAATTGAAGGACAACCCAGTTTTTATGTTCAGTAGGAACATTGATTGGGAATAAGAAAAAGGCTTTTCGAATGTAATACAAGAAAGATCAATCATGTATAAAGCATTGATTATGAAACACTTTTCAACTTCAATGCAATTTTATTTAAACATCTCTAAAATACGATACATTCCTTGATAATATTTTTAAAACTATCACAATACTACATTAATTTATTATATTTGAAAACTTCATCGAAAACAAATGACCTTTATTCAAATGATGTCATGGAAATATAAATTGTGTGGTTTAAACATCTCTAAAATGTGATACATTCCTCGGTAATATTTTTAAAATTCTCATAATACTACAATAATTTATTATATTTGAAAACTTCATCGAAAACAAATGAACTTTATTCGAATGACGTCATCGAAATATAAATCGCCTCTATATAAAAGTAGCATTTCATTCATAAACATTTTTCCAATCCTTTCATTCATCACAATACTATAATAATTTATTTTATTTAAAAACTTAAAACCATGGAGGTACAAACAAGTAATTTAACTCTATGCTTAAAACTTCATCGAAAAAATTGTCTGGTTTTCTGAGTAAAATCAATGAATGTTTCATTCATATCAACTATATTGTAGACTCCATGAGCTAAATAATTTTGCTTTAAAGAAATGCAACAATTACACAACTCATTCTACATTGTGTTTACATTTTCCTTAAGTGAAAATTAGGCTTTGTTGTAGAAATAATCAAAGTTGGATGATCATTTAAACTCAAATATATTGTAATTGCGTTGTCTCAGTATGTAGATGTACAGAATTTAAGCAAAAACAAAGCAGTTTTAGGATGGATACAAAATTAAATATGAATTAAAAAGAAGTTTAAAAATCACGATTTTGAGACAAGATGGATGCCATATTTTATTTTGAAGTGGGTCACGTGATCTCTTCATATAAAGGGTGTAATTATTATTTTTATTTAAAAAACTACTGAATATATTTTGCTGAAAATTCTTTTATATATTTTAGGGGATTATTTAAATATTTTCTACAACTTTCGAAGCATTTTGTGAATTTTAAATTTGCTTAAAAAATGTTTGAGAATTTGGGTCCCATAGGGTTCAATGTATTTCATTTTTTCAACCCGGGTTCAATCCAAAACTAATTGGGTGATATTAATTCATTTATATTCTCATAAGTCCCACAGACAGTCTGAACAACATACTAAAATTTCATTTTGATAGTCATTTTTACGGCAGTTATCGTGCAAACGGACAGACAGACAGAATGAACAAAGTCATAAGCACTTTTCAACTATGTTGTAAAGTGTTATAAAGTGTAGAATGACGTTCTAGTCATTGCAAATTGAGAGAAAAATTCTACATCTGCAAAAAACCTAAAGTCTTAAACTTTGAAAAAAAAAAAAAGAGTTATCTGAGAGTGAGCTGACTGAAGAAAGTAGTAAATTTCTAGATTGTATAAAAATATGTGAGGTTTATTAAAAACTAAAATAATATTCTCTATAAAAATGTCTACAATTTAATGTTCAAAATTAACTTTCTTCCTTCTTAGTTATTAAGGATGTGGCTGAAAATCAACCGACTTGTCATCCCAATTATGACCAGATATGCCATGACTGTTTTGTCAGTTATCTGGTTACTCAGCAGTAAAATAAAAGCAGCACAGTTATCCTGCTCCGTTCTGAATTAATATCATTTCCAGCAAAATAAGTCTTCTGCATATCATGTGACCACATAATCATAGTGACTGGGAAAAGCTCTGTGTCATTCTGGTTATAACAACCATGATCAAAACTAGTTTTTAAATGGCAGCGGTTATGATTGAGTGATTGTAATCTAGTTTTCAAATGCTCAGACCATGATCAGTGATCGCCGGTCACAACCACAGAGACTTTTCAAACGTGCCCTAAATTGGAGATTTTGTCTGTTTTACTTTGTGATTTTTATTTATTATATACTAGTATTGTAAATTGATTAAAAAATAACAAGTAACGTTTTTAAATGCTTGACTTATGATTGTGTTTTAAATTTAGGTAAGAGGCGTTACAATATCAAACTATGGAAGACATTTACAGACTGCTTTAACTGTTTGCCTATTGCTGCAATTATAGATGAAAAAATTTTCTGCTGTCATGGAGGTAAGAAATTCCACTAAAAATATTTTGACCCTGTTTTTAATTCTTATAATTCTTCAGATTATACAATTTCCGATGTCATTTTTCAGAACTTGTATTAAATTCAATTTGGTGCTTGATAAATTTAGACTCCAAAAGTTGAAAAATATTTTCCCTAGTTGAGTCACCTTTGAGGCTGGGAAGCGATAAAAGTCTTGAAATAGTAAGATTTATCAAAATAAGTAATGACAACTGGATAAAGTTTGTCATATGGACCAGTGACAACTGAGATTGTTTTTTTATCGGAGAAATTTTAGAATTCCTTTTATAGATTATACCCTGTTTTAAGTTATTAATCTGTTATCGACGGTGTAAAAAACTAAAAATGTATTGCATTCCTAAAATGTTTACAGCTTAGTTGTGTTTGCAGTAGTGCCAACTATTAACAATTATCAATTCAAAGTTAAATTGGTTCCATTTTCAATTTATCTGCTGCCAGGGACTGTTTACCCCCCCCCTCCCATTATAGAAAAATTTGAGTAATATTTTGAATAATGGTATATGTTTTTAGCGATATGTCGGGAGGAGAAATGCATTATGATATTCTAAAAACATTCTGTAATATTCCAAATTCTCACTGAAAAGTTCTTAACCTAAAAGTCATCAAATATATATCTGAAAATGTGACAGTTGACCAGTGACCCTAAATGCATAAAGATATGCTAATCCTGTAAAATATAAAAAACTGACACTTTCCTAAAAATAAAAACATTATAGTAAAAGAAAGAACACAGATTTTACGTTTAAATTCCATAAAAATTTACAAAACATTTTACATCTCATTAACTAAATAAATCAAATTAAACATCTTAAATAATTTAAATAAATTGAATTTATACAAAGACCGGTCGTTTAGTGGTTAGTACGAACGTTAGAATATTAAGTTTAAAGTTAACAATGTCAAAATTATTCAATTATTTGTCAAACTTGAATTTAGAATTAAAAAGAACATCAGCTAGCCAAACAGAAAATTTAGAACAAAAGTTAAAGAAAAACCTCAGGTTCAGGTGACCTAAAAATTATGGGTCAAAAGGGGTCTTATTCATTAAAACTGAAAACAATTAGAATAAAAACATATTTTAACTATTGAGAAATATAATTAGAATTTGGAGGAAAAAGAATAATATCACCAAGGCTCCAAGATAAACTGCAAAGATCAGCGGGAGGAAGAATCATCAGAAAAGTCACCAAACGTGCTGCAGATCCAGGGAAAACCAGAAGAGGAAAATCCATGGCACAGGATCACAATTATGTCCAGCAGAGAATCCGGAAAAAGACCGTTCCACAAGATTCAACTCCAAGGGGATTCTCCACACCAGCCAAAAGTCAAGTAATAAAAAATCATTTCTCCTAACTGCTACACCGGACTACTGACATCAAAATAGAAAACAAGGCATACGTCCGTCTTAAATTACTTCAGAAATGTGAATTCCATTCATCATTAATAGAGCTCGCAGCTTGTCAGGATAAACAAATTTTTAATTGACCGGTAATACTTCCTCGGCCGACATCACATAAATCGTGAAACATCTTGGATCAATATTTAGATGATATGAAACTAATTAGCAAGACTCTTCATTACGTGAGTCTAGTCGCAAAAAAACCCCGACTCTCGCAGGTCGCAACTTCCAGACAAAAACAACATCAGAGAGCACTGCGGCAAGGGACTGCTGATTGATTATATACTAAACAAATCAATTTACATCTTGGAAAAAACACACATCACAGCCGGGGATAATTAAACTTTTCAAACCGAATTCGAACTTCGGTTCGGCTAGCGCGGAAGCGCTAGAACAACACGTTAACAGGATTACATTTCCAATTCTAAACGAGAGCAGAAGAAAAGAGAGAGGAGATCGAAAAAGTGCGCGATTTTTTTTTATATACTGCGAAACATCGCTGCCACAGATTGTAAACAAAATTATCGATGACCGATAAAATAATTAATGACGGACGGATTTACTTTTACGGTCAACCAATTAAAAACTCGAAATTTTAAAGAAGAGAATTGGGATTTCAAAGCAGACGAAAATTAAAAGAAATGAAGTAAAACGATTTGGAATATACGAATTCTGCAACAATTTAAATATGAACGATTCTGAAATATTTAAAAAGCTCAAAGTAGAATAAAACTGAAAAATGGCGATGAATTAACGAATTTTTAACAGAGAGCAATAAATTTGGAATCAAATCAAAGGGAATAAAAAGGGCAATAAATGGAATTGCAAATTAGTCAATTTAAATAAATTTAAATTCCTAAAACCTAAAAGAATGAACTTTCGCCGTTTTTAACACAAAACCTATGGAATAGAACCTATTTGAACAAAGAATATCAAAAACCTAAAAAATTGGTAAAAGGATAACTAAAAGAGAATGACTATGTAAATAAGACCCTAAACACGATTAAAAACAAAATTCCTAAAATTATTAAATATCCAAAAGTAATAACCTAAAAATGTTTACAGCTTATACCCTGTTTAGATTATACCCTGACAATATATATATATTATATACTAGCCGCCTTTGGCGACCAGCCTGTTCGCTACCCTTGAAAATTCTGACCTTGGCAAACTCGTTGGCACGACCTACCAGAAAGGTGTAAGGTAACTGTTTGGATGGCCAGGAAGTGCCACCCAATTTAGACCGGAACCCACTGGAGGAGGCATCCACAGGGACCGTACTCTCCTTCCCCTACCACCAACCTCTCAGAAGGACTTACGGACCCACATGTTTAACGTGATCGTACTCTGCATGAACACGGCGGTAGTTTAGGCAGTGGCGGGAATCGAACCCGAGCTTTCCAAGTGCAATTCCCACGCGCTAATTTAAATTTTATAATGACCATATGCTATTTAAAATATCCATCATTCCATAACTTTCTTCTCCATAACATCTCCATAACTTTCTTTTTATTCGGCCAATTTAGACTGGAACCCAGTGGGGGAGGCATCCACAGGGACCGTACCCTCCTTCCCCTACCACCAAACTCTCGGAAGGACTTACGGACCCACATGTTTAACGTGATCGTACTCCGCGTGAACATGGCAGCAGTTTTGGCAGTGGCGGGAATCGAACCCGGGCCTACCGAGTGAAATTTCCGCACGCTAACCACTGAGCTACTGCGCCCTCCGCGACAATTTCCATTACTTTCTTTTTATTCACCCAATTTGAGCCAGAACCCAGTCGGGGAGGCATCCATAGGGACCGTACTCTCCTTTCCCTACCACCAACCTCTCGGAAGGACTTATCGACCCATATGTTTAACGTGATCGTACTCTGCGTCAGTGGCGAGAATCGAACCCAGGCCATTGCTGACCCTAATTGCATAAGAATTGGCTCATGCTTAGATAAAAATATTGAGCCATTCCCTAAAAATTTAATGTTTTTCTTAAAAGATGATGTATTATATTGTACTAATAGAAAACCTAAATTAAAATATCAAAGAAAAGAGCGTATTGTTGTTCCACAAAATTTGATCTCTGATATTCTAAATTATTGTCATGATTCGATCACTGCAGGACATGGTGGTTTTAGAAGGACTTTGAGGAAAATTCAGCAACACTTTTATTGGCCTAGGATGTATGTTCAAATTTTAAATTATGTTAAGAGTTGTCCTGATTGTTTACAGAAAAGAGGATTTAAACAAAAACAAAAAGCTCCTTTACAGAGGTTTCCAAATTCTACTTACCCTATGGAAAGAATAGCTATGGATTGTATTGGCCCCATGCCTCTAACTTACTCTGGCAATAAGTACATACTGGTGATTACTGACTATTTTACTCGTTGGCCAGAAGCTTATGCTATCCCCAATATTAAATCTGAAACTATTTTAAATTGTTTAGAAAACTTCTTTTCTCTTCATGGTGTGCCAAAACACATTATCACTGACAAAGGTTCTAATTTCATTTCGAATGCTGCCATGAAGTTGTATGAAAAATTAGGTATTGAAAAACATACCACTACTAGCTATCACCCACAATCGGATGGAGTCTGCGAGCGTTTAAACAGTAAAATAATTAACACACTTAGTCATTTAGTGTCTGAAACACAAGAGGATTGGGATCGACATTTATCTTTTGCCTTGCTGGCCCACCGAACTTCAATCCATTCCTCGACTGGTGAGTCTCCAGCTAATCTTCTCTATGGTAGAGAATTAATTTTGCCACATCATCTTCTTTTTAATTTAAATGAACAAAATTTTACCACTGTTAGTGATTATAGTCAGGATTTGGCAATTCGTATGAAAAAATCTTTTGAAATAGTAAAGAAGAACTTACTTAAAGCAGCTAAAACACAAGAGACATACAGAAATAAGTCTGTTGTTGTAAAAGATATAAAAGTTGGAGATTTAGTATATTTATACATTCCTGTTTTTCCAAGGGGACATTGTAAGAAACTCTCCAAACTTAATAAAGGTCCTTTTAAAGTTATACAAAAAACATCTAATGTAAACTTTAAAGTTCAACATGTAAATGACACATGAAATATTCAGTTGGTGCACATTGACAGATTAACAAAAATTCCAGAAAGAGATTCTGTGTTCTTTTCTTGTGCACAATCTGATAATTCAGCAAGTAATACATCTCATGAGAATGATATAATTCCAACACAAAGATATAATTTACGACAAAGGAAAAACTAGAATGACATTTTTTTTATTTTATTGTTGCGCAACATAATTTTTTTTACGTTTATAATTTTTATATGTGTGTATTTTGTTATTGGTACATTGCAGAATGCTGCAAACTGGATTTAATTGATGTAAAAGAAGACTTGATTTTAAGATAAAATTTGTTATTGTTGTTATTGATATTGCAGATTACTGCAGGATTTAGATAATGATTGAGAAAAGATTAATTTGGATTATATGAATTGATTATATTGATAGAGATATATAGTTACTTATTTATTGTTATTGAGAGTGCTGATTTCTGCAAACATTTAATTTACGTGGTCCATGACGTAAGTTCTGATCACATATGTTGATATATTTTTGTTATATATTTGTTGTCGTTAAAAGTATTAGAGTACTGCAAAGATAAAAGTGGCAGTGTATATTAGATAACTGCAGAATGCAGATGATATTATGTTTAGTTTTGAATGGACATGAATAGATACTTGTGTCTTTGAAATTTTAGTATATTATTGTTGCTTATTGATAATAATTGTTATTGTGTCAATTGTCATTTGACACTTCTATTGAAATTTTATTTATTTTATACAACTTATGTACATTGTTTTATTTTTTTTAGATCACTCTATTTACACATTTTTTTTTCTTTCCAGCTGGTATTTATATTTTGTAGTGGAAGTGAGAGTTGTTTCTCATTGGTTATTCAAGGTACCTTCTCAAAATTCAATGTTTCGATTCTTTGAAAACTATTTGGCTGGTCCAATGTTTTCTTAAATTTTTTTTTTTATTTATAGCTAATGAGAATCAATGTCAAATCCTCTACCTTTACTTTTGTCTACACAAATTTAGTGATCTGATGAACAAAAATTTATTCATTGTTATATAATTCTCTTTTAGTTTATAGTTTGTTAACAAATTGCTTATCCCGAAATAGAACTTGATTTCGGATAAATATTGCTATGCTTAAATTGGTAACTTCTGATAGATATTTTATTTTTATTATCAAAAATTTTTCATTTTTCAAATGAAAAATTTTTGGGGGATAGGTGGAAGGAATGTGTTGGGTTGCTTTAGAATTTAGGTAATTTGGGGATTTGAAAATTTACTTTTATTTCTTTTTCCCTGGCTCAATATTCTTAATTTGGTAATATTTAAATAATATATATTGGCTTTTTTGTTTATTCTTTAATTAGAATATTTTTAATCTTCTAAATTAATTTTCTTTATAATATTCTTAGTTAAAAATGTTCCATTCCTTAAATTAATATTACTTTTGATTTGTAAATTTTAAAAATTATTTATTTATTTGATTCCCCTTAAAATTCCCTTTAATTTGATGTCCCATTTTGGTTAGAAATTCCGTTTGTTCTTCAGTTTCAAGTTATTTCCATGTCTCACTGCAATTCAAAAATTTCAGTTGCGGCCATTTTCGGAATTCTGTTTTGCGGGTTTTTTACTGCGATTAATGCGCCATCTAAGCGTTTTTCGCGACTCTTTGGAATTCGTGATTTATTTTAATTGGTTTGCGTTTTTTCGGATCGTCTGCTCTCGGAATTATGAGTATTATTTTGGCAATTCTAATTTTGGTAAGCGAATTTTAATTGCTGCTGGTTATCTAAACTCCGCCCTTTTGCCGCACGTATAAATACGCGCGCAGAATTTTTCAGTTTCAGTTTTTTGTTGAAATCCTTCGTCGTGTGTTAGCGCGAGAAGCGCGTTGTTGATTTTCGAATGGAACTTATGTTCCACGCGAGCTTTTCAATGGAACGTTAAGTTCCTTGCGTTATTTTTTTAACATTGTAGTTTTAATTTAAATGATGGTTTTTCGAGCTTTTATCGTGTAATTCGCGACGTAACTCTCCGGAAAAGTGTGTGGTGAAATTCCTTGTGCAAGTTATGTGAACGGAGCGTCTGACGATGACGTCTGAGTTTTAAGAAGATCCTAGTTATCCAGAAGTAGTTGTTAGGCCTCTGCTGATGAATTCTCTCCTGATCTCCAGTAAACCAGTCTACAAAATTTGTCTCCACTTATTGGAACTTTCCCCCCTGTCTGATGGCCCATCCGGGTGAATACAGATGTTTTATTTAAACTCTTAATTTCTTTAATTCTGAATATGATTTCTCAATATTTTTTTAAATGCATTTAATTAAATTTTATTCTGTAAAATTAACATTCTAAAACTTCATTCTGAGAGCAAATTTCTAAACCTTCATAAATATATAAGAGCCTGGGTAAATTCTAAAATTCTTTAAATTTAATATTTTTGTTAATGATTTTCTGATGGAATTTAAAATAGATTGTTTTGAGTAAAGTTTTTATGCTAATTCCTTAATTTTAACTAAGTTGATAAAATTCTAAAATTCTAATGTCTAAAATTCTAATGTTAATTCTTCCTGAGTTGCCTGCCTGTGAGCAGTGTTTTTGTATTTGTTAATTTGAATTAATTTGAAGTTACAATTTAATAAACTAATTTTCTTTAAACTAAATATTATGTCTTCCTTTATCTCTTTTAAACACAGCAGGTTTTATTCTATCCTTCAAACACAACATGTTTAACGTGATCGTACTCTGCGTCAGTGGCGAGAATCGAACCTAGGCCTACAGAGTGCAATTCTCGCGAGCTAACTTCTTGCACGCTAATTTAAATTTTATAATGACCATATGCTAAGCTCTTAATTCCACCATCCTCGTTCCATCGTTCCATCATTTAAAATATCCATAAAATTAAAATATCCATTTAAAATATTTATAAATTAAAATATACATTTAAAATATCCATAAATTAAAATATTTATTTAAAATCAAAAAATCATATATATCGTTCCACCAATCCATAAATATAATTTCAAATACATCACCACAATTCAAACCACCATAATTCAATCATTTAAATTATTTAAAATATCATATAAATATAATAATTTCGCCCGATGTATACAGCACTTATGCTAGGCTCTTAATTCATTTAAAACCGAAATCACGGTCTCCATGGAGACGGGGAAGATATAACTGCGGATGGGGGAGAAATACCGTTGGAGAACTGAGCGGATTGCCGAGAAATTTAAAATCATGACGTCTTTAAAATTGCGATCCTGAGGGCAATTTTCATTATTTCTGTACCAGATTGGACTTGTAAGAATGCCAGATATTTCAGCTTTCTGAAAATGTAAATTATTAGTCGAAATTATGAGTACTTTTCACTATGCAAGAATTTAAAAACCAAAAATCGTTTTTTTTTTAGCCAAAAGTGACTTTTGTTTTGAAATCTTTAAAAAATATTAGAAATCAAAATTGAGAGTTGAAATTGATATATTTTTACTCGCAATTGTCTGTTCTTTCCGGTGGTGTGATTTGTTTTTTTCTACGATGTCCGGATCGTGGAGAAAAAAGGGCAAAAAACGGTCGAAATCACATAAAACATTAAATAACAAAAAAAATAATTAAAATTTAAAAAATCTGTTTTCACGTGTGTCCCCCCCACCCGGGTCTCAGATTGCCAAATTTCGTAGCTCTCCGATGCACGGTCGCTGAACGTATAGTGTATAAGACAGACAGACAGACACACAGATATTGCCTTTTATTATTTAAGATATATTATTTAGATTATATCCTGTTTTAAGTTATTAATCTGTTATCGACGGTGTAAAAAACTAAAAATGTATTGCATTCCTAAAATGTTTACAGCTTAGTTGTGTTTGCAGTAGTGCCAACTATTAACAATTATCAATTAAAAGTTAAATTGGTTCCATTTTCAACTTATCTGCTGCCAGGGATGGTTTACCCCCCCCCCCCTCCCGTTATAGGAAAATTTGAGTAATATTTTGAATAATGGTATATGTTTTTAGCGATACAAAATATTTTTTTAATTCAGAAACATTGAAATAAAGAAATCAAATTTCTTCAAAAAGAAAAATAATTTATCTGTTATGAAATAAACATATTGAGGAAATTTTAAAATAAAAGGGTACGCTAAGTTCATAACGTACGATAATATAACGGGGAAATGACTGAAATATCGTGATTGCAGTGATTGAAAAGTTACAAAGTGATCAAAAGATAAAAACAAGAATTTAAATCATTTGCAAATCCCCTAAATTAAAGAAAAATTAGAGACCGGTCTTTTTAAGTATAAAAAAGTAATAAATAATAGTAAGTGCTTCATCGACTTGGAAAAGTTAAAATGATCAAGATGAGAAAACTTCAAAACTTGAGAGATTTTGCCAAAAATTAAAGCTAAAAGAATCTTGAATAATTAAAATGTTATTGGTGAGAAATGAATTTTAAAGTGTCCCCAAATGTATTTGATGCTTCATGGTTAATGGAGTTTTATTATGAGATTTTGGAAAACAAATATTATAAAACACCTGGAAAGATCTATGATGAAAAACATTGGTAAACTTTAAAACAAGGGTTAAAAAAATTAGTGACAATAAATGTTTATTTAAAATATTCAGAAAGTGGAATAATAAGAAATCTAAATTTAAAAAACTTAATGAAATGGAAAATATGAGGAACTGATAATGGCTTACAGAAAACTTTGTTTTAGTAAAACATCTATAAGTTTTGAAAATACATTAAATGTCAGAAACGAGAAGATAGCAATAATAAATGCATGTTAACAATATTACTCATTAAGAATTAAAAATATTTCTTAGAATATGTCTTTGCTATTATAGAAAAATAAATAAGTTTTGTATTTTGCCAAAGAAAACATTTTTAAAAAATATATTAACCAAAAACAATTTAAAAATTTTAATGCTGCTCTCTTTAGAAGGTCGAACACTCCAAAAAGCAAATGGTATTCTGGATAAAGCAAATTAAGCATTTCGTAAGTAAAAAGAGAGAATTGGTGGTTTTTAAATTTTAAATACTATTACAAATATTAAATGCGTGAAAATATTTCTATTAAAATATAATGTAAAGCATAATTGTATTTTATGGATTGTAGAAGTTTTATTTTGTAAAAGTTTGTAATATACTTTGGTTAATAATTTTAAGAATATTTCTTAAAATAAATTTTAAAGGACCCATATTTCCCGCAAAGGACCCACATTTCTCATATTAATAGGTCCCATGGACCCAGGTTTCGTAACTTTCAGAGTGAATACTTCTCTGAAGTTAATAAGAGGTTGTAAAAAGTAGTAAGTATCAACAAATCTGTTTACTTTCCACATGCAATATTCTGCAATAAATCTGTTAACATCATTCTTGTGGATCTAGTTCATTCTATTCATGAGAGAAGATATGTTATGTACTAGTTTTGTAATTTGAAGCCAAAGAATTTGCTACTAGTAATTTATTTCACATGATATTTATTAACAGTTAATTGCATTTTGGCAAGGATTTTGTGTGAGAGTTTGAATAAGTCACTCTGTTTGAACACAATAAGTTGCCAAAATTACCTAGTTTTAATGTATTCTGTGTTAATTTAATGCCAAAATCATTGTGGCGTTGATCTTGTACATCATTATTTTTCTGTGGAAATAAATAAAGACATATAAACATATTGCATTGTGTTGGGGAAGTTATGTGTTACCCCATATCTGATTTTTTGAATTGCATTGGCAGCAATGGGACATGTTTTCATCTAGATGTGTTATATACAGAGTGAGTTTAAAGTCGCGCACATCAAAGTTCATTTCACTGCTGGAAGTTGATGAACGTTACTGCTGATTCCAGCGGGGCTGTGCGACTTGTCACACATCAAACAGTATTATCCATCTTTTAACTGATTTTTTCAGTGAGCGCATAATTTCCCGAGGATTGTGGCCCCTTCGCTCCCCAGATTTATCACCCCCTGATTTCTTCCTATGGGGGTATCTGAAAAATGTGGTTAACGTGAATAATCCACACACGATTGCTGAGCTGAAAACGAACATCACAACAGCCATTTCAACATCAATACTGCCATTCTCCGCAGAGTCTCACGAAATTTGGTAAAACGAACATGCTTTTGCATTTGTGAAACAGGACATCTGTTGGGGGGGGGGGGGGGGGGAATCTAACATTTTGACTTTATGATATACTAAAAACATTCTATCATATATTCCAAAGTTCTTAAACTTGTAAAAACCTAAAAATCATTCTTCTGAAAACACTCAAAAATATCTGAAATTTGTAAAGTTCCTCAAAGTTCATCTAACATAAATCTGAAAACACTGAAATACACTCTGAAAAGTTCTAAAGTTCCTCTGACCTGAAAACATTCTAGAAATAAACTGAATGTGGACCTATTGACCAGTTTCCCTACGTGTACAAATATGTACTCCTGTAATTAAATGGAACTTTCCTAAAAATAAAAACATTAAAAGTAAAAGAAAGAACACAGATTTTTAGGTTTTCAAAATCTAACGTTTATTAAAATTTAAACTTCATTTTTAAAAGAATTTTCAAAACTTTTTACATCTCATTAACTAACAAATCTAATAAACAACTTAAATAAATAAATAGAATGGAATGGCCGGTCGTATAGTGGTAAAAAAAAAACGTTAGAATATTAAATTTTAAAGTTAACAATATTAAACTTATTCAACTATTTATCTAAACTAGAATTTTAGATAAAAAAAAACATAAGTTAGCCAAAAGGGAATTTAGAACAAAATTTAAAAAGATAACCACAGGATCCGCAACTTAAAATATATAAGTGAAAGGGGTCTTAGTCATGCCAATTTAATTTAACTTTAAATACTGCAAAAGAATAAAATTAATGAAAAGATATCACCCATAAACGGGAAAACGCTGAACGGCAGTAATAAAGTCCCGAGGACGAAATTGATGTCAGTCATCATCAGCTTGGGTGCAGTCCCTTCCTGCTCCAGAAGAGGCCAAACGGAGAAGTACCTCCCGTAGGGCATCGGTACATCAAGTGAGTCCAACCATTCAAGTGGAATATGGTGTTCCAAAACTCCGCGAAAAGAACACTCCCAAGGCCTGATCTGCACAAAAACGGGCAGCTCCTTCACATCATAAAATTCTCAGCCGAGAGTAGCAGAGCGCCAGTGGACATCGCTCGGAACAAAAGAACAGACAGCTCCATCATCAAAACCGTGAAGTAAACAATTGGAGGTCCGGTCCTAAGACTCGGAAAATTTAAACTACTCAGTTCACTATGAAAGAACAAATCTGACCTCCGGAAATAAACAACTATTCCAAAGGCGCCGACGATACTTCAGTAGACATCAATCACTTCGCTCGCAACGTCATTTCAAGTAAAAAAAACACTCTGATATCAGGATTCCACACACATTTACAGGCAGGCCGGGAAATAAGGCGTTCGTTCCTCAGAACGCATTTCGCTCGGCTCGCGCCGAGGCGCTGAAAACAACAACTCTATAAGACTACATTTTAGTTCCAATCAAAAGAGCAAAGAGATCGAAAAAGTGCGTGATTTGCTTATATACTGCGAAACATCGCTGCCACAGATTGTAAACAAAATTATCGATGAACGATAAAATAATTAATGACAGACAATTTTAATATTACGATCAACCAATTAAAAACTCGAAACTTTAAAGAAGAGAAATGGAATTTTAGAGCAGACGAAAATTAAAAAGAAATGAAGTGAAACGATTTGGAAAATACGAATTCGGCAATAATTTAAATATGGACGATTCTGAAATATTTAAAAAGCTGAAAATAGAATAAAACTGTAAAATTGCGATGAATTAACCAATTTTTAACCGAGAGCAATAAATTTGGAATCAAATTAAAGGGAATAAAAAGGGCAATAAATGGAATCACAAATTAGCCAATTTAAATAAATTTAAATTGCTAAAACCTAAAAAGAACGAACTTTCGCCGTTTTTAAAACAAAACCTATGGAATAGAATATATTTGAACAAAGAATATCAAAAACCTAAACAATTGGAAAATGGATAACTAAAAGAGAATGACTATGTAAATAAGACCCCTGAACACATTTAAACTAAAATCAAAATACCTAAAATATTAAATATCCAAAAGTATAACCCAACACATCATTTACAACATTTATTATAACATCTAAAGTTTGTTTGCTAAAAATAAAAGGTAACATTTCAACTAATCTCTGTAATACTTTACTTTCATTTAAATTCTCATACTGGTACTTTTACGGGAAGTTAAACTTTGATGTGCACGACTTTAAACTCACCTTGTATATAGCTCACTTTATAGAGAGGAATCTATTTAAAAAAATTTTTGATTTATTAAATGATTACCGATTCACTAAAAGTATTATCAATTTCAAAAAATAACTAAATTAACCACAAGCGTTTAATGTAATTTTGATTAATTGTATAAATTGCAGATTTTCTAGATTATTTGATTTATGTGTGAATTGATTTCCTTAGGTCTGTCCCCTGACTTGCAATCTATGGAACAGATTAGGAGAATTATGAGACCTACTGATGTTCCCGATACAGGTTGGTATTATTTCTGCTTATTATTATATTTTCCACTATTTTACTTAGAATTTTATGTAACAGATTTAGTATTTATAATTTTCCTACAAAAAGAAAATATTGTTATGAAGTAAAACATCGACTATATTTTAATACAAGATAAAATTTTAAGAGGATTTACATGTTTTGTGTATCTTAAAACTCAAAGTATGTATCTGATGTGTGTATCCATTCTAGCTCAAGTTTCAATAGATTTTCATAGTGTTTGGTAATTTGGTTACTTCATGTGTTAATTGTATGGCAAATTGGAACAATAGAATGAACCATTTAAAAAAATGTTCTAAAAAGAATAAAATAAATCACACATACTTTATATTAAAAATATCCCTCCCCGGGAGTATATTGTCAAGTATGGTACCAATAGAAAACTTTTTTCAATTCCTTTAAAGTGAAGGATAACATTCTATAATTGTGTAATTGTGATCATTTGGATTAGCAATACAAATTTTTCTAATTTTTTTCTTGTAAAATTTGCAAAAAAAAAAAGGTTTACAAATGATTTAAAATTTATTATAAGAATAACCCATTTCTCCATCTGTTTGCATCTGTAACATTTGGTGACTTGGAGGGATATCGCCCGCCAACATGGCAACTTTTTCATTTATGAAAACAAAAGAATTTCTTGATGATCTTTTAATAGAGTAGTTTGATCAAAAAACACTTGAAAAAAAAATTTAATATTGAACATATATTAGGAAAAATTAAAGCTATGAAAGTCAGATTTCCAAATTTAAGTTCTCTTATTAAGATGTAGCTGTCATAAAATTTTCCATAGCTTCATGTAATAGCAGATTTTCCCACATGAACCTGATAAAAAATAAAAATTAAGAAACAATGTAACAAACAGTTTATAAAATTTATTGATGATAAATTTGAATGGACTTGATCTAAAAAACATTAACCCTAATAAAGTTGTTGATCATTGGCATTTCAAAATAAAACCCAATGGACATAAACACAGTGTATAAAGTGTGTGTGAATTTTATATTTACATACCTTGTATGATCTTGGTAGTACTAATTAAAATTTAAAAAAAGTATTGTTTTTTCTGGCTTCTAAGTTTTGTAACCTGGCTCCTAACATTTCAAGAGATTTTTCAATCTCTGATATAAATAGTAAGAGACAAGAATGTGCAGTAGTGTAGTGACTTTCTTTTAAATATTTAGAGATTAGAAGAGTCCTTCTCAAACATAACTTTTAAGCAATTCACATGAAGATTCTTGCATCAAAACAGAAGGCAGGCTAGGCTACATCTTTCATATTTTTGAATGAAGTATAAAAAAATATCTTTTTTTAATCTTTGTGTAGTACAATGGAAGAACTACTTAAAAGAAAATTATACTGATTTATGCTTGAGAATAAATCCTGTTCATGGATGAAAAAAGAGATATCTAACAATCCCCTCCTCAAAGTTCTCTCTCTAAAGTAGCTTTGTCCTGTGGCAGTTTCATGAACACTCTAAAGCAAACCCTTCATTATAAAGTCTGCTGCATTTTGAGCACTTAAAACATATTTTATTTTCACAGTGCCATTGCAAACTTTATAATGACTGTATTTTGTACAAAGTGGTACTTAATAGAGATAGGCCTGGTTCTGGATTTATTAATATAGCTCGAACAGAGATGCCAATCATTATGGATTTTTCGTATTTCTTACTGATTTCTAAACAAAATTACGGACTGAGGAAAATACCTTTAAAATTACGGAAAATCCCTATTTTTTCCCATCTTTCTTTCTTTTTCCATCCATCTCCATTCTGTAATTATTGCACATTAAATTGAAAAAAAACTTGCTTCGTTTCGTATTTGAGTTTATTGTTCATGATAACTTTTTAATTATTTTGACACATTTGTACGATTATGCCATTTAAGGAATTCTCGTGTAGTCCTGTGAGTCCAAAAATATCCTTTTCCATCCATCTCCATCCTTTAAATATTAGTCATTAGATGGACTAAACTAGCTTATTTTCACATATTTGTTAATTATTAAGGCTGATTTCTTAATTATTTTCTCATAATAGTGGGATTTTGGTGCCCATGCAGAATCTAGCGAATACTCACTTTTCATAACTTAATCCCTCCCCCCACTGATTTCATTGTAAAATCTAATAGGCTGTTTAAGGTTTTCCTTTTTTCTAACATCTTAGAAGCCCAATTGATTTATGTGTTTTTTCTACAATGTAGGTCATTGATTTCTTTGATAGAATATGTTGCGAATAAAAAAATTGCAATATTTGGCTTGTGTTTTTCCTTGCCACCTCTAGATTTATTACCTGTCATTTCTGACACACCATTAGTTAGTTATTAATATTAATGAACATTTAAAAATACCGAGTCTCCTGTTAGTGCATAAAAGTGAGTTATGCCTAGTACATACTTTGTGTCCCAATTTTAGTTTCAATTTCCGTCTGGAACAAAAACAATCTCATATGCCATTTTTTATTAGGGTCATTTTTGACACAGAAACATAATGAATATGCAATAAAATTTCATTAATTATGTTAGACAGCTCTGTCAACTATTGGAAATCTTAAAAAATATTTCCAAGAACTTATTCTAAGCTAAAGTTTCTAGAAACTATAAAAAAAAATTATTTTGGAACCTGAATGTAAATTGAAAATTATTAAATATTTCAGCCATAATATAAGTATCATTCATTTATTTACAAGTTTAATAATTTTAAATGAGAATTAATCTTTTAACAAAATGTGTGTTTTTTGTCTTAAATATGTATAAATTGTGTTAATGTATTTGATTCTCATTCAGTCTTTAGAAATTATTTTTTTGTATAAAGAGTAGGAATTTAGTTTTATTTTATTGTTATTCAAGTTGAAAATTAAAAATAATAAATCAGCATACTTACTGTGTTTATAAAACTTGTATTTTAAGTTTTTCCAATTTTTTTTACTAGGCCTGTTATGTGATCTTCTCTGGTCTGATCCTGACAAAGATGTTCAAGGCTGGGGCGAGAATGACCGTGGCGTGTCCTTTACTTTTGGTGCAGATGTTGTCAGCAAGTTCCTTAATCGACATGATTTAGATCTGATTTGTAGAGCCCATCAGGTATACTTTTCTGCAGTCAAATAAATTTTACTTTTCTATAGAAACTTATACAGCCTGACTCGCTCTTAGTAAATAATTGGTTATTGCAAAGTTTTTGGTAGTTCCCATAATACAAAAAGGGGGAAAATTCCAATATGAGTGTTAATTGTTTATAAGAATATAGTGAAACAGTTTCTTGGCCCCTGAAGTTTCGTAAGAAGCAAAGTATGCATTTTGCGCATTTTGATGTATTTTTTATGCTTGCTTTCTATTTATATTCCAAAAATTAATTATAATATTATTCAATAGTTTGATTAAAATAATAGCTAGCCTACATTTTGGTATTGAAACATTTCTGTTAATACAATTATAAATAAAATTTAAAACGGTATAAAATTTATTAGAAATCGAGGCATAAACAATAATCTGGTCATGTTATCGGATTTTGAATTGCATCTATTGTTTGAAAATTTAAATAAAGTTTGGAGACTCAAATTAACAATTGGGTTCTGTTTGGGGGCTCATATAATGATTAAGTCACGTACAAAAGCAAAGTGACAGACAAATACCTAAATTTTAAATGGGATCATGGATACCTATCTAATTTTATGGAATTTTGTACAGACAATTTTGAATGATGATAGGATAAACAGAGAAATGGATTTTCAAATTTATTTGTATAAAGTGTTGTCTTGTCTAGGGAAAAAGTATTATGTTTGACTTAATTACAGGGAGAGATTTAATTTTCTGTTTCAGATCCTTTTGGGAAAATTTCAATTTAATATGTTAAAAATGTCCTAAAAATATGTAATATTTTATGTTCCCGAATATTTAATAAACTAATTATGCAGTAGTGTATGATTAGTCTGTTATGTAGTATACAGTGTCCAGTGCTATCGGTGCCCAATGGCTATTTCCTTAACCATTAGTCGCAGAGATATACTTCCAATTCCAAAAATGTTTTAAATTTTAAAATCCATTATCTTAGAAACAGTTTAAATTAATATATTTCTAAAAGAAATACAAAATATAAATTTTTATATGCCCTCCCCCCACCCCCCGGTCCTACAAGTTATATCTAGGAAAACTATCCTCATACAATTTCATGCAAAATAATAATAAAAAAAAAATCATCCTTTTACGACCAAAATTGACAGACTTATAGCTGCTTAAAGTTAGAGCACTTTTTGTTCTGAGAAATGGGTGTTATACACAAAATAATTATATACACAAATCTGTTATTTTTTAGGTGTAATATGCTTTTATTATTTTAGATTTAATGTGCATAATTTTTTATTTTCGTCTGCAGGTACGCTGCAACTGGTCTCATTACTGGCCTATTACCATATAAAAATTTAAATTTCGTAATTTTTACAGAAATACATTTATTGGCTTAAACTACTTGACTTAAACAATAATGTTACCTCAATTACAATAAATATCTTAGAAAGACCCCTAGAAGATCTTAGTCGAGCCCTGACTATAATAGTTTTCTAAATGAATTACTATTTGATAAAAAGCTTTGCTTCATTCTTGACATTATGTCAGCAAATGCAATTGAAACATAATACTTTGAATATGGAATTTCAATATTTATACGGTCCCTTAAAGGTTGTCTGAAATGGGACATTTTTATGTGTGGAAAAGCGACTTAAGTCATAAAGTTTAATGCTTCATGACTCGGTGAATTTTGGTCGTAAAAAGGTGATTTTTTTTTTATTTTTCATGAAATTGTATGAGAATGATTTTCCTAAATATAACTGGTAGGACCGGGGGACCGTATAAAAATTTATATTTCGTATTTATTTCAAAAATGCATTTATTGATTTAAACTTCCTAAGATAATAGATTTTAAAATTTAAAACATTTTTGCAATTAAAAGTATATCTCTGTGACTAACAGTTGAGGAAATAGCCATTAGGCACCGATAGCACTGGACACCCTGTATAGTCAGCTTAAAATTTTCTTTGTTCAAATTCTGCATTTGGCTGTTTGGATTCAATTTCATTTTTAATGAAATTAAATTTCTTTTCTTTGCAGGTAGTAGAAGATGGTTATGAATTTTTTGCCAAGCGTCAGTTAGTGACACTGTTTTCTGCACCTAACTATTGCGGAGAGTTTGACAATGCAGGTGGCATGATGTCTGTGGATGAAACACTCATGTGCTCTTTCCAGGTGAGTTGATTTTGATATGTTTGATCAGAAATGTGTTTAATATTAGAATGATGTAATAATGTTAATAGGAGAATTGAACACCCCCTAATCACGAATATATTGACGTTCATATATTGACGAAATCCAAGCCTTCCTTTCCATGAAAACAAAGATTCATCAATGCACACATTTCTTCTAGGAGTGTATACAGATTTAAATTGTGAAACTAATGCATCTAACACGGGTTACAATTTATCTAGTTTTGGGGCATTACTATCGAGTAAAATGAAGGCAACGTAATATTCCTATAATCGATCGCGTAACGTAATATTCCTATAATCGATCGTATATTCCTATAATGTATGCAGAAATTAGGCGGTATGATATTGTGATTTATTCCAGGTATGTTCAAAAACTTCAAAGAATTCAGATCTTTCAAATCACATGTCCAAACATCATTCGAAAAAACAGCAACTGAAGCTGGCGGCATTGTAATAATAGTACGCTCAGAATCTGAAGAATCAATTTCATTTTCAAATTAATCATCAGAAATATCACTGTTCCAGGAATCTTCACTATATGCATCGCTTTCATTACTGTCTGGTTCGTTTACCATACTCGTATATTCTTCCACAGAAAGGAAACGTTTCAAACCAGCCATACTTTTATCCGAAATAACCTAATCATTTCATTGCTGCACATTCCTTTGCACCCCCTCCCCCACACACACACAAAAAAAAATTAGAAAATATTAAAAAAAAAACCAACGAAATCAATAAAAGCTAGAATCAGAACAAGACCCGGAACTCAATTATAAAATTGTTGATGCTGCGAGAAGTGCTCTGTCTGTTTACTTTACAGAATCATGTTTCACCGCTACAAATGGAGAAATAATTCATTGGATTTTCCTTATGCCAAGGTCAAGCATCTACAAAATACATTTAAGTTGCTTCCACAGGCATTTAATGCCATCTAGTAGACAAATAAATTCAAATGAAAACGTTTCACATAGAAACACCGATACGTGACACTCGCCATTTAGGGTAAAGTTCTCTTCGTCACGAGTGCATGCCGTCCGTCCTTGAATGCAAGTTTACAGCCGGCACACGGGCGTGCCAACCGTCGCGAAAGGGTTAAACATTACTGTTTGAACTGAAGCATTACTGTTTGAGTCAGTTATTTTAAAAAGCATGTCAGCCCAATACAAAATGGATTCAAAAAGAAGTCTAACTTTAAAGATTTGTATTTGTTTCACAAAAAATATGATCTGAGCAAGCAGCTCATGACTTTATTTTCAAACACATTTTTTTTTTTTTTTCTCTGCATCAGATTGTTTTTTTCATATTTTGGTTATTTTTAAATAAATACTGTGTACCAAATATTATGAGGGTTTGATAATGATGGAAGTAAGATGGTTCAGTTGGCATTTTCATGCATTGTGCTGTGTCCATTCTTAATGGTTAGTGGCCACTAAATGTGACATCTACTTAATAAAAGTTCTGAATATCAAAAACTGTTTCAATTTTAAACAAGTAAAACATGGATTGGCACACATTTTGAGAGCTAAAATGATGCAAGTCTTTTTAAAATCCTTTTGTATCGTCATACCTAATTGGAATTTTCAATATTTTCATTGATCTGGAAGCTGAGACCGATCAAATGAGCCAAAAGCCAACAGTCTGGTTCAAGTGAAAGTACTCGGATCATCTTGAAAAGTTGTTTTGAATTGTTTAATTATTCTTTTGCATCGTCGCCTCTAATTTTAATTTTTCGAAATATTAGATTTTTCCGTTGACCTAGAAGATAAGACCAACACCAAGATTCTAAGTAGAGTGTAAGTGCTCGATAATTAGGGAAAGAGGTTTTGAGTGTTTTATTATTCCCTTGCACCATCGCCCCTAATTTGGAATTCGCCTCAAAATTTTGGAATTTTATATTTATCCTTTAGTCTGAGATGGACTGGATCATATTAAAACCAAAATTTTAGCTATAGTGGAAGTGCTTGATAATTTTGATACATCATCCACTCTCAGTCAGTCAGTTCGGTGCATAATATATACAGGGCTGCCACTGGTGACTAAAGTGACAATTTTGAAGGAAAGGTGACTGTTTTAATCAAAATACATCCAAAAATGACTATTCTTAGAGAAATAGCTACTTTTTTGGTCTACCGGTGACTATTTAAAAAGAAAATTGCTCAACATTACTGTTTGCCAATTTTTAAATCTCGTAGTGCGTTTTGTGCTACATCCCCCATTGCCACAGAATTTCGAATGGCTTCACGTTATTCCAGAAAGTGAAATAAACCTGTGCCACCAGAAATCTCATTACTCACCCCGCCCCTTTCCAGGGAATTCTGTAGATAAGGAAGGATACCATTGGGAACCTTTTCTGTTATTTATGTTAATAATATATGGAATTTGATTGTATATTTGAATTATTTAAAGAATTTTTGTTTAAGCAGCTGTACAGGTGTTAATTAATTTTTCTGGAACATATTTTTCTTTGGAAAGTAATAAGGCAGAGGGTTTGAGTGTGTAATCTATAAACTTCTTAAAATGTTTTGATTTGCCTTAAAAAAACCCTTAATTTTTGTTTTCAAAATTGAGTATGAACCCTGAAAAAGTTTGGACCTGCATGCCCAAATAATTATATTTCTGATGTGATTAACAGAAATATTCTCTGATATTGCTATAAAAAATGTTCTTTTTTCTCACAGATTTTGAAACCTTCTGAGAAAAAAGCCAAATACCAATATGGTGGACTGAATACTGGACGGCCAGTTACACCGCCCCGTGGGCCTGTCAAGAAGAAGTAATTTGTGTCACCCTGTATATTGCGCTACCCCCTTGTTGCTTCCAATATTTCTATAATTTGTGAAAATAAATTCCATATGGCTCTTAATATAATGCTTTATCCTAGCTTTATATTTATCTCACCGATTGACTTCTCTTCTGTAAAGCTATGTAAAGCATCCATGTGTATATGACAGAAAACAAATTAAGGGTTTGATGCACAACTTTCTTTAGGAAATGTATATGCTTTTGTCTTTAAATGTTAATCAGCAAGGTTGAGTAAGAAAAAAGAAATCCCATTATTTTAGTTTTTGTCATGTTTAACATTTCATGTTCTGTTTCCTTATATGCCTCCTTTGCATTTACACACATGTTATCTCTTCATATTGCTGAAGATTGGTGTGTAGGCTGCCTTTCCAACTGCAAAAGACTTCAACTGTTGTAATTCTAATACAATACATTTTTTAAAAATGTATAGTTATCTTTAATTTTAATAGAATTTGAAAATAAGGCGTATATAAGTTGAAAGACTTATTGGATGATTTTGTCAAGAGCTGTAATGTTTTTCTATGCAGTCTAGCAAATTTCTAGGATTTACTGTGGCAGTATGCCCATTTTTACCTCTTGCTGGTAAAGAAGTATCTCTTTAATATTAGCCACAAATTGAATTTTCTGTAAATAGTTTTTTTTATCAATATATATATATATATATATAATATATCTAACATTGTTTATATCTAACAATGTTTGTATATTGATTGAGGTTTGTTTGATAATTTTAAGCATTTAGGTGTATTGTTACAAATTTTTCATTTGCATTTTTTGCTTAAAAAATAAAAATTTGGATTTTAATTACATTTATTGTTTCCAAGTTTAACCTATATTGGAATGCACTCAAGCATGTAACCAGATTTTCTGATCGATTATGTTACTGTCACACAAATCAACATTTGCCAGATTATGTGCCATCTCTTTTCCCCAGTCATTTTCTAATTTATCATTTTATTTGGCAAATGTGTCATTTTGATTTAGGATTGTATGAACTTGAAATTGTGTTGAAACACTTTAGTAATTTTTCCAAAGTAACATGGCAGGGTATAATAATTGTATCAAAATTGGTTGACTCGCTTGATTTTCCCGAGATCCAAGTTTTTTAAATTTCTTCTGATCTCTTGAGAGATCATGTAAATTTCCCGGTGTTAGATTCTTTGCAAAAATTCCACTGGGATCCTTTTGTAAAAATCATCTTTTATTGTACATATTTATATGGTTTATAAGTTTTGATATCTTGTTTCTTTAATTTTGAAAAATAATGAAACACATTTTTTCTTATGCAGTAGACATTCGATAAGTTAAGTCAAACGAGAAAGGAAAGTGAAACAGTTTGATTTATTGGAAATTTGGTTTATTGAAATGTATATTTATTATATTGTATAAAATAAAATAAATTTGTGACATGTTCACAGTTAAACAGATTAAAAGTACTGAAATATAAAAGTTTTATTTTCACAATTAAGGCCATAGAAATAACAAGATAGTATTTATACTTTTGGGCATCAGAGTTACCAGGAGGAGCATTGGTACACTGGAAATTTATATAAAGCCAAATACAAACTAAAATTTGCATGTTACAGTTAAACAAAAAGCAACAAACAGATCCAATAAGAATTGTATAAATATGTAGTACTTACAAGCATAAGAGTTCAGTGGGAGGTAAAAAATAAATAATTCCAAGGAAAATATACAGCAGGAGGGGGGGAGAGAGCATTTTTTAAATGGTGTAATAAAGTTTTTCTTAGCAACTAATATTTTCATTTTTCTTATATATATTTTTATGTATATGTTATACAATTCTTACTGGATCTGTTTTCTGCCTCTTGGATAACTGTATGTAAATTGTAGTTTGTATAAATTTCCAGTGTATGGTGCTCTTCCTGATGCCTCTAACGAAGAGTGTTTGACATCCGGAAATGCTAAAGCTTTTTTATCTTGTGTTTTGCATCTTTAATTAAAAAAATAAAAATTTTATATTTCTGTACTTTTAATCTAATAGTGTATACAGACAAAATATTCAACTTTTGACTTATTGAAATATGTGAATCATCACAGTTTTGCTGTATTTTTAGCAAATTAGTAAAAATTTAAATACTGTAGTAAAAATGTGCAAAGCAATAATTCAGTGCATTAGTGAAAAATTTCTTGTTTATATATATTTTTTTCCTCTACAAGCAAGTAAATCAAAAATCAACCATTTTAATAATTTTTATATAAAAACCAATACTATTGTATAAATGTAAATTTTGTATTTCTGAAAGTTAAGCAGCATTTTGAAAATAACCTCATTCTGGTATTTATATTTCTATCTTAAATTAATATGTACATGGAACACATTAAAGTTGAGCTTAAATGTGCATTTTTGGTTATAATAAGGTTCTTAAAAACTCCTTATTTTTGAAAAACCTGTGCTTATTGAGTGGGGACCCATTTTCTGCTATATTGAAGGCTTGGGCCATATATTGATAAGTGATAATAATCAGGTGTGATATTTTACTATGTTTGTAGTCATGTTATATCTGTTTCTAATTTTAAATGTTTGTTTCTTTGGAACTGTGAAAATTCTATAAAAATGAATTGTTGGAACAGTTTGCTTATTTAATCATTTCAACAAATTAGTCAAACTTGCACCTTTTCAAGAAAGAAAAATAATAGGTTGCCAGTTAAATATTGTAATTAAAAACTAGTTTCAAGTATCAACCATGCTACGTTCAATTTGCCATGCAATTTTTACTCTTGATCTCTAATAGAAATGTTTGCCATGTGTTTTTCATTTATTATTTAATAACTGCCGTGTTTAAAGTTCCCTAGATTAAATATGGTATGTAACTTTAAAAATCTTTTATTATAAAATTACTGTATGTATTAAAACCTTAAAATATATAAATATTTTGATTTCTTATATATTAATATTAATAGTTAGCATGCTTAACTGTTTCATGCATATATATGTAGTTTAGCTGAGGTGTAAATTTGTTACAATATTGAATGTTTTCAGCTTGTATCTAATGTGCATAATCTTACTACATGAAAGATTTGTTTTAATTGTGAACTTTTCTGCAATCAAAGTGAAAGGCAGCCACATGTAAAAGAGCTAGTGTTTAGAAATCTTTTGCAGTTTTACAAAGCAAGTTGGCATGTATATATTTATCCAATTTTCAGTTTAAGTAAATCCCGATTTAGCCTATTGACTTGGCGGCATTCAACAGGAGTATTTTACTCACGAGCTTCAATGTAATCATGAATTTAAAATCTGGAGGTTTTAGAATTTTTTTTAAACTAAATCCTTAATATCTTTATAGCACACCCTGCTTTTTCATGTACTGTAGACACTTCTAAAAGTATATATTCTTTCCTAGTTATTTCATTCTGTAAATTTTTCTCATTTGTATTGATTATGTCATTAACAGATATTGCCCTGTTTGTATATTTTTTATTCATGAGTTTGTAATTAAATTACTAGTAGTTACTTTAGACTACCTGTGTAAAAAGAAAACTAAGCTTACTGTAATAAAAGCAAAAATACTTATTTAAAGCAACATCTAACACAACTGTTGATCGGCTTTAAAGGCAAGAAACGGACATCTTTATCAGGATAAACAAGAAGTGCAGCCTTCATTTGGTGCAGCAAGATCAGAATTGTGTTAGATATTGCTTTAAACAAAGTGGTTTTCATTTTATTACATTAGCAGCAGTTTGAGCTGTACGTATTATATAAACTTATTGTACTTTGGAAACTGATAAGATAGATTTACCTGTTTAGGAAACTGCAGACTCCGGCCATGTAAATTGTTTATACCCGATTCTTCTGAGGCGTTATCAGTTCCTTTGGTACAAACTTTTCCTTGGATGGTTTGGTGAGAAGTTTGTGTTTATACCATTCGATTTATACCTGTGAAGCCCTTTGCCATATTTTTGACATTTTAAAGGGAATTAAATACATTTCACAAAGAAAATATATCTACTACAGATTTGTCTTTGCCTTGATGTTCATTGTAGAATCGGGAAATGATTTGAAATCCTGTAGAAAAGATCATTTTCTGGACATGTATTCATTAAACAAGTGTAGTTTTAGCCTGTATGTTTTTGTTGTGTTTACACGGAATGCATTTGTACACAAATAGCATGTAGGTTCATTAGCATTCTATAATTAGTGACATGAATGAAATGCTTGCCTACTGTGCTATAAAATAATTCAGTAGACTCGCGCTATATCAGACATTCCTCTTGGAATTTTTCAGAGGTGATGGAGAAAGAGAATACCAATTTTCACACCTTTTTATAAATTTTTCTAATTCAGGGGGGGGGGGGGGGGGTCTTCACTTAAGAAACGGTCCTTAATAATTAATAGTATCAAGTTAAATAAGAATTTAAGTTAAAAACTAAGATTAAAAAAGTTAATTTAATGCAATGCACTGCAGAAATAAAACAAGCAAAAGGTTATATTTTATATATATATATATATATATACTATATACTTTGTAGCTTTTCTTGAAAAATACTGTTATTCGTGTGTCCTGTAAATTCTATATTCTTCAAAGATGTCATTTTCTAAGTGGTTAGTTTATAAGTATTTTATCGCCATTTTCTTGACTTTTAAAAATATTTCAAAGCATTTGAATCACTTTTGTAGATTCGGGGCAATGTCAACCCTTAAGTAAAATGTCAACTCGCAGATTACACCAAAAATTTGCTTAAATTAAGAACACATTCAAATTTGAAGATTTATTGAATCTACTGTATCTATCCCCAATATGCTCACAGATTCTACAATTTAGCCGATTATCCCAAAATTTTTTGTCCAACTCAAGAACATATTCAAAGATTACTGGAATCCATCTGGCTTCAGCATGCTCTCAAAATCTACTGGGCCAGTTTTCATTATTTTATTTTGGAATGAAATAAACCTTTCAAATTTATTACAGTCTGTTTAGCCATGCTATGTTATTTAAAATTCTATATAGTACCTGAAGGAAAACAAATGCAGAATATTGTACATACTGTTCATTTGAATGAATTGCTCCTTATTGAGAAATTTTGTAATGGATTTAACTAGCTTTATTGAATATCAATACACCACATTTTACACCATGGCAGGGATTAAGCTACAGTCACTATTTTCGTAAAATGTGAGAGAAATTAGTGTGCAAAATATTGTGTTAAAATATCAATCCATCAGCCGGTTCTGAATGTTAATATTTATGCTAGACTGTAATTTTCTTATTCCTTAGTACAGCTGTTGGCTCAATCATCCTCCCCCCCCCCCCCCCCATACATAATTCTAGAGCATAAAAATGGCAAATATTTTATTTTAGGATTATGCCAGTGACCGCATTTTTTGAGCTAACTCAAACTTTATATTATTGTTACCTGGGTTTTAACTCTACAGAGTTTTCACCATTAGATGATAAAAACATGAAAATATTATAGCATTTAAGAATGTCAAATTATTAAATGTGTTGGGAAAAAATTAATTATGGAAGAGGAATTATGGAAAAAAAGTTCCCAATATTAAAAGTAAAATAGAGTTTTATAAAACTTTGAATTTTGGCCAGCTCTACTTTATACTATCACCCGACAGTTTTTTAATGCAGGTTTAAGTTATTTCTACATGGTTTAGTAGGTTTACATTGTATATTTAAGTTGTCATACAAAAATGGATTGCATTTAAAAGAAAAATCGATATTACTTATTCCATCATATGTTATTTTTCCCCTCCATGTCAAGCAATAATCAAATTCTGAAGTAAAAAAGTTTTATTAATTGCTTACTGACCACTTTGAATGGAGGATAAAATAGAATACAACATTATAGATACATTCATGGAGTCCATTACAACTCCATGTCAATAAAATTAAGCATTATCTCAAGTGTAGTTCAAAGATAATTACATGCAGTCATTTGTAATGAAATGGCACAATCAAACTACATTTCAAGCATATTATAAGATCTTCCTTTTATCAGTAACTGAACAGAGCATATGGACAACAGCTCAAAACTAAAATGACCATTGCAAATTAGACATTCATATTTTAAGCCTAATTTTAATTTACAAGTATACTTTTAACCAAATGCTTGGACACCAGTCCCTTATACAGATATGAAACTGGTCTTATACAATGTTTATCAAACACTAATGGCACTACAATAAAAAATCAGCACATTTATCATACACTTTACAGGGATATATCTAGAAAAATGTGAGTGGTGGTTGATTTTCCAGAACAATTATAATTGAGAATATAAAATTTCGAAACGAGCTTGGCGTTAATTCGCACACACAAACAGTATTAGTATTATATACTTATATATTAACGAAAACATTTGATAAAATTGAATATAACTTTTTTTAAATGTAATTATAATATGTATATTTTTTGGATGATTGGTGGTCGGCAATTGAGTGGTGGTCGGAAATTCTGAGTGGTGGAAACCCCGACCACTATAGATACATCCCTGACTTTAATTCACATTTTTACTTGTTCAGATAAATAAGTAGAACATATTTTTACTATTCACAAAGTTTGAGTATTGAATCCATTTGACTTGAATACAATAGAATATACTTCTTTGAAAAAGTATATCATAACAGAATTTAAGACTAAATTAAAAGGAACTTAATGAAAGACAATCAGATTGGTAAATGTTCCTCTACAGAATATGGGTTTTTCCTAAATTTTGAACAATTTGAATAGTTTTTTTTTTTTATATTAATAGTACTTTTCTTCACCTCCCACAAATGCTAACATCAGGGTTTTAAAAAAACTAAACTTGATTAAGCCCTATAACAAAGCGATGCAGAAAAGCTCACTTGGCCCATTCATTCACCACTTGTCAACCAGTTTAATGGTTGTAGTCTCTCTTCAGCAGAGATAGGCAGTAAAATGGCCAAGGTGCATGCACAATTATCCTAAGCACCAAGAGTTTTGTTGATTGTGGGTAAGGCTAAAATAATACTCTGCATTGTTGCCAGCTGCAAAAAATACTCCTAAAACTGTTGTAGCACCAATTAACCAGAAAGGTTAGTCTTAATATTTTTAGACATTATATATATATTTATTAGAACCCAAGCAAAGAATTGTATGCATTAATAATGGATATTTTGAATTAGAACATTCAATAAAAACTATTTTTGTTAAAGGTATAATATTTTTTTTTTATTAGATTTGTTTTTAAACTCTAAAAAATAATTGCAATGTCACTATACTCAGGCTAATATAATAAAAATATATTTAATGTACTATATGGTAATACAGTCCCAAATCAACCAGCAAAACAAAGTATTCTAAAAATTATGATTGATTTTAAGGAACTGCAAGATTTTCATTCTAATTGCTTTTGAAGTTTTGAATAAATGAAAAATATAAATAACTTATGGAACTAAAACGAAAGGTGTGAAGTTTTATTTTATATTAAAGCACTTTAAACCCAAAAACATGTGCTTCTCAACTTTTCCATAACCATATTAAAAATAAAACTAAATACATAATTAAAATATCAATACGAGAGCAGTCATACAATATTTCACTGAAACTGCTGTTGAAAAATACTTGTGGTTAAAAATATGTTGGTAAAACAGAAAACAAAAATATATCAATGTTGGAGATGAAATGAGCCTACCTCATAATAAAAGACAGCAGCCACTTAAGCAAAAGCAGGTCAATAGAAACTTGACTCTTTAACTCAAAGAAATGTTCAGACAGAATCAAACAAAAAATGCCTAGCAGGAATGAACAGTAGGATGATGCAAAACATTGGCTCAAATTACTATAGTAATATACAAGATGGCAAAGTAAAGTAACATATAACAAAATATAAAGGAGTAGAACTGATTTTGGAAACTAAATGACCCATCTTATTTAAGATACCTTATTTAGTTTTTGAAATAAGTTTTCTATATAATAACTATAGTGTTTTCTTTCTGGACGTAGTTATTTCATTTCAGATACTGCATATTTTTTCGTATATTTTGTTATACGCAGTACGGTTTTTATTTCTCACTTTGGCAACAGTAAATCACTTCTTTACTCTATCGAATGGCAACATTGGTCTAGTCATTTTTTGCTCGTCACGATTGTACATTTGATGTGTAGTTTAAGGTATTTAGGTTTCCTTTCTATTTTTTCAATCTTTATGCTTGTCGTCCTAAAAACGCATATTTATAGATAAAAATCTATCATGTGTTTCAGAAACAAGCATTTTTGTGCTCATTTCGTTTAAAATATTAGGACTTGATAAAGAATTTTTTCGAAATGAACTATTTTTGAGCCTAGATCTCTTCCACGTGCAAGCTTTAATGCTTGATTATTTTGGTATTCCTTTTTTTGATTCCTCTCCATTGACATTTGTTGATTATCTTTATATAATTTCCTCTTTATTGTTGAATTGCATTTTATTTCATTGTATTCTGTAGGCATAAAAATTTTTAAGATAGTGTATTATGAGTTACTTCTTCCATTCTACCATTGGATTTACTATTTTAATATTTTTTATTGTTATATGCTACTTTATTTCATAGTCTTGTATATTCAGTTATTTTTACAGTAATTTCAATGCATAGTTTACATCCTACTGCTTTCATTACATTCACTGTTTCAATCCTAGGTATTTTAGTTTTTTCCCTAGTTTCCATTTGACATCACTTTTCTTCGTGTGTCAAGTAAAGTTTCTGTTAATAGGTGGTTACACATTTTTGCTGAATTGGTTTATTTTTCTTATGCCGTATGTTTTACTAAGAAAGATTCTTATCCACAGACATGAGAGCACTTTCAACACATTAATTTCCTGTTGTAACAAACCACCATATTGTTTAAATCTGTCAGCAAAAATGTTAATGGAAGACTTTTCCTTTTTTTAAAAAAAAATAGGAAATTTTGTTAATAACAAAAACTTCCAAAACACTTCCTTTAAATGGTTGAATATTTGCATATGCAAATTCTGAAATTAAATGACAAAAGACTGGGATGAGAATCACTAACAATGACTTAAACATTTTGTAGTTCCTAAAAAAAATCGGCTGTGTCTAACAACTTGTTTATAAGCAAATTTCGATATTCTAAGACTACAAAAATGAGAACTTTGACTATCCTGCTGAAAATTAATAGGCTTACTTAATTAAACGATTAAGACGAACATACTAAGTGATTAAGCATGTATAGGTAAATCTGCCTGATTTCAAATTCTTGCAGCAAATTTTTTATGGTTATACAAGTGATTAACTTTTATTTTTATAAAAACTCTGCTCGTACACTGAAACAATTTTGGCAATATTTTATTAAAATTCTATCTCTCAGTAAAATTATAATAAAACATTTTATTGGATTTACTGCATAAAATGAAGCCCCTCTCCCCCCTTTTTTATAAACAAAATTTGGTTTAATTTTAATATCCATGGATTTGGTAATTTTTGCCATTTGTAGTAAAAGAAAATTCTGATCTTTACTTGGAGATTGAGAGAAACTGGGTAAAACAGAAGAACTGGCAGTTATACAAAGACAAGTTAGATCAAACATGTCCTGGAAATTAATGTGCTAAAACACTTGCATGTGCAGAATAACTTAAAGATTCAACGAGTCGGATTAAATACATAGCAAATTGCATTTTACCAAATGTGTAAATTTCTATAAAAACATTAAGTAAAATGTCATCCATTATAAAGAAAATATAAGCAAAGCTAGGATTTTTTTTTGCTTGGGAGTGCTAAAGTCCCTTTATCACTTAAAATTTCAGTTGTAATGTATAACACATAAATGTGAAAAATTGCTGGGGGTGCTTCTTCCCTCTATGAAAGAAAATACAATCTCAACCTTTCAACTAAGTAAGCACCAGACCTATACAGTTGATATTTTGAACACATATTAAGGATACATCATTCAATTCAGGGCCAGATTTAACAAAAGTTATGATGGAAGCATAGGAAACTTAGACTTCCCAAAATTCATCCAAAGGTAACTTTTGCTTGTAATATTAGTTATCTTGATAAACTTTCTTAAGTATTTATAACGTAGATAAAATGACATGTTTTGAGAAAGTTAGCTTCTTCCAGGTGACAAATATAAATGTACCCCAAAACTTCTGGCCAAATAAATTTATGCACTTTTTTAACACAAGAAAGAGGCTAATGTGTCGTTGTATGGGCACTTTTAATTTGAAGTACAGTAGAACTTTGTCATAACGAGTAGTGTGGGACTCATGAATGTGCTCACTAAATCTGTTCTACAGCAAAATTGTGTGCGGAATTTATGCCGTAATGGCTATGCGAGTATATTTTCCATAATTAATCAATATTTTGACATTTTAATTAAAAGCAAAAAAGAGAATTACTATAATAATTTTAACATGGAATTAACAGATACATCAAACTAACAATCCTAAAGCAAAATTTTAACATTTCTTGAAAATGTTAAAAGTAGTTTGTTTAGTTTCATATTTTTGTTAGACTAACACTTGCTAGCATTGTTGCAGTTGTTTGGAATCTTGAAGCTATGTATTGAAACACATAGATATGCAATACAGATCAAAAAAAATTTTTTTTTCACAGTAATCAATTTTATAATTTTCTCATTAACATGATGGTTTATAGATAACATTCACTTACTTTTCAAGTACTGGTATTGAAAGTACAGTTGTGCTGATGATTAAGCTTATGCTTCAACCTCAGCTGTTAATGGTTTTATATAATTTTTAAATAATTTTATTTTTACAGGTGGGATTTTTAATTTCTATTTAAATGTCAGATAAATAAAAATCCATACATACTTTGAAGTCAAAAATATTTATATATCTGCACAAGTATTAACTACACATTTGCTTTTTAATGGGTAATGAATAAAAATTCGAATATTCAAATATTATTGTAAAAATGAAATATAGATAAGTTAATATCATAAACAGCACTTGGAATAAACTTTGATTTGTGAATAATCTGTACTCTTAAGCACTGTATATGACCAGATGCAAGATGTGAAGCATTTTATTAAATTAGAAAAATATATATTACATAGAATCTATTTTTTTGCTTGATATTTGAAATTATTCATTGCCAAGATAACCAAAATATTTTCCAAATGTGAACTTCAAAATTCAGGACCAAAACCAGCAGAAAATGTTTACCTATTTATCTAAAAATATTTAAATTTACAAATATTTAAATGTAAAATAAAATTTTAATTCAACTTTTCCAAAAATATTAAATTATAGATCTATTTATTTTGTTTAAATAAATAAAAATGTTAGAATCTTATAAATATAACTATCTGATAAGCCTGCTAAATTATGGAAAGCATGCTATTGATCATAAAATAAATTCAACACAAAAACCCCACTCATTTTTGTAATTTGTTTGCTTCTCTAATTTACTTTGAAACAAAATGGTGTCAAAAAAATTGTGAATAAATTACAAATTTGCAGTTTAAAATAATGCGATATCCCCAAATATTTTGACACAATATTGCAATTTATTAGAAGCAATAAGATAATGAGATTCAATTGCATTTATAAAATAAATTATATAAACATTGAATTGGAAGAACAAGAATACAAAATTTTAAAGATACAAGGTGCCAATCTTGCTAATTCATTAAACTAGTCAATATAAGAATATATTGTAAAAGGAAGACTAATAAATAGGGCCTGGACTTTAATCACATTTGCATTTTTTCACATTTAGGGCATTTTTTTTTTATATTAAGAACATTTTTTAGGTCATTTTTTATTATTTTTTAAAAAAAGAATTAAATTTTCATAAGAATTATGCTTTAAAGTTGCAACACTCAAAACCAGAATTTGCAGATGAACAAAGCAAAACTCTGTATAAGACACCGTTTAGTGTTCACAATATTGGGGAAGATAATCGCCATTGTTCACTTTTGAAAGGAATTGTGGGGAAGGTAGTGATCAAAATAATTCAAATTTAGAGCCCGATTTTTAAAGTCATTTTTGGGGAATTTATAGGTCATCAATAGGCAGGCCCTATTAATAAATATCAATACATTTTAGAAATAAAAATCTGCACTAATTAAATGTAGGTAACTATGCACGTCCAGTGATTTTCACAGTCAATTCATGCTCGCATAAAAAGTTACTGCAGCCTATACACACATAGGTCTATTGAAGACATCTCAGGGCTACTGTACATTATGAGCTTATTCAAAAAGCAACCTGGTCATTGAGGACACCTCCTAGCATATTATTTATATAGATCATTTATTCCAGGTGATTAAACGATGCAAATATGTTTAATTGTTTTAGATGAATATACCCAAACAATAGAATTTTATGAGTCTTAATTATCGACTTTGTATAATACAATGATGGAAAATTTTCTAAGAGTTAACATTACTGACAATAGAATATTCTGTGCAGTACATTTTAGGACATTCAAAGTTCTAAGATGAAGGTTTAAAACTTCTAACTAAGCACCCAGCGAAGATTAGCACCTCTTAAACTACCATATAGTAATAAAGGAAGACATTTTAACTATCAATTTGATATTTTTCTTTTAGCAATTTTTTTTATATATAAATTTAACATAAATTGTAGATTTTTATAGCTTTCCACAAATAAGCTCATTTTATACAAAAATTCGTACATAAACTATATGAAATAGCAGGAGAATATATGTGGGAAAAGAAAAACATGCAATGCAGCAACAATTGGCTTTGTATTTAAACATACCCCCAAATATACGCCCTTGAGAGGGGCACAGATAAGGAAAGAAAATGATTTACTAGGTTTTGAATAAGTTTTATTGAAAATTAAAACAGATATTTATTTTTATGGGGCAAGGAGAACATAGAAGTAAATTCTTTTGTTACTTTGTTTGCCATGCTAGGTAGATAGTTAGATTTAACAGCCCATGTCAGGAACAGGGGCTGTTAAATTAAAATCAGATACAACATTTGTTTTGTTACGGAAAGTTTGAAGATTTGAAAGTGTACTGATCAATAAATTTCATGACACACTGTTTCTGTGCAGACATGATGAATTATGGTTTTATCAAGACTTTAATTTCTTTCTATGCATGGATATGGTTGAGATTAAACAATTTTAGGGGAACATGTTTAACCAATTGATCAAATTTTAAGGAATCACAATTTTGAAGTACGAATGACATGTGCATATGAAATCAAGAATAAAAGTAATTAGACATAACTTGGACAATCTTCCCATTTTTCAAAAATTCTAATATTTCCCCACATGCTGTTACTGCACAAAACATACTATATGAGTATATTCCTTAATTGCACATGCTGTTACTGCATCACAAAACATACTATATGAGTGTATTCCTTAATCATACATGTTATTACTGCATCACAAAACATACTATATGAGTATATCCTTTAATCACACATGCTGTTACTGCATCACAAAACATACTATATGAATATATTCCTTAATTGGCAGGTTTATTTTTGCCCACCTTGTTAAAATCGTGTATTAAAATAATTATTTTGATTTAAAATGAGTTATTACAAAGTTGAAATAAAACAACTTTTATGTAACTTTCGTTATACTTATAATATAGTAAGATTTTCTAAAATATTTCTCATAAATTTTCTGACATAACTCTTTAAAAGAAATATTTTAGAAACTCTTTCAATGTTTATAATACAGATAGCTGCTCTATGTAACACATTACAATAAAGTTGCAATATTAATTGCTTTATCATACAACATAACCAAGTGAGAATTCGGCAGCGATCCAGTTGCGACAAAAAATTTAAAGCTCAGTTGTTGACATTACACTGAAAAGAATACTGGAAAATTGTATTTACAAAAAGATTTTATAGATTAGAAACATATTTAGCAACTTTAAAGATGATATTCATTATCATTTAAGCATAGCTCTGATGTAACATATGTACATTAACATGAGTATTACTAATTAAATACCTAAATTTAAGATAAAATCATTTTTTTAAATAAATTTCAGAATATCGACCTAGTATTTAAAGTGAAGCCATTATGTTAATTACATAAAATGTAAAATTTCTGAGAATGAATTCACAAAATATTACAATGTTTGTGATAATACAAGTCTTATCTACATTATGCAAATTGAAAACTTATAAATAAAATAATTTATATATTTAGAAAACTTATGTTAAATGATTTGCACTTTACATATTCAATGAAGTTTTAATAATTTTCTAGATATAAATGTAATTGAATGATTATATAATACAAGAAATCTGCCAAGATAAAAGTTTCAGATAATGCTACAATGGGATATTTCTCAATGTGCATGAAATGAATTAGAATTATATTTGATCATACATACAAGGTACTTCTTTGGAAAATATTTGTCCAAATATTTTACAGTCTGTTTTGTATTTTATCTTGCCTCTACAATCACTTCCATAAATATAAATGAAATATATAAAATTACAAAAAAATCAACAATTTTAACCAATTCATAATTAGGATAGTTAAATAAAGTATTTGTTAAATAAAAATTTTACAATAATTACAGAAACACGCATAAAGAGAAAGAAAAACAGATTCTTAAGACACAAGTATTGATTTTAAAAATGTATTTACTATGCAAGCAAGCACTTCTTTCAAAAGTAAGAAACATGAGACTGGCACTATATACGAAACATACTAAAACTATTAACAAAATGTAAAAAGTAGCTAAAATTAATAATTTAATAGTTAACACAAATGAAAATTCAACAATATTTCAAAATCAATAAAGATTTCTGTAGACTACTATATAAAAATTAAAGGTTACATTTTAGAAACATGTTGATAAATAGCAATTTCCAGTTTGTTAGTTTATAAAGTAGCTTTCACAGAAATTTTATAAATTTCTTCAGTGATGCAGCAGCTAAATATTTTACATGGGGAGTTAATTTAATTAAAAATAATTATGAGAAAAATTAAAAAAAAAAGTACTAGATTTTAACAATATGACAAAAATTTGAACTTTAGTCATGGGTTTTTATTTAGGTCAGTATAAACTGTATAAATTTAAATACAAAATTTATTTAAAAAAATATGTATGTTGCAGGAGGGAAAATACATACAATTTTTTCCCCCACCATGCCATGAAGAGATTTGAACATGAGTGCTGACAAAGTACATTAACTTTCAGTGAAGGGAAAATTTCCCTTTAAAAATATTTAAATTTTCCCCACCATACTATTAAAAGCCGCCCAACCCTAATATGTTAAATTTGGCCATTTATGAAAATAACTTATTCAGTCGATAATGCAGATAATATTCTTCAAAACAATAAAGGAAATCTTGAAATATGAATGATATTCTGATTTGTATAATGATGTTATCATTACAATATGTCATACTTGATTTAACACAAAAAATAGTTGTAAATAAATTTGTTGAGTGCCAAAGAATACTTTATGCCATCGACTATTATATAGTTTTCTTTTTACAAACAGGCCAAATTTAACACATTGTGGTTAGATAGTATTTTAATAGTATAGTGGAAGAAAATATTACACGGTTGGTATATAAGCAAGAACATATCAAACAATCCCTCTTAAAAAATTGAAAATGTATGCCATTTCAGTAGTTTCATATAATTATCATTCCAATTTTAATAGCTGTGCAATTTATTCACAAGTAGTCAACAGAAATCTATTTAACAAGAAATCAAAATTTTGGCATGAATTCTAAATCATATACAATAGGGAAAATAATAATTTAACTGTGCTGGACAGAATCTTAACAATTATAGCCTATTCTCTCCAAAATAAGATTGCCACACTTTGACAACTCAGCCACACTATTCTTAAATATGTCTGTCCAAAAGAAAGCAGTAGAAATGAAAGCTTTGATGTTCCTTCAAGCGCTGCACTCGAGCCATGAATTGTAATGGCGGAATGTCGGAGTCTCAAGCAGGCTTTTACTACAATGACTAGGCATCATGCTAAATGCACATACAATAAATAAATGTGACCTGTACTGCAAAGTCAAATGATTTCATTTGCTTGCACATGCACTAATTTCAGAAGAAAAAACTTCTACTTTGTTGGTACAAATATTTCAGAACGTTGTAATAATAGCTGCTCACAGTGCTGGAGTAAACTAGCTGCCAAGTATTGATTAAAAAATCTGGTGTTACAAATTAATCTGCACAAACGTTTGATTATATTTTATACAGAAATATAATTTAACAGACTTTTTAACTTTTGTTATTTTAATATTTAGGAACTTAATCATGTAGTCATTGCTTCTAGCTTTGACACAGTATTGCCAGATTAGAATTTGAAGGTGGGGGAATAGAAGGTATTGGTGTTTGCAAAAAAAATGAAATATGGACTTTCTTTCAGGAAAAAATAGTACACAAGACATACTACGCAAGATGAATAATGAAATGGATGTGTCAATTATTAATTTTAATTATATAAAAGCTATTTCATTTGCACACATGCAGGGGTTTATACTTATCTTTTGGGCGATGTTATTTTTTGTCTAGAAAACACAATTTATATGTAGAAAGAAAAAAAATCATATTGCAAGCCCATGGTTAAAAAAAAACTGAGATGCATGATATAAAATCATAAATAATTTTGTATAGTAAAACAAATCTTAAAAAATACGTATAACATACAAATAAGAATGATCACATCTGCACAAAATATTTTGTTTTATTTCTGTAAATTGCTTAGATTGTAGCGTTTTCAAATCCTTGTTAAAAAATAAAAAAAAAAAATACGTATAATACATGCAAACGAAAATGATCAGATAGATCTGCATCAAAGTTCCTACTCTGTTGATGAAATTTTTTTGACTAGATTAGATTGAGCAACATGTAGTTCTAAACTTGTTATTTTTGTATAGAAAATTTAAAATTTGAAAATGCTTAACTGCTTTAGTCCTTGGAAATCCCAGTTTTTCAAGTCATATAAATTATTTGCAGATACTACTCAAACTATTTAGAAAGACTAGTAGGAAACTTGAATAAATGTTGAAAGCCAGTGAATTTCTTTCTTCCCCATTTATATTCCGATTTCTATAAAATACATAAATCCAACATATTTATCGGCATAAGAGTTGTTTAATGGCAACATATTATAAACAATTTTAAATTATTTCTATTTCAAAAGCAAAATTTCTTATTATTCTTGTTACTGTATCGCACTCATTAGTAAAAATCAACTTTACACCCAAGAAAAAAATATACTTTAATCACTTTGAAATATGATGGAAAATAAATATTTTTGTCCTTAAACATATTTTATAACTACAAATAACCCAAAATTTCCAATCTGGCAACACTAACGGTAACTAGTAAACAAATTTTGTTTTAATAGTCAAAATTTTGACTTTTAAAACCAGACACCATAGCTTAAATTACGTGATTAATACCAGCTGTCTGGTTAAATATAAAATTTGGCTAGTAAATTTTGGTCAGCAAATAGCCAATATGGCTAATAACTTATGACTTGAATGATGAGTTCCAACCAATCCACTGATAACGATCCAGCAATAAAATATAGTCAATCAAATAAAACTTTTGAATAGAACAAATACAGCATTGATAAAGCCATTGAAGTATCAAATTATTTTTGCATTGAGTATTTATTCTTCTTAGCAAGTAAAACACAAATAATACTCTACTGCTTAGGAGTCAACACATTAGTGTTTTTTCCATTAAAGGTAGTTAGTAATGTTCAAAGATTGGTTAAGAAATTGGGAGTCTAGTTGACAGTGACTAATAAACTACGGAACCATAATTTAAGTTATACAGGCACCCAACCCTTTTAATTTTAGTTTTTTTACAGTAACACATACAAATGTGAGTTTGTTTTACAATTGGGCAATGATTCAAAGCAAAATTAAATGATTTTTTATACTATAGCAATTTAAAAGTGGAAGAACTATTTGTTTAAAATCACTATATAGACTTCATCAATTAAAATCTACATCAAAAGAAAATATTTTAAACTCCGTGATATACTTTATAGTGAAACTAAAAACACTTTGTTTAAAGCAACATTCCTAATTGGTTTAAAAGGCAAGAAACATTGTTCTTCTTCAGGAAAAATAAGAGGTGCAACCTTCTTTCATTAAAGTAAGATTGGCAACAGATGTTAGAATAGAAAGCATAACTAAAGCAGGGAAAGAGGGGTTGCTAACAACAAGGAGAAAAAAGAGGCAATGCCCTTTTGCAACACTGTTAGAAGCCCCCTTTCCCTGTTTTAGTTGCTTTTGGTGTTCTTCATTAGTTGTCGATCTTGCTTTCACAAGTGAAGGTTGTGCTTCTTGTTTGTCCTGACAAAGAAGATTGTTCCTTGCCTTTGAAACTGGTTGACATTATTAATTTTGTGTTGAACATCACTTTAAACAAAGTGCTTTTAGTTTTATCACATTAGCAGCAGTTTGAGCTATACGTATATTTTAGTGTTTCAGTAGAAATATCACAAAATTAAAAAAAAGAATGACTCTACTTCACATGAAAATCCAGCAGTTTGCAGCATATATTTACAACACCTTAACTTTTTTAATATATATATAACAGTGCCTTGAACACATGCCTTCTTTTCACATTGCCATCTCTTCGATGCATTCATCATTCAGAATGGTAAAAAAATTTTTTTTCATAAGTTTGTGCTTGGTATAAAATGCTAAACACACATCCATTTTTAGCAAAAAAAAAATGCAATTGAGCATTGTCAGCATACTCCAAGCGCTTGCATTTGGAAGTACAGTGGCAAACCCAAATCCTGAATTGTCAGCATCACAAGTGGGCCTTTTCAACTGGAGCAGTTAGTCCAGGGCTCTAAGGCACTTGTTCAGAGTTGGATGAGATTTGACTAGTACAGAACTTCCTCTTGAGATCTTTGTTGTTTCGAATACTTCACCATGATATTGTCCCCAACAGAATCAATCACTGCCAATGCCTGAAAGAAAAGAAATGCACAAACAGTTAAGCGGGGTGAGTATACACTTTCCTTAAAAAAAATTTCAAGGACTTTCAAGTACCATGCAATTATTTTTCAAGGACATCATTTCTTCCATATTATGAAGTTGTATGTGTTTCTGGGAGGAAAAATCCTAGCAAACTAACATTATTGTTTAATGTTAAAGCCGTTGAGGAAATTTTGGGAAAAAAACAATGTTGTTTAAGAAAATTTCAGCGACAGCGTTACTGCTAGGGAAATTTCCAGAGAAAACAGAATTTCTTAGAAAAAACATGATGCTATGAATCTGCAGAACACTGCCTTTCAACTCTGCCTTTTTCAAGCACTTTCAAGAACTTAACCAATAAAATGGGAATTTTCAAGTACTTTCAAGGCCTTGAAAATGGTAATCTAAAATTCAAGTACTTTCCCAATTTTCAAGCACCAGTATGCACTTTATAAATACCTGAGGAGAAATTTTTCAAAGTTGTAATATAGTCAAGACATATTACAACGAAATAGGATACACTAGATAAAGCAATAGTGTTGAATTTTGCACAAAAGAAGATGTATGTGTGAGCAACTATGTCATTTGAAGCTTTGTACAGCAACAAAATTAAGTAGAGATACTTTCAGTGCCTGGACAATATGGCTCAGTAAGATTTTTTAAAATTCAAATTAGTTTAAAAGTAATGATTATTTAAAATCAAAAATCACAACTTTAGAATAAGTTTTATTTTGGCAGACGAATTTGGGTAAGCAAAAACCCAGAATTTTGAAGTAAAACCTTGCTCACTCGAGTTTTTGTAGGTATGTCTGGGTTTTCGTGTGTATTTGTGAGTTTTTATTTTAGTATTTTTAAGTACGTGTATAATATTGTACTTAAAAATTGAAAATTTAGAAATAGTGGATAGTTAAAATGCTACATATTTAATGCTCATAATTTATCTTATCTACGTTGCTGTACTTTTAGTCGTTTAAAGTGGGCATGCTTGCAAAGACCTACTTTTGATTTCTGCAGTGAAATAGTTACTTGCATCCATACTGCAAGAGACATTAATTTGGATTTAATTCATACATCCTTTTTGAAAAATTAAATTATTTATTTCATATGCCACATAATGAATGCTAAACATCAAATGCCAGATAATGATATCAGATACTATCCTCGGTATCAGTACCCTCGAGGGGAAGATAAATTTGGTGATTCTTAATATTATTGAAGTTGCTTAATGTGATGATGTTATAAGGAGGCCCTGAATCTACAAAAGCAGCTTTCTTATACCCACTGCATCAGATAAATTACAAAATGATACAGCTATGCTGTAGCTTGCTGTGGAAGTTTGGAAGGACTTGATTGAATCAGAAGAGCTTAAAATTATTCAAAATAGAACAAGAAAATAATGGAGCCAGAGCATTTTCTAGCTAATAGAGGATGGATGCATAATTTAATGGAAAAAGGTTCAGCCCAGATGGAGAGGAAAAAGCAGAGTAGTGGATAATGAAAATCCATTATGACTTTGAAAAGTAGATAATTTTTTTACAAAACCCCTTTCTTCAAATGATATTAAGTCACAATTTTTAGGAACAAAATGGGGGGGGGGGGAGGGAATCTTAAAAAAGAAAGTAATAAAGAACAAGTTGGATGCTAATTTTTGTATTTTTTCCTCATCCCTGCATTTTGTAACAAGTTTAACGTCCATAGTGTGTGCAAAACGCATATTCAAATCTTGCTGTCTGTCAAGAGTGACGTCAATCACGTCACATATGCATTCTTGCTTGGGCAAAAATCAGTTCTTCGCTGACACTTGTCCATGTATGTTGAAAAGCGGCTGTTCTTTGAATAAATGGAGTTTAATAAAGATTATGTAGTCTAATGGACAAAAAGATTGTGTAGTCTAGTGGCCTACATGGACAAAATCACTACAAAAAGAAAAATTAACAAATATCACCATGAGAGTCTGAAAAAAAAAAAACAAGTTAATAATAACTGGTAAATTACAAAAATGAATTTTTTTTTAAAAAAAAATGTTTAAGATTCATTTTAGTAATTAATAAATCTATATCTGTAACATCTTGAATAATTTTCCCCCGAGTAATTATTTTGTTGGAATAAAAAGCTTGATCTAAAAATGCTCGTTATTCTAAAGTTGCTAGATTGAAGACATATCTTTAGATTTCACAGTAGTTATGAAAATAGTTTACTATATAGTGTATCATACTTTTAATGTAACCAGTTATCAACTTTTTAAAAAAAGTTGATAACTGATTATGATTTAATTTGCTTATGTTTTAGGTTATGTTTATTAGCAGCAAAGCAAGTTTTACATAAAATTACTAAAAATGCTTACAATATACAATTAAAATTGTAAATGCTACAAAAATGCAACACTTTAGAAACACTGACATAATATGTACTACAATTTGTAGAAATTATTAAAATTAAAAACACACCAGATGCTGTACAAAAACCAGTGGGTTTATGTTTATTGGCCCACCCAGAAAAACTTGAGTGGGCTTTTTTGAGCTGGGTCCAACTTGCCAACCCTGGCAAATGATATACGAATGTAAGATATGAAAATGGGTGTTTTGATTAAATGGCAGACATTTTGTTTAGACAGAAACAACTGTTTGAAATAAAGCGAACTTTCTTTGGGTCCCTGGATAATAAGGTTCAGTAAGATTTTAAGAAGTTGAACAGCTGTTTAAATTGAAATGGATTTAATTTATCAGTTTTGTAAATTTGCAAATTTATAAGATTTTGCTGCAATTTTTACTTTCTCATACTATCAAAAGTAGTATAGAAACACGAAACTTTTGATCGAGAATTTGATGCCAATATAGGTTTTAAAACCTCATGAACATGTTTTGACTAGTTTTAGAGTGATGTCTATCTGTGGTCGATTTTTTGTATACATGATAGTTGCCACAAATATTAATAGATTTTTATGAAACTTTATATCTGGCTTTGTTATAAAAAAAAAATCTAGAACGAGATAGAGTTTTTAGAAATTTAAATGAAAACATCGAAATTTTATAGTTTCTTAACATGGCAGCATAGGACAAAATGTGACATAATTATGCATAAAAGGGGTTATTTATGGCTCAATGATCATGAAACTTATTAGTCTCAATCATTGAAATGAAAAATAGCCACAATATAATTTTTGTGTTCGTGGCATCATTAGCCCCCTTGGGCTAATAATTGTGTCTTGAAGTACCTGCGTATGTACTAAATTTCATGGACGCTTAGATTTCTACAGTCCACACACACACACAGGGACATTTTTCTTTATTATTTAAAAATATTATTAAAGTATCATACAATGAATGAATTTTGAAGCACCTTCAATTTTGTTACAACATGTTTTGACTGTACAAGTCTGTGTTGTTGAGACCCAGACCGTCCGATCTACCAGAAAGGTGTAAGGTAGCTGTTTGGACGGCCGGGAAGAGCCACCCAATTTTGACTGGAACCCAGTGGGAGAGGCATCCACTGGGACCGTACCCTCCTTCCTCTACCACCAACCTCTCAGAAGGACTTACAGATCCACATGTTTAATGTTATCATACTTCGTGTGAACACGACAGCAGTTTTGGCAGTGGAGGGAATCGAACTCGGGCCTACCGAGTGCAATTCTTACTCATTAACCACTGGGTTACCGGTGTGTAATAACAGACTTCAATGACTTTTCATTTTGGACCAAACATTTCTTTTAATTTGGACCAAATATATTTTTTAAATTATCAAATCAATTTACTAGCAGAATGCAAGTTCTAGATATCTGTGAAGGGCTAAAAGAGTGTCACGATAAAAATTTATCAGACATCATTTTGCAAAGAAAGTGCAACCGCTCATGGGCTGTACACATCATGAACCCCTTTCGACATTCTCGAAGCTTCGAAATAGATTTTATTTCTTTTCTTGATAAAGAGCAAACATTTTTAATCTTTTGAAATTTTCTAAGGGACAGAATATATTTGAATAATACAAAGATATTTTCAAATGACTATTCACTGTAACTGATCTCTTTAAAATGTTACAATCTTCGCCTTCAGCATTTTCCTTCCATTCAAATATGTTATTGTAGGATTTTTAGTCAAACATCCTCTAGCTTCCAGGGGTCACATAATATGATTGTATAATAAATAAAGAACAGGCATAATTTAATAACTAGAATGCCTCTTGTGACCAAAAACTGAAACAAAGCTATATAGCTACATAAGGAAGACACTCCTATTCCACATAACAGTATCCATAGAACAGTTTCACGCTTATTAATTATGTGTGCATCAGCATGGAATAGCCATTAATTGCAATCGCAACAAGAAAAGTTGCTATTGGCTGCAATTTTGCAAATTTTAGTAGGAACTGACAAGGTGCAGCTCTTCCATGTAGCCGGCATAAAATTTGTTCACAATTTAGTTTGGGCTAAATGAAGTTGTAAAAGCCAAGTTCATAATCACAAGAACATGATAGAAAGGAGCGGTCCCACCAAATTTTATGCCGGCTATATGGAACGATTGCAATTATCAGTTCCTGCTGAAGTTCGCAAAATATTAACACCCTTTTTTAGTAGGTTCTTGTGATTTTGAACTTGGCTTTTGCAACTTCGTGTAGCCTGAGCTAAATTGTGAACAAATTTTAAGTCGACTACACAGAAGAACTGCAATTGTCAGAACCCACTGAAATTCACAAAATTGCAGCATGCAATGGCAGCAAGTTTTCTTGCTGCCATTGCAATTAATGGTTATTTCATGCTGATGAGTACATAAGCATGAAACCAGTCCATGGATTCTGTTATCTGTAATGGGAATACCCCTTCCTGACGGGTTCTTGTGATTTTGATTTAGTTACATGTAATAATGGAGACATTTTTATCTTAAAAGTAGTAAAATATCAGAACATTAAATATTAGATAATTAATGTACAAGACAGCTTAATACCTTGTACAATTGTACAAGTTATACCAAACAAATAGAAAAATTTATTTGGCATGCAACTTTGTTGAACTTAATTTTTCTTCATACACTTAACATTATCTGACTTTTGACCTCAGATCTCGGTACATAGATTTGAAATTTAAAATTTGAGTTTGTCATAACCTAAACCATGATTAGTTCAAGTTATGCACAAAATTTTATTTGAATCAGTTGAGTTTTACTATGCCAATGTAATTTTGGCACATAATTAGATTTGATTTTGTGCTAAAGAAGCTATGCTTGGAACTTGCTTTGCTTCAATTATAATTAAATGAAGTGTACCGCTACTCAACTTTCTCAGAATCCATTTTTAAGAGGTTTCTTTTTAGATTTAAAACATCTGTACAGGTCTAAATGATCACAATTAGAGCATGTTACCTTTCATTTTACAGATATTAAAAAAATCTTTTGATTAATATAAAGTTTAACAATATACATTTGCCAGGTGGATTTTCTAACTTGCCCCTTGATGGGAGGCTAATGATATCACAAACACAAAAATTGTATTGGGGCTATTTTTCACTACAATTAATGAACCATAAATAACCTCTTATACATGATTATTTCAAATTTCATTTCATGCTGTCATATTAAAAAAAATATAAAATTCCGAATAAATTTTGAAGTTTTCACCCGATTTTAAAAAATTCTATCTAATTCTAAATGTTTCGTTAACAAAGCAGCATATAAAGTTTCATGAAAACCCATTAATATTTATGGCAGCTATTGTGTACACAGGATATCAACCACAGACTCTAAAAATAATCAAAACGTATTCAGAAGGTCCTAGAACATTCGGCATCAAAATCTCGAAATCAAAAAATTTCATAAAAACAACACTTCTCTGTACTGTATCCTATTACAGTAGACCAGCACCAGCAAATGTAAGAACGCAGCTGTCTTTGTTGGAGCTCTATCTACTTATTCTGATGGAGGAGGGAGTCTGTTCTTTGAATTTGAAATTGGTTGATATTTTCATTCAACCTTGTATGCTGTTAAACTAATGAAGTATTTAGATTGGCTAATTGATTCAAACTGCAGTTTCAACAAATTTTTATATGTAATTGGTATTGTTACTATACAGTAACAGATTGGTAGAAAGTTGTTTTCGATGTTAGAAAAAATAAAAATCTTTCATAGAAGTAGATTTGAGTAGATTGTAGTAGATTGTAGACTAGTTTGAGTAGATCTTTACTTTTCTCTAATTCTTCCCGAGGAAGAATTAGAAAAAAAAATATTTGTTTCTTGCTGCCAGTGTAGTTAACAGCTATTCAGTACAGATGATATACAACACCTTATCTTCACTAAAGACCATGAGTGCAGAAGCAAGAAGTGTAAATTCAACCAAGTGCTGAAGCAACAAGTGCAAGTTTGATAAGCCAATAGAAAGAGAGAGTTAAAGAGAGAGCTCTAAGAGAACGTTTGCGCATGCTCATCACATCCCCACGGGTGCCAAATTAGTTGATCACAATGTGATTTTGAGTAGATCTTTACTTTTCTCTCCATTCCATATACATTTTATTGTTAATTAAAAATTGTACCAGGCATTGCTCAGGATTTAAAGCAGGAATTAATTTAATTCATTCATTAAGTTTTTCGAACGGTTTAGTCGCCTGCTGCATGTGCACACACTTGCACATGCTTGTCTTAAATAAGAAACATAATCATACATTAAACCTCTGCTTGGGTATGTAATATACCTTGGCCTCGGCACTGAGCACATCATTAGGGCTACGCTTTAACATGACTGTGCCTTATATATGCATTTAATCCTGTGTGTGAGTGTATAAGCTCCTTTGATAAGTCCTAAATAAGCTCTTTTAACACAGTTTCAATATGCTCTTTTGATAAGCCCTTCTTTTTTATGGATAAAAGTTCTGATTTTGAAAATATTGCCAAATCTTGGCATTGTCAACAATTTTATTAATATATTTTATTTTATATTAGTATTTACTATGTTGCTAATTTTGTTTCTTTATGATACAATTATATTTTAAATTGTATAATATTTGTTTCTACTGAAATATTTAATTAACTTTATATGTATATGTAAATGTTATATATCAGATTCTTATTTCATCCATATGTATGTAAATCATAATTGAGCTATATAAAATTTAACTGGAGTGTAGCTCAACTATATTTTCTCATAGCAAAATTCATTTTTAATTAGATTGTAATTTTTTTCTTTTTACAAACTTTACAAGGAAAAATTTGAAAAATCTGTATTGTTCCAAATGATCACAATTATAGCATATTACCCTTCATTTTAAAAGCCTTGAAAATCTCTCTCAATTGATAGCAGGTTTGATAATATATCTCTCCTCCCGTCAAGGGGGTCATGAACACTAAAATTGCATTGCATCCATTTTTTAAACTATAATGATTGGAACTATAAGGTTTCATGATTATTGAACAATAAATAAAGCCCCTTTTATGCATGAATGTCAAATTTCGTTCTATGTTGTCATGCTAGGAAAATATAACATTTCAAACACATTTTAAAGTTTTCGCTGGAATTTCAAAATATTCTATACAGCTCTGGAGTTTTCGTTAACGAAGCTGAATATAAGGTTTCAGGAAAATCCATTAATATTTCTTGCAACTATCGTACACAAGAAATCAACCACAGACAGGCAGACAGACATCAACATCACTCCAAAAATAGTCAAAATGAGTTCAGGAGGTCCTAAAAACATATTAGCATCAAAATCTCAAAATCAAAATTTGTGAAAACAATACTTTCTTAATGCTACGTACAAGAAAGTAAAAATAAAATGATTAAAACATGTAACATACCATTTTGAAGAAACTTGATTCACTAAGATCGAAAATACAAAAAGGTTGGGCAGCCATAGGGTTTTGCCTTATTACTTGTCACCTCTAGTGAAAACTCCATAAGAGCAAAACAGTCATCAAATGTTGACTGCTGTACCGCAAACATGCGTAATTCTAAGCAAATCATGGACAGGCTGTCTACAGGATCTCAGATAAAAAGAAATTCCCGATTTCCAGATAATATCTTCTCTGCAGTTGGACTCGCCATAATTAAGCCATTAGCATAGTAAAGTACAACAGTAAAATATTACAATGCTTACCCTATCCAGCATTTCTTTGGTGTGAGCAGCAGAGATGCAGAAGCGTGCACGGGAAGTAACGACTGTAGTAGCAGGAAAACAAACACCTACTGTAGCGACACCACCCATTATAAGACCCTGGATGAATTCCCTGAAAATACCAGAAAGCATACACCATCAGTTTCTATACAAGAACACACAAAATTGTAATTTCTAAAATAAGCAAAAATGAACTAGTGTGTGGCTCAATTCAACTTTCTCATACCAAAATCCATTTTTAAGTAGCTTGTGATAATTATTATTACAATTTTTACAAGAAAAAATTGGAAAATTTTTGTATCATTGTTCCAAATGATCGCAATTATAGCATGTTATCCTTCATTTTAAAAATTAACTAGTGTGGCTCAACTCGACTTTCTCATACCAGAATCCATTTTTAAGTAGCTTATAATTATTATTACAATTTTTACAAGAAAAAATTGGAAAATTTTGTATCATTGTTCCGAATGATCACAATATAGCATGTTATCCTTCATTTTGAAAATTAACTAGAGTGTGGAACTCGACTTTCTCATACCAGAATCCATTTTTAAGTAGCTTATAATTATTATTACAATTTTTACAAGAAAAAATTGGAAAATTTTGTATCATTGTTTCAAATGATCACAATTATAGTATGTTATCCTTCATTTTAAAAATTAACTGCAATGTGGCTCCATTCGACTTTCTCATACCAGAATCCACTTTTAAGTAGATTGTGAATATTATTATTAGAATTTTTACAAGAAAAAATTGGAAAATTTTGTATCATTGTTCCGAATGATTACAATTATAGCATGTTATCCTTCATTTTGAAAATTAACTAGTGTGGCTCAACTCGACTTTCTCACACCAGAATCCAATTTTAAGTAGCTTGTGATAATTATTATTACAATTTTTACAAGAAAAAATTGGAAAATTTTGTATCATTGTTTCGAATGATTGCAACTACAGCATGTTATCAATCATTTTAAAAATTAACTAGAGTGTTGCTCAACTCGACTTTCTTATACCAGAATCCATTTCTAAGTATCTTGTGTTTTTATTGCAAATTTTGCAAGAAAAATTTTGAAAAATCTGTACTGTTTGTCCAAATAATCATAATTACAGCATGATACCCTTTGTTTTAAAGGGCTTGAATAAATCTTTCCATTGATGCCAAGTTTGATCTGGCTGAAATTAGAACTATTAAATATAGATATGAACAACAAGTGATAAAAATTTTCAGTGGGAAATCCAGTTTCTAGATTAATATATTTTTTTACAAAGCCCTAACAGTTTGAGCTGAGAACAATAACTTTTTGAATTTTATTTCTGGGGTAAAGGAACTCTTTCTTCTTAGCAACTTCAAGTATTTCCATTTGAATATTGGTTTTCTAACTTTGTGGATTTAAATGATATAGCATATAAAGCACATGATATTTTTGTGTCATCTGTCAATGATTAGCAGCTGAGTACTTATTTAGGGCATATAAAACAAGCTCATTTAGGGAGTATTATGTTCATGTTATACAATTAGTATGGTTGTGCATTTAAAAAATGGTGAGCAGGAATGATCTGAGTTCAAAACAGGCAATTTGGAAATTAAATGGTGTTATCAGTATTATTTGAGTAGTTGGTGTTTATTTAAGATATGGGTAATGCCAGGTAATTCAATCTAGCACAAGATAAAACTCCAATAAAGTTCAATTTATACACTTGTAGGGCTTTCAAAGAGCTACCAATTAATTACATACTGTTCATAGCTATAGAAACTGAAACCAGCTATTCAAAATATTAAAATCGAAATTATAATCACTTCGTTTTTAAAAACTAAGAACCTGATTTGAAATCCAATTAAATAGCCTTGTAGGGCTTTCAGAAGACTACAAATTATATGCTTACACAGCTAGTGCTTAGTTTTCGAGATGTAAGCATTACAAACTTTAAAAAACGGAAAATGTCCAATCTTCAACTTGACAAGATGATTACTCAAAACTATTTCTGTGAAAACAAATTATTGATGTAGAAATTGCATTTCCTACCGCATATTTTCGTAACTTATAATATATTTATCTTTTATAATTTAGAAGATATTTTGAATGAAAGAAAGCAAAGCAAATTCAGAACTCATTCAGAAAACGTCCAAGATGTTTACATTTTTCGTATAGCTCTGATTTCCATCGGATATCCCGATCATAGATGGCATCCATGACAAAACATCTTTTTTAAATTCAGAGATGCTCAAAAATGTGTAAAATTATCGAAATCTCTAATTCAATTTTTTTATCCTCTTCCAATATTTTCTCTATACTTATACTATGTGTGTAAGGAAAGCAAGAATACATGCAAATCTCATGAGAAGTACTTACGTTACTTTGGATGGAAAGAAAAGCATGAGAGGCACCACAGGAGAATCTTCATTACCATAAATAATAAAACCTTTCTGTTTTAACTTTCTGCGGAAGTAGTGAGTATTTCTTTCTAGCTGCCTCACTCTGTTCACTCCTGCAAAATAAAGTACAGTCATGAAATATCTCTCTATAACAAGTAAAAACTAAAACATAGTTTTTTAAAGTATCCCCCTTTATTTGTATGCAACCTAAATGTATGAAACTTGCAGAATTGTGTTGAAGCCTAGTTATTGCAATGTAATTTAATTTGAATTATTTTAAAAAATGGGTGCATTCCTATGGTATGTCCCAGAAAATTCAGGAGAATTGGCAACTATGTAATATATTTGTCTGAATTACCCAACATTGTCCAGATCCTAAATAAACACCACTACTTAAATACCACTCAATTTCCAAATCGCCATAAAATGTGAAATCCTTAGTTAAGTGGAAAGAGAGATTTTTCTTTTACTGTTTCACAAATATTGAATGCTAAAAAAAAATTAAAAAAATCCTCCAAAAGGATTCCCTCTTCTGTAGATGTGGCTAAAATCTCAGAGTCGAGTGGCCATGGGTAAGTCAAAAAATGTATAGAACTTCATTGCAGAACATTTAAAATCTTACATGTTTGCTCGCTTAAAAAAGTGACAAAAAAAAGAAAAACTTATAATACATTTAAAAAAAAAAAAAATTAGAATGTGAAGATATACACCTAACCTTTTGTCAAACTATAAAATTGTGCTAATTTTAATTTTTCAAATGTGGCATTAAGAATTTTCTCATAAATGTTTTATACATTGCTTCATGTACACAAAATGTACATATAGTTGGTAATAATGTGTATATAAAAAGGGCTAGGATTCTAAGGTTACAACTAACTTTACTATTTATAAATTACCCACTTTTTTCCAATTAAGACAAAAAACATTCCTGACAAATCACTCAATCTTCTCTCAAAGATTTTTTATCAAAACAAAGAATGTTTTCTCCAAACAGCATTCTTATCAAAACTAATAAATAAGACAGCGCCCAAAGGGCACTGAGAACAATACACAATAGTCCAATAACTCACCTTCATTTGAACCGTCTCTTCCCATAAGAATATGTAAGGTCATGATAATTTGCTGGGCAACGGGTGCTGACATGCTAGTGGCATAACTGAAGCTGTGAGAGTGCATACGCAGATGACTGATCAAGCGCTGCAAAGAGAAAACAAAAATGCCACATAAAAAATCAAATTACAGGATAAAAGAAGACAGGTGATGTAAATATGGGAAAAAGGAATGTGTTATTTCCATAACAAGATCACATAAAATGATCAAGGTTAATATGCGTACATGTGTGACTTCCTCATAAATAAGAATGCAAAAATCAGAAAAGGGATGACAAAAAGATTTTAAGAGTATTTCAAACAAAAATATAATTATTTGGATATAACCTGAAGAACAGAAAAATGTCTTTGGATTCTATATTATACTTGCAGGCTGCAACATTTAAGAAAAGCCACAAAGCAACAAAAGTGGGTCGAAGTTTAGCATGATCAGGTCGAATGGGTCCATTGCAGAGTAGAAAATATGTGAAAATGTCATCAAAATCTGAGCAAGAGTCACTAAGATAGATAAAAAGGAAGATGTAAAAAAGCCTCCACTTCTACCACAATCAGCCCACCCTCTCCACTAAGAGTAAAAATAAAATCCATCACAAAACAAATTCCCATAACAGAAAATCGCACTTCCCTTGCGATAATCAGCACACACATCCTAAGCAAATAGGATTCATTCAAACATATTGTTTGCATCCTCACCCTTACTTAGAAATGGGGATGACCCAAACTCAAGTTGAAAAATTGAGTTTCTCCATACTGCTCCAAATGTTCAAATATTCAGTGCTCCCACATTTTTACCTTATACAATGAAAGTGGGAGGATAAATTTCATTATAAATCACAGTATACTCCAAAATATCACCACTAAATGTACAGAATTATTAATTTAAAATTTTTAACTTTAATAGAAATTTTAAATACTCCCCCCCCCCCCCCACTCTTAGAGATTGAACTGTACTGTTATGATTAATTTTGTTACATATACAGTAACCAATAAAAGTAAAAACACATATCATAGATAAAAAGGTCATTTAATCAAATAAAACCATCCTATAAGACATACAAATGTTAAAAGGCCAGAGCGTTTAATGTGATCGTACTCAGAGTGAACACGGCAGCAGTTTTGGCAGTGAAAGGAATCGAGCCTGGGCCTAGAGTGCAATTCCCACGCGCTAACCACTGGGCTACCGCAAGGAGCTCCATCTTGTTGAAACACAAATTTTGTACTATCCTCACGCAGTTGTGGAAATAATCATATTTGCAACATTTCCAGATAATTGCTACCTGTTACCGTTTTCCTGTGAAAAAAAAAAGGCCCATACAATTCTGTTTCTGAAATGGCACTTTTGGTGAATCTTTCTGCAACTCCACAATTGCATGGGGAGCCTCACTGCCCCACACTTTAACATTGTGACGATTAACTTTTCTTGATACATGGAACGTTGTTGCTTCATCTGTGAATATCAGTTTATTGGTGAAATCTTCACATTCCAATTCTTGCAAGCGAATGCAAAAGTTGAATCGCCGAATCTTATTTTCCGGTTTTAAATTTTGCAGCAATTGTAAGTGATAGTGCTTGAATTTTAATCGTTTTCATAAAATTTTCCATACTGTTTTCTGGAGAATTCCAAGTTCACGGGCTTCAGCTACAGTCGATTTCTGTGGATCTTGAACATAACTCTGCCTCACCCTATCCACTATTTCTTCCGAGATAATTGATTGGCTACCACTTCTTTTTGCACAAACAACCTGTATCTTTAAATTGCCTAAATCACCACAAAATATTCTTGTAGCTTGGTGCTTCCTTTCCGTAGCAATTTCTAAATGCATGCTGCACAGAAATAATGGAAAAAACCCTTGCATATTTTAATACACAAAAACTTTTCTCTGTCATTGTTACCACTTTTAATTTCAATCACCGTGTTCTATGGGAGTGCTGCCATTCATTGAGCGATGTTGAAAAAAAAAACTTGGAATGTTTTTCTTTATTTTCATGCATCACTGATTATATTATGTTAAATGCTCAGACCACACAACCAACCCCTAAGGCTTATGGTAGTTTACTGTGTGGCCGGGGATGCGTATTTGATTATATTATGTGTAATAGTTTTGAAAATATAATTTTTTAAAATCCAGTCATTCATTTATGCTTACTCTGTATATCTATCTCTAATAGGTAAAGCAATGTAACTACCTTTTTTGAATAATCTTAGGGCTGTAGAATGTAGATGCACATGCACACACTTTCTAGCTTATTGTGCAGATATGTTTTAGACAATATATGGATCTTACTATTTTTACTGCTGCATGTACAATTATAACATACCTATTTTGTCATATTTAACTCTAACAATGCTAAAATACGTATTTGATTTAGCAATTTTTCTGCAGAAAATTCTCTTTTAACAATCATATGCATGCATATACTTTTCATTTTTACTATAAATTAATAGATAATATTTTCAATCTTATTTCTAAGATCTTTTTGAGCTTATTATTTTGATTTTAAAGAACTTTTGAATGATATTGATAACATTAATTTATATAATGTAACTATTCATATTTTTATGTGTAACTATAATGTATTTTCATATTTTTATGTGTGTGTTTTTATAAGTAACATCTTTTAAAAACAAGTTAATTGATACATTTTAAACATCTATTACATCTAATTGTGAATAACGTTATAATTCAAGATATTACAAACATTTAGAGCACCTTAAAGGGGACTAGCTTTTAGTCATTTAGCTAATTTATACTTATTTTTATGAAAAAAATATTTCATTTACAGGATATAATTTTTATACATATTTAGATAACATTATTTGTCAACAAACTGAAGTTTCATAGCCTGACTTTAACTTTGTCTTACTCCAATAATCTAGAGGCAGCATTTTTAAAAGTCTGTTCCGCGTAACTTTTGGGTTTCTGTGACAGTATTCCAAGAGTTATACAATGTAATAATTTTGTGTAATTTCTTTTTAAATAAAAAATATGTAACATTTAAATGCATAATTTAGACCATCATAGACCACAAAAAAATATTGTGTTACATTGAAATTTGTGGCGGTCAAAACTCAGTTATTGCTGATAAAATTTCATTAAATTTATCACTACAGGTAATGCTTTGCCACATAAATTCTGAGAGATATGAGTCCAAATGTTGTCTCGCAGTGTCTCTATGTTTTTGTTACACTATTTCACGGATCCCCAGGGTCTCTCTATGGTCTGTGTTTCAGGATCCACGAAATTATACCGATGGTTTACTTTCAAATGTTGAAAGCTGGCCTCTTCTAATTCTTCAGTTTTGTAGTCACACCAGCAATATGAAAAGAGCCATCCTCGATGTGCTCAACAATTTCTTGGAAACTAATCCATGGTCCCTATAACCGATAAGTACCGATGATTTTCATTAAATTTTTTCTAAGTTAAATAATAAAGAAATCTATATAAAAGTACATTTTATCATAAGTACATTTTTGACTGGATTGTATCAATTATGGCCTTTGGGTTTAAAGATTACAGGAATTATTGATATTTTCAATTTCATTTGTCATCTGTTTCATTTAGCTAAAATTCTTCAAACTCATATTATATTTAGCCAATTGTTGAAATAAAATAAAAGTAGTATGGGCATATTTTTTAATACCATTTTAGTGCTTTTATTTTGACAAATATTGATTCAATTTCAAATTTTTTTTAAATTTGTTTACAATCGGGACTAAGATGCTTTATTTTTCAGATATGCTTGTGAAGATAATTTTGTATATGAAGAACAGTGATTCTTATCTTTCTTTTTAGGAGAATAAAATTAAATATTTTAATAGAATGCTTTGAATAACAATGTCATTTAAAATACTATAGGAATTTGCATATAATTTTGAATTGTAAGTTTATTTATATTATATATTCCATACGAAGAACAGGTGTACTGCTAGTTGACAATAAAACTGTTGCATAAGGAGTTTATTTGATACAATAGGGTTATTACCCAACTGCTGTCATATTCAGAAATGATACCATAAACCACTCTTAAATGTGCAGACATTTAGTATAGATTCTGTTCAAAATGCTCTTCAGAGACAACACACATTTGAATTTAAGAAAGAATATTATTACATACTTTGAGAAGCATTGCAGGTGTTACTATGTTATCTAGCAACCAATGAAGTGTGGCCGGTATTTATTGCCTTCCATATACACAGGGCCTGGTTAATGCAGGGGCATGCAGAGCAGCTGCCCCAGACGCTCAAATTAAATAATTATATAATAGAAAACTTAATAACTGCTTCCAGAAAAAATTATTCCATTAGAATAGGTTTGCTTACTGAAAAGATTCAGTTTGGGGCAGGGTCCTTTTTAGTGTGTAGTTGCGCACAATTTGTGTAGTTATAAAAGGCACTTGTTTAGTTACAAATTCAAGATTGTGTAGTTACAAATTTAAGGCAATGATGCACTAGAATTGCATGTGAAAGAAAATTATTTTTAAAAATCCACTATACAGAAATTGAAACTACTACTGAACTGACTATCGAAAATGGCACAGCAGTTACCAGAATGGTCAAATTAATTGAAAATAAGGGTAATATTCTTAACAATTAAGGATTTTTCAAGTAACTTTTGTATTGTCATTATACTTTTTCCCAACTTATTTTCAATGCATATTTATGAAATGTAATTTTACTATTTCATTTTTGTTATAATTCTGTATTAAGAATATGCAAATGGTTGAGTTCTAATTTGTGTATGAATATGAATCTGGTTGATTACAAATTTATGAAATTTTCAGAATTTATATTTTGTCTTTAAACTTTTTTCCACCAGTATATATTAAAATTTCTTCCATTTACGAAAATTTGTGCAGTTATAAATTTTCCTTAAATAAGCCTCTGTTTTGGGGATATATAAGATCACACCAATACAAGATCTAGAGTATGTTGGCTTCTTAGCTATGGTAGAAAAGTTGCCAATAATTTAAATAAATTCCATTAAATATATATAAGAGCTTCACTTTTTATCCTTTTGTTTTAGAATGCAATTACACTTCTGAAAAAAATATTTTTATTTATTTCATATATGTCGAAAGGTGGAGGGGGTACCCAGAGGAGTGTCTGCTCCAAGCAGGCTAAGTTGGGCCTTGCATGTACACATTGTAACTGACATTTTTCTTCTATTTTAGAATAAAATAATCAGTAATAATCCGTAAAATTTGAAAACGTATTTAACTTATACAATTTTAAAGTACTCAGCAGTTTAAAGTAAAATTGCAAGTCATATTTTCTGCTCCTCATAAAAATAAAGTAACACAAAGGACAATATTACATAATTTTCAATTGTTCCACCAAAAGCAAAAATCTTGTATTTCCTTGCTTCATTGTATGCAAATTAGTCATTATACAATCTGAATAATTAAAATAAAGGGGAAACTGAATCTTCTGTTGTGTGTAGATGTGGTTGGTATATATGAAGATTTCACTAGTTATATTGCAAAATCAGTAACATTTTTATTTATTCACCAGTAACAAGCATGTTGCTTCATTATTTACATAAATTTATCTTAGCTAACATATTATTTTGTCCATTTATTAAGAAATTAACAAAAGTTGCAATTTCTTTACATTCTTATACTATAGTTTAGGGTAACTTCAAAAATTTGTTAGTGTATATATCTATGAGATCCTGGAATTTTTTATCAACAGAAAAGATTGAGGTACAAAAGCTATTTTCTACCACAGTACTTGCATACTATATCAAGACTCTTTCCCCACAGTAAGAAGTCTTAATTGAGGGATATTTCTTAAAGGATAACAAAATATTAGTGGGAAACATAACCAATCTGAGTTTTATTTATTTTTAAAGCTGTGTAGCAACTGGACAAATTTTTTTTGGCAAGACATAGCAGATATATTTAATCCCAGGTGTACCTTAAATTATAATTCTGAGGTTTAGTAACTACTGTCCAGTTAACTGGGGAGAAATTTGAATGATGTTTTGTGCAGCAGTTTTCTCAATCCGCTCTGCAAAATTCGCTTTGAAAGCAATTTATTGCTTTTGCATAGCATTTTAGAAGTTTCAGATGTTCAATATCTTTTCCAGTATCAATTATAATGAAATTTATATGAGAGAAAATATCCCTGGTTATATTTACTTCCATCCCAATTTTTACTTCAAGACAGTCTATCTTACACTGCATTGTATAGCAGCCATTTTTTTCTATTCAAAAGATTTCTGGAATCTTTTAAAAAATGCTATTTTCAGCGTTCAGTAACAAAATTTTATCAGACCAAATTTGTGTCCAGTGGATGATGGCTTAGTATTTGAAAAAATCCATCATTCTAAATCAATCACATTGATACCATTACTAATGTGTTTTATGCTACATTTTAACAAAGAATTGGCTTTTTAGCTATTTTTTATGGCAGCTTGAGCAATTTATTTATAAATCAAGTTTTATAACCACTAATTATTTTTCAGCATTTTGGCAATGAAAAACTCACATTCAAAATGAATTAATTAAAAAATGCTATTACCGCTGATCAGTGATAAATGTTTTATAGATCAAATTTGAGTCTACTATAATGAAAATAACACTATTTTACCTAACATTACATAAAATTTGTTTAGATTGCACATTACATAACATAAGCACTATCACATGACAAATCAAAACCTATCCCTTTTTCCTTCAGTTTAGTAAGGAAGGCAAAAGGGAGAGTCATGATGTATCTGCACTCTACTTACATAAGGGAAATTTCCTTAACTTGAAGGAGAGAGGCTTTGTATGCAACATTCGATTCATATGTAGCATATACATAGTGAAAGTGACCAGCAAAGTTTATTTTTTTATCACAATTTCCATTTACTTAGAGGTCTTGTGACTGATTTGTGACCCTGGATTTTCTTGAATCTTTTATTACTACAAAAGAATAGCTTCAAAAATTGCATTGCGAAGTTATATAATACAAATTTGAAAATTTACTACAAATGATGTGAAATGCAGCATAAAATGTAATGTGATACTGGTCAAATTGCACCCTGTAGTAGACTTAACATATTTTTACTAGCCAATCTTAGTTCCTTACTAGCTATTTTCAGCATAAATTAATATATCACTTATACAGAACACGAAGCCGTAAAAGTTATATCACAAATAGAATTAAAGTCTTACATAATAAAAGAAGATGCTTGTCTGTGTATGTATATATGTATGTATGTAGGTGTGACACCTGTAGTGAAAATTTGAAATTTCAGACAGTGGCAATATTTACTATAGAGGTACTTCAGTTTCCCATACAATGCATCTTGGTGATATTATTTAGAATTTTATAGATTGCGCCAAAATGCACACACATGTGATGCTAATAAATATAGCTTATGTTCTGCAATGCCCAAATGGGTGGAATTGTCTAAAACTAAACTTTCAATTTTCAGTCTCACTATAAAACTTCCCCTTCTAATGTGGGGTTCATAAAATGCTGTAATCTGAGGAATGGTACAGAATAGTCTCCCAAACTCAAAGTCATTCAAGATGATAATTGAATACGTTAATATTTGTATTCATACATACTATTTTAATGCCTTTCATAATCACAATATAGTCCAAAATATATTTCTAATTTTATACATTTTTTTGTTAAATTTGTTTAAAAAACCTGCAATATCTTGAGAACAGTTCATGTTAACAGTTCATTGGAAGGGGGGGGGGGGGAGTCTTCGGGACATTCAATTGAGTTCAAAATCAATAAGATTCTAGTATTCACTGATTGTAATATTTGTTCCAAATTTTGCGAACGCTCCATTTGTTCATGAAATATTGCACTCATAGACTCATGGGGGGACACGCACACACATCATTTCAAAAACATTCGAGTTCAGCAATATCTAAAACATGCTCTTCCATTGAATACTCTAATTCACATTTTCAACCCCATCACAATAATTTTCCTATACATTTTATTAGGTATATAGGGAAAGTAAAAAAAAATATATATCAAAACATTTCAGAAACCAAAAAATATTGAAACCTTTTCCTAGCTACCTTGTTCCATTGTCACTAACAAAACACATTTACTTTTCCACGTGAAATATGCAAAAAGAATGATGTTTCACATCAATATATAAAGAGTATTTTTTTTTTAATCTAATTCTGTTTTTACATACTATTTCTGGAGAAACAATTTCATGCTGACATTCATTAATTTTCCAAACCTCCAACATACACAAACACTCAAACAAATATCTTTCCAACAGTGTTAAAAATATGTTTAGGTCTTTAAACAATTTTCCATCAAAATTAATCATTCAATAAAATTAAATTTTAACAAAAACAATTATTTTGTATACTACAGAAAAACATTATAAAAGTTTAACATAACTTACCCTTGATCCGGCAATGTAACCTCCTGATGCGCCAAAACTTTTAGTGAAAGTTCCCATGAGTAGGTCAACATCTCGAGGATTGCAGTTAAAATAGTCCGTTACTCCTCTGCCACATGTGCCAATAGCACCAATGCTGTGGGCTTCATCCACATACAAATAACATTTGTATTTTTTCTTTATAGTGATGAGGGCGGGAAGATTTACTATGGTCCCTTCCATACTGTAATTTAAAAACAAATTTAGTATAATAAATGTTATATATTCACTGTTTTAAAATCATGCATCTAAAATGATATAGAACAGTTTTCAACAATTATTTTCTGTTGCAGGATAGATGAACTCATATACATAAACATGTAGCCCAGTGAATAAAAATGTTATATATAGGATTAATCTTAAATCCTATGACTAAACCTGTTTATAATATGATATAATATAGTAGAACCCCTCTTAACCAGCAAACTGGTTTCAATTTGATCTGTAATTAAATATCACCATTTTTAAAATCACTCCTTCCAATGGTGTCTGATAGATCTGGCGAAAACTGATTGGGATGGTCCTGGCTGTAGTGTTCAAGAGGAAGATCTGCAAATATTTTTTGGTAGGCTGTAGTGTTCAAGAGGAAGATCTGCAAATATTTTTTGGTAGGCTGTAGTGTTCAAGAGGAAGATCTGCAAATATTTTTTGGTAGGCTGTAGTGTTCAAGAGGAAGATCTGCAAATATTTTTTGGTAGGCTGTAGTGTTCAAGAGGAAGATCTGCAAATATTTTTTGGTAGGCTGTAGTGATATTGCAGAAGTGGATGTGGAAGAATGGTTTAAACTCGATAATGATGTGGATCTCAAAATAGTGTGACGAAAACTGCTGTCATCGAGATTATCACGGATGCACCTTAAGATGGTGCTGAAAATTTAGATGCTGCAGATTTACCAAGAGATTTGCAAGTTTCACATCATACTGATGGAATGAAAGCTTCCAAAGTGATTCTTTGTTATATTAAACAGCAATCAACCTCCATTTCAATAGATTTAATATCAATAAAGAAACAGTGGGACTTTGCCACAAAAAATCTTTATCCAATTTTCATAAGTAACTGAATTCATCAAGGAAAAGTAATGTAATTATAACATTTCATTATGAACTACATGTGTATTTTTCATTTTTAACTTTCTTATTAGTTTGGAAAATATAATTTTTGATAATGATTTATTTGCCTAGTAATTTGTTTAAATACTTTTATAACGTGCAATTTTTATTATAGAGTATATAATGGAGGTAAGAAATGCAATGGATTTAGCATTTGTTTTTAATCACGCCATTTAACGAGCTTACCGCTGATCCAATTTAAGTTGTTTGAGAGGGGTTCTACTGTGTGTTGATACTAGTTGTGTCGAATTCACATATTTACAGCAGTGCATATTGAAATAGTTTTATGATATTTTCAAAACTTTAGATTACATAAAATGGATGTCATGTTTATTATCAACAAATTTGTAGAATGAAATATCACCATGCTAAATTTTAAAATATCTTATGTGTTTGATACATGATACTAACAATAGTATAATACATCTCAATTTCATATGGAACATACAAAATTAAGTCTTTTTGATTCAAACTAAAAATTAATAGATTTATTAGTTATTAACAAAAATATACATATCAAATTTAATATGAAAATCACTTATTTCTTTCAAGAAATATATATTGTGCAAATTTTTCATCAAAGGTCAATTTTTAATATTTCAAGAATGACTAGTTAAAAATGGCATGAATTGTTTTCTGGTTGAAAGTACTTGCAAAGCATTCACTTATTTGATAATGAGCATAACTTTTAATAATTACTTTCATTTTAAATAAAAAAAAATGTGCAATAGTTGGAGAGTGGTGTATGTTTATGTTCCATCATTTATTTTAAATGAAAATTAAAACAAAACATGAAAATGTTAATTATTTTAACACATTTAACATGAATATTTTTTATTTTTGAATTAAGTTAGCTATGATAGTCCATTTCCCTAGTCGTATCTCTCTTTAACTGATTATACCTTTTACATCTATTAATTGAAATATCCATATCAAATTTCATTTGATATTGCTTAATCTTGTTCTTAAATATCTTTAATGATATGAACAAAAATATGGGCCATGATAAAACATGACCTACACTGTAAAATTTTAGACTATTTTATTTATAATTAGTACAGAATTATTTTAGAAATGTTGTTTTTAATTTATAACTGTGATTTACAAGGATATATATTAGATTACATAAATTTTTAATGCCATTTTTTTTAATATCTTCATAAACCTAAAATTTTTCTAAAATCTTGCGTGTCATAGGCAATGGCAATGTAGAATTTCAAGAGTGGATATTTTTAGGAATTTGTTCAACTTTCAAATAAATCCAGCATGCTTAAAGCATAATCTGATAAACATTTGATACTAAAGCATTTGGATATAATCATACAAATCAAAAATATTAAAAAATACAGCCAACTTTCAATAGATCAATAAGTGAGCATAAAAAAAAATCAATTTATTAAATTTGGAAACATATTTCACTGCATTTAAAAGATTGCTTTTATAGGCACATTAACCCATTCACAACCGACAAATGAAGGAAAAAGCATTTCAGTGAGACTGCTCATAGCAAAAATTGTCCGTTACTCCAGTCCCAGGCACTTTTTGATGTTGCCTAAAGCGGTGAAAAAAATAGTCTTAAATAAACTTTGCATTAAAATATAGCTACCATTATCACAAAAATATATGGTTGTTATTGCATTAGAGGGACTTGACTCCATTACTATTTTTAAAATGTGAGTCTTGAAAACGTGTTTGTTTCTTTAACTATCACTTGTATAATATCATCAATGAAATACAAATTAAAAAAAAATAATATCCTTTAAAAAAGGTTTTGAACTGTTTATATCTAGTCCAGTGTTTAAAAATACTGAATAGATGGAAGATCTTCAACATTTAAACTCTAATTATCAGTTCCAAATATATCAACATCATCATCACACACATTGGTGTCTTTTAAATAAATTTCCTTTCCCCACTAAAGCACAACTAATTATTTCACTTTCTTCACTTGTATCACAATGAGATTCATTCATCAGTTGCAAAATATCACTTTCAGATAAATATTTCACGCTTTTCACCATGATTATTACTATTCTTTTGACTAAATTCTTACTAGCTCATATGCACTCCCATTGAAAACACTCGATAAGAATGCAAAGCTCTAATCCCCTTCTAAATGTTCCACCCAAGACTCTCTTCATTAAAATAAACACATTATAACTGCCATGAAAGACACCATCCTTTTAAATTTCTCAGTCAACATGTCGTTTGAATCAGAACCACCACAACAGCTTGCACATGTGTTTGATTATTCTATCAACATAGTCAGCATCCTAATGATAAACAAAAACAAACTGAAATATGAAGGTCAATATTCCAAGTAACAAGCTTAGCAAAAATTACGAGATTCCAGCACCATCTAGTGCTATTTAAAAATTTTGATAAAAATGTTAAAATGTTATGTTGCTCATACACATCAATGAACCATAGTGGTCATCTCATGTTTAGATCGCATATGCAACGGTGGGCCAAGGAAAGGGAAAGTTCTTTGTTGCATATACACTGTGCTGTTCTTGAATGAATTAAATAGTATTAGCAAAAACAATTTCATGTTTTAAGTAGAAATCTGGTTAATGAAGCAGCTACATATTTTAACATTTATTTTTCATCGATTAAATAAAATAAAAATAATTTTCTGTTAATAAATTTTGATTTCATGAGATCAAATCATAAAGCTAACTTTTTCACAAAATCAAAATGCGTTAGTCTGTAGAGAAAAAGAAATGCATGCTTTTCCCTTAACTAGATTTTTTTTAGGATGGTTTTGAAATTCAAGAAGAATTTTTCTACTTATCTAAAAGACATCCAGGTAGTTTTCAACTCACAGAGCAAAATTTCATTACTGGCAATGGCAACACTTCCATATTTTTCTTATGAGTTATCAACAGAACAACACAGTATAAATATAACACAGAACACAAACTCACCTATAAACTCCTTCAACTATTATTAATATTTTCTTCCATGGTCGATGAGATATTGGCTGGCCTTCAATAATAGCAGTTCTCACTTTATCTTCCAGATCTTCCATATCTAGGAGAATAAATTTTGTGTATAGTATAAATCAATTCACTGCTTTGGAAACAAATGAATCAAAAATGCTGATAAAACTTGAATAAAAATTAAATATCTTAGCAAAAGTAAGAAAAAAGATTTAGCAGAAAATATTGATATTTGAACAATATATTTAACATTATTAACATTGAATTTTTATTTATGTTTCTAGATAAAGATCATCTTCTTTTGTCCAAGGTTAATGAATTTTACCCTTCGATTAATTTTACTGTTGAGCACGAAAATAATTGTTCCTTGCCTTTTCTTGATGTTCTGGTTACCGGTTCTGCTGTTGGTTTTCATACTTCTGTTTACCGAAACCGTCTTTTACTAATTCCTGTATTCCTGCTAATTCTTTCCATCCTATTTCCTCTAAAAAAGCTTCTTTTAACTGTTATTTTAATCGCGCTTTTAACGTTTGTTCTTCTGTTTCTACTTTAATGGCGAAATTGATTTTATTTTCAATCTTGGCCATGAGGCTGCCTATTCCTTTGAATTTATACATAAGGTTTTTTCCCATGTTCGCCGTAAATTTTCTCAAATTGATACTAAACTTATTACTTTAAAAGAAAGTTTGAATTATAAATCTAGTTTCCCATACCATCCTAGGATTTTCCGCCCCTTTATTCAGTTCTGCTCTGAGTTTGGTTTCAGGCCTGCTCACTCTAATGTTTCTTCTTTATTTAACCGGATTCGGTCTGATAAGCAAGGTGCTAAGGATGACTTTAAAAGCTTTGCTGGGGTGTATGTGGTTCCTCTGTTGTCCATCGATGGTAACTTTAAATTTTATATTGGTAGTACAAAACGTACTACAGTACAACCTCGAAAATCCGGACGTTTTCCAAATTTTCGTTTATGAAGATATTAAAAAAAAAAGATCAAAATAGGGTCGATAAATGCGGAGAAGAAAAAATACCCATTGATAATCTTATGCAAACAATCGATCATGCTATTAAAGGTCTTGAACAAAGTAGCTTTATAAAACCGAGCAGAAATAATATCCATCTACAGGATAAAGAAAACTGCTTTCCCATAAACAAAAATTAATGAAATAACAAATGCTAATTCAAATATTTAAACGAAATGATAAAATGTGATTTTATCATTTCGTTTCGTTCACACATTCTAAATTATTAATGTGTATTTCTTTTCTTAGAAATTTCTTTTGCCCTATTTTTTAAATTAAATAATATGTTTTAATTGATTAACTTAACTTTAGCCATTATTTTTACTAAAAATAGTGCTTTATAGCGTATTTAGTTAATATTAAATCAGAATTTTATACAAATTCTATAATCCGGAATCGGCAAAGTCCGGATTTTCGAGGTTGTACTGTATTGGTATCCATTTGGCAGAACATGCTAGGGATGTCAAAGGTGGTAAACTTTCTACGGCCCTTGCTCATTTTGTTGTTCAAGAAAATTTCCGGCCCATTTTTTAAAGAACTTTCCTTCTTATGCGTTGTAATAACCCTCGTAATATTCTTCTTTTTGAGTCCCTCTTTATTTATATTTACCGCGAGTCGATTTGTAATTTTGACCCTGTTCAGATTTTAAGTTATGCATGGCGACTCATTCTCGACTCCATGCAATTCAAGTCTCTTCATAGTTATCTCTGACGTCATCTTCTCGGGGATTAGGCCTCATTCCCCCCCCCCTCCCCCCCTATTTTTTAAAAAAATTTGAAATTTGAAATTTCTGTAATAAAATTGTAAAATTTTTACTGTACTTTTCGTGATTTATGCTCGATTTTGAATCTGTTCAAAATCTGTTGTATTCTTGGATTCTCCTTAGATAAACGTAAGTTTATTGGTAATTGTATTTATGCAAATTTGTCACCTTTTCTGGTCTATATATGAATGATCATTTCTATTTCCATGTAGCCACTGATGAAGAGCATATTTACGCTCGAAAGCACTCTGGCCTTTTTAAAACTTTGTACATCTTATAGGAAGTGAAATAAAGACCTTCTATTATAGTTGTGTGCTTGTTGTTTCTGCTAATTGAAATCAAACGTGATGCCAATTTATTTATTATTTAATGTGATTTAAATTATGTTAAGCTGCAATTATCTGCATTACTCAAAGTCTAATTAAGCTAAGCAATTAAAATATGGGAAACATAAATCTCTTATTAATTGCTTATTATGCGAATTAGCCCCTACATCTTGACTTAAATAGTTAGAACATATTTACTTTAAGTTCATTTTAAACACTGAAATAAAATAAAAAATTATATGACACCTAAAATTCAACACCACAATTGTCTTACATAAATGAAAATAATGACTAATACAGAATCGAATATTTATCAATATTAAACAAAAATATGACATAATATTAAATAGATCTTCTGTAAAAAAAATCTGATGTAGGTAGCACATGACTTTCCTTATATAATGCAATGATTTTACTGCTCTTACAGCCAAAAAAATAGGTTATTCTTACAGTAAATACTTATATTCTTTCCAAGATATTGAATTTTTTTTAGTCATCATTTTCACCAATTTAGTGCCATTTTTATCCATTTGGAGAGATTTTTGTTAATTTGGCAACATTTAAAAAAGTCGCCAAGTTGGCGACATTCTGCCAAATTCGTTGCCAAAGTCTCGCCAAGCATTATGGACGGAGAAATAAGTTATTCTTATAGCAGAAAAATGACTATTGGCATTCAAATACAAATGTATTATTCAAAGTATCTTTTCTTATGAATGGAACGAGCTAGATCCACGAGAATGATGTCACCAAATTTATCGAATGATATTACATATGAAAAGTGAACATGTTTCTCAACAGTTAATATATATTTTTTTAATTTATGGGATATTTAAAAAATGTGCAATATCTCGAGAACGGTTCATGCTAGCATTCTAAAGTTTATGTCAATCGTTTTCTAAGGAAAAATTACATAAGAAATGTCTATTTGCATAACTTTATTAAAGGTTTTGATTTTTTGATGATTTTTTCAAAATTTTACTCGAAAATTTAGGGGGGTTCTGAACATTCGATTGCGTTTAAAAACAATAGGCTTCCAGTATTCACGGATTGTGATTTTTGTAACAAATTTCATTCGAATTGCTCCGTTCGTTCGTGAGATATCGTCTCCACAGACCCACTGATACACACACACAGACATCACTTCAAAATTTTTTGATTCGTGATCAGGGATGTTTGAAATGTGCTGTCCCGTCGAAAACTCTAATTCAAATTTTCGATCCCGTCACAACACTTTCCTTATACATTATGTATATAAGGAAAGTAAAAATATTGATCAATGCAAAACTAAACTATTATACTATGCGGAAAGATTTTCATTTTACAAAAAAGAGTTAATATACAAAAAAATATACTTTAGTTAAAGTATAATTTTACCATATATAAACTCATATATAGTTGACTGCATACACATTACTGACATATGTGTACACTCTAAAACAGTAATATTTAGTATTTAAAAAATATTCAATATATCTTGCATAATAAAGGAAAATGTCTGTATGTGGTCTGTAACGAGAAATCTAAGTGTTATATGGCCATGGTTTTCAGGACCCGAATAGGTACACATCAGCATTATTTTTTTTTTAAATTCAAATTAGTTTTTTAATTATGAATTTTTAAAATCAAAAATCACAATTTTCCACCATTTTGTCAAATTAAATTCATTCCTTCTTTGCTGCCAGAGATTCACAGATAGAGCAGTTTGGCTTGGCAGACATTTAGTCTGAAAGGAAAATAGTTGATCGCACCAAGTGCATTTATATTTTTGGGCTTTCTAAATCTGCGAATTCAAAAAATGTCATTCTATTTTTTTTATTTGGTATATTATGAGAATTGTGTTGGTTGGACGAAAATTCGCTGAAATAGTGATAATTTTTGGGTTTAAAGGAACTTTCTTACAATTTCAAGTATTATCATTTATTTGTATCATGAGAATTATTTTACTTCAAAACACATGACTTGAAAATTGAGTGCTATTACCTGTATTATTTAAGTAGCAGGAACTCATTTATTGAAAACTAGAAAATGTATATGATATTTCCTGGAATTTAAAGTGAGTGGTCATAGCATAGCCATGTGTACATGCATGCAAGTTTTATATTTTATTTTTGTTACTAGAAAATGTACTTGGTGTTTTCTGTGATTTAGGATGCAAACCTTCGATAAATACTACAAACTCGCAGCGAATTCCTGAAAACCACATAACGTTTTAACAATACACTTGTTTATAGCAAAAATAAAATGAAACCTGTTGTGTGGGTACACATGCCTATGCCATGACCACTAATTTTAAATACATAGCACATTTTTTAGTACTATTTATAAAATATTCAATTAAGAAAACATTTACTAGAAGATATTATATCAAAGGTCTATATAGTAGAAATCTGGGACCTTCGCAAAATCTTCAATTCAAAAACTATCCATTTACAAAATTCCAAGTATTAAAAAGTCATCCTTACAAAAACCCAGAATTCAAAATCAAGCCTTTCAAACAATACAACACTTTTAACAAAAATACATGGTAACCGAAAAGTTGCACACATCAAAATTTAAAATCATATAATGTACCAAAAAAAATTGAAATAGTAGATTTTTTTTTTTTTTTTAAAGAATCCCTTGATATTCCCTGACGTTTCCGATTTTCAGGTTTTGTAGCCACCCTGATCATCCTGTAGAACTATGTGAAAAATTTGGACAGACCTCTATTAGACACTGAGATATTGCAGTTTTACTGGGTTCACACAGTGAAACAAGAAGCTCTTGCACAAGTCAATAAAATTAATTGATTGAAATCTAACATTAGTGACTGTTATACATAAGTTAATAATGTTAGATATCCAGTAACTTCAGGATCTGGAGTAACCTCATATGTGCATTTAGTTGCTATTGGATACTGCATCACCCAACTTATTTCTCATTTCCCTATATAAACTTAGTGTTAGATACTAGGGTAGAGCATTAAATACAGAAAGATACTTACTGTTATGCTTGTAAACAACTATCTTTGCTCCGGAGAGCCGACAGCCCAGTACTAAGGAGGCATGGTTGAGCTCATCACTGAAAATGAGGCATCCTTTAGACATGAGTGTTGGAATGTTAGTCGAATTGGTAGCAAATCCCATTCCCACAACGATACTATCTTCGACACCCAGAAACTCAGCGACCAGGCTTTCCAACTCCCGGTGAATATCCAGGTTACCTAAGTGGACAAAATACAAATACTATAATGAACAGCTAATATAAAGAATTTTGATACATAATGGAATGGATGTTTTGTTGATGCAACATTTATTTGTTTATTTTACATATTTTCACAATTATTTTTTAATACTTTACATTTTTTTTTAAACAAGTTAAGAGTTCAGTTAAGAATTAGAAGTCACGCTTTTGCTCAAATAACCCATCAAACTCAATAACAGACGTTTTTCTCTTGCTTTCATAGTCCACAGGTAAAAACTTAACATCTTTAAAACATCTGGTTTCCTTTTAATTTGCCAATTACTAATGGTTTCAGTTTTCAGATACTACTTAACACTTTCTACCTAAATAATACAAATAACACCACTTAATTTCCAAATTGTCTGTTCTGAACCAAAATCATTCCTGTGCTCCATTTCTATCATGCGTAACTAAACCAATTATGCAACAAAATTTCTTTAGTACACCCTAAATAAGCTTCTTTGATATGTCCCAAATCAGTACACCATAAAAATACAAAAATAAGTTCAGTAACCCCTTGTTATATCGCACTTGCCAGGAGACATGGCAAAATGCAAAGTATATCCGAATGCGCGATATGATAAAAATTATACTTCTATGAATGCATGCAATAAAAATTTAGGAGCGAAAGTACAATAATAAAAAAGACAATAATAAAACCCTCATTCACTCCTGCCCCACCAACGACTCATGTTGTAATACTCCAGTCTTGGGAAAGCAAAAGAATATAAACGAAAAATCAGAAAAAAAAAAAATGGGAGACATAACAGAAGCGCAATATATTGAGGCACGATATAACGAGGGGTTACTGTACTAGAAATCACAAAAAAGAAATGTTCTTTTATCCCCCAGACATAAAATTTAAAAAAATAATAATTGCTATCTCAACAAACTTTCATCAGACTAAAGTCATTTCCAAGAATACTTATAATATTGAGATAATTATTATATATTCCAAATCATAAAAATGCATCTTAAATTCATGAATTTAGGAAATAGCAACTAAAATACCACTCAAGTTTGCAGATCACCTGTGCTATTTTACCTTTTATCATCTAAATGGAATAAAAGTGATTTTGAAGTTAAAATTTCAAAGAATTTTCAGCTTCAAATGTTTGTCCCTTTTAAACTAATTTTAAAGAAACATTACGAAATTTGTCATATGAGGAGTTCAGCTAACTCTACCAAATTTCATAGGTGTTCGAAGTCTTGGTTTTCCGCTATAGAAGGAACAGACAGACATCTTCTAGAACAAATTACTTAGCGTTACCCGAGTCCTAAATAAGTGCCCTTTAAAATAATAGCACTCAAGATTCCAAATTGTCTAATCAGTTTCAATCCAAAATCAGTCCTTAGTTTAAGTGCAAAGAGCACCACTCCAAAAACACTGAAAGCTTTAAAAAAAAAGATCCTCCAAAACAATTTCTTCCTCTGTAGACATAGCTTAAATCGCATTGTCAGGTGGGCATGCGCAGTTGGCAATTTGAAAAATGTATAGAACTTCAATGTGGAACATCGAAAATCTTCATTCACTTAAAAAATGACAAAAAAAATAAATTACTTATGAAATAAAAAGAAAGTTTGTTAGAATGCGAAGATAAACACCTACATTTTTGCTAAACTATAGAATAGTGCTAATTTTAGTTTACTCGATACGAGGTACAAAGCATCACATAACCTAAAATATGCAAAATTTGATGTATTAAGAAAAAGAAGAAATTATCCTACGGATGGCAGTTCAAACATCATTGAAAAGAATGTTCTTTAATCTTCCTGATGATGTCAATATGGAAACTCTGATAATATTTTCAGTCACTACAGAACCGATTTGTGTGAATATCACTCAAAATTATGCTAAAACATACAATAACTAAATAACTAATTTGAATTTTTTTTAAAATATTGCCATGGTACACCGTATCAGGTCCTGAAGTACCTGTGTACCAAATTTTGTGAGTGTACCACATGTAGATGCCCCACTACAGACATCTTTAATTATGTACTAGAAAATATATCTTCCACAAAAAATATAATAATGCTTTTCATACTGCATTTAATCTCCATTTCGACCTTGAAATTGTGAAAGGAATAAAATGGCTTAATTTTTTATAAGATTTAACAAACTTTGAAAAATTTTAAGGGTGTCCACTACTAGCTTGGCATCGTATGTGTTGTTATATTATTGAATTTAAAACAAATTAGTAAAATTAAGTAATTTTACTAATTTAAGAAAACCAACAATTAAGTAAAACAAAAATGCTTACCCAGCTCATGGCGAGTACTACATATGCCAGTCCCATACTTCAAAATAACTTTCTCTACGCTATCTGCACATTTTCCTGAATTTTCTGCAAATCCCAAATAATTGTAAGATCCTAAATTTATAGCTTTTAATTGTAATTCTGAGCCAAATCTATAGGGGAAATAACATCAATACATTCCTTAGTATATTATAAAATAGATAAACATACATTTTAACATTTAAATGTATACTTATATTCACAAAATAACATTAATATATTCCTTTTACACTACATAGATAAACCTACTTCAGCACATTTTACTTTACATTCATAAAAATTTTTATAGCAAAAAAAAAGCATAAAAAGTTAACTAGCATGTGACTCAATTCGAATTTTTCATACCATAACCCATTTTGAAGTAGCTTGTGGATTTCTTTTTTTTTACAAATTTTACAAGTAAAATTTTGAAAAAGTGGTATCATTGCTCCAAGTGATTACAATTATAGCATGTTACCCTTCTTTTTATAGGGCTTGACAAAATTTTTCGATTAATACCATACTTGACAATGTACTTCCGGGGGCCAATGATGTCAGAAATACAAAAATTGCATCAAGACTATTTTTGACAACAATGATTGAAACTATTAAGTTTCATGATCATTGAACCATAAATAATCCATGCATGATTATGTCAAATGTCCTATACTGCCATGTTAAAAAAGAAATATAAAATTTTGAATAAATTTCAAAGTTTTCGATCGAATTTAAAAAAGTTCTATCTATTGATCACAGACATCAGACAGGTGGACATCACTCCAAAAATAGTCAAAACGTGTTTAGAATGTCTTAAAACACATTGGCATCAAAATCTTGAAATCGAAAATTTTTGTGAAAGCAATATATTCTTAATACTACATATGAGAAAGTAAAAATACAAGGATTTATCTATTTTTTCTTGCAAAGGTAACTTGACAATATATGAATACGAAAAGTTAGTGGCAACTCGAGTTCAATGGAGCTGCAATGATTTTGAGTAAATAACGTCTTGTAAAATAAAACTCCTTTTTATGTCAATACCAATTAGGAAAAGATCTAGAGGATGACTGAAGTTGAGATGGATGGATTGTGTAGACAACACAAGGACTTTGAGATGTTAAAAATTAGAGAAGCATCGCTCCCAGGGGGCAGCTTGGAAGAATTTTCTGAGGAAGATCAAGGCCCACAGTGGGCTGTTGAGTCAATGATGATGATGAGAATAAAACTCCAATCGAGTTCAATAAGTTTATTCGTTATTTTCAGTCTCATTTGTTTCATTTACAACAGATTATATGGGCATATGGCAACTTAGTAAGATACATAATTGAAACTACCTAATCTTTTTAAGTTATGAGTGAAAATCAAGTCTATGAAAGTCTGACCACTCAGTAGATTTCGAAGGATGTAATTCAAATTTTTAAACATGTCTGCACAAAGTCTAATAACACTTTACATTTTCTGATTCATTGATGTCATGTCTATGTTAAAACCTTAAATTAATATAATAGGCATATTCGAATCACTGGAATCACTTCTTTGCTATTATAATCACTATTTCGAAAACTAAGAACCCGATTCAAAATCCAATTATTATTTGTTTACTGTTTATAGCTAGTATTCTTAGTTTAAGAAATAAGCAGTACAAACTTTAAAAATGGAAATATTGCAATCTTTTTTAACTTGACAAGATTACTTAAAACTATATGAGCCTTGTAAAAATGAATGAATGTTTGTAGGAATGGGCCAATTTTCTGTTCAATGATTTATTCAGTAAACTGAACACAGTTACAAATTAACAAGAAAGATCCATCATGCACAAAGCATTGATTATAAAACACTTTCCAACTGTAATTTTAAATACGATACATTGTGCGCTAAAATACGATACATTGAGTGGCGATATTTTTTTAATTATCACAGAACTACAATAATTTATTTTATTTATAAAACTAAAACCATGAAGGCAAAAGTACTTTCTAACTGCATGCTTAAAACTTTATCCAAATGACATCATTGAAATATAAATCGTATGCAAAATTAATAAATATTTCATTCATATTACTTATATTCCAGACTCCAGAGCTAAATAACATTGTGCGAAAAAAATCAGCAATTCCTATACAACTCATCTTACAATTAATTTGTTTACATTCTGCATCCATTAAAAATAGGCTTCGTTGTAGAAATAATCAAAGTTTGATGATCATTTAAACGCAAAAATTTTGTAATTGCGTAGGCACGGAATTTAGATACACAGATAATAAGCAAAAATAAAGCGGTTTTAGGATGGATGCAACATTAAATATAAATTTAAAGGGTATTTAAAAATCACGATCTTGACACAAAATGGATGCCATATTTTATTTTGCAACAAGCCACGTGATCTCTTTATTTATCATAGGTGAAATTACAATTTTAATTTTTATTTTAAAAACTACCAAACATATTTTGCTGAAATTTCTTTTATACATTTCAATGGATAATTTGAATATTTCCTAAATTTTTTGAAGCAATTTGTTAATTTAAACTTTGCTTAAAAAATATTAGAAAAATTAGGTCCCATAGGGTTCAATGTATTTCATTTTTTCAACCAACCCCGGTTCAATCCGAAAGTAATTGGGTGATATTATTCATTTACATTCCCATATGTCCCACAGACCGTCTCAACAACATACAAAAATTTCACTGTGATACAACCATTTTTACGGCAGTTATCGTGCAAACAGACAGACAGGATGACCAAAGTCATAAACACTTTTCAACTATGTCGGAAAATATTAAAAATGATAAGTTCAAAAAGGTATAAAACCAAAAAAGGATTGTCTTTTTAGTGAAATGCTTGGTATTCCATTTTTGAAAAAAAAAAAATAGGTATACAATTCAATCAAGCTAAAAAATAAATAAATAAATAATACATAATTCAATTAAGCTTAAAATAAAAATATATAAATAGTATACAATTCAATCAAGCTTTCCTTTTAATTTCTATCCAACTTATTATATTCTCAATAATATACTGGAAACATACAAACTTCCATTTATCTTTGAATAGTCGTTAGAAGTAAATTCTATTTCATTATTCCTATTTCCTATTCTATTTTTTAATATTTCACTCGGTGTTATTAATTTATAATAGATATCTTACAAAATTCCAAATGTAAAAAGAAAACCACTTATAAAATTCCAAATCAAAGCTTCACAAAATTTTAAATGGTAAAACTATAGGTTTTTACAATTTCAAAATTCGGATGCTTTAAAAATTACTTAAGGGTACTAATGTCTATCTCCCACCATGCTAAAGTTTGTCCACTTTTCTAAGAAATTAGAAGAAATATTTTTATTCTGTTTTAACTCCCTTATAACTTTTGTCTTGCACACTTTTACACAGGCTTTTAGAGCTGCTTTTACTGCTTATACAACTCTTTTGGCGACGTAGATCACTGTGTTTTCTCTTGCCCCTTAACTAAGAAATTTCATCTTTCTAAACCTGCTCCTGGAAATCAAGCAGCTTGGTTTTCCAGTGTCAGCCGCAACAGTCAATCCAATTTTTATCTTAAGAACTGTGTTCTCATTGCAAGAGACATTTCCAATAAAGTAAATTGACAAGTTCGTCGGGCTTTACTGCTTTTAACTTTCCTGATCAATGAAGTTTCCTCTGCTGTTCCCCTTTTCCTGCTTTTGTTTGTACAAACTTGTATATATTAATTTGTAAATACACTCATCATATTGCCAACTGATAACACTATTGTTAAATTGAAAACACTTTCATCTTTTATTATCAACCTCCCATGTCATTTTGTATTTACTTCATCATCTATATCATATTGTGCAATGTCTCATTATTATTATCCTTGGTGTTTTTCTGCATGCTTCGTGTCCATATTTGTGTCTGTTTACAGTACCTGTCTTTGTTATGTCCGTATTTCTCGTCTGTAAAACTGTCTGTCTTACGAATTTATTCTTAAATTTTAAAAAACTGGATTTTTAATAAACCTCCAGAGCGGTCACTGTCCATGGAAGTCGGCACCTGCTAGCTTCCTTTCCCGGTCGTCCAACCAGCTATCAAATCCTTGGATGAGTCGGAAGGCCTGGGTCTTCCACATTGCACAGGCTTTTAGAGAAATTTTATTTTGGCCTTTTTCTAAATTCCCGGTTCTTTATACTTTTATGTATATTTCTAAATCTTCACTTTTTATTTTGGCCCTTCTCTAATTTTCCTAAATTCTCTTGTTTTGTTCTCTAAATTTTTTTTATTATTCTCTGTAATTTATATATATATCTATTATTCTCTGTAAAACTGTTTTGTGTATGAAAAAATATACTTCAGATGTAAACTATAATTTTCAATAAATGCAGTTTGGTTAGCTCACTGACCATGGAGGCTGGTCTTTGCTGGCAATCTTTCTCGGCCGCTCATACCTTGAGTGGGCCTCTTATACCCGGGCATTGCACAGGCTTGTAGAGGAATTTTGATTTTGAAATTTTTAAAAAATATTCCATGATGTAAAAAAAAAAAAAAAATGTATAAAATCATTTTTAAAGTACAATTTTTTTTTTTTTTTTAACATTGCTGTGTGCTTTGAGTATATCAAAGACCAAAATTGTTATAAGAGAAGCTGAACAAAAATATATCTTCTAGTTTGAGAAAAATGGGCAATCGTGAAAATGAAGAGATATAGGCATTAGTGACACTCTCCACACACATTTAAGAACATTTATACAGAAGGCTTTTCAATAAATTAAAGGCTAAATTCAATACAGCACTTAAAATAAATTCACAAAACATAAATACTAAAGTTCTGTTAAATGAGGGTTTAATGAGTAAAAATATACCCTAATATATAAAGCTAGAATAATAAATGTATCTAGAATAATAAATGTAGTCTTCTGCTAAATAATAATAAAATAAAATTATTTTTTACTAGTTTTTTCCCCCTCTTACATGATGGGACACAGAAAAAATCTGAAAACCTAATAGAATTTTTGAAAGGTTTTGGTTATCAATTGTTCATAAAACAATTCTGGGAAAAGTAGATTCTGATTTACATGAATTACACTCTTATTGCATCCTTGCAGTTAGAAGAAACAGTAGTTTGTGGGAACAATGATGAATTTTGAAAGTTTGAAGTGTACATGAGTTGTCAAATCTAAGATGGCTATTGCCCCGCAGAAGAATGTATCAAATATAAGATGTAAAAGCAGATTAACTTAATAACAAAGCCCCATCTATTTATTATTTTAAAAACATAATGCTGATTCAAAATTCATTTTAATCTATGAATTTTGAAGAATGTACAAAAGTGAATGTACTTACCTCTCATTCCTATAAAATTCAGGAGAAATATATATTTTTAGGTTAAACAGCACCCCTGGGACACCACACACAAACATATTCCATCCTTGCACAATTCTTTTATAAATATTTCGGGTATAAAAACTCTCAAAGCTACGGTATAATTTGACATATCCCTGAAAATTAAATAGGTTTTAGATGCTGATTTAATTATAGCAACAAATATATGCATTTGTGAACAACTTAAACAAATACTTTTAAATATGCACAAAAATAATTTCATTAAGTTGTTATAATTACTGTATTAGCCAGAGCAGTGGAATTAGTAGCAATTTTGGTGGAGTCTAAAGAAACTATATCAACTTAGACTTCCTTAAAAATTATTTTAAAATAATTCTAGTTTGTAATATTTAATATTTTTATTTTATTTAAAGTTTTTAGACAAATTAAAAAATATCAAATGTGTACCAATTACCAATACGTCCTTTTTTACTTTCCCTGAAATACATGCTAACATATAGTGAAAGTATTGGAATCATGTAAAAAATCACAACTCGGGTTTTCGACAGATCTACACGTTTTGAGACCTCTAGAACACAAAAACACTATTTTTTAGCATGATGTTTTCTATTTTCTTATTACATACATTGAATACTATGAACTACGCCTAAATGTATCATTACATGATACATTTAATGTATCATTACAATAAATATTTTTTAATATGAATATTTAATCCCTCATATTAATACTGCCTAACTTTAATGACATAAAAAGAAACATAGCATAAAGTACAGAAAATTCCAGACTTACTTAACTGTAACCAAATAATGGTAACTTACTTGGTAACCATTTTTATTCACAACGCTACATTTTATTCACAATATTGCACTATATAATATTATACTGACCCTTATCAGCATGCTTTAAAAATATTTGCTATATTGGTGCACTTACTTCATTTGCACCTTATTCTAAACCTATAATGTTCCTACCGAACTGTAACAAATGACAATGTAAACAATAACAAAACATAAAATAATGGAAATACAGTTTTTAAAACATTAAAATAATAAATGACTTGATACATCAAGATAAATTTGAAAAATCTTTACTTTTCATTAATTTAAATTTTAAACTTTTTACTTTTTAAATATTTAAACTTACTCAAGAATAAGAATGTTTTTATTTGCTTTTGAATACCATTTAAATTTTGCTTTTTTTTTTAGTTTACATTAATTCAAATTTTAAAAAGCTTTTGTAGAATTTTTCAATAATTTAAATTTTTAAAGCTCTTACTTTCCATTAATTTAAATTTTAAAAAGTCATTGTTTACTTTTCAATAGTTTACACTAAAAAAAAAAACTTTTGTTTACTTTCCAATTTAAATGCACAATAAAAATATCTGTTTACTTCTAAATGCAATTTAAATTTTGAAAAAAATTTTTGTTTGCTTTTAAAAGTTATATTTATACACAAGATCACATGCCAAAATAGTGCAGCAGGAATTGCATTTAGATGATGTTACACTTCACCTATGCATCATCAGAATTGGCAAAATAAGCATCTGTTTCAGCTAAAAGCATGTTGGAGATCAGAGAAGAACTCAAGGGCCATAAGACACAACGCAACATAAGATTATACATACATGTCTATTCCTTTCTTTTACTTCACTACTTTTTCCAAAACCTAATCTTCTTACAAAGTCTCTTATATGACCAAACACTGTTAGGACAACGTAACAGAAGTAGACAGTCAGTGCAAGTATAAATGGAGTTTCTTCAAATTCTTCACTTATTTCTCTTAATTTCTTTACTGGTTTAATCTAAAAGGTGCAAATGGAAAAAAAAATAGATAAATTAAAAACTTACCAGGAATCTAACTGCATGCAACATTGTAAGAGTTAATAAATATGTATAAAATTAAATTATGTTACATAATATTACTTTATAAACATTGTAATGATAAAAATACAACTTCCCTACATTTTTTTTTTTATCAAATGGCCAGGCACTTGAATTTCATCATTCGCCTTTGTCAGCGGCCAGAACATGAACCATTTAGCCGTTCTAGGATGCTGCCCCAGGCGTACCAGAGGGGGGCGGAACACACTGCACCCACAACACAAACATCCATGCCTTACATGGGTCTCGAACCCACAACATGGCGGCCGAGCGATTGCTGTGGAAACGTTCGCCTTGACCACTCGACCACCAAGTCGGCAACTTCCCTACATACTCTTAAGTATTCTGTTTTATATGTACAGCTCAAACTGTTGCTAAAGTAATAAAACTAAAAATAAAACTTCATTAAAAGCAACATACAAATCAAACAAAGGTTTGAATCATTTGTTAGATGTTCACTTTCCCCTTTGGTATTTTACCATTCATTCACAGTGTCCTATGACTCATTAATTTCTCTATGAGTTTTTCCCTCTTTTTCTCTCCTGTTTGCAACCCTCTTCTCTGCTTCAATCATGTTTGCTGTTCTAACTTCAGTTTCTGATCTTGCTCTAAAGAGTAAAGGTTGCACTTCTTGCTCGTCCTGATGAAGAAGACTGTTTCTTGTCTTCGAAACCAGTTGATGTTATTAATTTTGAGTTGTATATTGCTTTTAACAAAGTTTTTTTATTAGTTTTGTTCAGTGTTATAGTTTAGGAAAGTAACTGAAAATAAGTAAGTAAAGACTGACCATATTAGTATTCAATAATACTAGTAATAAAGCTTATCAAAAAGTAATTGATGACGAGCAAATACTAAAACATGATCAGTCACAAACATTATCACAGCTTAGTAGCACTGCCCATTTTATTAGTGGTCATTTTCACCTTGTTTAAGCTTTTGGCAGAAAAATACTGTTTGTAAGTTCATTTTGGAATGTTAGCAATTTTTGTTACAGGAACATACTTTTAAATTACAGCTACAAAACTAAATTACACCTAACCATCAATTTATATGATAGATTGGTTTTACAAAAGCATTATGCAAATGAACTAGAAAATATACCCAACATTGCCCAGGAATAAAAACAGGGCTTAATTGAATTCATTAATCCAAAACCAGACTGAATTCACTAATTTATATATTGGTACTCTCTTCCACAAGCAATGAAGGTTTTTTTAATTTCCAGTACCCCATTTAATCTATATATTGATCTCTCAAGAATCCATGAGTAAAACTAAATGACTCTAAAATATTTCAATCAGATCTACATATTTACCTTTGTTTTTCATGAAGTAATCTTTTGAAACAATAACTGTCAATGGTATTAATGGGTCCATGATAGTAGCATACAATTAAATAAATAGCAATACAGAGTAGATGTCAAAAATATACGATGAAATTTAATACTTTACACTAGGGCTTGGAAAAAGATTTTAAAACTAGCAGCAAATATTATTGTGAACTGTTATATGCTTGGGGCAAAAACTATCCAGCTCACAGCAAACCCAACCATAAAAAATTATTTTCAAGTTGTGAATTTTTCACTAAACTTTAAAAAAGAAAAATCTACAGCTTTTATATATCCCCTACTTTTGGGCTAGTTTTCAATATTGAATTCTTTAATTACTGATGTTATCCCTGGATTTGGCATATGTGCTGGATTATAAATTCTTGCAACAAAGCTTGTCATGAGAAACATTGATTGTTGTGACAGTTTTATTGTAGGTCATGGTATTTGCTATAATTGACATGACTTATTTCAAGCTTTGCTTTACAAATACCACACAACTTCAAAACCAAATACATATATCTAGGAATAAAAAATGAATTATCTTTTTAAATTAATTTTACTTACACATTGCATTAGTATGTAAGTCACAAAGGAAAAATAAAATTATACTTGCATTAAAATTGCAAATTAACAAATTTCCTCCAATAACTTTTTATTCAAATATAAAAAGTATAAAATTATTACCTTCAGAAATAAAAGCGGAATATTTCACAAGCATTTCAAGCTTTAACATTTTAGAAATCATTTACAAATATTTATGATCGATCAATTGTTAAATATACTGCATTTGCAATTAATGATTTGCTTGATGGCAGATATGTAGTCTAAATCTAGAAAATTATTGGTGCATAGGCAAACCAACGGGACCTTGAAACAGTATTATACAAGATTAAAACTGGTTAATTTCGATGACAAAAACAAAAATAGATAGCTTTAAAAATAAACTAACAATCATAAATCATATTAATATATATCATATAGTCTTAATATGACAATGCATTCAAAATTTTAAAACGCCCAAGACTATAAACAAAATGATTAGCAGTGCAAAATATTTCACGTAAAAAAAAACCATTTAATAAGAAATAGCATCCCTTAGTCAGAAATTAACAAATAAACTTTAGTTTTAAGCAATTAAATCGCAACACAGAAAATTTCAAAAAACAGTATTCACAACCTATCAAAATAACAAACTTCAATATGGTATTAGCTTCATTAAAATTGTATAATGTTGAAGAAATATTGATATAATACACATCAAGAAATGCCGGCATCATTCCGACACCAAAACATAAAAATTGAAACGTAATAAGTAGCAACGCATGAAAACACAAGCAGTTTTTATTTACATTAATGAGCTCGATTTGACATCTGCATAAACGAACACACCCATACCTCATGGTTTTTGAAGCCGTTCTTCAGACAGTGGCGCAAGCCATTAGCTTCATGTTTCATTTGATTGGTCATTGTGAAATATAAATTGATTCTTAATCATATAATTATTCACACAAAAAATTATTGGCATCTTGCGGAGAGGATAAATTTAATTAAATTTAGATTTACAGCTGTTAAAAACTGAAGGCCGGCAACCCATGCCTCCACCATAGACATCGCTCTTGTTAAAGGAAAGAAAAGAGTAGAGTTGAGAAACACTTTCTCTCTGTAAAATATTTATCATGTTTCGATCACGTGCCTTTCTTTTGATACGCTCTGACGATTCAGGTGTTAGCCAAATTCTTCAGAACTGCCTTCACAGAAAAAGCTCAAGAGAATCTCAAAAATGCATATTACATAAATTTCATAACCTTTTAATGAAAAGTTGTCTATGAATAGAAAAAACTGGAAGAAGAATCACAATTATAAAGTTGAAAATTTACCTCCACGGCTTTAGTGAAAACTTTATTTTTTTACGACAGACACAAAGCACATTATTTTTACAAAAGCAGTGGAATAAAGTTTGAATCAAAATACGTGAAATAGTTACAGTAAAGAGACGAAAGATGAGCATTTTCTTATTTCCCTGTCTATCCAACGATTGTCTCCCAGTGGCAAAATGGCAGGGGAGACAGCGTTTATTTAAATAATTTACTATCAAGTAAATTTTATTTTAATTATATATACTATCTTTAAATAATAAAAGGCAATGTCTGTGTGTGTGTCTGTCTTATACACTATACGTTTCGCGACCGCGCGTCGGAGAGCTACGAAATTTGGCAATCGGAGACCTGGGGGGGAGGGAAGGGGACACGTGAAAACCGATTTTCAAAATTCTAATTATTTTTTTATTTATTTAATGTTTTATGCGATTTCGACCTTTTTTTGCCCTTTTTTCTCGACGATCCAGACGTCGTAGAAAAAAACAACTCACACCATCGGAAAGAGCAGACAATTACGAGTAAAAATATATCAATTTCAAATCTCCATTTCGATTTCTAATATTTTTTAAAGATTTTAAAACAAAAGTCACTTTTGGCTCAAAAAAACGATTTTTGGTTTTTAAATTCTCGCATAGTAAAAAGTACTCATAATTTCGACTAATAATTTACATTTTTAGAAAGCTGAAATATCTGGCATTCTTACAAGTCTAATCTGGTCCAGAAATAATGAAAATTGCCTTCAGGATCGCAATTTTAAAGACGTCATGATTTTAAATTTCTCGGCGTTCCGTTCGTTTCTCCCCCGCTGAAGCAGGGAAGGTGGTGGGTGGGGACGTCAAGGTGGAGGTGACGTCACGGTTCTGAATAGAGCACCTTTGCTCTATATAAATTATTATATTTATATTTTAAATGATGGGACGATCTGGATTTTTTAAATGTATATTTTAACTTTTGGATATTTTAAATGGATATTTTAATTTTATGGATATTTTAAATGATGGAACAATGAAACAATGGAATGAGGATGATGGAATTAAGCATATGGTCATTTTAAATTGCAAATTAGCGCGCGGGAAGTTAGCGGTAGGCCCGGGTTCGATTCCCGCCACTGCCAAAACTGCCGCCGTGTTTACGTGGAATACGATCACGTTAAATATGTGGGTCCGTAAGTCCTTCCGAGAGGTTGGTGGTAGGGGAAGGAGGATACGGCCCCTGTGGATGCCTCCCCAACTGGGTTCCCGTCTAAATTGGGTGAATATGTAGAAAGTTATGGAGATTGTCGCGGAGGGCGCGGCAGCCCAGTGGTTAGCGCGCGGGAACTGCACTCAGTAGGCCCGGGTTCGATTCCCGCCACTGCCAAAACTTACGCCACGTTCACGCAGAGTACGATCACGTTAAACATGTGGGTTCTTGAGTCCTTCCGAGAGGTTGGTGGTAGGGGAAGGAGGGTACGGTCTAAATTGGGTGAATAAAAAGAAAGTTATGGAGATTGTCGCGGAGGGCGAAGTAGCCCAGTGGTTAGCGCGCGGGAATTGCACGCGGTAGGCCCGGGTTCGATTTCCGCCACTGACATGGAGTACGATCACGTTAAACATATGGGTCCGTATGTTTTTCCGAGAGGTTGGTGGTAGGGGAAGGAGGGTACGTTCCCTGTGGATGCCTCCCCCACTGGGTTCCGGTCTAAATTGGGTGGCACATCCTGGCCGTCCAACCAGTTACCAGGCCCGGGTTCGATTCCCAAAATTGCCGCCGTGTTTACGCGGAGTACGAGCACGTTAAACATGTGGGTCCGTGAGTCCTTCCGAGAAGTTGGTGGTAGGGGAAGGAGGGTACGGTCTAAATTGGATGAATAAAAAGAAAGTTATGGAGATTGTCGCGTAGGGCAAAGTAGCCCAATGGTTAGCGCGCGGAAATTGCACTCGGTAGGCCCGGGTTCGATTCCCAAAATTGCCGCTAAATATAAGTTATGAAGAAATTATTTACTAGCCGCCTAAAAAAGAAGTTATGAAGAAATTATGAAGAAATTATGAAGAAATTATGAAGAAATGCGAAGAAATGCGAAAAGAAATTATGAAGGGTAGCGAACAGGCTGGTCGCCAAAGGCGGCTAGTCCGAAATAAATGTATAAAACATTTTAAGTGTAAATTAACAAAGTAATTTTCTGCGTCTGGCGCAGAGCTCAATCTCGCGTCCTTCTTGTTTTCGCTAAGCGTCAGTCGAGATTTTCAGGAGAGACAAATCTCTCTCAGTCTAGCCCTCCCCCCCTTTATGGTGGGGGGAATCTGTATAACTTTCTTATGTGTATAACTTTCTGTATATCTTTCTTTGAATCTGTATAACTTACTTATCTGTATAACTTTCTTATGGTGAGGAATCTGTATAACTTTCGTCAAAAGTTATACAGATTCCCCACCATAAGAAAGATAAATTCATTGGAAATAAAACCGAAAGAATATACCCCTGTAACTACTACGCAGACAACGTCAGTTCTCTGATAGACACGTCTAAGGAACAAGGAAAAGGCTATTTTTCTTTATTGCTGTTTCTCGCAAATATGGTGCTTATTGTCTGAGTCATCTGGAGAGTGATTTTCAAAGTTAATAGGAAATTTGGTTTAGAAAATCGCTAAATTAAGAGGGTTTTGATATTTAAAGGTTCCGATATTTTTGTAGAAGACAAAACTCGACGTATGAAATTGATATTTTTCAAAATATATATATATATATATATATGTGTATATATATAAATTTTTCAAAGATATTCTTTTTAAATATCCACATGTTCTTTAAGTTTAGCAGGTTTCACCTTGCATTCTTTAATTTCCATTTATTGTTTGTCTATCGGAAATATAATATGCAAATATACTTTTTTAATACGTTTGGAATTCTTTTTTTTTTTATTTTTTTTATGAGAATTCGAAATTAAATTTCAGAAATCAAATTCAAGTGAAAAAGTAAAACCTGGTGAGTGATCTATTTATTTTCTTGTATGTTTCCCTTGATTACTTTTCTTATACAGAGGTATAATATATCAGAAAAGTATTGTTTCGGGGTCAAAAATTCGAGTTCGAGTTTTCGACAGAAGAGCAAGTTTCGAGCATCCCTAAACACGAATCGAAAGTTTTTGAAGTGATGTGTGTGTGTCCGTGAGTCTGTGTATCTCACGAACGAATGGAGCGATTCAAATGAAATTTGGTGTAAAAATTACAATCAGTGAATACTGCAAACCTATTGGTTCTAAACGCAGTCAAATGTTCTGAAGGCCGCAAAGTTTTCGAATAAAATTTTAATAAAATCATTAAAAAATCAAAACTTTCAATAAAGTTCGTAATTAATCATTCCTAATGTAATTTTTCATTAAAAACGATTGACATAACTTTTGGAACGCTAGCATGAACCGTTTTCGAGATATTGCACATTTTTTCAAATAAATTTATCAAAAAAATGACAAGTATTCATTATTGTGAAATATGTTCACTTTCCTTATGTAATATTATGCGATAAATTTGTTAACATCATTTTCGTGAATCTAGTTCGTTCCATTCATGAGAAAAGATACTTTGGGTAATAGGTTTGGTTTGTATTTTGAAGCCTTACAATTCGCCAATAGTCATTTATCTACTATAAGAATAACCTATTTCTCCGTCCTTAACACTTAGTGAATTTTGGCGACTAATTTTGCTGAATATTACCAACTTGGCGACTTTTTAATATTGCCAGTTTGATGAAAATGTCGCCAAATAGATCAAAATGACGCTAAATCAATGAGAATGGCAACTAATTGCTGAAAATTCAATATCTTGAAATGACTATAAGAATTTACTGGAATAACATGTCTGAGTCCGTCCGTCCGTCCGTGATGTTAGATGATGAATTTGGCGAGACGTCACCAACTTGTCAACTTTTTTAAATGTTGCCAAATTGACGAAAATGACGTTAATGTGAGGCAATATGTTGCAAATTTTGAATTCCGTCATACCACGGGCATACCTTTCAGTATATAATAAATGCTCTTTTTCCGTTTGTTTGTAACGCTTGGCAATATATATGGCGAATTTGGCCGATAATCTAACGAAATGTTGTTAACTTGACATATTTCGCCCCAGACCAACCAGAATGACGAAAATTTCTTCAAAATTGCAAAAATGAAAAAATGGCGTCAAATTGATGAATCAGTTATTAAAATATTTTAATATATGGACTATATTACTTATTGATTAATTTTGAGTTGCATGAAATACAAGTTAATTGGGTACTTTAATAACGCTACATGTTGTCATCCGGATGAGCGCCAAGTATAATGTAAATTCAACGTAAAGAACACTATGACGTGGACACTATACATAATTTTTCCTCTGTGAAAGAAGTAAATAAAAAAAGTCATGTACTACCTACATCAGATTTTTTTTATATTCAAATTAAAAAATAGTTTTCCATGTATTGTGTTTTCCAGCGTTTAATGCTTTTAATCGGATCCACAGAGAAATGCAAAACCGGGGTTCCACTGTAATAAAATTGCAAAACCTCATTAATTTCATTTCATTGTTATTCAATTATTACAGTAAGCTTACCGGATTAGAAGTGGTTTATCCAGCATCCAGTGTTTCGATATATCCGATAGTCCGGTACGTCTCTCAGGCCGCCGGTGCAGAGCCGCCGACAGGTAGGGACAAAAAGATGTTTTGCATAAGGGCCCGGGAATCGGCTCCGTGTTGCATAAACATTTTACGAAAAAGATTAACAATTTGTAAAATAGGGAGTAGCAGTGGCGGGCGCGCGTTTGTTGCATAGGGGCCCAAAAACTCTGTCGTCGACACTGTTCGGGTACATTCGGGTGTAGAGGAAAATTACCAGTCGTTCGTCAAGGATACTGGGTTTCAAAACTTTTTAATGTGTTGTAAAGTGCTCGAACCGTAGCGACATATTTTACTTAAGGATGAGCGTCAGTAAATCTTCTGCCCTATCACCGCTTTGTTAACTTTCGCGGCACACATTTTTCGCCGAAATTCTGTTCAAACAGTTACGAAATGTTTTCTGAAAAATAAAATGCAATGCTTAGATTATATTAAAACTAAATTTAATACCCAATAAAACATAGAATATATTTTTTATTTTAATTCAAAATATTTTGGGCGCTGCCATCTGTTGTCGTAATTTAATTCATACCAACTATTTTTATATTTTAATGAACATTTTTAAATGTCTATTCCTTCTAATACGCTCTTAAATACAACAACAGGTCATATATAATAATGCCACAATCACGGAAACGTAATTGAACTTGGACTTGAAGACAAAGGAACTTGAAGACAAAGCAGTCCTCAGTGATGTACATTCAGATCCCCTTATCAAATTTATAGAATGAAAAATTACCTTTCCATGATTGTGGCATTATTATATATGATCTGTTGTTGTATTTAATAGCGTATTAGAAGGAATAGACATTTAAAAATGTTCATTAAAAGATAAAAAATAGTCGGTATGAATTAAATTACGACAACAGATGGCAGCCCCAAAAATATTTTGGATTGAAATAAAAATATATTCTATGTTTTATTGGGTATTAAATTTAGTTTTAATATAATCTAAGCATTGCATTTTATCTTTCAGAAAATATTTCGCAACTGTTTGAGCAGAATTTCGGCGAAAAATGTGTACCGCGAAAGTTAACAAAGTGCTGATAGGGCAGAAGATTTACTGACGCTCACCCTTAAAATGAGTTATGTTCCTGAGAGACAGTAGTGTGGACATAGTCTAGCTCTCCTGTTCAGGATTAACCCACATCACTGAGTATCGTCTGCAGAACGACCCAGCAGAATTGAAACGACGAGGAAACTCGAGAACTATGAGCCAACGACCAACGTCATTCTGAAGTATCGATGCAACGATAAATATAGATTGGGTTCCAAGCTCAGGACCACCCACACCACCACTCCTCAAGAGCACAGTCTGAAAAGCAAGTGCTTTAGAGCTACGTGGCTCTAGGGAAGCAACAGCGGCGGTTCGTAGCTAAAATTAGTGGGGGTGCTGCTCCAGAAAATTTTTAGCCTTTGTTTTAAAATTGTGTGAAAGGAAGCAAACAAGTATAAAAAGAAAATTTATTCAGAAACTTGATAAAATCCTAAAAGAACAAAATCAAACATTTTTTACTTAACTTTCTAAATTGTTACAGTTCAAGCTTGATCTATTCATTTAAAAATGAAACCCATTCTTCAGTTTTTAAGCACAACACGCGCGGAGTAAAAAAACTACCTTCCACCAGCACGCCAGGGTCGGCACTGCGGGAGTGACAGCCCTCTATCTCCCTCGCAGCCTCACGTGCAGCTTCCTATGTGCGCATGCGCACATCAGTCAAACACCACGCAGCTGGAACTGGGAAGCGCATAGTTCCATACAAAGATTTTTGTATCTTTTTCATAAACTCGGGGATAGCTACTGACATTAAGCTTAAGGATTATATATTGAACAGGTATAAAGAAAAAATTAAAGGAAAAAGGACTCATTATATTAAATGTTATCGATAATATCATAGAGGGTGCTGCAGTTCCACAGTGCCTATACGCGAGCCGCCACTAGAAGCAACAACTTGTCCTCTGGGGGCAACCCCTGGACAGAAAGTGGCTGTGCAGAAAAGGGCCCAACTTAACAAGGTTGGGACGGGCACACCAGACGGCGACATGAAACCGGCAGAATATAGAATGCAATGACTACTGGAAATAAAGAGTAAAAACCAAGGACGACTAATGTCCAACATAGATTTTGAATTTAGACTGAGGATTTCGGCTTTCTACAGCTAGGTAGTTATGCTTAGGCAGTCTATAACTTTTGTCGTAGAGGCTTTTGTCGTAAGCAAGTCTTAAACCTCGACTGCCAGTCTGAAATAGCGTAAGGAGAGATAGTTAATTAAAACAATAGGGAACTAAACCTAATTAGGACTAATAGACGTAACTTAGGAAGCCGCGTAGGAAAAGCAGAAGAAATATAAAAGGAAGAGAGTCTAAAGTGTAGGAGAATAGAGAAAAAAGGGCATTGGAAGTGGAAAACTACTCTGGACAGAAATATCCGAGGATGTTACAGTGACCGAGGTAGGTGAGGTCAAATAAGTTAGAATGCTTATTTACGAGCTAAATCCGGATTTACAAACTAAAATATAAATTATAAAAGGTTCTAAACCTAAATATTTAAATTCCAACTGTAAAAGAACCTAAACCAAAAGAGCTACTAAAGGAGAGCAAATGTAAAAGATAAAAGAGCTAAAAGGACCAGAGGATAGAATACAATTAAAAGATAAGAGAACGCCATTGAGAGAGACTCTAAGAGTTGCACAGAATTAAGCAATTAATATGGTTAAAGCCTAAAATGGGAAAGGAGAGAAACCTATTAGATAGTCATGTTTGATGTAGTGGCATGTCGACGACGAGATAACTTTATCTACTTTTTCGCCTTGTTTCTCGGCAGGACCTATCTAGAAGAAACTAATTTTTCTGGTAAAACAAAATTGAATAACATTAAAAGTGTAAACATTTGCAGTACAATAAAACAAACATGCAAAATGAAGGGAAAACTACTGGAGTAAAAACCAAAACATTTGCAACCCTTATTGCATATTGAGGCATTCCCCAGCTAGAGAATAAAAGTCAGTGGACCATTCGGTCCAAACCACTATCCCCTAGAATCTAGGGGATAGTGGTTTGGACTGCACACAAATACCTTACCTTATTTGTTACTGCATTATATACCTTACTGCATTTATGACAGCCAGCCCTTACTGCATTTATGACAGCCATACCTTACTGCCTATGACAACCAGTCTCTTTTAGTATTGTTGTTATGGGGTACTTTGGCAGATTGTCCGTGCATTCGTAACATCCTACTGTCACGACGTCTAGCAATTATTTTCCATCATAATTACGCCCGGATACACATGGCACACGTTTCTCAAGAGTATCTGCGAAGTGTTGATGCAGGCCAGCCAGATTTTTAAACCTCTTGTCGATCGAACATGTCTGATGCTGAGACGGCAGTTACAGCCATCCTGGTATTTGAGTGATCTGACAAAGCCATTGCAGAACGCCTGGCTGAATCTGCTAAGGAAAACATTAGATTGTTTTTGTCTCTGTACCGCGTCGTTTATCAATATGTATTGGCGTCAAAAGCGAGTCCAATATGCAGCAGACTGGGAAATCAGAACAGCGTCGTCGAAGTGGAATTAATAGCTCTTCTCCGAGCTCTGAAATGGGTCGAGACACAAGATACACGATTCACTATTTATTTAGATAACCAGTCAGTTATAGGCGCCGACTTGAACAATTATTGAGAATTCCGGAGATTTTAAACCGAATAACCCACGCATTTTTCAAACGATCTAAGCCTAATTTAAACTTCATTCAGTTACATCATCCGGCACAATATGACGCTTGAACTGCTAAATTGGACAAATTATAGTTAAGTATAGAAAACTATTTTTTTCTTTAGATAATTATTTATTTCATTCAGCTTTTGTAGACTAAACATTATTATATAATATACAGATATTGTGTGGATTTCAAACTCACTTATCGTCATAAAAATAACAAAAAATGTAACATTTAATTTTAGATGTTTTTACCGATGTTAAAAATGTCAACCAATTTCTCTTTAAATCATTTCCGAGTTAAAATCTTGTATTCAGAATACAATAAACAGTCTAAGAAGGAAATTTCTATGCACGCGACTTTATATATAGTTAAAAGGGAATGAATGATGATAAACTTAAAGAATTAATAACAAAAAAACAAAGTTTATGTATTCGCACATTTTCCGCACTAAATACGCACCAAAACATTAGGGGTTCGAGATACCCACAGCAAAATAATTGAGGGTTCAAAAGTGTCTCGAACCCAAGTAGTCGACGCCACTGCAGTCAGTTATTGCGACACTGAATACGCCTTTGAATACGAACCCACTAGTCAATGAAATACTAACCCTTATTCACTCTGTCAAGTATAATTACACAAAAATCTGATGTGGGCAGCACATGACTGTCCTTATATAATGCAATGAATTTACTACTTTTAAAATTAAAAAAAAATAGGTTATTCTTATAGTAGATACTTATATTCTTTCCAAGATATTGAATTTTCGTCAATTAGTCGTCATTTTCATTTATTTATTGTCATTATTATCCATTTGGCGAGATTTGTATTAATTTGGCAGCATTTAAAAAGTCGCCAAGTTGGCGATATTCCGCCCAATTCCTCGCCAAGCGTTATGAAGTGAGAAATAAGTTATTCTTATAGCAGATAAATGACTATTGGCGTTCGAATACAAAAGTATTACTCAAAGTATCTTTTCTCATGACTGGAACGAGCTAGATCTACGAGAATGATGTTGTGCCGATTATTTTGTGTGTCGTGTTGATTTAGTTAATTACTTATCTTAAAAAAGGGGTAACTCTACATCATTTAACTTATTAACTACAGCCATTAGTAATTTGGGTTAGTACATTGCTTTGGTGGCCGCAAAACTCACCTATTTTCAGCATAACGGATGATTAGGTAATATAATAATCTTATAGAAATTCACAAATAAGATATAAGGGTAATTAGAACAATCTACATTTTATTTAGCACACATAATCAATTTTACATCATAACTTTTAATCTTACAATTACTATTCTTCTACTTCTGATACTTAGTTAAGTAATTAGCGAGATGTAATGCCTGATTTAGTAATATTTGGTTGGAACACTGGGTGGGACGCATTAATTAACTTTTTTATAAAAAAACCACCTTTGAATAAATCCTCATATAATTAAAAATGTACCTGATAATATCTTTCACATCTTTGAAGAATCGCCGGGTTTTTCACCATCTACTTTTTCAACACCAGAGCTCTCCGAACTCATCACATATACATCTAAAATACTACTATATTGCCTTACTCTACATACATGCCTAACTCCAACAGACTGACTGGACTCCAACTGCTCACCAACTCCGAGCAACAAGCAACTCTCTTGACCCCCAGCTTCACCTCATATATATACCCTTCTTCCGTTGGACGGTCTACGTGCTGGTATGTGAACATGAGGGCTGATCCGTAGACATGGGCGTGGTATGTAAGACGTGGGGCCACCTGTATGTTACCGCCAATGTGCTTAGCGTGGGGATATTCATTCCGACCGCATTCCTTGCTCCATTATTTCTTAATCCTTCCAAATCTTTAATATTTTACATTTCTGGCATTACAGATGTCACCCAATGTATCGCATGATATTACATATGAAAAGTGAACATGTTTCTCAACAGTTAATATTTTGTTTTAATTTATGGGATGTTTTGATAAATTTATTTGAAAAATGTGCACTGAAAATGGGTGAGAAAATGGGGAGATTTATTTAAAAAATAGTGCACTGAAAATGGGTGAGAAATGAATCTGGAACACAAGCTTAGTTGAAAATCACTGTAGTCAACAATATCCTTAGCCCCTTTTCATCAGAAACTACTAAACAAGGTACTGTTCTTGACTCTTCCTGCAGCAAAACAAAAAATATCAAAATGAAATCTGCTGTCAGTCGAAAAGCACATGAAAAAAAAAAAGAAATATTCGAATGGAAACGAACTGATAGCTCGGAAGAAATCTCCAAATCCTACCATCCATTCAGTAAAGTGAAGATTGAGTTTACAGGTACTCCAGATCCAATGGACATTTTCGCAAAAACATGTGGGTTTGATAAACTAGTAGAACTTATCGTAGAATAGAGTAACTTGGAGCAAAAAGGCAAGCATTTTCAAACTAACTACCAGGAAATAAAAGCAATCTTGGGAATAAATTTAGTGATGGGATATCACACAGTTCCCGTTATTCGCGATTATTGGTCAACCCAACCAGATCTGCAAGTACCGTTTATTGCAAACATTATGCCACGAACCAGATTTGAAACGATAAGGTCAGCATTGCATTTTACCGACAATGCCAAAGAGCAATCTCGAACTGATCCTGCTTTTGATCGAGCATTCAAGGTTCGCCCATTCATCCTTCACTTCAATGAGTTTTTCTAAAATGCAAGGGAAGTCATCCCCTTATTAATCTATTGACGAGCACATGATAAAATTCAAGGGACACAATGCCATGAAGCAATACATCAAAAATCAACCCGTCAAGTGGGGATTTAAATTGTGGTGCAGATGCGATTCCGAAACCGGGTATTTGTACCAATTTGATGTATACACCGGGAAGAAGAAGCATCCTCAAAAAGAACTTGGAGAAAGTGTAGTGCTGGAACTAAATGATTCGCTACCGAACTTGGGAGTGAAATTATTTTTCGACGATTTTTTCACTTCGCCGTCTCTTATGCTTGATTTGCTGCCGAAAATAATATATGTTTGCGGTACAGATAGAAGAGATCGGCAAAGAATGCCAAAAGATTTCATTCCAGACAAGGATATGGAGAGAGGAGACATTGACTTTTTTTCTGCAAATAAAATTTCGGCTGTGAAGTTGATGGACAATAGAGCAGTTTTGCTGCTCACTAACTATTTGTCACTGTGGCAGAAAGTCACAGTTGCGAGAAGGATGTCGGGATCTGCGAAAACAAAACAGATAGACTGTTTTTCCATTGTTAAAGATTACAACAACTACATGGGAGAGGTAGATCTAATGGATCAAATCAAAGTCACATACGAAGTCGATAGGAGATCAAAAATTAAGTATTATTTGATAATATTTTTCGATCTTTTTGACATTTCTGCGAACAACGCATGCATTGTTTACAAACAACTTTCAGGAAAATTGGATTCGAGAAGAAAAGCCACCAAAATGATGGACTTTCGAAGAATTATTACTAGGGGTCTGATAGGAGAGTATGCCAATCGCCAACGGTCTATTCTACAAGACGTTGTTTCATAGAAACGGAAATGCACATCGATGCCATTTCCTGGACACAACAGGATCAAAATTGAAACCCGAAAGAGATGCGCACAATGTGCTGCACAGAAAAAAGAAAATCGAACGAAATATATGCGAAACATGCAACTTTCACTTGTGTTTCACGACTGCATGAAATTGTTTCGCTGAGTTTCATTCAAAGTGAATTTGATAAATTGTATTCAAAGTTATTTGTTACAGTGAGTTTATAAATACAAATGGCAATAAATATATGTTTACATATTTCGAATTATTTTTAATGAGTTCATATAAGAAAATTAATAAAACAATGTGAAATATAAACTTAATAACTTTTTTCCAACAAAAATCCCAATAACACTCATCATGACTCAAATATTAGTGGCCTAATTCTTTTTCCTTTAATGTCCTGTTCACTTTGCATATCTTCATTTTCGTTTTAAAATGTAGTTTTATTTTGTAACTCTACCAAAATCTCTCAGGAGCTAAGCAATTTTGTAATTCTCTTTTAAACTTTGCACTTCGCACTGTTGAAGGATCATTTTCAATAAAGTAATTTTCTAATTGTTTACTCAAATCCAGTTCCCTTTTAACATCATTTAAATTGAAATTTGCAACCCATTCTTTATCCATATTTTCGTCTACCAATACATTTGAAGTGAATGTATTAATTTTTTTATAGGGGATTTCCCTGATAACTAAAACTGAAAAATAGTGATGTACGTTGATGAAAAACAAGGGAATTCCTGATTAATTTTAACCGTAAAAGTGTAATAGAAAAATTCATGCTATAAGGAGATTGCTTAAGCTAATTGAGTTGTATTATAAGAAACCGCATTATAAGACTACCGCGTTATATGGAAACCGCATTTAATGAGTACCGCGTTATGGGAGGGTTATGGCAATTTTTGCCACGCGTTATATGGAATCCGCATTATGAGAGTACCGCGTTATAGGAGGGTTGACTGTACTTTTTTGTCCCATTCTCGGGATCTTGATCGGATCAAAACATCCAGGATACTTTCTTAAATGATTGGTACAATTAATTGAAAGCAAAAGCATCTATTTTACAGCTAAATTGTGTATCAAATATTAGCCATGTAACATGCGCGCGCTATTGAAATACGTACGATTCATACGATAACTGACTGGACCGGTTGAAGTCAAAATGGCGGTTGCGTCAGCCTATATATTTAGCAGCCTTACCTTTGCCCGTCAGTGATGAAACGTCCTGTCTCACATCCAGTCTTAAGTTAGACCGTTTACAAAGGGTTGAAAATGGGGAAGCAATAGCTACACCTTTATGTAGCTAGCTTCTTTGCTTTCTTATCAGCGAGGGAGGAGTTTAATAGTTGGGAGGTTTTAATACTATGTTACTCCCAATACACCGCGAAGGCTGTATGATTTCAGCCTCCAAAATATTAAGATCTGCGTTTTAATGGGAAAAAATACTTTGAAACGTGTTACTTTAAGCAAGTAAAGTGTAACAATTTTCTAAAAAAATATATTATATTAGCAAAGTTACCTTAAGTATAATAAATAAAAGATACGTGGCTGATCCTAATTTACTACTATTTTAAAAACTATTTTTAAGAATATCTTCTCTTGTGAATGAAATGAACTAGATTGACGAGAATGATGTTTTTAGATTTGCCGCAAAATTTTGTATATGGAAAGAAAACGTATTCGCATTTTATACGTTAATACTTTTCACTTTCCCTGCTATACATGGTAATGTATAGAGAAAGTATTGGAATCATGCTGAAAATCGCAACTCGAGTTTTTGACGGATCTACACGTTTCGGGACTTCTAGAATACGAAAACACTATTTTTAGCGTGACGTCTGTGTGTGTGTGTCTGTATGTCCGTATGTCTGTGTGTCTGTCTGTCTGTCTGTGAAATGTATGTATCCACTCTAACTAAAAAACTAATGGACTGAATTTCCTAAAATTTGGTAGGTGAGTCACTTGTGTGAGACCCTGGTGCTGATTAGTTTTTAGTACGATTCGGGATAAAAGAACCCGCCTTTTTTGCGAAATGGCCCGCAAAAATTTCCTGTCTCCTAAAGGTCTATCTCCTAAAATTGCCTGTCTTCTAAAAAAATTCTCCCTTTTCAGCTGGAGTTGGCTAAAATTGCCAAATCTAGCTGAAAAACTAATGGACCGAATTTCACAAAATTCGGTAGATAAGTCGCTTGTGAGTTACCCTGGTACTGATTTGGTTTTGGTACGATTCGGAAAAAAATAACCTGATTTTTTTTTTTTCAAAATGTCCTGCAAAAATCGTCAAAATCTAAAATAAAAAACTACGTATGCTCAAATGTGTCCATTAAATTCTTGTTTTAAACGTAATTTTTAACGAAGAAAGGAATAAGATCAACCCCAATACACTAGGACTAGCCGTTCTCGAGATATTTTAGTGTTTTCGTATTTTCTCTACACCACCTTTGAAAATAAGTCCAGTTACCAAATGAGAACGAAAATTGAATTAAATTTAATTAAAATAAAGGGAAAGTGAATATAAGTCTGCAGGGAAAGTCATGTGCTGCCCACATCAGTTTTTTTAATTTCATGTAATTTTTTTTATACATTTAATTGAAAAACGTGCAGATCTCAAAAATGGTTCACGCTAACATTCTAAAGTTCATGTCACTCATTTTCTAACGAAAACTTACGTATGGAATGATAATTTATGTAACATTATTGAAAATCTTAATTTTTTAATGAATTTTTCAGAAACTCATTAAAAACTTGGAGGGTTTTTTGAACGCTTTTAAATTCAATAGGGTTCCGTTAGTCACTGATTACATTAGTCACACTAAATTATTTTCTAAACGCTTTATTTGTTCGTGAGATACCACACCGACAGATTCCCGAATGCGCACACTGACATACACACGTACAAACACACATACACAGTACACACACACACAAACATCACCTCTCAAAACCGTTCGATTCGAGTTCACTGATGCTTAAAACGTTTTCTTCTGACGAAAACTTGAATTCAAATTTCCGAAGCCGTTACAATACTTTTCACTACACTACCTTATACAGGGTTATTAAAAAAAGATGGGCCAAACTTTACGAGGTGGTAATACACGCCAAGCCAAACATTTTTCGTCATAGTTTACTGGGTCGGAAATGAAACGTAAAGGCGTTACAGGGCGTTTACTCGTTGTGAAGCGGCCGCTCCGCAAACTTAAAAGCGTCATTCTGGTTGTTATTTTCTGGTTGAAGAAGAAAACCACGTATGCAAATTTCATCTGGGAAAGAAAAATAACCCTTATGCCATTCCTTACTTCTCGCCCCCATCTTAGGTGAGAGGGTAAGGAACTATCTGGGCGTCACTTTCCGGACTGATAGATTGGACGAGGTGGTCGCATAGCTTGCTTCCCCTCCCCCTCCACGATCGCCTGATTTGTCGTGTCTTGACTTCTTATTGTGCTGATATCTCAAAAGTCTCGTCTATGACACTCTCCTTGAATCTGAAGAGGAACTCGTCGCCAGAATTTCGGCCGCTGCTGCCGAAGTACGCGACATGCCTGGTCTGTTCGAGAGAGTTCGCCAATCCCTCCGTCGCCGCTGTGAGGCATGCATTCAGGTCGGCGGTCGCTCTTTTAAGCCATTACTGCAATTATTGTTTATTAAATGTCATTTCATAACTTCTAAGCCATTCTTGTGTTTTCGCCACACCTCATCGGTTTCACCGTTAACGCTTTTACGTTTCATTTCCGACTTGGTAAAATGCTTGGTTTGGTGTATACTACCACCTCGTAAAGTGTGGCCCATCTTTTTTAAATCACCCTGTATGTGTGTAGTAAAAGTAATCTTACATAATGAAATATGATGCTTATCTTTTTGCCTGTCTGTATGTAACGAAAAATCCAAACTTCAGACAGCCGCGAATTTCGGAACTGGGTAAGCTGAATTCCCAGTACGACATACCTCGGCGATTTTTTTTTTTTTAATTCGAATTAGTTAATTATTTTATGTTGAAGCGCAATTTCGTGCGATTTTCACCCAAATCGGTTCCTCAACGATCGAAAATATTATCACAGACTATCCATTTTGATATCACCTGACAGATCCAAGAATGTTCTTTTTAACGATCTTTGAATCGAATCTATGGGATAACCCCCCCCCCCTCACCCCCATGTTTATTTGTTTATTTTTAAATACATCGAAATATGTATATTGTATAGGTAATCTGACTTTTATTTTTTCCCGCATCCGAAAATGAAGGATTAGTACAATTCTATAGTTTAACAACAATATATATGGGTGTATATCAGGAAAAAAAAAAATTAATTACTCTATTTTTCTGATTTTTTGTAAATTCTTAACCAAAACCATAAAAACTGAGATTTTCGATTCCGCTCGTGATTTCCTTCTTGCTCCAGTTGGCGGTTGACATCCCAAACTGGGCGTTGTTATTGGGAGCAGTGAATGATTGTGCGCATGCATGGCAAATTGTTACGTGAGACTACACATGCGCTGAAACAAACAATTTGGATTGAAACGAAATAGGGGAATGATTTAGTTCAAAACAGGCGGTTTGATAATTGAGTGGTGTTATCTGTATCTGTATTATTTACGTAGTGGGAGCTTATTTAAGACCCGGACAACGCCTGGTAATTCACTCTAGTTTTATTATAGCAATTAAAAGTTTAATGTATGCAAAAGAAATCTGATCTGGCCACCACATGCCTCTCCCTACATAATGAAATTAGTTTACTTTCTTCACAGCAAAGTAATAATATACAAAACCCATCATGTCACAAAAATTTTGGCGTTAGAATTGGACATTAAAATTTGGCGCTTTCTGGGTGACAACATGTAAAACTATTTCATAATATCCAACTTACATTTTGCCGAAATCTGACTTGACAATTAGCATCTATTGCAAAATCCGCAAAAAACAAACAAAGAAACAAATAAAATGACAATAACAACAACAACAAAAATAATGTAATTAACATTTAATCAATATCCCGTGATATAAATGGTTATTGGTAAATTATTTGGCGTCAAAAAACAATAAAAAAATTGGTCGATTTTAGTGAATGGAACGAATTCTTGATTTTAAAAAAAAGTTTGCTACAAAATAAGTTAGTCAAGCCGATGAATTGAATGCATTGACTTGATTTATGTTTATATATACAATTTTTATACTTTTTACATACATATTAGAAATTGCTCTTCAGAGGGAAATAATGCTATGAAAATATTGAATTTCTAATAATTTATATTCTAATTTGATTTGCAGAAAAATTCTACCTACTTCAAAGATTTTACGCGGTATATCATACAAAAATTTCATATTGATTCTTTGGGACCCTGTTTACAATCTGCATTCTCAACGGATAAAGATCGTGCAAAATAAACTATTACGTACTATTGATTACAGATTGACTGGCTATTATCCTTATGATATGCATACGAGGGAACTCAGACAGAAATATAGTTTAATGTTTCTTAAAAAAAGAAGAAGCTGGTCCTGCCTCTTGTTTTATTATAAGGTTTTAAATAATACTATTGACTGCCCTATTTTACTTTCTTGTCTGGAATTTCACATACCTGTCAATAATACTAGGAAATAAACTCTATTTCACAATACTACTGTTAAACGCAACTACATTAAATGCTATTCTATCTATAAATTTGTTGATCTATATAATACCTATTGTGTTGATATTGATATATTTAACTTGACTCCTCCCTGATTTAAAAGAGCCTGTTTCAATGCGCTTGACATGTTTACTACTTAGTATTCTTGTATCTTATGTTCTGTACTTTTTAATTTCTTGCGTGGCTACTGTAACTGGATTTCATCTGTGATGCCACGTAAATTGAATAAAATAAAAATAAAAAATAAAATAAAATATGTTCAGGCGTTATCGTGAACACACACATAGATATATTCTTCCAAAAGTATTTGAAATGTGTTCAAGGGGTTTTTAAATGGGCTTTTCGGTCAAAATCTCGAATTCCGAAAAAATTCTTGGGGAAATACTTTCTCTACACAAGAGTGTTGAAGACCCAGACCGTCCGACTCACCCGTGGGCTAGAGCAGCTATTTGGACTGCCGGGCTACACAAGAGTGTGAGAAAATTAATATCTACCATCTCCATAGTTGAATTTCGAAAATCCATCGGGCTATACTTTTAAAATCACCTGATTCTGAACGAGCGCTTCTCATAATCTTAAATCTGATAATTCTCAAATCTGTAACGATCGATCACTTATCGTCTGCCTATTTATATACTTTTTTTTTTTTAATTCTTCACGATAATTGGCATCACCATTTTACTTCAATAAACTCTGTGGTATCCGTGGAGGAAAGAAGAAGGTTATTCTTCCCTCTTCTTACATTTCTTTTTACATTTCTTCTGTATTTCTTCTTCCTTTCTTCCACGTTCGTATTTATGGAGGTAAAAGTAAGGAGTTAAAACTTCATATTAAGAAGACAACAATATCGTTTGAGACAATAATTCACGTGGCACTGGGGTAAGATAAGTGGTCATACGTTATATGTACTTCTATGGTGAAAGGCTTAAAATATTTATTTAAACTGTACATTTTGTAGAAATAAATTATCACTGCAATGCAAATTAGAATTGAAACAATAAAGAATATCCCTGCGCATTCAAAATTATTTCACCTTTCAATTTATTTTTATCTCCTTATATTCTGTACTCTATCCTACAGCTATAAAAAAATACTGGTTATTTACACTCATAATTAGGGAACCCTTAATTTAAAAATAATCAAAAATACATATTCTAAATGCTACGCCTTTCTGTTGTGTCAACTAACAATAGCAGCTACTTTACTAACACTAGCGACGCCTAGATATAATTCTCAAAGCATTAAGGCATTTTCAAGCGTTTCATCCATAGAAGTAAAGGAGTTAAAACTCCATACTGAGAAAATGTCAATATCATTTAAGACAATAATTCAGATGGCGCTGAGATAAGATAAACTCCCCTGCATTGTATGTATTTCTATGGTAAAACGCTTAAAATATTTATTAACACTGTCAATTGTGTAGAAATAAATTAGTAGCAAATTAGAGCTGAAGCAATATAATATTCTTACGCATTCAAAATTATTTTACCTTTCAATTTATTTTTATCTCCCTATATTCTGAACTCTGTTCTACAACAGTGAAAAAAAACATACTGATTAATTATACAGATAATTAGCGAATCTTAATTTTAAAATGATCAAAAGTACATACACGCAATATTATGCCTCTCTATTATGTCAAATGGAAACAAAGGGCGCTTTACTAACACTAGCGACACCTAGATATAATTCTCAAAGTGTTACGGCATGTTTAAACTTTTTATCCGTAGGGATTTTGTCTCTTTTTCTCTAATTCCGTGGTTTCATCCATAGAAGTTTTATCTCCTGTTCTTTCTAACTACGTGGTCGTATCATTACTACTGCTACGTTTTCAGCACACTTTCAACAAAATGCACATTTTGTCGCATATAGATTTCATCGATCATAAAAAAAAAAACTGATTGCAGAAGTTTGAGGGAAATTGATAGCATTTCCTATCTTGCGATAGCAGAATTATAAGCATTTTCCGAACTGTGTTCCACATTATTGTTCCATAAGATACAAAATAGGTGTTTCGCCGTAAAGTAAAAACAAGAAAGATCAATCATGCGCAAAGCATTGATTATGAAACTTTTCCAACTGAAATGCAATTTTATTTAAATATATATATATATATATATATATATATATATATATATATATATATATATATATATATATATAGATAGATATTTCCTTTCATATCCTCTTTACTTAAACCTCCGTATTGGTTTTGAACCAGGGTATGACATTGGTCATGTTTTAAATTAATCTTATTATTTTTATTTATATATTTATTTTTATATTTATTATTTATATATATATATATATATATATATATATATATATATATATATATATATATATATATATATATATATATATATATATATATATATATAAATAAAAATTGAAAGATTTTAATCGAAAATTATGCATAAACTACTGTATGTACAAAAAATCCCATCTCTAGCATATCTGTTACAAATGAGTAACTATAGACCAAGACTAAGGATAAAAATAGAAGGTAACATATCACTACAATGGAAAAGGGGATGAGAAGAATATTAGGATACAAAATTCACAATTAAAAGTATATAAATAAATATATATATATATATATATATATATATATATATATATATTATATATATAAACACACAGAGAGAGAGAGAGAGAGAGAGAGAGTTTTGAAGAAGTGAACGAATCCATTATTTAGGCCTAGCCCTTGTCCACGTGTATAGCATTAATGCTTGAATATCATTTGTTTTTCTTTTATCGATTCCATACCATTGATTTTTTGATGATTCGAAATATGTATTTTTCTCCATTTAATTGAAGATTTGCTGATTTATACTTTTATTTGTAGGCTTGTTAGAAAGTTAGGTTTTTCGAGTTACAGCTTCTCATTTTTCTTTCATTGGAAATTCAAACTATTATATATATATATATATATATATATATATATATATACTCACGGACAATGAAAGTTGAGCACCAAGAAGGAAGCATAGGATGGACCTGGAATTTTATTGATGGAAGGATGCTGTTTGGTGCCAACCATGAGTTAAGGTCATGAAGGTGGTTAAAGTCATGTCTACACGCCATGTATGGTAATTTCCTTATCTTTGTAAATTGCCATGACAACACATGACGTCACGCGCAAAGAAGAGAAGGTATTTGTACTGTTTCGACCGAGCTGTAAGTATGGAAGGAAAGAAGGCATAGTGCGTATAGTTACAGCGTAAACCTTGTTGTATATGTGTGCGTGTAGAAAAAGATGGTCTACCGAATGACGGCTTCTGTTCCTTATTATTTAATTTAAGTAAGAAGTGAACAGATACAGATGAATGATATACATGATCACAAAAACAGCGCAGCAGAACACGTATAGAAGAAGCTGTGGTACACAGTCCGATCATCCTCAATGGCGCGTCGCACCGCCTCGTGCTGCGGTACAAACAGCAATACGATCCGGCATGGTGTCAAACAGACGCCTGATGTTGTCCTCCGGCAGACGAGTCCATACCTGTTGGACGTTACGTTCCAAATCCCGAAGACTGCGGCAACGAGGCAGCTGGCGTTTCAACTGGTCCCACACATGCTCGATAGGGGACAGGTCTGGGAAGCGGGCAGGCCATGGAAGTGTCTGGACATGACTCAGGTAGGCCTAGGCGACCCGAGCCGTGTGCGGCCGGGCATTATCCTGTTGGAATTGCGCCCCTGGAATCCTAGCAACGAATGGAAGCACATGGGGCAGTAGAATCTCATCCACGTACCGCTGACACCTCACGGATCCAGGTACCACTACAAGAGCAGATCGGCTGTCGTAGGCTATGGCTCCCCAGCCCATGATGCCTGCAGTGGGGCTGGTGTGGCGCTCGATAACGAGGTTGGGATTGTGGCGTTTGCAGGGAACCTCCACATCCGGACACGCTGATCATCGGTCCCCAAAACGAAGTGGAACTTATCGCTAAACACTACACATCGCCATTCTGTGGCGTTCCACGTTGCTCTGCTCCGGCACCACTGCAGCCGGAGCCGCCGGTGTTCCCGTGTTAACGGCAGCACACGTAAGGGACGCTGGGATCACAGATTTGCTTCCTTCAGGCGTCTAGATATGGTTCGTGGGCACACAGGAGTCGCTACGTGTGCTTGTATCGTGGATCGGGTCGCCGTGGGCTCTATATGTGCCTGTCGCACGATCATTCGATCCTCTCTACTCGTGGTATGCCTAGTCCGTCCAGAACCGGTTCTCCATGTCTGGGTGGTATCCCGTGACCAGTGCTCCCAACACCGTCGGATGGTATAGTCCGAACGATCCACGTGACGGGCTATCCGGCGCGCTGAACATCATGCGCGTCCTATCTTTTCCACTCTCCTCTGCCTGTGGAGCCCTTTCCCTTTTCTTTTCAGGTTCGGCCCATCGTCTCTTTCCTGGGGGATTGTCCCAGCTGTGTATTTTTGTGTTTGGTCACTTCAGATGTGGCCCTCTCTCATTTTTAGGTTTAGGTTTATTTTTGGTGCTACACCTTTGTATCAGAAGCTCTCGCACCTGTTGGTTCTTTGTCGGGATTTCCTTGCCACTGGCCAGCAGGGGTATTGTCCCTGTGACCAGCCGGGCGCTCTGTCATCCCAACCTAGTAGTGGTTGTTCTTTTCCCACGCTAGTTGTGGATGTGCTTGTTGGGTCTCTGTGTTATTTCTCCACCGTGCTGTCGGGGTATTTTCCCGACCCTTGTTATGTATTTTTGGTGTCTCACCCCAGTGGTGCCTCCAGGCCTAGGACTCGCTCCAACCTGTGAGTCTCTAATATTTCTTTCTTTTCAGCTCTAACTGCATTTTCTTTTTCAGCTTTAATAGTATTTTTCCTTTCAGCTCCCCCCAGGACACGTTCCTTTCCAGGTTTATAGGTACCTCTTACCTCCAATCCAGGAAGAAGACGGCTGCCCCCCCGGTTCGGGACAGCGCCGCCTCAGGTAGTATTTGGTAGGTGAGGTGCTTTGGCCCCCCCATGGGGTCTCTTGTTCCTAACATTTCTTTTTCAGCTCCTGTGGCTGGCAGTCCAGCCCCCGGGTAAGTGTTTTCGCGCGTGTTAGCTAGTAGTCTAGGATGTAGCGCTTCCTTTCTCTTCGCCGCTCGGCGCTGCTGTGTTTCCTCCTGTTCTTTGCTTCCTCTTTTTCCTTGGGACGCTCTTTGCTTCCCTGGCTTTACTTTCTCCTCCCTGGATTCTTCCCCCCACTTTCTTGGGGTCTCCTCCTGGTGCGTTTCCCCCGTATGGGGTTCTTATCCTAGTTTCGCCCGTCCCCGGCATTGTATGCCCGTCAGCTGTTGCTCTTCGCGTCGTGCTGTTGGGCCTCCTGTGACCCCCTTTGCTCTAGGTTAGTTTTAGTTAGGTTAGTTAGTTAGGTTAGTTACTCTTTCCCTGTCTAGCTTATCTCTCTTAGTGTACTTTACTTTAATTTTATCCCTCGTCTTAGGCTACTGTTAGTATTCCTCCTCTGCTCTTCTCTCCTCTTCTGGTCCGCTCCTATGGCACACGTGCCTCTCCCAGCTTCGGCTTTTACCTCCTTCACTCTCCTTCTGCTCTTCTCTTTCTTTTCTTAGGTTAGGCTAACTCGGCAGTACGGGTATAAGTCCGGGTTACGACGGCGACTCTTTAAGTTGCATACTGCCTCTGCATAACTACCGAGGGGTAGAAAGTTGGAATCCTCTGCAAATCCCACTCAAAACTATCTGCTGCCATAAGCATGGCTCCTCCTGGCTCTTTAAGGCGGTCACTGCATTCGTAATTATTTCGTTCACGCACCTCTTCAGTGCCCCATTTTCTCCAGCTGGAGTAGGGGGCTGTACTCGGGTCGCCTCGACTGGGGGAATCCCCGGCCGGGGCGATCAGGGCTCTGTTCAGACCTTCTGTCTGCTCTCAGGGTGCGGTGTGTGTGGTCAAGGGTCCTTAAGCTGTATTACCTAACTTTGGCGTTAGTCCTGCCCTGGGTCTTCGGTCTGTTTTTTGGCCACATTACCTCTTCTGGACCTCAGCCGGCTCGTCTGTAGGCGACTCTCAGCGGTGGAGATACAAACCTGAAGGCCGTGTGGCGAAACAGGTCTCAACTTAGCTGTCTTCCAGTGCTCCCAACACCGTTGGACGTTATAGTCCGAATGATCCACGTGACGGACTATCCGGCGCGCTGATCACCCTGCGGTTTTCAGTCCGATGATCAGGCCTCTTTCGAAGTCCGTTAGTTGCGTATATCGACGTTTCTGGCGTCTACCCACCTTCTTTTCACTCCGTACTCGTGCTTGCGTCGGCCGAAGCTTCTCGCATTGATGGAGCGTTGACCACACGCCAGTTTATAATGCCGCTGGCTTATGCTTGAAGTACCACTCACGGTATATGGTCATGCTCAAACACACCAGATTGGGATCATTTGCGTACCAGCCCGCCGTCTCTAGCTATCTACATCATTTCGCGGTTGTACCATGCTTTCTTCTTGGTGCGCAATTTTCATTGTTCGTGAGTGTATATATATAAACAGGATGGTAAACACGTCAACCAATAAACTCTAAAATCAAAGACAACGAAATAAATGGTTAAAAAGTCATTTATTACAATCACCTCATTATGACGTATACAATCACATAGCCAAAGCGCTTTCGGACGTTATCATGCCCTTCATCAGTGACGATGTAAAATAAAGTGCCATCAAGTGCCTAAATATACATATACACTCTATAACAAAAAAATCGACGCACCAAGAAGGAGTTGTCCGATTGTGATAAAAATTGGTGGATGTGAAGAACATACATAGAAAAAGAAACGATTAAAATTTCAGAACAATTCATTGATTTAGAGTTTGACCGTATACAAAGGGAGGAAATCAATAAGGCGTTGGTCCACCTCTGGCCTGGATCCAAGATGTCACCCGGCGTGGCACAGACTGATAGAGTTCACGGATGGTGTCCTGCGGAATGTCTTGCCAAATTGTCTCCAACTGTCGGGCTAAATCGTCCACATTCCGGTATGGTTGCAATCGCCTTCCCATAACGTCCCAAATGTGCTCTATGGGAGAGAGATCAGGAGACCTAGCTGACCAAGGAAGTGTTGGGCAAGCTTGAAGACAAATCATAGCAACACGCGCCGTGTGCGGCCAGGCATTATCTTGTTGAAAAGTATGTCCGGAGTGTCGCAAAAGGAACTGTAACACAATCGGTCGTAGAATGTTGCCTACGTACCGCTGTCCGGTCAGTGTGCCAGAAATGGCTACCAAAGGGGTCCGGCTATCAAAGGAGATGGCACCCCCAGACCATAACGCCTTGTTGTGGGTATGTGTGGCGTGCGATAGTAAGGGCAGGATCCCCACGTTGCCCTGGACGTCACCAGACAAGTCTGCGGTTGTCGTCAGGACACAGTTGGAAACGGGACTCGTCACTAAAGACTTTGTATACGAAATTTCGTTACAATCAGACAACTCCTTGGTGCGTCGATTTTTACCTTCCCTGCAATACATGGTAATGTATACGGCAAGTATTGGAATCATGTCGAAAATCGCAACTCGATTTCTCGACGGATTTACACGTTTCGAGACCTCTAGAATACGAAAAAACTATTTTTAGCGTAACGTCTGCCTGTGTGTCTGTGCAATGTATGTATCCACTCTAACTCAAAAACTAATGGACCGAATTTCATAAAATTCGGTAGGTAAGTCACGTGGATGTGACCCTGGTGCTGATTAGTTTTTGGTACGATTCGTAGAAACAGAACCCGCCTTTTTTTGCGAAATGGCCCGTAAAAATTTCATTTAGCCACCCTAGCTAAAATACTAATTGATCAAATTTCACAATATTTGGTAGATAAGTTACTTGTGGGACACTCTGATGCTGAATCGATTTTGGTACGATTCGGAAAATAACAACCTGCCTTTTTTTACGAAATGGCCCGCAAAAATCGCAAAAATTAAAAAAAAAAAAAAAGACTACGTATGCTGAAATGTATCAATTAAATTCTTGTTTTATACGCAATTTTTGACGAGAAAAAGAATATAACACACTCCATTATACTTTAGGACTAACCGTTCTCAAGATATTTGAGATGTCTTGCATTTTTGTTACGCCGCTATCGGAAAAATCTCCAATTATTAGTGTTATTTGGTGCAATTAAACTCAATCTAATGAATTATTAAAGAAATAAAGAAAATTTGAATTTAAGTCTGCAGGGAAAGTCATGTGCTGCCCACATCAGATTTTTTTTGTTATAGAGTTTATATATATAAATAAATGGCTATTGGCGAATTGTTGGGCGTCAAAATGCAAAACTATTATACAAACTATCTTCTCTCGTGAATGGAACAAACTAGATCCACTAGAATGATGCTAACAATTTGTCGCATAATATTGCATATGGAAAGTGAATATATTCACGATAGTTAATACTTTTTAATTTTATATAATTTTATATGTATATGTATGTAAACATGCAATATTGAGAAGTTTGTGTCATTTATTTTCTAATAAAAAATTACATAAGAAATAAGCATGTATGTAATATTTTTGAAGATTCGAATTTTTCAATGAATTTTTCAAAATTCATTCGAAAATCTGGGGGGAAGGGGGTCTCCCGAGCATTGTATTTAAAATCAATAGGGTTCTAGTAGTCATATATTGTAATATATGTACCAAATTCTGTTTGAAACCCTCCTATTGTTCTTGAGATATCGTGAGTGCGCGCGAGCACACACACACATCAAAGACGTTGGATTTGAGTTCAAGGATGCTTGAAACGTGTTTTTCCGTCGAAATCACGAACTCGAATTTTCGACCTCATCACAATACTTTCCCTATACAATATGCATAAACTTATGTTTAAAAGTTAAGCATAGTTGTTGTTTATGTGAAAATTTCAGGAAATCTACATCGGAATGAAAGGAAATGCGGTATGCAGGCGTAATAGGGTTATAGAAGACGAAAACAATGCAAAACAGATAGTAACGACTTTTATTATCCAAAGACAAGGGTTGAAAGAAAAAGGGTCACAATACGAGTGTCAACCTCAGCGAAACAGAATGATTGAAACAATGTGATGCTGCAATTTAATACGGTGTGTGGGAACCTCGGGTAGCCACGCATGCTGCACAACGATTTCCCATATTTTCGATGAGGGTTTGGATGAGTTCTGTGCTCAAAGAGTTCCAAGCCTCACGGAGAGCAGTTTTCAATTCCGGAACGGGGCTTGGTGGGTAGCGGAGGGCTGCAAGATGTCTCCCAAGCATATCCCACACATGCTCTATTGTATTCAGATCAGGAGAGTTGGCTGGCCATTGCATGTGCTGGATATCTTCAGTTTGAAGGAAGTCGTCGACCAAGGCCGCACGGTGAGGAGGCGTGTTATCATCAATGAATATAAAATCAGGATCAATAGTACCTCGAAACAATCGAACGCCAGGCTCAAGGATTTCGTCTCTGTATCTTTGACCGGTAACCGACCCTGTGTCAAAGATGTGGAGTTCTGTGCGGCCATCCATCATGATGCCTGCCCAGACCATGACTCCTCCAAACGGAGAACGATGTCTTTCCGTGATGTTTCTCGGGTGAAAACGCGTTTCACGTTCTCTCCAGATCATGGTACGACGAGAATCAGTTTGCAGGCTAAACCTGAATCCTGGATTCGTCACTGAACATGACATTGCCCCACTGTTGTCCACGCCACTGTCTATGTTCCAAACTCCACTGTAAACGCGCGCGCGTTTCTGTGCAGACATCAGGGGGATGCAAACTGTTGGTCGTCGAGACCAACGTGTCTGAGTCTCCAGTAAACAGTTTGTCTCAGAACAATGACTCCTGTGGCGGCTGTCAGGGCTGAACCCAGTTGTCTGGAAGAACGGTTCCTCTGACGTCGCTCAGTTATCACCAAATATCGGTCTTTCCGAGCGGTTGTTATAGTGCGACTCCAACGAGAAGGCATTTGAGTCACGTGACTTTGGACGAATCCATTAGTTAAATTCAATGACAGGTAGAAACGTACTAGGAAGAACGGGTTTCCAGAATTGGCGCCTTTAGTGCGAATTAATAATGCATAATTTGTGCAGTACGAAAATGATTTATGCAGAACGATAAAGAGCTTTATATGTATAAGTACATTCAGTGTTACTGTTGGGATGTGGTGGAAATGTTTTCTTCATAATAATTAAAATTATATTATAATAAAACAATAATGGTCGTAAATGTTTTGTTAAAATTGAAGAGTTCGGTTGTAATACTTTTCTTGTAACTTAAACTATTTTATTTAGGAGAAATGCACAATGCGTTTCGTGCGTATGAATGAATGATTCATCTCCTAAAAGGAAAAATCTGATGCGAACAGCACATGCCTTCCCTACAGATTCATATTTATTTTCTTTATTTCTTTTATAATTCATTAATTTGAGTTATATGCACAAACTAGCACGAATAATTATTTGAAATTACACAGAAGTTGCAGTTTTAATTCAATTTTTTTCCTGGAAACTTTGTAAAATTACTGAAAAGCTGTGTTTAAAAGTTCCAAAAATTTGTTGGCTGAGATTACCCCCCCCCCCCCCCCCTCGTAATTTATGGGTTGCTCGCTTGTGTAATACGACATTTTCTTTAGGAAAGATCCTCGATCTATAAAAGGGGAAAAAATACCTTGACATACACACATCCTTATATTTTTATCATTGTGTATTTTACTTTTTATATAACGTTGTTTAATTTCTATAAAATACAAAGAAAACGCTTCAATCTAAATACTTTTGCTGCCATTGAAAATCATTTCAGTAAGTTCTATGAATCACATTTTATACAGTTACATATTTCATAAAGTATTAATATTTTTTAATTCTAAAATAAATTTCAGTAATTTAATTAATTTTAAATATGTTATCTAACAATTTTCCTTGCTTGTGGGCCACTATTCGGACAGTCAGTTAGTTCATCATTAGAGATTACATTGCATGGCCATGTCATCTAAGGAATCTATCACCCCCCCCCCCTCCCCCGAGTTACAAAATTTGGAAAATGTAAAAATATATAAAAAATATCTGTTTTATATATATATTTGTTATTATTTTATAATATTTTATATATAAAATATTTAAAAAATTGTACCGCTGTCGCCCTTCTCGAAATCTGATTCTATACTTTCAGTTGACTCTTGAGTCATGTTCTGAAGAGGAGTCGGCACCTACCACAAAACTGATTTCTTCTATGGTTTCTTCCACTAAATTGTCAATTTCCCAATATTTATTTTCAACTTTTACTGCGTGCTCACAATATTTAATCCACTGCTCCTTTGTAATGCTGGCAAGGGCTGTCGGATGGGGGTGCATAACTTTTCTGAATTTGCTTCAGCCTAAAAAAAAATCGAGTACTTTGTGGACCACATTTCGTTCCTTGGAACGAATTACTTTTACTTCTACAGACATTTTGTCGATAAAAGCACGGTTCACAAATATCAGATTCTAATTAATTAAATAAACAGACGTTAGAAGTTGGAACAGATGTTAGACATTTTCTTAGTCGCAAGCGCAATGCTAGTAAAGCATTCCAACTATTCTAAATTTCAAACAATTGGCGAAATACGCGCAGCAAATGCGATCGCCAAACAGGTTTCTGCGTTTGGCAACCCTTTCACTGTAGTGCACAGCACAGAATACTATAATAGTCTGTGGTGCACAGATCGTCTGTTTTGCCAGCTTTCTTCCCTATAACGAAATGGACTCATCCAAGGTCATCTGCCAACTCATGGGAGCCGGACTATACCCTTGGCCGAACTGGTCGTCGGGTAACATCTCCAGTGGTTTGGAACCTCTGCCACAGTCTGGAGATCAAACACTAAGGCACATTCAGAATTCGAAACGCTTTGGTTTGGGATCGACCGGATTCCTGCATTCCAATAATTCGACCCTCCAAACACATGTCCAGTCGGCATCTTTGTGACACCTTTCGTCCTTTTTGATTGTTAACAACGCTCCCACAGAATACTATATTCAGAAGGCTCACTCCCATAGGATCCTATGGCAACATTTCTAACATGGGATGTCGCATAGACACTAGCGCTAGTCAGATGGACCAACTGAAGTGCGATGCGTCTGCCAGATTTGGCGCGTTATCGCTCGCTTGGCGATTTTTTTTTAAACGGGAGGGGAACAAAGTTGAGGACTGTACTTTTATAATTTTTGAAACTATAGAAAGGATCAGGATTTAAAAATACATTAATCTGCAACATAAATATATTCATTAGTTTAAGAATATTTAAATAAACATAGTTATATATTTAATTTAAATAATCATAAAATAGATTAAAAAATACACACATTGCATTGTCTCACTATAAAAAATAATGCACAAAAAATTACAAGCTAACATACTCAAAAGACTGAAATATTATATATTATTTTCAGTCTAAAAAGTATACTAGCGTGTTGATCGTTAATTACTTGATCCTTAATTTATTCTGGGATACTGATAATAGACTTTTTTTTTTAAATATAAAAATATTCATATAGTAAATATCAAATTTACATAAATGCACTATCGAAGTTGTGGAACTCAATCATTAATTACCCGAGGGGGGGGGGGATTTTCCACCATAAGGCACTTAATAAAAATTTTACATAAATATATACACATACTATATCACATTCAACTAAGAAAAAGCTATCCAAATATCAATTATTTCACATTTTATAAAAATACGGAAAATATTTTTTAACTAATTATACCACTACCTCTTAAAATTTAGTCTAATCCGGCAGTAATAACACAGCACTAATATACTTATATGAACACGTGTATACTTATGAACACGTGTATACTTATAATGAACACGTATGTAGGATGGTGATAACTAAAATTATTTCAATTTTAATAAACATAAATTACATACCCTGTAACGCAACCAGTTTTCTTTTATCAATCCATTTCTATGAAATGATCTAAACACTTAACAAATAATCCTTTTTCACGTTACTCAAACCACGCTAGTCTGTTCTAAGTTTTCGCCGAGCGAAATAGGGTTATAACATTGAAAATCGTCTTGGAACCAAACCAGACTATCGCCAAGCGCTCGGAACAAACCAGACCATCGCCAAGAGCGCGCCAACCCAATGTTTGGTCTATCTCTAATGGCCGCCGCGAAAACGAAACTATCGAGAGTGACAGGTCTGTATAGTAGTCTGTGAACGCTCCGTACCACAGCAATTGCGAAATTCTGCCTGAACTGGTTATGCCGCTCGAGGCCGTTTTATACTCGTTCCGACGTGCGCCGGTGCTTTGCGCATGTCGCCGCCGACTGAACTGTTTTGCATATGCACAATGGTTTATTTTCAACCCACGATTCTCCACAACTGATTGCGGACCATTGTATCCCCATATTAACTCCGAATTTTTTGCATTTTACGAATTATGCTTAACTTTTGGACATAAGTGTATATTATGTATATAGGGAAAGTAAACTTTTTTGTTGAAGTCTGTCATACTGGAAATTCAGCCAGTCTTTTTTCAGGACCCTTTTGCCGGGGAGGGGGGGGGGAGGAGGGCGAATGAATCTTTAGTGGAACAAGTTTTCTTTTTGCCCTATATAAATATATCTAAATGCTGTCATATAAATAGAAATTTAATTAATATAAAATGTCTCCGGGGAGGGGGGGAGAATAATCGTCTCCTGGGGATCTCCCCCCCCTCCCCGGATGTATGCCTGAAAGAAACACTGAGTTCAGCCAACCTTTCAGAGCCCACTTCGACAATAAGCGCTTTCAATTTCGTCCCAGTAGCTCAACGGAAGAGCGTCGACTGGTCAGTTCGGAGATCCAGGATTCGATTCCCGGTTGGGGCAGCTCTTTACAACCTAATATCGAATTTCGCGGCTATTCGTAACCTACATTTTCCGCTGTGGACGATACACAGACGGATAGACATTTTCCATTATATAAGGGAAATATTCGCAATTTAGAAATTTTTGCGGCATTTGTCAATCTTTTGTGTCAGTTTATCTCTTGAGGAGCTTGTTTTTTTAACATAACATACAACGCTGCTAAAGGGATCAAAGTGCCCGCCATTATATTTAATTTTTATTTCTTTTTTTTTTTTTTATAGTAGCCTCTACTATCTGTGATTTGCATCTAATCTTCCGAGATTGTAAAAATCAAGACTCATTGTTAAACAGGTGTGTCATTTGAGTTACGCTATAGCAATTCTTTGTGCGTATATCCGTTATAATTTACAAGATCAGTAGCTGTAAAACCTTGTTTTGTTCAAATTTAGTGATTCCGAACCAGTTATCTGAAGTTTATCCAGTTATGACGAAATTAACATTTTGAAAAATATTGCATCCCTTTTGGCATCATTTTTATTAAATTGGCGATATTTTTATCAATTTGATAAACATTTTTTTCAATTTGGTAACAATTAAAAAGTCGCCAAGTTGGCGATATGCCGCTAAATTTGTCGCCAAAGTTCCGCCAAGCGTTACAAACGGAGAAATAGGTTATTCTTATGTTCTTTTCAAAATATTGATCTTTCATCAATTAGTTGTCGTTTTCATTATTTAGCGTCATTCTTATCAATTTGGCGACATTTTTTATTAATTTGTCGAGAGTTTCATCAATTTGCAGACATTTTTTATTAATTTGTCGAGAGTTTCATCAATTTGCAGACATTTTTTATTAATTTGGCGACATTTTCATCAATTTGGGGACATTTTTTATCAATTTAGCGACATTAAAAAACTCGTCAAGGTGGCAATATTCCGCCAAATTCGTCGCCAAAATTTCGTCAAGCATTATGATCGGAGAAATAGGTTATTCTTAAAGTAAATGGCGTCCAAATGCAAAGCTATTACCTGAAGAATCTTCTCTCATAGTAGAATCTTATATTCTTTAAAAGGTATTGAATTTTCATCAATTAGTCTTCATTTTCATTGATTTAGCATCACTGTTATCAATTTGGTGAAATTTTTATCAATATGGCGATATTTTCTTCAAATTGGCAACATTTAAAAAGAAAAACGCCAAGTTGGCGATATTCAGCCAAATTTGTCGCCAGAGTTTCGCCAAACATTGTGGATGCAGGTTATTCTTATAGTAGATAAACGACTAATGGAGTCAAATTAGAATGTTATTACCCAAAGTGTCTTCTCTCGTGAATGGAACGATCTAGATCTACGAAAATGATGACAATAAATTTATCGCATAATATTACATATGAAAAGTGAACAAATTTCACAATAGTTAATACTTTTTATGGATTTTATATGATTTTTTTTTATATCTATTTGAAAAATGTGCTATACCTCGTGAATGGTTCATGCTATCGTTCTAAAGCTAGGGTCAATCGTTTTCCAATGAAAATTACATAAGAAAGGATTATTTACGTAACTATATTGAAAGTCTTAATTTTTTAATAAATTTTTCAAAATTTTATTTCAAAATTTAGGTGGGTTCTGAACATTCGATTACACGTAAAAGCAATAGGCTTCCAGTACTCACTGATTGTGATTTTTGTACCAAATTTTGTTCGAATCGTTTCATTCGTTCGTGAGATATCGTCTCAACAGACCCACTGACACACACACACACACACTTTCACACAGACACAGAAATCACCTCGAAAACGTCCAATTCGTGTTCAGAGAAGCTTGAAACGTGCTCTCCCGTCGAAAACTCGAATTCGAATTTTCGATCCCGTCACAATACTTTCCTTATACATTATATGTATATAAGGAAAGTAATATACATTATATGTATATAAGGAAAGTAATAGGTTATTCTTATAGTGGTTATATTCTTTTCAAGATATTGACATATCGTCAATTAGTCGTCATTTTCATTGATTTAGCGTCATTTTTTTAACCATTTGGCGAGATTTTCTTTAATGTGGCAAAAAAAGATTATTTTTATAGTAGATATTTATATTCTTTCCAAGCTATTGAGTTTTCATCAGTGAGTCGTTATTTTCATTGATTTAGCGTCATTTTTATCCATTTGGCGAGTTTTTCGTTAAATTAGCAACATTTAAAAAAGTCGCCAAGTTGCCGACATTCCGCCCAATTCGTCGCCAAAATCTCGCTACGCGTTATGGACGGAGAAATAAGTTATTCTTATAGCAGATTATCGTTCAAATACAAAGGTATTACTCAAAGTATCTTTTGTCGTGAATGGAACGAGCTAGATCTACGAGAATAATGTCACCAAATTTATCGCATGATATTACATATGAAAAGTGACCATGTTTCTCTACAGTTAATATATATTTTTTTAATTTATAGTTTTATTTTTATAAATTTATTTGAAAAATGTGCTGTATCTCGAGAACGGTTCATGCTAGCGTTCTAAAGTTTATGCCAATCGTTTTCTAAGGAAAAATTACATAAGAAATGTCTATTTGCGTAACTTTTTAAAAGGTTTTGATTTTATTGATTATTTTTTCAAAATTTCACTCAATTTAGGAGGGGGGGGGGGGGGTTCTGAACATTCGATTGTGTTTAAAAAAATAGGCTTCCAGTATTCACGGATTGTAATTTTTGTACCAAATTTCACTCGAATCTCTCCATTCGTTCGTGAGATACCGTCTCCACAGACTCACTGACACACACACACACATACACACAGACATCACCCCAAAACTGTTCGATTCGTGATCAGGGATGTTTGAAACGTTCTGTCCCGTCGAAAACTCGAAATCGAATTTTCGATCCCGTCACAATACTTTCCTTATACATTATACTATATAAGGAAAGTAAAACGTATTGAAGTTTAATATTGGACTTCTTTACTTTCCTTATGTACATATAATGCATAAGGAAAGTATTGTGACGGGGTCGAAAATTCCAATTCGAGTTTTCGGCGGAAGAGCACGTTTCATGTATCCCTGAACACGAATTAGACGTTTTTGAGATGATGTCTGTATGTGTGTGTGTGTGTGTGTGAAAGTATGTGTGTGTGTGTGTGTGAAAGTATGTGTGTGTGTGTGTGTGTGTGTGTGTGTCAGTGTGTCTGTGGAGACGATAACTGACGAACAAATGGACCGATTCGAACGAAGTTGGGTACAAAAATTACAATCCATGAGTACTGGAAGCCTATATTACTTTTCTTATATACATAATGTATAAGGAAAGTATTGTGACGGGGTCGAAAATTCGAATTCGAGTTTTCGAAGGGAGAGCACGTTTCAAGCATCCCTGATCACGAATCGAACATTTTTGAAGTGATGTCTGTGTGTGTGTGTGTGTGTATGAAAGTATGTGTGTGTGTGTGTGTTACTGTGTGTGTGTGTGTGTGTTACTGTGTGTGTGTGTGTGTGTGTGTGTGTTACTGTGTGTGTGTGTGTGTGTTACTGTGTGTGTGTGTGTGTGTGTGTGTGAGAGTCTGTGGAGACGATATCTCACGAACGAATGGAGCGATTCGAATGAAATTTGGTACAAAAATCACAATCCGTGAATACTGGAAGCCAATTGTTTTAAAACATAATCAAACATTCAGAACCCCCCTAAATTTTCAAGTGAAATTTTGAAAAAATCATCAAAAAATCAAAACCTTTAATAAAGTTACGCAAATAAACATTTCTTATGTAATTTTTCCTTAGAAAACGATTGACATAAACTAACTTTAGAACACATTAGAACGAAGAACATTAGAAACATTAGAACGCTCTCATGAACCTTTCTCGAGATATTGCACATTTTTCAAATAAATGTATCAAAAAATCCCATAAATTAAAAAAAATTATTAAATATTAAGAAATATGTTTACTTTTCATATGTAATATCATGCCATAAATTGGGTGATATCATTCTCGTGGATCTAACTCGTTCCATTTACGAGGAAAGATAATTTGGGTAATACTTTTGCATTTGAACGTCTATAGTCATTTATCCGCTGTAAGAATATCTTATTTCTCTGCCTATAACTCTTGGCGAGATTTTGGCGACGAATTTAGCGGAATGTCGCCAACTTGGCGACATTTTTAAATGTTTCCAAATTAACGAAAATCTCGCCAGATAGATAAAATTGACGCTAAATCAATGAAAATGACGACTAATTGAAGAAAACTCAATATCTTGGAAAGAATATAAGTACCTACTATAAGAATATCATTTTTTTTCAACTGTAAAAGTAATAAATTCATTGCATTATATAAGGAAAGTCATGTGCTGCCCACATCAGATTTTTTATAATAGTGATTTATATGGATTAAAATATATTATAATAACTAGATACTATAATGATTAAAAGTCCTTATAGTATAAAAATGTTTATAGTGAGCTCCTCTTTTGAGCCCCATACCCCCCTTTGTCTCCCTACCAAGACAGTCCGACCTACCCTAAAGCGTAAGGTAAGGCTAAGCCCGAGGGTGTAAGAGATAAATGAGCCACCCTTGAATAATGAATATTACCTCAGCTCCTCTTGAAATTCATTTCTACGGCCCTGACTTAACTCTATTCATGAAGAAGTTAAACACGAAAACCAACTTAAATGCCTCTTTGCCTGATGGTCACGCTAACAAATAGTCTTAATTATTTTATCCACGCTAACAAAATGGGCGTTTAATTGAGTGCCAAGGTAGAGATGACCTTAGTCACTGTAGCCAGGAAAGTCGTATACAGTAAAGCAATTCTTCAAATGAACGCAGCAGTAGTAGTAGTTTCTTTTCTGTAGTTGTTTTTTATGAGTAGCAATTTTGCATCCTTGTTAAGTAGAATGATTGCGATGCGTGCGTTTAAGACTAAAAGAGACGCAAACTTGCATTAGACGATGATTCTCAAGAAATTGCATCTCCTCAAAAAATTCAGCATTTTCAAAATAAATCTATATATATAAAGAAGAAAAGTATGTATATATATATGTATGTATGTATGTATGTATGTGTGTATGATCCAACATCACGGGAGAACAGCTGAACCGATTTTGATGAAATTTTTTGATGGGTAGTCTTAAAATAGCCCCACTTAAAATTTAGTCCATGTTTCGAGTTTCTAACACCAGGGGTTGTCGCCATATTAATGAAAAACGTAACTTTCGTTTGTCTCATCATCAGGTGAAAACAGATGCACCGAATTTAATAAAATTCTATGAATAGCTTTGAAATAGCCCACCATAAATTTAGTCTAAGTTTCGAGTTTCTAAGACTAGGGGTTGACGAGATATTAATGGAAAACTTTTTCCTAGGAGTTCTACTCTCTAGCTCCATGATTCCCAACGAAAAAGGTTGGAAATCGTTGGTTTAAAACGTGATAGTCAATCAAATACCTCAGTTTTGTGGGAGTTTATTGGACGTATTAGTCACTTTGGAAAATCGCAGGTTTGAAATATGAATTTAAATAGAAACTCCGTCACCATGGTTTATTTTTCACAGGTTTACAAAACAAATTTTATTATTTTGAATAATAAATAAATAAATATAAATATATCTATCTATCTATATTATATATATAAAGAAGAAAAGTATGCATGTGTGATCCAATGGATCTGATTGGCCAAAGCGTGGCCAAATCAGATCCATTTTTTAACACTTTACAACAAAGTTGAAAAGTGTTTATGACTGTCTGTCTGTCCGTTAGCACGATAACTGCCGTAAAAATGACTTAATCAAAATGAAATTTTAGTATGTTGTTCAGACGGTCTGTAGGACCTATGGTAATATAAATGAATCCCCCCAATCACCCAATTAGTTTTGGATTGAACCCGGGTTGAAGAAATGAAATACATTGAACCCTATGGGACTTAATTTTTCAAACATTTTTTAAGCGGATTTAAAATTCACAAATAGCTTCGAAAATTTTAGGTAATATTCAAATTATTCCATAAAATATATAAAAAAATTTCAGCAAAATATATTCAGTAGTTTTTAAAATAAAAACTAAAATAATAATCACACCTCTTATATGAAGCGATCACGTGACCATGATATGAAAAGATCACGTGGCCCACTTCAAAATATAATACGGCATAATCTTGTCTCAAAATCGTGATTTTTAAAGTTCTTTTTAATTCATATTGAGTGTTGTATTCGTCCTAAAACCTCTTTATTTTTGCTTAAATTCTGTGCATCTACAGACTGAAACAACGCAATGACAATATATTTGAGTTTAAATGATCATCCAAATTTGATTATTTCTACAACGGAGCCTATTTTTCACTTATGTAAAATGTAAACAGCAAAATATGTAGGATGAGTTGTATAAAAATTGCTGTATTTTTTTTAAAGCAAAAGTATTTAGATCATGGAGTCTGCATAACTGATATGAATGAAATATTCATTGATTTTACACAAAGAAGGACGATTTTTTTCGACGAAGTTTTAAGCATAGAGTTTAATTACTTGTAGCTTCATGGTCTTAAGTTTTTAAATAAAATAAATTATTTTAGTACTGTGATGAATGAAATGATTGGGAAAATGTTGTGAATGAAACGCTGCTTTTATAGAGAGAACCAGGCGTGTTATTTTTCTATGACGTCATTTGAATGAATGTCAGTTGTTTTCGATGAAGTTTTCAAATATAATAAATTTTTGTAGTATTATGATGACTTTAAAAATATTACCGAGGAATGTATCGCATTTTAGAAATGTTTAAACCAGGTAATTTATATTTCAGTGCCGTCATTTGAATGAAGTTCATTTTTTTCGATGAAGGTTTAAGTTTTCAAATATAATAAATTAATGTAGTATTGTGATAAGTTTTAAACTATTACCGAGGAATGTATTGCATTTTAGAGATGTTTAAATAAAATTGCATTGAAGTTGGACAGTGTTTCATAATCAATGCTTTAAGCATGATTGATCTTTCTTGTTTTTAGTGCATTGAGTCACGAAAATTTCAAGAGTTATTACCATCCAGTTATTATTATAAGACAGTAGGCATTAAATTTAACAAAATATATATTTTAAATTTAATGTTTCTGCCTCATAAATTTAACAAAACATATATTTTTTAAATTATGAAAAATTATTTATTATTAAATTAGCAGTGAATTCGCACGGTTTAAGGGGACGTTGGACGTTAAAATGAGCAAAAATCGACTAAAAACAGTTTTAATATATAACATTATTTTACACATTTAACATTTGCTTACGGGTGGGACAGCGTCCATCTCAAAAGATCCATCACCTGCTGCAGCAGGTGCAATGTTTCTGTCGGCGATTTCCAAGGACGCCAATGCCTGCAAAGGGGGGTCTAACTGTTTGAGATAGAGTATGTCAAATACCTGTCTTTTTGGGAGGTTCTTCGTTTGAGATGGACGCTGTCCCACCCGTAAGCAAAAGGTTGAATGCATTTTTTTCGAAACGGAATTTTCAAAAGTTTTACATTTTTAAAATGCTCCATGCGTCTTAATTTTTGTGTAAGACGCATGAAATTTGGAAATTTGGCCTCTCATACTTTTTAATGAAACTGGGTATGCATTTTATAATTGGACTTTATTAAAGTAATTAAAAGTGAATAAGAACCTAATTAAGTGATGAAAATTAAGTTTTAATGCAGAAAACTATTTTTAAAAAATTAACTTTCTACGGGATTTAAAAATAAATACCCAAATTTGTTCATAATGTGTTTTTGAGTGATCATAATGTAAAACTAATCAAAAATGTGTACAAATGGCACGCAAGGAGCATTTTCAAATTTTCGTTAAAAAAAAAATTAAATTAAAAAAAATACAAAATTGAAATAAAAATTAATGATATTGTATATAGTAATGTTAAGAAGAATATTTATACAAATTTTCACGTTTCTAAGTCAGTAAATAAAAAAAAAAGTTTCAGCGTCCACCGTCCCCTTAATTAGAAATAGGTTAGCAAATTATAAATTATACATGTTTGACAAACGAATACATGTTTTAAATGCTGAAAGAAATATGCTAGCAAACTCTTAGCCCCAAAATAAATGCTAAATACGTCTTCGACCTCTGAGCGGTTGCACACGTGCTTTAGCAACAACCTCTGCATAGGTGTTTTAGAGGGTGTCCCACAAAAAGTGAACAGTGGAAGATTTTTTGAACCGTTGGTTGTAGACCCATAGTTCTAATTGCAAAAATGTTTTAAATAAGGAAGTTATGAAATAGTATTTTAAATTCTATACTTTATTTTTGTAAAAAGTTAAAAAAAATTAACTTCTTATACAGTCCCTCTATCGAAAAAAGTCGAATTACAAAAATGTTGTCAATACTTCTTTTAGTACTTCTTTAGAAAAAAACATTTGGCTTTTAAAAGTTCAAATTTAGGGTGAAATAAATTGTCAAACTTCCTGACTTACACCACTTTCTAGTGACTTTTCTAATCATCAAAATTCGTGAATCCAGGGGGCCATTCATAAATTGAGTTAATGGACAGAAATCGTTTAGTGGAATTTTAAAAGAATTTTTCCATCGGTTGTTTCTGAAAGTATTTAAGATAGGCAGACGATACTGATTAAAATTTATTTTAAAACTTAAATAAGGTAAGTAAAACAGATTATTGTGATTTTGCCGACGTGTCGTGTATTCTTCTGACAAAATCTATGGAAAAACAAGTATGACTTTCAAGTTTTTAAATCAACTATTTATTATTTTAAACCACCTGCTGCAGCAGGTGCAATGTTTCCGTCGGCGATTTCCATGGACGCCAATGCCTGCAAAGGGGGGGGGGGTCGAACTGTTTTGAATAAGGTATGTCAAATACCTGTCCTTTTGGGAGGTTCTTCGTTTGGGATGGAGGCTGTCCTCCCACCAGTAAGCAAGAGATTGAATGCATTTTTTTCGAAACGGAATTTTCAAAGATTTTACATTTTTAAAATGCTCCATGCGTCTTAATTTTTGTCCGAGGTGCATGAAATTTGGCAAGAAGACACCTCTCATACTTTTTAATAAAACTGGGTATGCATTTTATAATTGGACTTTATTAAGGTAATTAAAAGTGAATAAGAACCTAATTAAATGATGAAAATTAAGTTCTAATGCAGAAAAATATTTTTAAAAAATGAACGTTCCAAGGGCTTTAAAAATAAATACCCAAATTTGTTCATAATCTGTTTTTGAGTGATCATAATGTAAAAAAATCTGATGTGGGCAGCACATGACTTTCCTTATATAATGCAATGAATTTACTACTTTTACAGTTAAAAAAATGTTACTGTTATAGTAGATACTGATATTCTTTCCAAGATATTGAATTTTCGTCAATGAGTCTTCATTTTCCATGTCGTCATCATCAATGAGTCATCATTGATTTAGCGTCATTTTTATCCATTCGGCGAGTTTTTCGTTAATTTAGCAACATTTAAAAAAGTCGCCAAGATGGCGACATTCCATCAAATTCGTCGCCAAAATCTCGCCAAGCGTTATGGATGAAGAAATAAGTTATTCTTACAGTAGATAAATGACTATTGGCGTTCAAATACAAAAGTATTACTCAAAGCATCTTTTCTCATGAATGGAACGGGCTAGATTCACGAGAATGATGTCACTCAATTTATCGCATGGTATTACATATGAAAAGTGAACATGTTTCTCAATAGGAAATATTTTTCTTTATTATTTTATATGACTTTTTGATATTTTTTTTTTAAATGTGCAATATCTCGAGAACGGTTCATGTTAGCGTTCTAAAATTTATGTCAATCGTTTTCTAATGAAAAATTACATAAGAAATGTCTATTTGCGTAACTTTATTAGCGGTTTTGATTTTTTGACGATTTTTTCAAAATTTCACTCGAAAATTTAGGGGGGGTTCTGAACATTCGATTGCGTATAAAGACAATAGACTTCCAGTGTTTACGGATTGTGATTTTTGTACTAAATTTCGTTCGAATCGGTCCATTCATTCGTCTGTTATCGTCTCCACAGACTCACTGACACACACACTTTCACACATACACACACACACACACACACACAGACATCACTTCAAAAATGTTTTATTCGTGATCAGGGATGCTTGAAACGTGCTCTCCCGTCGAAAACTCGAATTTGAATTTCCGACCCCGTCACAATACTTTCCTTATACATATGTATATAAGGAAAGTAATTAATCAAAAATGTGAACAAATGGCATGCAAGGAGCATTTTCAAATTTTCTTTAAAAAAAATTAAATTAAAAAAAAAAATACAAAATTATAACAAAATTGAAAAAAAAAATCTGATGTGCGCAACACATGACTTTCCTTATATAATGTAATGAGTGTACTACTTTTACAGTAAAAAAATAGGTTTTTCTTATAGTAGATACTAATATTCTTTCCAAGATATTGAATTTTCGACAATTAGTCTTCATTTTCATTGATTTAGCGTAATTTTTATCCATTTGGTCCAGATTTTCGTTATCCAGATTTTCGTTAATTTGGCAACATTTCAAAAAGTCGCCAAGTTGACGATATTCCGCCAAAATCGTCGCCAAAATCTCGCCAAGCGTTACGCACTAAGAAATAAGTTATTCTTACAGCAGATAAATGACTATTGGCGTTCAAATACAAAAGTATTACTCAGAGTATCTTTTTCCATGAATGGAACGAGCTAGATCCACGAGAATGATGTCACCTAATTTATCACATGGTATTACATATGAAAAGTGAACATGTTTATTAATAGGACATATTTTTTTTTTATTTTATATGACTTTTTGATATTTTTTTGAAAAATGTACAATATCTCGAGAACGGTTCGTGTTAGCGTTCTAAAATTTATGTCAATCGTTTTCTAATGAAAAATTACATAAGAAATGTCTATTTGCGTAACTTTATTAGTGGTTTTGATTTTTTGACGATTTTTTCAAAATTTCATTCGAAAATTTAGGGGGGTTCTGAACATTCGATTGCGTATAAAAGCAATAGGCTTCCAGTGTTTACGGATTGTGATTTTTGTACAAAATTTCGTTCAAATCGGTCTATTCGTTCGTCAGTTATCGTCTCCACAGACCCACTGACACACACACACACACACACACACACACACTTTCACACACACACACACACACACACACACATACACGCAGACATCACTTCAAAAATGTTTGATTCGTGATCAGGAATGCTTGAAACGTGCACTCCCGTCGAAAACTCGAATTCGAATTTTCGACCCCGTCACAATACTTTCCTTATACATTATGTATATAAGGAAAGTAAAAATTAAAATTAATGATATTGTATATAGTAATGTTAAGAGGAATATTTATACAAATCTCCACGTTTCTAAGTTAATAAATAAATAAAAAAAATTTCAACGTCCACCGTTCCCTTAAATCCACCAGAATGAGAGCCTTTATAGACGAAGAGGTAAGACCTCTTGCATGCGGTACAGAAAGAGGCGATTTCCAATAAACCGGGGAAGATGTTGTTCAGTATGTACAGCCCCGGAAACTCGCATATGGATAAAACAAGATATAGGCTCAAATGTTTATTTCATCATTTTCCGTTAGTACTCGTTGTCTTCCTGAGCTATATCGAAACTGTTGGCTGCAATCCACATATCAGCCGCAGAACAAAATTTCAAAAAGGATGCCTGCTTTACGGAAATGACGATAGTATTCCCCCACTGTATCACTATCTACATTCGCCACAAAGCAAAATCATCTCACAGAGTTCGGTATTACTGAACAGCGTCATCATTCAAATTCTAGTTAGGCAGCATCTATTATTATTACTTTCCTTATATACATAATGTATAAGGAAAGTATTGTGATGGGGTCGAAAATTCAATTCGAGTTTTCGACGGGAGAGCACGTGCATCCCTGATCACGAATCAAACATTTTTGAAGTGATGTCTCTGTGTGTGTGTGTGTGTGTGTGTGTGTGTGTGTGTGTGAAAGTATGTGTGTGTGTGTGTGTGAAAGTATGTGTGTGTGTGTGTGTGTGTCAGTGAGTCTGTGGAGACGATAACTGACGAACGAATGGACCGATTCGAACGAAATTTGATACAAAAATCACAATCCGTAAACACTGGAAGCCTATTGTTTTTATACGCAATCGAATGTTCAGAACCCCCCCTAAATTTTCGAGTGAAATCTTGAAAAAATCGTCAAAAATTCAAAACCGCTAATGAATTTACGCAAATAGATATTTCTTATGTAATTTTTCATTAGAAAACGATTGACATAAATTTTAGAACCTTGATATGAACCGTTCTCGAGATATTGTACATTTAAAAAAAAATGTCAAAATGATATATAAAATAATAAAAAAAATATTTCCTATTGAGAAACATGTTCACTTTTTATATGTAATACCATGCGATACATTGGGTGACATCATTCTCGTGGATCTAGCTCGTTCCATTCATGAAAAAAGATATTTTGAGTAATACTTTTGTATTTGAACGCCAATAGTCATTTATCTGCTGTAAGAATAACATATTTCTCCGTCCATAACGCTTGGCGAGATTTTGGCGACGAATTTGGCGGAATGTCGCCCACTTGGCGACATTTTTAATTGTTGTCAAATTTACAAAAATCTCGCCAAATGGATAAAAATGACACTAAATCATTGAAAATGACGACTAATTGAAGAAAATTCAATATCTTGGAAAGAATATAAGTATTTACTATAAGAATAACCTTTTTTAATTGTAAAAGTAGTAAATTCATTGCATTATATAAGGAAAGTCATGTGTTGCCCACATCAGATTTTTATCTATTATTATCTATATATACTAATTGCCAAGTGTCCGTTTGTCTGTCTGTCACGCTTTTTTTAGGCACTTCCCGAATAGATAGAGACTTACAATTTGGTACACGGCTCGGTTGTTCGATAAAACTCCCTGGAAAAATTGAATTTTTCGAAAACGTTCTGTAGAGAGGGGTGCTCCACACCAAAACGTTCGAAAAGTGAAATGATAGGAAAGCATACTTTGCCATAAGATAGAGACTTGAAATTTTGTGTATGGGTAAATCGTACGAAAGGAAAAAAGTGTGCAATTTCAGATTTCCAATATTTTCTAATTAAGGGGGTGCCGCACATCAAAATGTTCGATGTACCGAATAAATGAGAAACGGCTCCTTTAAAATTTGATAGAGGCTTGAAATTAGGTATATGGACTAATCATTTGATGAAAACACCCAAGACGAATATAGTTTTTCAAAAATGTTCGTTTAAGGGGGGTGCTCTAGAGGGAAACGTTCGAAAGGTGAATTGCTAAAAAAAACATGCTTCGGAATGAGGAATAGATTTCAAATTTGGTGTACGGGTAGATAGTTTGGAAGGAAGAAAGCATACAATTTCAGATTTCAAATATTTTTCACTTAAGGGGGTGCCGCACACCAAAATGTTCGATTTTCCGAATAAATGAGAAACGATCCCTTTAAAAGTTGATCTATGGACTAATCATTTGATGAAAAGACCCAACACGAATATGGTTTTTCAAAAATTTTCGTTTAAGGGGGTGCTCCAGAGGAAAACGTTCGAAAGGTGAATTGATTAAAAAAGACATGCTTCAGAATGAGATACAGACTTCAAATTCGGTGCACGGGTAGATAGTTCGAAAGGAAGAACATGTGTAATTTCAGTTTTCCGATATTTGCAACTTTTGGGGGTGCCTCAAAACCAAATGTTCGATTTTTCGAATAAATAAGAAACACGAATTATTTAAAAATTTGCCTTATTCGGTGGTTGCTTAATGTGGGACTGCTGATTTTCAACAGGTATTCGGCTAGTATATACTAATTGCCAAGTGTCCGTCTGTCTGGCTATCACTCTTTTTTTAGACACTTCCCGAATAGATAGAGACTTGCAATTTGGTATACGGCTCGGTCGTTCGACAAACCCCCCTAGAAAAATCGAATTTTTCGAAAACGTTCTCTAGAAGGGGTACTCCACACCAAAACGTTCGAAAAGTGAAATGATAGGAAAGCATGCTTTGCGATAAGATAGGGACTTCAAATTTATCATATGGGTAAACCGTTCGAAACGAAGAAAGTGTGCAATTTTAGATTTCCAATATTTCCTACTCAAGGGGGTGCCGCACATAGAAATGTTCAATTTTCCGAATAAATGAAAAGCGGCTCCTTTAAAATTTGATAGAGGCTTGATATTTGGTATATGGACTCTAATCATTTGATGAAGACACCCAAGACGAATATAGTTTATTAAAAACGTTCATTTAAGGGGGTGCTCCAGAGGAAAACCTTCGAAAGGTGAATTGATAAAAAAAAAAACATGCTTCGGAATGCGAGAGAGATTTCGAATTTGGTGTACGGGTAGGTAGTTTGGAAGGAAGAAAGTATGCAATTTCAGATTTCCAATATTTTCTATTTAAGGGGGTGCCGCACACAAAAACGTTCGATTTCCCGAATAAATGAGAAACAGCCCCTTTACAATTTGATAGAGGCTTGAAATTTGATATATGGACTAATCATTTGATGAAAACACCCAAAACGAATATAGTTTTTCAAAAATTTTCGTTTAAGGGGGTGCTCCAGAGGAAAACGTTCGAAAGGTGAATTGATAAAAAAAGAACATGCTTCGGAATGAAATACAGACTTCAAATTTGGTGTACGGGTAGATAGTTCGAAAGGAAGAACATGTACAATTTCAGTTTTTCGATATTTTCAACTTTTGTGGGTGCCTCAAAACCAAATGTTCGATTTTTCGAATAAATAAGAAACGCGAATTATTTAAAAATTTACCTTATTAGGTGGTTGCTTAATGTGGGACCGTTGATTTTCAACGGGTATTCGGCTAGTATATACTAATTGCCAACATTTGCTATTGTAGGTTTGCCGTTCACTAAAATGTTCGATTTGCCGAACAAATGAAAAACGCCTTCTTTACAATGTGATAGAGACTTGAAGTTTAGTATATGGGCTCACCATTTGACAAAAAACCAAAGATGAATACGGTTTGAAAAAAATGTTCATTAACGGGTGCTACATAGAAAAACGTTCGAAAGGTGAAGTGATAGGAAAAACATGCTTCTCGATAGGATAGAGACTTCAAATTTGGTGTACGGGTAGATAGTTTGAAAGGAAGAAAGTGTGAAATTTCAGATTTCCCATATTTGCTACTTTAAGGGGTGCCGCACACTAATATGTTCGATTTTCCGAATAAATGAGGCACTCTTCCTTTTAAATGTGATAGAGGCTTGATATTTGGTATATGGGCCAATCATCTGATAAAAAACCCAGGAAAACAGAGTTTTTCAAAAATGTTCATTTATGGGTGTGCTTCACAGAAAAAAGTTCCAAAGGAGAAATAATAAAATAGGGGTACCTCGGGATGAGATAGATTTTAATGTGGTGTATGGGTAGATAATTCGAAAAGAAGAAATGAGCAAATTAAGTTTCCCAATATTTTCTTCTTTAAGGGGTTCTGCACACCAAAATATTCGATTTGTCAAATAAATGTGAAACGCGAATTGTTAAAAAATTTACTATATTCAGGGGCTGCTTATTGCGAGACCTTTGATTTTCAACGGGTATTCGGCTAGTAATTACTTAAATGCTCAAATACAAAACTGTGAATCGATATAATAATCACATAATAGCATTATCTGCATAAATTGAATTTGAAGAAGTGGTAGAGTTTTATACTATTTGTTTTAAGTACATATTTGCAATTTTAAGTTGATTTGTGGATGCCCCCTTATTTCCCAATAAAAATTTTAACTAATGATAACTATGTCAAATTAGATCGTTTTAGAGCCAAATTATTTTCAGCTAGACTAAATACGGTATAAGTAACATTTTTGTAATTTGATACTTTTTGATAGAGGGGGCTGCATAAAAAGTTAATTTTCTTAACTTTCTACAAAAACATGGTACAACATTTAAATTACTATTTCGTAACTTCCTACCTTATTTAAAGCATTTTTGCAATTAGAACTATCGGTGGTTCAAAAAGTTTTCTACTGTTCACTTTCTGTGGGACACCATTTGCTTTAAATATGCTGACTACTGCTGACTAAAGGCAAAAGTAGCTTTTGGGTAGCTCAAACTAAGAAGATTAGTCTTTAAAGCTAATTAGAAGCTGTTAAATGTTCTTTAAAGCTAGTTAGTCTTTAGTTAGTTAAGATTAGTCTTTAAAGCTAATTAGAAGCTGTTTAATGCTCTAGCATAATTAGAATCTGAGATATGAGCCAATTAGTGAAATGCCTAAAATTGATGGGAGCTATAGTTAATAAAATATAAACCTAGAGGATCTTGTGAGGTCTATATATATATAACCTTTGTTTATGATTTCACTTTGTTTACTTTCTAAATTATGCTTTACTTTAAATTAACAACTTCTTACTCGTTCGGTTATGTACACCAATCCAAAGCTAGCTAACATTTTCTGCGATCCTGCAACAGAACAGGATAAAGTTTCGGTTTGGGTAAGAGAAAAGGGCTTGGAATGGCGTCTGGTTTGGTTGTACCACGATGTTCAAACAGATCTAGTCGATAATCGTGCTTCTGATGTATATTGATGTTTGATGTTAAATTGGGTAAGAATCTGTCATTCGTATTACATTTCTAAGAGTAATTTAACTTGTAGTTTATCGCCAAGTCTCGGGTTTTATAATTTATAATTTGTCATGATATGGCAGGTGCAACATATTGTCTGTTTTGTATACTGTATACAGACCTCTAAAGTTGTACAGCCAGCTGCTGTATCAGTTATGTGATGTCAATAAATGTGCTTTGCCTGTGTGTTTTCCCTCGGCCTTAGCAACTGTGACATAAGAAAAAAGATTGTAGTTGTGTCATTTTATAGATAATCAATTCTTACGAAGCCAGCTACATATTCTATAATGACCAACTTCATCTCATCTAAAGGCTCATACTTTACAATGGCCCTGAACAGCAGGGCTGTAGCCTGGCAGGAGTCAGAGGGGTATAAGCCCCCCCCCCCCCCAAGAGGTATACTCAGCCCCGCTAGTAAAAATATTAAATTTTTTGTAGTGATATGAAATTTCATATAAAATGCCATTCGAATTTTGCATAAAAAATTTCTTTGAGACTTTTTTTTATAAATTGCTTCGTTTTAAAGTTTTTTAATTTAGCCGAATTTGTGATTATACTAATGATTCATTTATTTCATATTTAATTTAAAAATATTTAAAAATTATGACACTAGTATTTAGGATACGGCCGTACCATGCTGAAAACACCGGTTCTCGTTAGATCACCGAAGTCAAGCAGCATCGGGCGCGGTTAGCACTTGGGTGGATGACCACCTGGGAACACCGCGTGCTGTTGGCAAATTTCGGGCGCGGTAGCCTGGTGGTTTGCGCGCTGGATTTGCACGCTGCCACAACTGCCGCTGTGTTCATGCGGAGTACGATCACGTTAAACATGTGGGTCCGTAATCCTTCCGAGAGGTTGGTGGTAGGGGAAGGAGGGTACGGTCCCTGTGGATGCCTCCCTCATTGGGTTCCGGTCTAAATTGGGTGGCACTTCCCGGCTGTCCAAACAGTTACCTTACACCTTTCTGGTAGATCGGACGGTCAGGGTCTCAACAACAACAACTAGTATTTAGGATACTTTTGTGTTATTGTGGGGTTCACTGTTATACATTATATTATAAAGTCAAAATCGACTGATAAGTAGGTAAGAGATAATAATAAGTATCAACTTGTATTAACTTTCAGAATGTTTCTGCAAATTATTAACAGCTTTACTACTAGTTAATGCTTACATTAAGATCAATTGTAATTTTTATATATTAATACTGATGTATAGTAGCTTATTAATAATCAGTTCTTAGCTTGCAAATATAAACATGCAATTATTTGTTAATAATTATATGAATTGAAATATATAGTAGTAACTATTATGGTTTATAAATGCTAATGATTAAATATGTTTTCGGTGAGCCCCTCCTTGAAGACTGTTGAGCCCCCCCCCCCCCCCTTGAATTTCACTCCAGCCCCTCTTCAATTTCGTCTCTGGCTACAGCCCTGCCGAACAAAAGTCATACTTTACAATATATACCACAAACCTATGGAAAAATGCCGGTATTTTCTAAAACTACGTTTACTAAAACTACGTTAATATGTAATTTTAGTACTTAAACTATATGTGTAGCGATTTTCGGCATTCTCGCTTCTTCTTTTTTTCTTCGAACCAAACCGTCCGATCTACCCGAAAGTGTAAGGCACAAACTAATAAATCAGCCCGCATTTAAAACAAAAATCGCCAAGCGAGCGATAACACGCCAATCTGGCAGACGTGATTTGGTCCATCTTACGCGCGCTAGTGTCTATGCGACATCCCATGTTAAAAATGTTGCCATAGGGTCCTATGGGAGTGAGCCTTCTGAATATAGTATTCTGTGGTTTAAGGTATCTGTTTGGAAGACCGGTAAGTGCCACCCAATTTAGACCGGAACCTAGTGGATGGCGGCATCCATAGAGACAGTACCCTCCTTTCCCTACCACAACCTATTGGAAGAACTTAAGGATCCACATATTTAGCGTGCCTTAACATATTTAAGACGGGGACAGTTTGGGCAAAGGCGGGAATCGAATTGCGGTCGTCTGAGTACAATCCCCGCGCGTTAACTATTCGGTTGTCCTACCCCCTCAGCATTCTCGCTTGGTTATATCGACACCCCCCCCTCAAATTTCCCATCTATGAAGGAATGTTCGACCGTTCATTATGCTGCTCTAACTTTTCAGGTAAGTCGGGTGGTCTGGGTTTATTACCCATGAAGGAATGCGGTGGGTTTCGATTTTTCTCAGTGGTATTTATTCAATATATGAGAAATATGTGTAGCAAATTTCAAAATTCTAGTTCATTTGGAAGTTATTCAGAATTTTCGGATATACACACATTTAGACAAATACCTTAAAATTTTCAATATAAAAAAAAAAAAAAAAATTGGGCATTTTGGAATTTTCTCTATAGTACCTGAAACTATTTACATGTGCAGCAAGCAACATTCTGGCTCATCTGGAAGTTACTCATCTGGAAGGCTCATCTGGAAGTGAGTTGACGGGTATTAGCTAGCACTAAATACCCGGAGTTGCTCTGGATTAAACATGCAAATCTCTGATTAAAATTACACGGGAACATACAGTGTGCGGGTGTAATATGCCCTAAACAAGTGCCTAAACACGCCTTCACCCATTATGCAACTACACATACGGCTGCCCTACGCCTATTTGTGCTATCGTAATACGCTATTGATACGCTGCGTGGGTGCACATGCTTCTGAATGCCTTTGGCTCACGCAGAACGCTTTGGAGGCTATGCTATCTACCTCTGCACAAGCATAATACGCCCTACATAAGCGTGCAAGGAGTTGCAATTTGGATACGCTGCCTTAGCTAACTCAAGCTCAGAAATAGTCCTTAAAGCTAAGTACTAGTACAATTAAAAGCTGAAATATGATCAAATTAGTGAAATGTCGAAAATTGGTCCACGGAAACGACAGTTGGATTTCTCTGCATGATGAATTGACAGATTTAAAATACAAGTCAAATATGTAATGAACAAGAAAATCTGATGTGGACAGCACATGTCTTTCCCTGCAGACTTATATCCACGTTCTCTTTATTTTAATTAAATTTAATTCACTTTTCATTCAATTTTCGTTCTCATTTGGTAACTGGATTTATTTTCAAAGGTGGCGTAGAGAAAATACGAAAATAATAAAATATCTCGAGAACGGCTAGTCCTAGTGTAATAGGATTAGTCTTATTCTTTTCTTCGTTAAAAATTACGTATAAAACAAGCATTTAATGGATATATTTGAGGATACGTAGTTTTTTTATTTTAGATTTTGACGATTTTTGCGGGCTTTTTCGCAAAAAAAGCAGGTTATTTTTTTCCGAATCGTACCAAAATCTAATCAGCACCACAGCGACCCACAAGCGACTTACCTAGCAAATTTTGTGAAATTCGGTCCATTAGTTTTTTAGCTAGAGTGGATATAGGCAATTTTTGCGAGCTATTTCGCAAAAAAAAAAACGGGTTCTTTTATCTATAATCGTACTAAAAACTAATCAGCACTAGGGTCACACCCAAGTGACTTAACTACCAAATTTAATGAAATTCGGTCCATTAGTTTTTGAGTTAGAGTGGATACATAATTGCACAGCACAGACAGACACACACACATACACACACACAGACGACACGCTAAAAATGGTTTTTTCGTGTTCTAAAGGTCTCGAAACATGTAGATCCGTCGAAAACTCGAGTTGCGATTTTCGGCATGATTCCAATACTTTCCCTATACATTACCATATATTGCAGGGAAAGTAAAAAAAAATCTGATGAGGGCAGCACATGACTTTCCCTGCAGACTTAAATTCATATTGTCTTTATTTCTTTAATAATTCATTAGATTGAGCGCAATTGCACCAAATAACACTAAATTTGCATTTTTAATTCAATTTTTGTTTTTATTTGGTAATTGGAAATTTTTCCGGTAGCGGAGTAACAAAAATGCAAGAAACCTCAAATATCTTGAGAACGGTTAGTCCTAAAGTATAATGGAGTGTGTTATATTCTTTTCTTCGTCAAAAATTGCGTATAAAACAAGAATTTAATTGATACATTTCAGCATACGTAGCCTTTTTTTTTTTTTTTAGATTTTGGCGAATTTTGCAGCTCATTTCGTAAAAAAAAGGCAGGTTGTTATTTTCCGAATCGCGCCAAAATCTACTCAGCACCTGAGTGTCCCACAAGTAACTTATCTACCAAATATTGTGAAATTTGGTCAATTAGTATTTTAGCTAGGGCGGATACATGAATTTTTTGCGGGCTATTTCGTAAAAAAAGGCGGGTTCTTCTTTTCCGAATCGTACCAAATTCTAATCAGCACCAGAGTATCCAACAAGTAACTTATCTACCAAATTTTGTGAAATTTGGTAAATTAGTATTTTAGCTAGAGCGGATAAATGAAATTTTTAAGGGCCATGTCGCAAAAAAGACGGGTTCTGTTTTTACGAATTCTACCAAAAACTAATCAGCACCAGGGCTTCACCCAAGTGACGTACATACCAAATTTTATGAAATTCGGTCTATTAGTTTTTTTAGTTAGAGTGGATACAAAATCCGTACAGACAAACACACAGACAAACGTCACGCTAAAAATGGTTTTTTCGTATTCTAGAGGTCTCCAAACATGTAGATCCGTCGAAAACTCGAGTTGCGATTTTCGGCATGATTCCAATACTTTCCCTATACATTACCATGTATTGCAGGGAAAGTAAAAAAATCGCATAGTGAGGCTAAATATTGAACGTTGTTTTAATTTTAACTTTACAACAATGGTTATATATATTTATTCCATTGTTGTAAGATGTCATCCGATACAACATGGAGATTTATTGAAATATGAACCAGATATGGGGAATAAAATCGCCTCCTATGGAGAAATTTCGAGTTTTGGGAATTTTCTGGTCAATTTCATCAATCGAGACATCCGTGTACCAAATTGAAAGTTCCTACTCTTTCTAGAAGTAGGTAACCATTTCACGGACATATACATACATGCATACACATTTTCTCTTTCGTATATATAGATATTTAATAAAATAAGAATGTCATATATTTCTCTATATTATTAAATATTTAATACAATAAGAATATCACGTATTTTTCATTATTTCGGAATATTTCACACACAGCCATTCTAAACAAGCTGACGCGGTGGCTAAGCGGTCAAGGTAAGCGTTTCCTCGTGCTTACTAGGCTGCTGGGTTGTGGGTTTGAGTCCCGCTGCGGGCATGGATGTTGTGGTGTTGGGCGTAGTATGTTCCGCCCCTACTGAAGTGTCTGAGCAGCGTCATGTGACGGCTAAATGCTTCACGTTACTGCAGGTTGATTGGCGAATTATTATTTTATTAAGTGCTACTGCTAGAAATAATAATAATAAAAAATGTTTGCACATTACTGCATTCTATCCTCTTCAATATATATTAATTAATATTAAACACTTCAAATATCATTTTAAATGTGTTACTGCTCTTTTTCATCCCTCAAAGTTATGGAAATATGTGGTCGATGCAATTTTTTTTAGCACCGTTGTATATTCATAATGAATAAGGATTTCTACTTCCGATTTTTTCAATTCTGGTTCAAAAATTTTCATTTTACTTGAAACATCTATTTCACAGTATTGACTACAGATGGAGCTTAGACGATAACTGATATGGATTCAGTATCAAATTGTGGACGGTGTGAGGGAGTTCCATAAGTATTTCCACTACCGGTTCCAAAAAAATCATGTAGCAAAAATGCTTAATATTTGCGTTAAAAAGTGTACACATCATTTTTCCCCTTCATGAATTTCTTGTACTAATTATAATATGATCCATTTTGATTCTAATGAATCTGAACAATAGGAAATATGAAGGTATGAGAATGTAGAGAAGAGATTTAAACTTTAGCTACATCTTTTATACACCCGTACGAAATAATTTGTCATTTACTACAAAAAAGGAAATCTATCAGAAAATAGATGAAATAAGAAATATCACATTTATTTTGGTGAGGAGCATTACGAACCAAACGTCAAATATGAAAAATTTAACATTTTAAAGTCAACAGTTTTGTAAATTTTTTTCTTGTTGTTTGCGATTTTATTAATTTGCAAAACACTTTTTCCAAAGGAAGGAATTTCAAATTTTATGTATAATATTTTTTATTACAATTTTCTCCCGTACGAATTAAAATTTCATTATTAGTAGTAGTAGTTTAGATTATTCTCGGCCCAATGGCAGTTCCGTTCCAGCGAGTGACAAAATAGATTAGTTATCTATCAACCGTCATCTCGCAACACCCCAAGGTCAAATATTTGCTTATTATAAAATCCGTAATATGGCAATTCTCGCAATAGATGGCAGCACCAATAACTATAAGGTGGCTTCTTTAGGGACTCTACAAGAGAGCCCTGATAAGGATCCCTATCACGGCTCTCTAGACTCTAATGTTAATATAAGGTAGAGCCATTCAAACATGAAAGAAACACTTTCACCAAGCATACTCGCGATAATAATAATATTAATATCAGTGTTATGACTCGATATCAGTATAAGGACTTAACTCATAAACTGTTATATATAAAACATGAGATTATTGAATTATCTTCATATTCTATTCAGGGAATGCCAATTTTCATTTTTTTTTCTTAAAATACATTTCAATAATAGTTTTAAAACCATGACAAACGACAAAATGAGATTAGTGAAATGCATCCTCGCTAATTTAAACAAAATTTTATAGGTCAGCATCAACAAGCTCGTTGTATTATATACGCTCGTTGTATATAAACTAGCTGGTCAGCATAGAGGTAGAAACTCTACCTTCATATGGGTCAGACCAGAAATAAAAACTATCACAAAAACACCCCTGAACAACATAGGGCAATACCTTACCATATTTAATATTTTTGTGTGAAAATTTTAAATTAAAATATTTTATAATTTGTTTTGTTCAGCATCGTGTCTGTATTAACAAATTAAAATTTATTCCATGTCCATATACTTTAGTTATGGCTTGAAAAGTTTTGACAAAATAATTAATATTTCTTTTAATTTTAAAGTCTTTCTAACTAAATCTACGATAATTATTTCTTAAACTTCAATAAATACTGAAGTATATTAGCTTTCCATACGAAAATAAATATTTTCAGATAGAAGTAAAGTTTGCTTTCTTAGAAAAAAAAAATATATGAAAGTATATGTAGTGTCGCCATCTCTTAGGATTATTTATAATTACTGTTAGAAGACCAGAAAAACTAAGAGCAAAACAAATATAGATAATATTATTCCTATTTAGAAAATTGTCCATAGATAATAACTTATTTCTTATGTAAAATGAATAAAAATACAATTTGAAACTTTTGAATATATTCAAATTAGTTTTTCTATATTTTTAAAATTTATATAAAAGTAAATATTTTCACTATTTTTTTCTGAAATTTATTCTTTACGGATTTAAGTTTCATTGCTTAATTAAAATGTTTATAACTTGGGTATAACACAACGGGCGCATATGAACAGAACTCAGAATTTTGAGAACTGAAAAATAAAGCAAGAGTATTGAATATCTATAGTATTATTTCACAAGAGTAGGATATCTTCCCGGCCGTCCAGTCGGTTACCTTACGCCTTTCTGGTAGGTCGGACGGTCTGGGTCTCAAGAACAAGAGTAGGATACAAAGAATAAGAATGAAATGCTCTACAGTTGAAGACTGATTATTTTTGTAATTCACATTTCCGTAATTATTGATGAAATAATAATACAGAAATTTTCTGCAATTTCAGAACGTGTTTCTATTTGCAATTTAAACATCTCAAAATATATAATTTTACATGTTTGTAGCTGAATTGTGATTGAATAAAAATCGATTATTATTTTTCAGACTACAAAATTCAAAATAAATAATAATTTTGCTGATTTGAGAGCTTTCATGTTGAAAGATTTTAAAGCCCCTTTCACCTGCCAGGGACTTAAACTGTTTATCTGCATATCGATCAATCTGTCCTGGAGTTTCACTTCAAATTGACTTGAAAAAGGAAAATAAACTTACAGACCGTGTATGCTAGATTTATCTAGTATAGAACGTATATATTGCACAGTTTCCTTTCAAAATTCTCTAATAAGGTACAATTCCTTGGACCATATGACCCTTGCTGTATAAATTTTTTTTAGGTTGAGAGCGAGCGGCTCTTCTCATTAATTTGAACCAAGGAGGTGGAACAATTCTTGACATACCTTGTGGGCTTATGTTCTAAGCCTCCATAATGAGAATTATTCTCAGAGTTAGATACTATTAAACAAATCTACTAATGTTACATGCTTTCTGAGCTAACGGTGGTTTTATATTTCGAATAAGATAGCAAGATTAGAAGTTCTTCCTATCGAAGTTCCTTGTGCTACATTTCAATACGAGATGGCGGCAGCTTTCTAAAAAACTGAGGCAACCACTTATGACGTCATTGTCAATCTGCGCGCTGGTTGGCTGGTTCAAGAGTTATGTGGGTGAGGCTTGTATTTCTTCTAGTGCTTCAGCTGCCTTTTACTACGGAGCCTCGAAACGTGATTGAAGCAAGAGGTAGTGTTTTTAAATTATTTACTTTCGTATAGTGATTGAACTTTTTTCCAGTTTTGCAACAGAAAATTCGATAAGAATTACATTTGTGGGCACTCTGTTAGGTATGAAATTTTCGTAGCATTCACTAATGTTTAAAGCGTACCCCTTCATTTGACAGATGCTTCACGTGTGGATTATGTGTTAAATAGCAAACACTTGAAAAAGCTATGTCAATTGTTGACGACATAGCAATATTTGTTTCATGTTTCTATGCCTTAAACAGGGATGTAATCAAAAGTGGTTTTTTGTGTATCCCGTGGATTTGTGCTCTTGTTTATAAAGTGTGATTTGCATGTTTACAAAGGATACAATAGGTATTTGTTGCTTGCCGGATTTAAATGAAAATATTTGCTTTCAATATAAATTCTAAAAATAACGATTTCTGTGGAGTATTTATTTAAAATCTCATATGCAGGTAAGTATGCATGTTCCGCAATGAAGGTAAGTGGTGTTTTTGCACTTTTTCTTTTTTCTTTTGCATGATGAATAATGGTGATTTTAATTAGTAAAAAAGTTCTTTAAAGCATGTTACATTAAAGAAGTACAATTTCAAACAGTAAGACAAATATATATTAAAGTATTGTGTTTTCACGTTTTGTTTGCATCCCCAGGGGATTGTTTGTTTTCACATTGAACAATGGCAACCTGTATCTTGAATCATAAAATTTGATGATCTTTAATTATAAATTTTCTCAACAGTTTTGCATGTGAATTAGTTAATTTCAATTTAATTCATTTTTAAACCTTTATAAATTGCTGTAGCAAATAATGACTTGACTTGCTGTCAAAAAAATTCATTTGTTGCCATCAAAATTTGATAATTTTTTGGTATGAAAGTGACTAATATAAAGAACATTTTTCTGCATGTGTATTTGAAGAGCATTTGTTCTGCATGTGGATTCATGAAAATATATTGCACTTTTGATTCGTTTCTGAATCTTAATTTTTCATATTTTTATATATAGAAAAATTGCAAGCAACTTTACATCTTTTAAAAGATTGGCTTGTTGCCATTAGAATTTAATATTTTATTTGAAATAAATTTATTAACTGAATAAAAATAAATATACTGTAAGTAATGTATAACATTAAAGCATGTGCATGTACAGTGTTTGAGATTTAAAGCAAGGTATTTCTTTCTCTGGTGACCTGGTATTTAAATAAAGTTAACATTTGTTGCCAAATCTGCATCAGCTTTCTCCTGAAGGCCAGTTACTGTTCTATGTTTAGAATTTGGCATGCATCCTAACTGAACTGCTTAGCTTGGTGCCCTAGTTTTGTTGAGTATTGTATGTAACTTGAGTAAAACTTTGGTTCATTGACATTTCCTAACTCTAAAAATTTACTTTTCTGGATTAAAATTATGAATTATTTAAGATTAAATAAAATACATTAGGCCTTGATTTAATAAATTTTATAGAATATTTTAGCATTTATTATTGCTATGATTTCAATTTTTCTTGTGCGTAGAGAGAGGATTGCTAATAAAAAGCAAAAATTCCTGAAAGCTACATTGCATCTTGATATATTGATAAAATTTTAAGTAGTATTAAGTTTATCAATATATTAATAATATGTTAGTATATTGTTATTGTTTTCCTTTAAACATTAACTTTGCAACAAATAAAATGTCATTCAAAGACAAATTTTGGAGTTTCAAAACTATGAAGTTCTGGGAACACAAATCATGCATCAATAGATTAAAAAAAATTTTCTTATAAAAGAAACGAGCTTGTTTTAACTATGAATAGATTAACTTGTAAATATTTTAATATAGAAATCTGAAAAAAAAAATTGTTACAATACAATATGCAAACAGTGTTTTCAGGGTATGAAATTTTCACTTGCCAACTAATCAATAGCGAGTAGATTTTTTTCATCTGGCGAGTACAAAAATCTGCATACTATATGGGTTATTTTTTTTTCCGATGTTTAATCTTTTTAAAAAATGCTACAGCATTTGTGAAAAATCAAAATCAACTCGGCCACTCACTGTTTAGAAATACCTTCCACTTTGACTTATTGCCATACTCAGCATAATATATAGCTGTACAGGACATTTTATTGTTAATGGCTTAACCATATCATGAAGCTTCATTGTATGTGCATTTAACGTGATGGCTAATATAAACCGACAACATGGTCACCAGTTACGGCTATGGGAAGTGCGCATCTGAACTATGTTAATCATTCATATGTTAGGTGTATATTTATATTAATTCTTTCTTACATAGTGATTAGGATAATTGCCGATAAATTTTACTGCAGTTTTTTGATTAAAATTGTCAACAAAGTTATGCTGTGTTATTATATTTATATGGTACCTACTGGCAAGTGAAAAAACTTTCGACGAGTAAACTCGGAGTTAAAACTTCTTATCCTGATATTTTCCTGAAATTAGTTTGCCAATATTTTAACAACCAGTTCTCTATAAAACTAACAATTAGTATAGTATTGTATTAATTGAATGTTGTCAAACCATTTTCAGTTTACAATATAATATTTACAATGAAAGTAGTTGTTGCTTGTGATTTATTGTACTTCATTATATAGAAGCAGGCTTGTGCAAAGATTTGATTACAATTGTTTCACTGCTTCTTTGGTAGAAATATCTTTTGGGACCCCATATTGTATGTTTTTACAGGATATTAAGATTCTAGGATCCTTTTCAGTGGCTGGGGTCATAAGCAGTGGTTAATCCTGGTCTAGAATGCAGGCCATGGGGAAATTCATATTATCCCCCCCCCCCCACACACAAACACACATTATCAATCACACCACAATACTCAAGGGCTTTAATGGTGATAATAGTAATGAAAATTAATAATGATACTGCTGTTGTGCTACATATTGTCACTAGAGAAGAATTTTTTTCGAGAAATTTGGTATGACGGCACCATACTACATCATTCGGCAACATTTGCCACTAGTCATAAGATATCAATCAGCATTTTAGTAAATCTGCCTTGCTATGTGTAAAAGGAAAATATTTCAGTAGAGTTAAAAATTTGTTTTATAAAAATGGAAAAAATTTCAAAGAAAAGTTATATTTAAAAATGTTAAAGAAATTGACCTTTTATTATTTGCAGTGTTTTATTTAAAAGCGAATGGTATTTATAGCATGTGTACATGTATTCTCTTGGTATTGAATGTTTTTGATGTAAAAAAAATGATCTTAAATAATTGTATATGCTCACCATTCTAAATTAAATAAACTAATGTTTAAGTGCCATTAACAAGAAATGAATTGGCACCCTTGCAAGAGCTATCATAAGACATTCGTGAGATGTTAGAAATTTTACTTTACACATAGGAAGTTATATCTAAATGAATTTCTACGGAATTTGAATGCCTATTTTGATTGGTAACTTCAAAAAGCTTGAAAAGTAAAATCTTCATTAAAAACATAGCATAAAACAAATTAGTAGCAGTATATTATGGTACATTTGTTGATATAGTTGCTTTGCCTTTATATCCTGAAGAAGAAGGCTGTTTTTTTTGTCACTGGCTTCATGATGCATGCCCAACGAAGAGGCCACCTGTTGTGTTGAACATATTTTTGGGGTAATGCCAAAAAACTTATGTATTATGGGAAAGAGGTTCTTAAAATTATTTGCTCCAGGGCATCCAAAGTTTTGTTAGCCATTCTTTTATTACAATTTGTTATATTTAGTTCTTTTATGAAAATTTTGGATTTTAGCTTTTTTTGCAGCAGTTTGAGTGATTTACTTTAAATTTAAGAAGCTTGTTGATTTTTAATGATATTAAGTCATAAGAATACATGAAAATTTAGTTTTAGTTTTCTCACAGGAAACAAAGACTTTCTTTTGAACTTTTGTAGAGAAAGTCATTTTGGACAAATATTTTTTTAGACAAGAGTTTAGTGTATCACACTCCCATTGCAGATAGGCATCCATGGACCAGCTTCCCACTTATTATCCATTCGTCAGTATGGAATAGCCGGTATCTGTAATGACAGCAAGAAACTTGCTGTAAGCCACAATTTTTGCAAACTTCTTTGGGAACTGATAATTTCAGTCTTTTTACATGGCTGGAATTAAATTCATTTTCAATTTAGTTCAGACCACACGAAGCTGCATAGGTAAAAAGGTTCATAAACACAAAACCCTCCTATAAGGGGTGTTTTCAAAATTTGAAAGAGATTCCCATTGCTTAATACCAGTATTCATGGACAGGTTTGAGGCTTATTATGCACTGGTCAGCATGGAATAGCCAATATCTTCCATGCTGAAGATTGCTGTTGCTGTTACCCAGACCGTCCGACCTACCAGAAAGGTGTAAGGTAACTGTTTGGACGGCCGGGAAGTGCTACCCAATTTAGACCGGAACCCAGTGGGGGAGGCATCCACAGGGACCGTACCCTCCTTCCCCTACCACCAACCTCTTGGAAGGACTTACGGACCCACATGTTTAACGTGATCGTACTCCGCGTGAACACGGCGACAGTTTTTTGGTAGTGGCTGGAATCGAACCCGGGCCTACCGAGATGCTGAAGATTGCATAATTCCACGGATGATGGTATCTCCACTAGGCATGTCTTCCAAATTTTGAAAATACCCCTTATATGTGGGTTCTATGTTTATGAACTTTGCTATCATTTAACCACCACTTTTTATATCAAATGAAGTATGAAATGCTTATTTTAGTTTTAATACAGTTTAATACTTTCTAACAGGAGATACATTTGTTAGATGCTTAAATCAATGGTATGTGCTCCTTTAAAAATTTTATTAAATTATAATCCTCTTTTTTATGCTTGAATGATTCTTTTAATTTATAATAAAATTGCCATTTTAGTAGAACAACTAGCTTATAATCATTTTTCACTGTGGCATATATACATAATACATACATACACCTTTCTTGCTATCACCAATCACCTTTACTTGTTATCGTGAGAATCATCAGTTCATTAAAATTTTATAATTATAAAATAGCTGCTGGATATAAATAATATGTAACAAAAAGTAAAATAAAAAGGTTTATCTCTTTAGAGAGATATTAAAAAATATTTTTTAAAATAAAGTTACATACTTAAAAGGCTTGCAAACATTCCAAGAAAATTTAATAAAACTGAAAGGCTTTTTATTATTTGCAAGGTGTACTATTGGGGATTCAATAATATCTGAATGCTAATGAAGAATCAATAATGCAGGTTTTAAATTCTTGGATTGTTCCTATCCACACACAAGTTTCCAGAGTTTTTTTATTTACAATTTTAATTACAAAACTGAAAAAAAAAAATCAATTTATTAATGTGAAGTAAAACTTTAGATACAGAGTCCAAAAATATGAAACATGTGTAATTTTTTATTTGGATTATTTAATGTATAAAACTAGACCACACACATAGTTGATATTATATAAAATAGTTCAAAAAATTTTTGGAGGGGTATGGATTAAGTTTGGCAATCCCTCCTAAATATACCACTGGCTGTGTCACCCACTTCCAAGTTTTTCTACAAATCTACGTATATGCTAACATATCTATTTAACGTAAAATTTTATTTATTTTGAAGATATATATATATATATGTAGGCCCACCTAAAATATAAAACGGCTAATGCATGTGTGTTTCAAAATAAAAATAAAAATAAGTTTTAGAATTGCAAACATTTTTTAAAATCAAGTAAAAAATTAAAATAGGTGAGTAACAGATTATATTTTGTTATTCTGCCTAAAAGTACCTCCTATATGGTTTTTCTATTGATATTTGTAATTATCAAGAAAACATATAGTAAAATTTTGGAAGAGAAAGGTGTGGACAAATGTGTAAGGTAATTAAAATTGTAAGTTTGATAATCAACTTTACTTACAATCATGGTGTCCATATTTTGATTTTGAAATACTGGAATAAAATCTGTTTTGTGGTGCCTTGCCGCTTCTCATATTGAGACTTTTGTTACAATTTGTTATAAAATTGCTTTTGTCTAATGCACAGTTTTATTATGTATGTAGTTAAAAACATTCTAAAAATAAGTTATTATAGATTTTAATTATAAAAATGTTTGATACAAAAAAAAAAAATCATTATATATTTTTTCATGTAATATTGAACATTATTAACTGCTAAAGAAAATGCATTTAGCCTATTTATGTTTGTTTTTATTAAAAGTTGTTAAGTAGTTAGTAATTATATTTTATTCATTATATAAGAAAATGTTTGATTACCCAATATAGGTTGATGATGCTAAACAAATAAATTCTAGTGTGTTAACAGAGATATTTAGTTGATTTATATTTCTATGTTAAAAATAATTTGTAGTAGGGAAGAGTGGGACACTTTTCAGTTATTGATTTTTATAAAATATCTTTTATAATTCTATTTTAACTAAACACTTACCTCATATACTTAAACCTTCTGCATAAGATAAAAGTATAATCTACTTCAAATCTTATAAATATTACATAATTAATAGAAGAACTCTTCCAGTATCACAAGCAGGTTTTTTTTAGAATTTTGTTAAAAGAAATATAATTTTGTTAAAACATTTGCTATAATTTTAATTAAAAAGCAAAAGTTATCATCATCCTTTCATTAGAGGTGAAATTAATTGATTATTAAATATATGGTTGCAGTGTGATTCAGTCCTAAGATTCCTTCATTTTTAGTGTAAAAATGTTTATTACAATAAGAATTTTCAAATTTATTTTTGAAGTTTTCAGAAGAAAATCTTATATTTATTTCATATGAATATAATACACACATACAAAAGAGTTGACATTTAGCTAAAGAAAGTCTGAAAAAGCTAAAACAATTTGTAAGCTAACATGCAAATGGATTTTGTTTACTAATTTTAACTCTGATCTCAAGGTGCACTACTGGGTGGGGGCACCTTGGGGCAGTCCCTTTAATGGATAAAACATTATCAACTTTTCTGAGACAAAATTTGGTTATATTGCACAATTTAATTAACTAACATAACAGACCCTGAATTTAAGCAGAAACAATCTTATACAATGCACATTGTATTGAATTTACAGTGAAAAATTTAATATTTTAATACGTTAAATTTAGAGATTTCTTGTGTAACAAAGACTAGTGAATATCTATAGCAAATTAACATCATAATGTACAACAATCACTGCAAAGAAAAAAAAAAATCCATCAGGTGTCACCAGGTGCCTCAACTGGCCAGATTCTTCCAGAAAGCTCCCATGCTTTTAGGCTAAACTATACAGGAGCAATTTTACATCTAATTTTACAATAAATATGTCGGTTTTTTTTTTTTTATTATTTAGTTTAATTTAAATAAGTTAAATTCTAATCCCACTGTTACCGGCTACAACATTTGCACAAAAGTTTTCTGACTAAAAATAAAGCTAAGGAAGTTTGATAAATTATTACTTAATTGCAATAGAGCTTTAAAAACACAGTAGTAAATGCACATGAGGGTTATAGAAATGGTACATCAAATAACAAGATTTTATTCTCAAATCAGATTTTAAAATTTAAGGTGTGGCCCACTTTCCCATATACTTAAATCAGTGAATTTGTTATTGGATATTTAAAAGGAAATTTATATCTTTAAAAAGATATGACCTATAGAATATTGTATTTAAGTTATTATTTTCCCTTTAACTTCATTATCTATCGGGTAAGACTAAGTGACTAAACAAGCTGCTGATATGATATCAAGATTAGCAAAGTATGACACAGAGCATGATTAAGATACAGTGTACTAAATGTGGGCATCTGCATTGAGTCTAAATTGATTTTAAAACACTTTTCCAACAGACTAGAGTTAGTTCATTCAATTATTCAGGTAATTTTTGTTTTTATAAATTTTGTGTTAGTTATTAATACTTACATTATTGTTTTTTGATATTAAAATGTAGATATTTAATATTAGTATTATATTCATATTTAAACTATATTTCTTTTGCATTCTTAACTTCAATTATATTTTATCAGGGTAATAATTTTACTTTCCCAACAAGAATTATATGAGTTATAGATATTTAAATATGTCAAGATATTGAGATGAAATACAAGTATTTAATGTATAATATTTTTAATTATTATCTTTGAAAATTTTTCTAACTATATACAAGACACTGAGTTAGATAATCATGGCTTTTTTAAATCCTAGATAAAATTAGAAATATAAGTAAAACCTACAGTAAAGTAATTTTTTAACTACCCATTTGTAATGTTACTAGGTGTAATGTTACTAATGTGATTTGTTATCCTCCAATACAGTCTCATTATGACAAGGGTGTTAATTCTGTTTAAATAATGAATTTTGTATAAGTAAATAAAACAAAATATTTTGCTATTTTAAAAATAAATCATTCAGAATAAACAAGCATTTATATTATTAAATCACAGATATGTTAATTTTTAAAGTGCATATTATGTGGTATTAGTGCATCACTTGTGTGAGTAATATTGAAACCATAGAAAAAGAATTCTGGGTGAATTCTGAATTGAATGATGCATCATCCATTTTGTTTCTAAATAAAAATATTTTAAATGGGCATTTAGTGGAGTGATTAGAAGAAGATTGTAATATATACATCCTAAATGTTGAAATATTAAAAAACAGGTTATTTTATAAAAGTAAAGAAATAAAGCATTTTAAATTAATTTAAATTGTGGAATTGTTTTTTTTAATTTAAATAATTTGAAACTAATAAATAAAATGTTTTTATATTTAAATTAGTTAAAATGAATAAAAACAAATATTTAAATATTAAAATTATATAAGATATATAAAAGATATATTTTAGGGATAAAGGAAAAGAGGCTACACATACAAAATCTCTTAATATAATTAAAATTTAAAAGATGGGCCAGAAAATGTTTAGAAACAAGATTGTATATCTTTCGCTTGATATAATGCTTTTTGTTTAAATGATAATCATAACAAGTCGAAATTTGAAATCTCAATGTGTTCACATTGAAAATTGGGATTGAATTTTTGAGCAGTCAGGAGTTGCGCTGAATTTGTGATTACTTTCCGCCAACCTATTCACCAAATAGAGTTTTTATTTGTCAAATTTTATTTTTCTGTTCCATTTGAAAAATGTGTTGGTTTAAAAAGTTCTCAAATTCCGAAGGTCATTGTTTTGGAAAAGACAAATAGTAAAGTAGTATAGTACATATTGCGTTTAGTATCCCACGATTTTTGATTTTGACATTGGCAGAATCCACAATCGCCAGCATTTTCGTCAAATATGTTTTTTTAATCGTTAAATTTTGTTTTTTAATTTTTAATCGCCAATTTAAATTTAATCGCCCAAATTTAATGCGATACTGGCGATCGGCAGTTCCACTAACGATTAGAATTGATACCAACCCCTGATAGTGAACTGTAGTAGAGCCCTCAGTACATTTGAATACATTCTACATATTTTTAAGTAATCTATTTTCTTTTTTCAGCATCATAATAATCTCTGCTTCAACGAAATTCGATATTGTGTGCAAACAGTCGCACAAGTTAAAACACCTTCCTCATAACTCGATCTCTGTATAGTAACAAAATTTTGATGTGGGCAGCACATGACTTTCCCTACTGACTCAAATTTATTTTCTCTTCCACAATGAATTAAATTGAGTTCAATTGAAATACTTAATTGAAAATCATTGCATCCTGTTTGTAATTTTAATAATTCATACATCATTCATACATTTTCATTTAGCAACTTACGGGCATTTTAAAATGTTGCCAACTCCTTAAAATAAAAATTAAATATCTCGAGAGCGATTCATCCTAGAGTAATGGGGTCGGTCTTATTCATGTTGTTATCTAAGCAAATCTGATGTGGGCAATACATGACTTTCCTTATATAATGCAATGAATTTACTACTTTTACAGTAAAAAAAAAATAGGTCATTCTTATAGTAGATACTTATATTCTTTCAAAGATATTGAATTTTCGTCAATTAGTAGTCATTTTCATTGATTTAGCGTCGTTTTTATCCATTTGGCAAGATTTTCGTTAATTTGGCAACATTTACAAAATCGCCAAGTTGGCGACATTCCGCCAAAATCTCGCCAGGTGTTATGGACGGAGAAATAAGTTATTCTTACAGCAGTTAATGACTATTGGCATTCAAATACGAAAGTATTAATCAAATTATCTTTTTTCATGAATGGATGGAGCTAAATTCACGAGAATGATGTCACCCAATTTATCGCATGATATTACATATGAAAAGTGAACATGTTTCTCAATAGGAATGTTTTTTTTATTTTATATGATTTTTTGATAATTTTTTTTGTAAAATGTACAATATTTCGAGAACGGTTCATGCTAGCGTTCTAAAACTTATGTCAATCGTTTTCTAATGAAAAATTACACAAGAAATGTCTGTTGCTCTTAGTCCTTTGGACGAGTCGGACGGTCTGGGTCTTCAACAAGAAATGTCTATTTGCGTACCTTTATTAGAGGTTTTGATTTTTTGGTGATTTTTTCAATATTTCACTTAAAAATTTAGGGGGTTCTGAACATTCGATTACGTATAAAAACAGTAGGCTTTCAGTATTCACGGCTGTAATTTTTGTACCAAATTCCGTTCGAATCGGTCCATTCGTTCGTCAGTTATCGTCTCCACAGACTCACTGACACACATACACCCACATACTTTTCACACACACACACACGCAGAGACATCACCTCAAAAGTGTTCGATTCGTGATCAGGGATGCTTGAAACGTGTTCTCCCGTCGAAAATTCGAATACGAATTTTTGACCCCGTCACAATACTTTCCTTATAATTGTATATAAGGAAAGTAAAAAATGATATTTACGTACGATATAATGTTTTTAATGTTGAATCATACATAGGCGCTTTTCCAGAAGACTACATATACAACTATTTGGAAGTACCCAATTAACTTGTACTTCGCGCCACACTAAATTGATAATTATCAACACTGATAGCTCTAATATACTCGTGAAAAATCTAATTTCAAATATACTTATATAGTAAAATCTCTAATGTACTAATATAGTAAAATCTCTAAACTTATATAGTAAAATCTCTAATATGCTAGCTCATATAGTAAAATCTCTAATATACTTGTGAAAAGCTGACCTTTTCTTACTGGCGATTATTCGCATGAAATATCGTCAAAAATCTACCAAATATTTTCAAGTCAGCAAGATTCAAAATATGTCAAGTTTTCTCAAATTTAAAGAATTTTTACTTTCCTTATATACAAAGTGGGATGTATAAGGAAAGTCTTGTGACGGGGTCGAAAATCCGAGTTTTTGACGGGAGAGCATGTTTCAAACATCCCTGAACACGAATCAAACGTTTTTGAGGTGATGTGTGTGTGTCAGTGAGTCTGTGGAGACAATATCTGACGAACGAATGGAGCGATTCAAACGAAATTTCGTAGAAAAATTACAATCCGTGAATACTGGAAGCCTATTGTTTTTATACGCAATCGAATGTTCAGAACCCCACTAAATTTTAGAGTGAAATTAAAAAAATCATCAAAAAATCACATCCTTTAATAAAGTTACCCAAATAGTCATTTCTTAGGTAATTTTTCATTAGAAAACGATTGACACAAACTTTAGAACGCTATCATGAACCGTTTTCGAGATATTGCACATTTTTCAAATACATTTATAAAAAAAATCACATAAAAAAAAATTAACTCTTGTAAAATATGTTCACTTTTTAAATGTAATATCATGCGATAAATTCGGTAACATCATTCTTTCGTGGATCTAGCTCGTTCCATTCATGAGAAAAGATACGTTGGGTAATACTTTTGCCTTGGACGCCAATAGTCATATATGTGCTATGAGAATAATTTATTCCTCCGTGCATAACACCTGGCGAGATTTTGGCGACGAATTTGGCAAAATGCCGTTAACTTGACAACTTTTTTAAATGTTGCCAAAATTAACGAAAATGTCGCCAAATTGATAAAAATGACGTTAAATCAATGAAAATGACGACTAATTGACGAAAATTCAATATCTTGGAAAGAATATAAGAATCCACGAGTACTATAAGAAGTATATTTTTCCGTCCGTAACGTTTGAATAAAATTTTGGTGACGAATTTTTCTGAATACCTCCAAGTTCATGACTTTTCAAATGTTGCTAAGCTGATGAAAATGCCACCCAATTGATAAAAATGATGATGAAATGACGACTAATTAATTGATGAAACTTCAATATCTTGGAAAGAACTTGAGAATAGACCATAAGAATAACCCATTTCTCTATCCATAACGCTTGGAGAGAAATTTTGCGGATGTCGCCAACTTGGCGACTTTTTAAAATGTTACGAAAGTGACAAAAATGTCGCCAAATTCATAAAAATGACGCCAAATGAGGTGTAATGTTTCGCAATTTCTGATTTCCGTCATATGACTGGCATACCATAAAAAATGTTCTTGTCTCCGTTTCTCTGTAACATTTGGTGATGTATTTGGCAACTTGGCCAATAATCTAGCAAAGTATCGTCAACTTGGCGATATTTCGAACCAGTTTGTCGAAAATGACGTCAAAATTGCAAAAATGACGCTCAATTAATGAAAATGACGCCTAATTGATGAATTAATTATTAAAATATTTTAATATATGGACTATATTGTTTATTGAGGATGCTATCAATATTGATCATTGTTAATATAGAGTTGTGGGAACAACTAAAGTTAATTGGGTACTTTTAAATAGTATTACATGTTGTCATCCGGAAAATCACCAAATGTACAATTCAACGTTAAAAACACAGTCCCATGGATCTCATACATTATTACTTTCCTTATGTACATTAATGTATAAGGAAAGTATTGTGACGGGGTCGAAAATTCGAATTCGAGTTTTCGACGGGAGAGCACGTTTCAAGCATTCCTGATCACAAATCGAACATTTTGAGGTGATGTGTGTGTGTGTGTCAGTGAGTTTGTGGAGATAACTGACGAACGAATGGACCGATTCGAACGAAATTTGGTGCAAAAATTACAATCCGTGAATACTGGAAGTCTATTGTTTTTAAACGCAATCGAATGTTCAGACCCCCCCCCCCCCTAAATATTTTCAAATGAAATGTTGAAAAAAACATCAAAAAATTAAAATCTTTAATAAAGTTAGGCAAATAGACATTTCTTATGTAATTTTCCCTTAGAAAGCGATTAACATAAACTTTGGAACGCTAGCACGAACCGTTCTCGAGATATTGCATATTTTTCAAATAAAGTTATCAAAATATCCGATAAATTAAAAAAAAATATTAACTTTTGAGAAACATGCTCACTTTTAAAGTGTAATATCATGCAATAAATTTGGTGACATCATTCTCGTGGATCTAGCCATCGCCTCCGCTCCAGAGAGGACCGCGGCAGTCAAATTAGTGACGTCACGAAAAACGATCCACGGTTGACGAAACGATCCCGTTAGCTCAGTTTGCGAGTTTAAAAGGGGCCTCCGCTCCCCCTCTCTCCGAGAGAAAGAAGAAAAAAAGTACTAAAATATTTTTAAAAACTAACTTTAAACTCGCAAACTGAGCGAACGGGATCGTTTCGCCAGCCTTGGATCGTTTTTCGTAACGTCACTAATTTGACTGCCGCGGTCCTCTCTCGAGCGGAGGTCCCGATCTAGCTCGTTCCATTCATGAGAAAAAATACTTTGAGTAATACTTTTGTATTTGAACGCAAATAATCATTTATCAGCTATAAGAATAATTTATTTCTCCGTCCATCTTGGTGATTTTGGCGACGAATTTGGTGGAATGTCGCCAACTTGGCGACTTTTTAAAATGTTGCCAAATAAGTGAAAATTTCGTCAAATGGATAAAAATGACGCTCAATCAATGAAAATGACCACTAATTGACGAAAATTCAATATTTGGAAAGAATATAAGTATCTACTATAAGAGTAACCTATTTTTTTTTTTACTGTAAAAGTAGCAAATTCATTGCATTATATAAGGAAAGTCATGTGCTGCCCGCATCAGATTTTTTTATTAGTAATTTCAGAAATTTTTATAAGAATTCCTTGAGATTTCTGGTATAGTGTTGAAATCAAACTCTTATTATATTATGTCAAGTTTGATAAAACTTCACAATGCATTACCCCTCCCCATCCCCCCACGCCCTTTTTTTTTTCACTGTACTTCATTTTTATTTTTCCTGGGGAAAGTATTGTGACAAAGTCGAGAGTTCGAGTTTCCAACGGAAGAGCTCGTTTCAAGTATCCATTAACTCGAATCGAACGTTTTAGAATAACGTATATGTGTGTGTTTGTGAATATGTCAGTGGATGCAAGGAGGGAGCGTTTCGAACGAAATTCGGTATAAATATTACAATCGGTGAATACCTGAACCCTATTGTTTTTAAGCGTAATCGAATGTTTGAAAGACCCCCCAAACTTTCGAATGAAATTTTGAAGAAATAATTAAGAAATCAGAACCTTCAACAAAGCTACGTAAATGTAGTATTTTCACTACAAAAGGAATGACGCAAACTGTAGAACTTTAGAGCGAGCATGAATCGTTCTCGAGATATTGCCCTTTTTTCAAATAAGTTCATAAACCACACACACACACACAAAATTAAAAAGTCATTATTATTGTGAAATATATTATTGTGAAATAATACACTTTAAATTTGTTAACATTCTCGTGGATTTAGTTCATTCCATTCGTTAGAGAAGATGCTTTGGGTAATGGTTTTGTATTTTTACCACCACCAATTCGCCAATAATCATTTATATATAAGAAAAACTCTTCTCTTCGTCTATGTGTAACAATTGGTGACTCATATCGCCACCTTGTCAATATGTCCCCCCCCCCCCCCCCCGCCCTCAGATTGACGAAAACTATCGAAATTGCAAAAATGACTAACGAAAACGACGCCAAATCGATGAATTAATTGTTAAAATATTTTAATACAGGGACTTTATTGCTTATTGCAGATGCTATCAATATTTATAATTGTCAGTTTAGAGTTACGTTAAATATAAGTTCATTTTTTTTATATTAAAATATAAGTTCTTTTGAAATATTTAGTTTTACAAGTTGTCATCAGGAAGGTATCAAATGTGCAATTTAACGTTAAAAACACCCTGTCGTGGATCTTATACATTTTTTTCACCGTGAAAAGCGTAAACACAGTGCATTATACAGGGTGTCCCAAAAAGACTGAAACTCGCTTTAATTCTTTACTTGTTGGAGATAAGTGGGCAATGTAAATTGTAAAAATGTTGAAAGTAAGGTAGGAAATAAGCCTGCGTTAATGAAATAGTCCTCCCAGACATTTTCGAAAAGTTACACTTTTCCAATTTTTATACGACACCCTTAGACAAATTGGGTTAATCAGAAAATTTTTATTTTTAATGCAAAAAAATCATTAACCCCCCCCCCCCCCCCCACATATCTGTATCTTTAAAATTGAGCAAGTTACATTTAATTGAAAATTGAACATTGTGAATGGGGACCCTATAGCCAATTAGAAATGTTAATTTGTGACATATAAAAAAGATAAAACTGGATGATAGTACATAGAATACCCAACTACGTAGTGAGTGCCACTGCTCTATATGATCTCTGTCTGTGTAATGCTTTATTTAGATGCATTTGTGATAAAAAAATTTGACACATATTAACGTATTTTTGATCTAAACAATTTTCATCGTCAATTTGTTTATGATCCCTATTTTCACGGATGAAACAGCCTTTCACACGGCACGGAAAAGTGGCATAAGTCAGATTTTTTTCTTTATCATAATTCAGTTGATTTTAAATATACAGATATGCGGTTTTTTTAATGATCTTGTTGCAATAATAAATTAAAATAAAAATTTTTTGGTTGACCAAATGTGTCTAAGGGTGTCGTATAAAAATAAAAAAGTGTAACATTTTGAAAATGAATGGCAGGACTATTTCATAAACGTAGTCTTATTTCTTACCTTACTTTCAACATTTTTGCAATTTACATTGTCCACTTATCCCCAACAGATAAAGATAAAAGCGCATTTCAATCTTTTTGGGACACCCTGTATAGGTGCTGTCTACATCTGATTTTTTTTGTCTGTAGTCCTTCAAAGGTGCATACAAAATACATTTTTACTTCCTTATACGTAATATTGAGAAAGTATTGTTTTCACGAACATTTTCGATTTCAAGATTTTGGTGCAAATGTATGTTTTAAGACTTCCTGAACACGTGTTGATTATTTTTGGAGTGATGTCCGTCGGTATGCCTGTGGCTGATTTCGTGTTCACACGATAGCGGCCACACATATTAATGGATTTTCACAAAATTTTATATCCAGCTTTGTTATCAAAAAATCTAGAACAAGATAAAAAAATTTTTTAATTCGAGGGAAACTTCCCATTCTAGTCAAAATGTGCCGATAGTTTTAATCACTAAAAGTTGCATTACACCGAATTTTTCCGCAGCTGCATATCTAACCGGAAAAATAATTGAATATTCCAGCAACAGGAACTTTGTCTCTCAACTTGTATTTGTTATGTCTCGGCAGAATGAACTTGTGGCCAGCTGTAGTTTTACCATATGGCCGGCGGCTCCATTGTTCGCTGAGGTAAAGTCAGACTTATTGAGAAATCGAGCCGTTTTTAACCCGTTATTTTAATTATCCATGTGCCTGATGTCAAAAGTGAAACTTGGAACTAACTCTCTCTGCGACTTTGGAATACAGAATTTGAAAACACCATTGCCGATTGAGATGCAACAACTATATTATTTTCCCTACAATACATGGTAATGTATAGGGAAAGTATTGGAATCGTGTCAGAAATCGCAACTCGAGTTTTCGATGGATCTACACCAGTCGTGCACAACCCGCGGGCCACATGCCACTCTCAGCTTGGCGAACACATAAAAAAAATTCCAAGATTTTCACAAAAAAAAAAAGAAAAGAAAAGAACAATTGCATCATAACATTTTATAAAAAATTATTTTTTATATCAAATTTTCTTTAAGACTAGTAGAAAATCTGCAAAATGAGTTCAGTCGTCGATTTCAAGATATCAGAAAACTTGAGAAATCTTTGGAAGTGTTTGCAATACCATTTGCGACAAATATTGAAACAGCGCCCGTCAATTTTCAGATGGAGCTTATCGCAATTCAGAGTAACTCCTAATTGAAAGCTAAATTTTCCGAAGTTTCTTTGCTAGAATTTTACAGAAATTACTTGCCTTGTGAAATGAAAAAATTGAAAATTCACGCTCAAAAAACGATAACATTATTCGGGAGCACCTACTTATGTGAACAATCATTTTCATTAATGAAACAAGTGAAATCAAGAGGTCGTTCTCATCTAACTGATGAACTCTTGGCGGGAAACTTACGGATCGCTGTATCCAACATTGAACCAGCCATTGAAAGAATAAAGAAAACCAAACTATGTCAAATTTCCTTCCCACTAGCTCTACAAAAAAAATTAAAGGATTTTAACGTTGTCTGTACGTTTTTGAAACGAGTTGTTTTGTTCATTTCTGTATTTGTTTTTAATTTTCACTTTTAATTTTTGTTTCGGTATTTACTAAACATATATTGTTGGGTGGTAAGCCCCCCCCCCCCCCCACACACACACACTAACGGCCCGCTGTTGCTTAGTCTATATGAAATTGGCCCGCAGGTGTAAAAGGTTGTGCACCCCTGATCTACACGTTTTGGGACCTTTAGAACACACACACAAAAAAAACTATTTTTAGCGTGACGTCTGTGCAGGCAGTCTTTCAGGACTTTTTGGCTGGGGGGAGGGGGCGCATGAAACTTTAGGGCGGCAAGTTTTCTATTTGCCCTATATAAATATATTTAAATACTTTCACATAAATATAAACGAAGTTAATATAAAAATTGTCCCCCAGGAGGGTGGAGTTCCCTCCCCCCCCCCCGGATGTATGCCTAAAAGAAACACCGAGTCTGTGTGTGAGTCTATCTGCAATGTATGTATCCACTCTAACTCAAAAACTAATAGACCAAATTTCATAAAATTTTGTAGGTCACTTATGGCTTAACCAGGTGTTAATTAGATTTTGGTACGATTCGGGATAAAAGTTCCTGCCTTCTTTTTTTTCGAAATGACCCGCAAAAATCGAATGTATCCACTCTAGCTAAAATACTACTTGATAAATTTTCAAAAAAATTTGGTAGATAAGTCACTTGTGAATTACACTGTTGTTTCCCCCCCCCCCCCCGAAATGGCCCGCAAACATTGTCAAAATCTGAAATAAAAATTACGTATGCTCAAAAGTATCAATTAAATGTTTGTTTTGTACGTAATGTTTGATGATGAAAAGAATAGGATTAACCCCCGTTACTCTAGGACTAGCCGTTCTCGAGATATTTTAGTTTTTCGCAGTTTTGTTACGCCGCCTTTGAAATTACTTCCAGTTACCAAATGAAAACGGAAATGGAATTAAAAGTTCAAATTCAGTGTCATTTCAAATACTGATGCGTGTTATTTTGTGCAATTAAACTCAATTTAATGAAATATTAAAGAAATAAAGAGAAAATGAATTTGTGTCTGCAGCGAAAGTCATGTGCTGCCCACGTCAGATTTTTTAATGGAAGGTACACGTTTTCATTTTCACTTAGTAGCGTATTTTACTTTTCACTGCAATGCATAGCATATAAGTAAAGGGAAAGAGTAAAATCTGCGTCTCATGTAAAATATTGGATTCGAGAGTTTTTCAATGTTTGTAGGTACGATATTTCTGAAACAAATTGAGTAATTAAAATAAAATTTGGTACGGTTATTTGAATTGTAAAATACCTATTTATTTTTAAGGAAATAGGAACAGGAGTAGGCTTCAAACTAAACGTTTATTTTTTCTTTCGATAATTGAGAAGTATTTATGTTAAAAATAGTAATGAAAAAGTCAACTTTTGTATTACTTTAAAATAATGATATAATTTTACGTACGCTTACATGATCCGTTTTCGAGATATTGCACGTTTCAATCTAAAATGTTTGAAAAAAAAAAAAAATACGCTCACCTTTTAAACAAGTAAATGCTTTGTAAGTACTTTTAATCAGAAACGAATGGACACCTTTATTTGGAGGCTATCACGATCCGTTCTAGAGATATTAGACATTTTACATTTTCACAAGGTTTGCATTATTGTGAAAGCTGAAATTTTCCCTAGCTCAGGGACTCCAAAAAACTGAATTCCTTGATCCTTGAAGGGTTCCTCCAAATAAAAAAGGTCGGGAATCCCTGTCCTAGGAAAAACCGTTCTCGAGATATTTAGGTCTTTTTTTTATTTTTGCCACGCGTGCCCAATTGTCAGGTTGCCAAATGGAAACAAAAATTTAAAAATGCAGATTTGTGTAAATTCACAAGTATCCGCTTCTATGTGTTATTTTGTACAATTAAACTCAATTGAATGCATTATAGAAGAAATAAGGAAATAATTAGTTTGAGTTTGTAGGGAAAGTTATCTATTGCCTACATCAGAATTTTTACTGTACTATATTTATGTATGTATAGTTGTAATTTTAATTTCATTGCTGAATATACCTTTTTATGTCTTATTTTACCAATCCTTGCTAAAGGAGATTTATTTTCCTTTACATAATGAAAGAAGACATCTGTGTCGCTGTAGCGAAAAATTGAAGCTTCGGACAGCAGCGAAATACGGTACAGGGGTTGACCTGAAAATAATCACTCGCCACAAGTCGATTAAACAATGTAGTTTGGCGATTGAATAAAACAAAGATTCGACCCCTCCTCCCATTCTGTTCTAATCGAAAAGCTGCCCATAAATTTACTAACTGTGCTTTTATTCCATCCTAAATTTTCATCTCTCACCTATATATATTACATAAAGTTTAACTATAATTATCGATTTTACAAAAAGCCTCTAAACTAAAATCGTCTACTGGGCACTTGCTACTAGGCGGAAATTTGAATTTTCAGGTGTATGGCAGGGGTTTTATGTCCCCGGACGGCAGGGTTCGGCACGAATTTTATTAAATTCGCTTGAAAAGTTCTGAATAATATTTAAAACAGGAATTCAGCTAAACTTTGACCAAGTTTTAATCCAATTATTGAACAGACGATTCTGCTCAAATGCAAGTATTTTGTTTCGCAGGTATTTATTTTGTGAACGACGCAGGTATTTATTTTATGAACGATCTTGCGCTTTAGATTTTAGGTGCTTTTTTTATTTGCGATTTTCTAACTTCGTGGATTTTAAAGATAAATATTCAAATTTTGGAATATAAAATTATTTTAATATTATACGTGTGCTCTGAAAATTTGACGTAGGTTTTTTAAAGTACCACATTTTATCTTTACAAATTAGTACAAATTTTATCTTTACTTTCGACTTTAAAATCATTTTTTTTTCATGATCCGTTTCGAGCCGTAAATTTCAATCGCAGAAAATAATAGAACACAACAGAAGGATAAATACGAAAATCTAACTTTTAAACTAAATTTCCTAAAAGCGAAAACTAAACTAAAAAAAATGAAAATCAAATTTATTCAATTAAAAGGAACTTTTTTTGCGATTTCAGTTGCTTACAGCGCTCTTATTTATGGCGTATTAAAAGAGTTTATTTAGGGTGCATTACACCCTCGTTGTACAAATGGCATGGTTGCGCATGGGGAAAATGGAGCGCCGGAACGATTTTAAAGATTATAAATTGAGTGGTATTATCTGTGTTTGTATTATTTACATAGCTGGTGCTTGTTTAGGATCTGGGTAACTCGTTTCAGTAATTTCAATAAAAGTTGATTGATATACAATAAGTGAATTTTACATTTTTTGTTTTATCGTGCATGGAATGTATGTTAAGTATACTTTCTTTTTCCTCTAGTGCTGTGTCAAGATGTTGATGATGGACGGCGGGTATATGGAGCAGGAGGAGGAGTGGGAGCGAGAGGGATTGCTGGACCCCGCCTGGGAGAAACAACAACGAAAGGTAGGGCATTTCTTTGCAATTGGATCAGGGTGGAGGGAAAAACTTTTTTGCAGCGAAACTTGGCGGTAAAACTAACTTGAACTCGCTAAAAGCTGTGACTGCCTATTTACACAACTTGTTTTCATCCACCCCCATTATGCGCGCATTGAATAAATGGTTTCCATGGTAACGGATTCGCTTTTGAATATTAATTGGAAATATTTCTGATGTGAATAACGTCTATACACTGTAAAACATTTGCAAGCATGTTACTGAAAGTTTCAGGAGCTGTCCGTAATGGGGAGTAAGGTTCCTGACAGTTATGATAATATATATATAAATAAATACAAAAATAACGCTTCGGCAGACGATAAATAACTGAATATTTCAGAAATGAAGCTGAAATTTTCATGAGCACCTGTAATTGTGGCTTTTTCTTATCAGTTTGCCGAAATTATCAACAAAGTAGCAGAAAAAAAAATGAGCAAAGGTTGCAGAATGTTTTACAGTGTAGCAGTGGCTGTTCGTTATTTCAGGACTGGGTGAAGTAGATTCAATGGCGGGACCCCCGCCCCTCCTTCTCAATAACGAACACCATCAAAGCATATCGCGCTACTGGCGCAAGTGTTGTCAAATATTATTTAAACATAACCAAACGAGACTGTAAAATTCGAGAAATAATAATGATAATAATAATAATAATAACCCATTCAATCTATAACTTTAAGTGAAGCAGCGCTTCACCTGTGTCACATGAGGAGTCGCTATACTGGTATCCGGCTGAAATCGGAATGTTACGAAAAAGAAAACACTTTTGATGCTTATATTTCCGAATCTAAAATATAAACAATTTATACTTGTAAATATTTTGTTTCTCGTTTCTCCAAATATTAGTTTTAGAACTTCAATGGTTTTCTATGAGTTACTGGGGGGGGGGGGGGGCGGGGTACAACCCCGCTCCCACCCTTGGCAACACCACTGGGTGGGGAATGCAATAATTCTGTTTAACGAATGGAATTATTAGTACCGTTTGTTTAATTAAATCGTGGCTGGTGTGTATTATCTTTATGGTGAATTAAAACTATAGTTGAATTTCGAATAGAAAATGTGAAGTAATAAAAATAAATTATGATATATATTAAAGGAGTCGTTGGCCACCAAAAAATATCGTCTGCATAGTTCTATTTCAGTGGAAGATTTCATTTAAATGTTTTTTTTATTAATATTGTGACAACCTTTGGTACAAGAACCTCAAAACATGGACTGAGTTACACAGAATGATATAGCATAACCCATACAAAATTAAAACACCACCAATAGGTGTGGATTTGTATATGGAAAAGACAAACAAATGACATGGTGCATACGGATGCTTGAAAATTGGGAAAGTGTTTGAATGTTAGATCACCATTTTCAAGGCCTTGAAAGAACTTGAAAATTTCCATTTTCTTGGTAAAATCCTTGAAAAATACTTGAAATTGTTTTGAGGGAGAGTGTACTCACCCTGAAATAAACAGACTTACAATTTTATATGCAATATATAGATTTTAAATTATTTTTTTGTGCCCCTCACTCATGCAGGTTCTTTTTATGATGGGAACTCGTTTAATAATATGAAACTTATGAAGCGCCAGATTCATAGTAAATCCGCCAACTTGGCGACATATACTTACCATCGCAACCATTTAGAGCCAAATTGAAATTTTGGAGAATAGGTACCGTTTATCTAAATGTGCACAGGAGTTCTTAGAGTGGCATTAGCGCAATCGCGATTGCAAACAGAGCTCTTATCTTGACTTATGGAGAGTTGACATTTCTCTGTCAGGTTGAGTCGATTTTTTTTTTAGGTTGTAGCCGTTTTATTTTTCTTTCAATACGATCTGTAGGAAATCAAATGTCTGTTATCTGAATTGCAATCATTCTACTTATACATCAGGGTGGCTATACATAACCTGGAAGTCAAGGGAATATCAATATTCAGGAAATATTAGGGGGATTCCTTAAAAAAAAAAAAAAAAAAGCTGTGAAATCAGGGAAATTGTAATTTTTAAGGTAATCCCAGCTTTCTTCGACTCACGACAATACACATGTGTAGAAAATTCCCCATTCGCGTTTCATGTGACGGGAGAGCCTATTGGACACCTGAATAGAAAGAAGAGAGTTTCAAAACTTCAACTTTTCTCAGTGTTCCCTCTCATCCTAATTGTTTAGAAAGTTGTTTCATATGACAGGGAGAGGAGATTAAAAAAATACTGTTTTTGTTTATACATAATTTTATTGAAATTTAATTATACGAATCCTTCACTGGATTTTACAGAACACGGCTGATTTTATAGCTAACTTTTATAGCTTATCTAGAATTTTAATGCTTGAAGGATTAATATTCTTGTAATAATACTGTTCTTGCATAACTCTTACATAATTACTATACTTTGATTATTATACTTTTCAATTCTGAAAGTAATTAATTTTATTTATTTATTCTTAATTATCACTTTCAATTTTACTAATTGACATTTTTACTTTCCCTGCAATACATGGTAATGTATAGGGAAAGTGTTGGAATCATGCCGAAAATCGCAACTCGAGTTTTCGACGGATCTACACGTTTCGAGACCTCTAGAATACGAAAAACCTATTTTTAGCGTGACGTCTGTGTGTCTGTCTGTGCAGATCCACACTAACTAAAAAACCTTATTGACCGAATTTCATAAAATTTGGTAGGTAAGTCACTTGTGGGCGAATCTGGTGCTGATTAGTTTTGGGTACGATTCGGAATAAAAAAACCCGCCTTTTTTGCGAAATGGCCCGCAAATATTGTCTGTATCCACTTTAGCTGAAAAACTAATGGATCGAATTTCGCAAAATTCGGTAGATAAGTCGCTTGTAGGTCACCCTGGTGCTGATTAGATTTTGGTATGATTCGCAAAAAAATAACCTACCCTTTTTTTTTGCGAAATGGCCCACAAAAATTGTCAAAACCTAAAATAAAAACTACGTACGCTGAAATATATCCATTAAATGCTTGTTTTAAACGTAATTTTTAACGAAGAAAAGAATAAGACCAACCCCATTACACTAGGACTAGCCGTTCTCGAGATATTTTAGTTTTTTCGTATTTTCTATCTACGCCACCTTTGAAAATAAGCCCAGTTACCAAATGAGAACGAAAATTGAATTAAAAGTGAATTACATTTAATTAAAATAAAGAGAACGTGGATATAAGTCTGCATGGAAAGTCATGTGCTGCCCACATCAGATTTTTATGCTTGTTAAACTGATATTCAGTAAAAGCAGAGTGATTTATATCAGGGAATTTTTGAAAATATTATCGGGGAAATATCAGGGAATTTTTTTTTTATCCGAGATCCTGTAGCCACCTCGCACATTAACTAGATGTAGGTCCGTCATATGGCTGGATGTATAAAATTCTAAAATATTTCTCCCACCATTCGCCCGCCTTCCCAACTTGTGCGCCTAATATCTTTCTTTGGGTACATGCAAGTTACCCAACTCTCAAAGTAATATTATTAATTCTTACAGATACATAATTACTACACCCCCCCCTTCCCACGCTGCCACAACTGCTGCTGTATTCATGCGGAATACGATCACGTTAAACGTGGGTCCGTAAGTCCTTCTGAGAGGTTGGTGGTAGGGGAAGGAGAGTACGGTCCCTGTGGATGCCCCCCCCCCCACTGGATTCCGGTCTCTAAATTGGGTGGCACTTTCCGGCCGTCCAAACAGTTACCTTACACCTTTCTGGTAGGTCGGAAGGTCTGGGTCTCAACAACAACAACCCCCCCCCTTCCCGCGGTAGCCCAGTGGTTAGCGCGCGGGAATTGCACTCGGTAGGCCCGGGTTCGATTCCCGCCGCTGCCAAAACTGCCGCCGTGTTCACGCGGAGTATGATCACGTTAAACATTTGGGTCCGTAAGTCCTTCCGAGAGGTTGGTGGTAGGGAAAGGAGGGTACGGTCCCTGTGGATGCCTCCCCCACTGGGCTCCGTTCTAAATTGGGTGGCACTTTCCGGCAGTCCAAACAGTTACCTTACACCTTTCTAGTAGGTCGGACGGTCTGGGTCTCATAACGAGAACTCTCCCCCCCCCCCCCCCCCCACCTCTACAAAATGCAGTCAATGTACGAAACGTACTTGTCCCACAAATGGTGAAATTCACTATTATATTTCGTATCGAGACTACTCGTATTCATATATGTATATTTCGTATTAATTTCCCCAAAGCGACGAGGATTATCAAATGAATTGAACTTTAATTCCCAAGATATTGAATTTTCATCAATTTGGCGTCATTTTCGTTTTAACGCCAATTTTGTCTGTTTGGTGATATTTTCGTAGATTTGGCGACATTTTCCAAAAGTTGTCAAGTGGCGATATTTCGCCAAATTTGTCGTTTAGATTTACGGACAGACTGAGAGAAGGACATATAGTAGTTAATATTCCTTCTGAATTTTTCAGATTTCATACGCTCCGTAATACATTTAAAACTTGGAATCCTCAAGGAATTTAAATTCGACTCAAAATCTTATTTTTTCATTGAAGAATAAAAAAAAAAAATCCAAGAACCTGAAAAAAAAATCCTCTATTTTGCAGTTTTATGAGCATATGGGTTTGATTGCATATCTCGAGCGAATGTATTCATTTTCTAAACAAACAGCACATAAAGATCTATTTATTTAAATCGTATTTGACATACTTTTTATTGGCATTCTTTTTGCTATCTTCGAACATCTTTTTTAGAATATATAAAACTGTTACTAAGCGGAGAAAAATCTATTTTTACGATTTTTTCGCTCCTCAGAATTTTTATGTGGCGTTCCTTTCCGCGTTGCCAAAATGCGGTGTCGGAATTCTTTCACTGCTGTCGATCATCTTCATCTCCTCTCCTCACTGCGACCGTTTTAGATGTTGCTTTTATTTTATTATCGTCTGCTGCAGGGATATCAGATAATCCACAGCGGATTGAATTACGTTTATTAGGATCTGACTCACAAGGGAGATTGTTAGCTTCCCTCTTTCAGTGAATATATTATTCATTATGTTGTAAAAAATCAATTAAAGTTGGCGTAACCCACATATTTCATGTGGAAATGATTGTTAGCAAAAATTGTATCAGATATTGTCAATTAAACACAAAACGCATAAATTCATATTAAACTGAAGTGCAATTAATGTTATGCAATTAATTGCATAGGGTTCTTAGAAAAGTTCTTGAACACCATAATAACTTTGTAAGGACATGTCCTTGAGTGTACACGTTAGATCTATCTATAGTAAAGTGATCCTGCCCAATCGAATAAAACGTTAGGAAACGAAAGTAAGATAGACGAAAACAAAAAAACCAATTATAAAGTTGTAGAGCAGGTAGTTTGCAATCTTTTTGTACTCGAGGGCTTTGTTTGGCCCTTGAATGGAGGGGGGGGGGGGGAGCACAAATGCAAAATAGTCAGATGATTTAACGGGTGGTAGAGGAGGCTTTGTAACAATATGAAAATAATTTTCACACGCGTTATGAAAATTTATTTCCATCTTAATAATGGGTATTCGCTATTTGGTAATTTGTTATGGCCAATTTCCTACAGAGATACCCAAATACTGTTTGGATATTTTGTTGGAAAATGTGATCTGAATTAAAATAAAATGCGTAACTTCCAGGTTTGACCAATATTTGCTTTCTAAATGCTTTAGTGATATTTTAAGGCAATTTTCTATTTACATTCATTGATTTGCCAGTAACATCTTCCTCACAATTTCCATTTTGTATAGCTGTCACTTAGTCGTATAGGCTTGTTTTGTCTTTGGTTGTTTTTTTTTTTTATAAGTGAGCGTATTGTTAAAACGTTATTTGGTTTTCATGAATTTTCTGTGAGTTCCTGTAGAAGACCCAGACCGTCCGACTCGTCCAGGGGACTAAGAGCACCTATTTGGACGGCCGGGAAGGCTGTGAGTTCCTGTGTAGTATTTATTAAAAATTTGCATCCTAAATTCCGGGCAACGCTAGGTGTATTTTCTATCTTAAATATCGGTAATATCAATTTAGTTATCGCTCGTGCCCGACCGGTAGTGTTTGTTCTTTGCTGGGTATGCTAATCTTTTAATCTTGTAAGTAAAATGTTTTTTTGTACTTCACTTTAGATAAGAACAGCGATAGGGTTGTTATCAGATAAAGCAAACGCAAACTGTGGACTGTAATTGTTATAATCATGGGGTTAGAAAGGAGATAAAACTCCTATGGATAAAAGACTTGAATTAAAAATACCATAATGCTTTCAGAATTATATCTAGGTGTCGCTAGTGTTAGTAAAGTAGCCTGTACTATTAGTTGACACAACAGAAAGGCGTAGTATTTAGTATATGTATTTTTAATTATTTTTAAATTAAGGGTTCTTTAATTATGAGTATAATTAACCAGTGTTTTTTCATAGTTATAGGACAGAGTTCAGAATATAGGGAGATAAAAATAAATTGAAAGGTAAACATAATTTTGAATACGTAGGAATATTCTATATTGTTTCAGTTCTAATTTGCATTGCGCTAATAATTTATTTTTACAAAATTGACACTTTAAATATATATTGCCTTTCGCCATAGAAATGTATACTTATCTTATCCCAACGTCACCTGAATTATGGTCTCATCTAACTCCATGGTTATAATATTGAACTTGCGCCTGTTTTATGTAAGATGTAGATTAAAGATCTATTTTTTGTAGAAATGGAATTTGGATGATGAGATTATTTTAAAAAGGTGACCTGCGTGTGTCCAAGGATTTTAGGTAAGCAAGTGCTGCAGGCAAATGGAAAAGAATCTTTAATATGCATTTACTGGTATTTGGGGCTTGTAAAACGGCAGGGAAACTAACTCGATTAAAAAAAAAAACTTCATCATCATCAATGTCTCGACAGCCCACTGTGGTCCTTGACTTTCCTTAGAAGATTTTCCCAAGCTATCCCCTTAGAGCAATAATGCTTCTCCAAGTTTTATTTTGTTTAATAATGTGTGGCGTTTAGCGGCGAAAATAGTCGTCTTATTCGAAAATTAATTTAGTTACGTTTCGATACTGTAAGCGTGCAAATTTTTGGCATTCTAGATCACAAAGTTTCTAAGATCCCCCCCCCCCCCCCCCTCATTTTGCCACTCTCATCCGAGAAAGAAATCGAAAATCCGACTCCGTTAAGTTCTGTCCCATGGATGGTACTAAAAATGTACGAAGATTTAGCCTTCCCCCGCCTCCTGTGGTGCGCCAGTGCAACGTTGTATGACGGCAAAATTGTTCACTCTTCGACCTCTATATAGGCTAATGAATTAATATCAAGTGCATGGTACTGAGGAAAAATAAAGAAAATAAGATTAAGCCTTCTAAGTCACCGGGAGGTCGAACCTTTTTTTCCAATTTACTCCCCCCCCCCCCACCACCACCACCAGGAAGTGATTTGAAAATTCGCCTGCATCAGGTTTTATCCCTTGAGGTGTGCACAGCCTTATAATTTACCAGGAAAACTTCTGGAGCGTTTGGGAAGATTATTCGAAAATCCCTATTTTCTCGCGTCCCCTCCCTTATCCTTCAGATTAAATTAAAAATCTAGCTCCGTTAGGTTAGATACTATATGTTTGCAAAGATCTAGTCTTTTTAGGTCAATCGGGGGCTTCTTGAGCGTTTGGAAAGATTTTTCGAAAATCCCCATTTTCTCGCCCGCTCCTCCCTTTTCCTTCGGGTTAAATTGAAAATCCAACTCCGTTAGGTTCTGTCCCTTAGTAGATACTATGTGCAAAGAACCAGTCTTTTAGGTCAATCGGGGGCTTCTGGAGCGTTTGGAAATATGTTTCGAAAATCCTCATTTTCTCGCCCGCTCCTCTCCTTTTCTTCGTGTTAAATTGAAAATTCAGCTCCTTTAGGTTCTGTCCTTTAGTAGATATCATGTGCAAAGATTCAGTCTTCTAGGTCAATCGGAGCTTCTGGAGCGTTTGGATAGTATTTTAAAAATTCCCATTGTCTCGTCCCCCTTCCTTCTGATTAAATTGAAAATTCAACTCCGTTAGGTTCTGTCCCTTAGTAGATACTATATGCAAAGATCCAGTCTTCTAGGTCAATCGGGGGATGCTGGAAAGACAAAACCATGTTAGACAATTATTATATAGATGTACCCGGTCATATGGCAAGCATAACAACTTCTAGTGAATGGATGTTTAGCAATTTTTAAGAGTGGGCGTATCTACACTTTAGCAATTTTTACAAGAAAGTCAAATGGATCTTTGCACTTCAACAATTTTTACAAGAAAGTCAAATGGATCTTTGCACTTTAACAATTTTTACAAGAAAGTCAAATGGATCTTTGCACTTTAACAATTTTTACAAGAAAGTCAAATGGATCTTTGCACTTTAACAATTTTTACAAGAAAGTCAAATGGATCTTTGCACTTTAGCAATTTTTACAAGAAAGTCAAATGGATCTTTGCACTTTAACAATTTTTACAAGAAAGTCAAATGGATCTTTGCACTTTAACAATTTTTACAAGAAAGTCAAATGGATCTTTGCACTTTAACAATTTTTACAAGAAAGTCAAATGGATCTTTGCACTTTAACAATTTTTACAAGAAAGTCAAATGGATCTTTGCACTTTAGCAATTTTTACAAGAAAGTCAAATGGATCTTTGCACTTTAACAATTTTTACAAGAAAGTCAAATGGATCTTTGCACTTTAACAATTTTTACAAGAAAGTCAAATGGATCTTTGCACTTTAACAATTTTTACAAGAAAGTCAAATGGATCTTTGCACTTTAACAATTTTTACAAGAAAGTCAAATGGATCTTTGCACTTTAACAATTTTTACAAGAAAGTCAAATGGATCTTTGCACTTTAACAATTTTTACAAGAAAGTCCGATGGATCCTTACACTTTAACAATTAAATGTAAGCAAATTATTTGATTCGTGCTGCATCGACGAAGCACATTTCTATTCGTGAGAAATTTGATGATACCGGTCTCGAATTCTATATTGCACACAGTAGTCGTTCGAAATGAATTCGAACCTAAGTGAAATCGAGCGCGGAACCTTACGTGTTCTGTGTGTTACTTATGCCGGCCAGCTAACCGGAACTGCGCTGCTGTGGCGTATTCGAGCGCACGCTTGGCCTGGGATCATTTGCGCTTCGCTAACGTTTAATTGGGTGTCATGGCCAAGGTCGGGACGGCCCATAAACCCGTAAAGACCCTTGTTGTACTCTGGGTGTTTCCATGTTGTATGCATGCAAATAAGTCAAGATCAGAGATGGTTTAAGTGTTCTAACGTATCTGATAGGGGCAGCACGTCACTTTCCCTACAGAATCAATTTCATTTTCCCTACAAAACATACTTAATGTATAGGGGTAGTGCTAATGTATAGGTACACTGTTAAGTATGGTATCAATCGAAAAATGTTTTTCAAGCTCTGTAAGGTGAAGGATAACACGCTGTAATTGTACGCAGTTGGAACCTAGTAACAATCCAATATTGGCTTTTCATTGACTCCGATATTGGACCGATATGAAAAAGTGGACATTTTGACAGAATTGGCTTAAAGGGTGAGCGTCAGTAAATTTTCTGCCCTATCCGCGCTTTGTTAACTGTCGCGGCACACATATTTCGCCGAAATTATGCTCAAACAGTTGCGAAATATTTTCTGAAAGATAAAATGCAATGCTTAGATTATATTAAAACTAAATTTAATGCCCCAAAAAACAGAATATATTTTTTATTTTAATCCAAAATATTTTTGGTGCTGCCATCTGTTGTCGTAATTTAATTCATACCGATTATTTTTATTTTTTAATGAACATTTTTAAATATCTATTCCATCTAATACAGTGTTAAATACAACAATAGATCATATATAATAATGCCACAATCACGGAAAGGTAATTTATCATTCTATAAATTTGATAAGGGATCTGAATGTACATCACTGAGGACTGCAGTTTTGTCTTCAAGTTCCTTTGTCTTCAAGTCCAAGTTCAATTACGTTTCAGTGATTATGGCATTATATATGATCTGTTGTTGTATTTAATAACGTATTAGAAGGAATAGACATTTAAAAATGTTCATTAAAAAATAAAAATAGTCGGTATGAATTAAATTACGACAACAGATGGCAGCACCAAAAATATTTTAAATTAAAATAAAACATATATTCTATGTTTTATTGGGTATTAAATTTAGTTTTAATATAATCTAAGCATAGTATTTTATGTATGAGAAAATATTTCGCAACTGTTTGAGCAGAATTTCGGCGAAATATGTGTGCTGCGAAAGTTAACAAAGCGCGGATAGGGCAGAAAATTTAATGACGCTCACCCTTAAAATATTGAGACACTATTACGCCAATATTTCCAATGTAACACTCATATTGACCAATGTTACCCCAATAGTGGGATTACATTGGAAATATTTCCAATGTAATGCCAAGATATACAATATTAATCCATTATTGGGCCAATATTAAATGCTACTAGGGGACCCACGATACCGAGTTTTCAAAACTTTTCTTGTAAAATAAAAAATAAAATAAAAATAAAAGTAAAAATAAATCAAAAGACAGGCTATTAAAAATGGATTCTGGTATAAGGAAGTCGAGTCTCCAGTTAATTTATATAAAATTTCTCTATTTTCAATTATTTTTTACTTTCCCTTGCAATACATGGTAATGTATAGGGAAAGTATTGGAATCATGTCGAAAATCGCAACTCGAGTTTTCGACGGATCTACACGTTTCGAGACCTCTAGAATACGAAAAACCTATTTTTAGCGCGACGTCTGTGTGTGTATCTATCTGTCTGTGCAATGTATGTATCCACTCTAACTCAAAAACTAATGGACTGAATTTCATAAAACTTGGTAGGTAAGTCACTTGGATGTGACCCTGGTGCTGATTAGTTTTTGGTACGATTCGTAAAAACAGAACCCGCCTTTTTTTTTGCAAAATGGCCCATAAAAATTTCATGTATCCACTCTAGCTAAAATAATAAATGACCAAATTTCACAAATATTGGTAGATAAGTTACTTGTTGGATACTATGGTGCTGATTAGAATTTTGTACAATTCGGAAAAGAAGAATTGGATACTATGGTGCTGATTAGAATTTGGTATAATTCGGAAAAGAAGAATTGGATTCTATGGTGCTGATTAGAATTTGGTACAATTCGGAAAAGAAGAATTGGATACTATGGTGCTGATTAGAATTTGGTACAATTCGGAAAAGAAGAACCCGCCTTTTTTACGAAATTACCGGCAAAAATTTCAGGTATCCACTCTTGCTTAAATACTAATTGACCAAATTTCATAAAATTTGGTAGATAAGTTACTTGGAGACAGTAGTGCGGACCTGGCCTACATTTCGGTTTACAGGTTTTAGTTTCGCATCCCTGAGGACTTACGGACCCACATGTTTAGCGTGATCGTACGCCGCGTGAACACGGCGGTAGTTTTTTTTTTTTTTTCCAGCTGAGAGAATCGAACCCGGGTCTACCGAGTGCCCTGACCAGTGAGCTACCGCGCCCACGTAAATAAGTTACTTGTGAGACACTCTGGTGCTGATTAGACTTTGGTACGATTCGGAAAAGAACAACCTGCCTTTTTTTACGAAATGGTCCGCCAAAATCTAAAAAAAAAAAAAAAAGTATTAAGTAGTGTATGCTCAAATGTATCAATTAAATTCTTGTTTTATACGCAATTTTTGAAGAGGAAAATAATATAACACACTCCATTATACTTTAGGATTAACCGTTCTCAAGATATTTGAGATTTCTTGCATATTTGTTACGCCGATTTCGAAAGAATGTCCAATTATCAAATAAAAACAAAGATTGAATTAAAAATGCAAATTTAGTGTTATTTGGTGCAATTAAACTCAATCTAATGAATTATTAAAGAAATAAAGAAAATATGAATTCAAGTCAGCGGGGAAAGTCATGTGCTGCCCACATCAGATTTTTAATTTTTATTTTAAAGAAGAATATTATTTTTCTTTATAATGAAAATTTCATTCCAATAATAACTTCAGTAAGTAAGCTACTAAAAAATGGATTCTGGTACAAAAAGTCGAGCTGAGCAGCGTTAGCTTCAGTTAATTTATATAATATTTATAAATTTTTAATTTTTTTTTTTTATCATTATTATTTTAAAAAAGAATATTATTTTTCTCTACCCTAGCAATTTCATTTTCAATCACTTCAGTATATTTTAAATTTTTAAACAGTATAAACTTCTGTAGTCGACCTTTTCGCATTTTAAGAGTAGAAATGTCCACCCCGTCACACTATTTTCTCCATGCATTATGCTGTGCATGTAGCGAAAATGAAAAGAACCATCGTTTTACATTAAAAACCTTTGTATTGCTTGACTGCAGGGCGTAAAGGGTTGAAGACCCAGACCGTCCGACTCGTCCAGAGGACTAAGAGCACCTATTTGGACGGCCGGGAAGGCGGGCGTAAAGGGTGTCACAACAGAAATATTTTTATTATTTACGTAATTTTCAGGTTTTTTAGCAGTTTCTTTGTGTTGGGAGGCATTCATTCATTCATTCTACGGCGGTGTTATTTTTTAACGCGGATTTGTTTTCTTCCCACATGTTCGAAATCTGCATCCAATTTTCCCTACAGTACATGGTAATGTATAGGGAAAGTGTTGGAATCGTGTTGAAAATCATAACACGAGTTTTCGATGAATCTATACGTTTTGGGACCTCTAGATCACGAAAAAGCTATTTTCAGAGTGACGTCTATGTCTCTCTATCTCTCTGTGTCTGTGTGTTGTATGTATCCACTCTAGCTTAAAAATTATTCGACGAAATTTGCTAAAATTTGGTAAGTCACTTATGGATTAACCTAGTGCTGATTCGATTGATACGATTCGGGAAAAAAGAACATGCCTTCCCCCCCCCCCCCCCTTGCGAGATGACCCACAAAAATCGTCAATTTTTTTTTTTAGAATGAACCGAATAAGATCAACCACGTCAATTTAGGCTAATTCATTCTCAAGATATTTAAGTTTTTGATAAAAATTTCCACATCGCCATTTTGAATGTACGTTAAGTCGCCAAATAAAAATAAAATTTAATTTAAAACTGCAAATTCGATGCAATATCAATCAGGTATATATTTAGTGTGTTGTTTCGTGCATTGAAACTCATTTGTAAAGCATTATGAAGGAAAAAGGTAAAATGAGTTTGAGTTTGTAGTGACAGTCATGTGCCGTCCACATTTTTTTTCAATTAGCTATTAATGAAGCGTATAGGTTTTCAGCGATATCCTGCCATAAAAATTCCGATTTTCGTAATTGTTTGCATAGAAATTCGAAATTTGGTAATGGGACGTCACATATTGCACACATTTGATTATTTTTTCATCGATTGTTTGCAAGGAAAGTGGTCATCCCATTGGGCATTGCCCTCTTGCCGCCAGGAAACGAGTTTCAGACACGAAATATGCACTGTCATAGGAACTGCGTTTTTGAATGTGTGTTTGAAAATTTTCCCAAGAACCTTCTAAACACAGAAAGAACGTACGTTCACGACGGAAAATAGTTGAGAATTTATATTTGATCAACGATCAATACTGTTTATATGCACTAGGCGTTGTTACTATATTCTCTATTGTTTGTGATTAGAAATATGCGCAAATTATAACAATTTTGTTTTAATTATATTAAAATATTTAATTTAATTCTCCTAAAAAGAAGCATAACAATCTCTTTCACTTTATAAAATTGTTTTCACTGACAAATCTTAAGGTTTGTTTAACATACGCCAAAATGAACGCGCTGAAATGGTAAAAGGTACCACTCCGTACCATTTTTTCCCTACTTCAACAATCGGTTAAATGCAATAGATAATATATGCATTCTAAAGAGCTGTGCTAAAGTAAAACAGATGACTTAAAAAATTGAAAATATCAACAATTCCCTTAGTCTTATATATCAAAGCCGTAACTGATACAACTCAATTGAAAATATAATACCGTTCATTTATAAAATTTAATTTTTTATCGATTTCTTTATTATTTTAATCGGATAAATTAAATGTAAATCGTCTGCGGAATAATTGATTTAATTTTGGTGCATGATATAATGTTATATTCTGTTTTGTTAAGTTTCGGAAAATAATCGTCTGCATAGTGTTTTTTTTTACGAAAAGTTTGTTTTACAGACAATCAAATAAACAAACAGACATTCAACTATATATATATTATGTGTGTGTAAAAGTTGTAGAAATAGACCAGGGAAGAGGCACTTTAGATACGACATCTACTTTATTAGGGTGACATTTTAGAATAAATATAGGTGCATTGGGCGAGATCTCCATCGGCGAAAATCTCGTACGAAATCTCAGAGCATTCTGAATAGTTTCATACAAGTTACAGTTATGTCGAAAGGGTGAAATCTGGTGACGACATGGGAAACTTAGTGGGCATATATGGTAGAGGAAAAGAGGCAGTAGAGTACAGGCAGACTTTGTTAATATTAATAGCGTGGGATAGAACTTAATATGGTTGCAATAAGTGCGTGACATGAGATAGGAATTTGAAATAAGAATCATGAAAGGAAAGGACGCGTTACTTAGGGAAGCTTAAAATTTCTGTATCTGAAATATTTCAAAATTTTTGAATTTTTTAAATTTCTCATTTTAACAGGCGACAAATCGTTAAATTAAAAAAAAGAAAAGAAAATGCTCGTTAATATTCTGTTAACTACGAGACCCTGAAAACAAACTTAAGTCTCTAAGGAAAATCTTTTTTCCCTTCCTTTGTAAGGAGAATCCCTACATCATAGGGATTTCCTCATATTTTTATATCAAATTTTATGAAGGTTTCCGGAATCATGTTCTCCGATTTTTGTAACACAGCTCCAGTTTTCGAATATGTACGGCAGTTAATGCAATGCTATTATTGTAATTTTCTGTCATTCAGCAACATTTGCAAAGAGGAAGGACCAAAAGTGAAGCCTCGTCACGTACGGAGAGGCTCTCCTCCATTTTCTGTTTCGTCAGGTGATTCTTGTCATCCCTGACATTCCTCGGAGCATCGCTCCAATCTGGGTCAGCCGACTGACTTCCGTTGGCACAGGTGACAAGTGACGACTTGCAAATGCCTTGTACTGGAATACCGGGTTTTGGCCTGCCTCTCGCCGCGAGAATTTGAAAAAAGTTTGCGGAAAGAAAGTACATCTCGCCAGCCACCTTTTTCGCAATCAAGTGAAACAAATTAAAATTATTATATTTGTAACATAGCAATTATAATAAAAATTTAACTAACTAAATAAGATTATTAAAAAAAATTAACTAATCTGAAACTTGGTCATACCAGAAACTATTTTTAAGTAGTTTGTTCTTTTTTTTTTCTTTGCATATTTTGTAAAAAAAAAAAAATTAAAATTGGGAAAATCGGTACTTTTAATCATCCAAGTAATCACCATTATAGCATTGTAGCATGTTAACCTTCATTTTAAAGGAATTGAAAAAAAATCTAGTAATACCAAGTTTGACAATGTGCCTCATCGAGGGAGTAACGTGCCTTGCCCTCTCCCCCCCGAGGGGGAGAAAATGACGTCACTAACACAAAAATTGTATCGGCTATTTTTCATTACAGTGATTGAAACTGTTAAGTTTAGTGATCATTGAATCATAAATAACCCCCCCCCCCCCTTTATGCATAATTATGTCAAATTTTGTCCTATGCTGCCATGTTAAGAAAGTTTAAAATGAAATTTCGAATAAATTTCGAAGTCTTCTCTAGAATTTCAAACAAATTCTGTCTAGTTCTAGATTTTTCGAAACAAAGCTGGGTGTAAAGCTTCGTGAAAATCTATTTATATCTGTGACAGCTATTATATACAAGAAATTGACCACAGACAGGCGGACATCACTCTAAAAATATTCAATACGTGTTCAAAGTCCTAAAACATAAATTGGCATCAAAATATTGAAATTTTCGTTAAAACAACATTTTCTCTATACTATATTACTTTCCTTATATACATAATGTATAAGGAAAGTATTGTGACGGGGTCAAAAATTCGAATTCGAGTTTTCGACAGGAGAGCACGTTTCAAGCATCCCTGATCACGAATCAAACATTTTTGAAGTGATGTCTGTGTGTGTGTGAGTGTGAAAGCATGTGTGTGTGTCAGTGGGTCTGTGGAGACGATAACTGACGAACGAATGGACCGATTCGAACCAAATTTGCTACAAAAATCACAATCTGTAAACACTGGAAGCCTATTGTTTTTATACGCAATCGAATGTTCAGAACCCCCCTAAATTTTCGAATGAAATTTTGAAAAAATCGTCAAAAAATCAAAACCACCAATAAAGTTACGCAAATTGACATTTCTTATGTAATTTTTCATTAGAAAACGATTGACAGAAATTTTAGAACGTAACATGAACCGTTCTCGAGATATTGCACATTTTTCAAAAAAATTATCAAAAAGTCATATAAAATGGGAAAAAAAAAATTTCCTATTGAGAAACATGTTCACTTTTCATATGTGATATCATACGATGAATTGGGTGACACCATTCTCGTGGATCTAGCTCGTTCCATTCATGAAAAAAGATACTTTGAGTAATACTTTGGTATTTGAACGCCAATAATCATTTATCTGCTGTAAGAATAATTTATTTCTTCGTCCATAACGCTTGGCGAGATTTTGGCGACGGAATTGGCGGAATGTCGCCAACTCGGCGACTTTTTGAAATGTTGCCAAATTAACGAAAATCTCGCCAAATGGATAAAAATGACGCTAAATCAATGAAAATGACGACTAATTGTCGAAAATTCAATATCTTGGAAAAAATATTAGTATCTACTATAAGAAAAACCTATTTTTTTTACTGTAAAAGTAGTAAATTCATTACATTATATAAGGAAAGTCATGTGTTGCCAACATCAGATTTTTTTAATCATGTCATACAGTCATTTAGTGATTATAAAGAAAATGAAGATAGATTTCATGTGCGCAGCACCAGATGCAGGTATAGATAACGGATAGCTATCAATTGAAGCAAGTTCACCACAGTAAGTAGAGCTCTAAGTCCTCTGGACGAGCCGGACGGCCTGGGGCTTTCACAGTAAGTAGAGCTGCAAGAACGTAATATGCCTGAACGTAATATGCTAACGAACGTAATATGCCTGCGTAGCAGGCGAGAAAAAAAATGCACTCGTGAAACGAGTTTCGGCGGTTATTGAGCGGCAGTGAATAGGGGGCAACGTCTCCGAACTCAGGGAGTTGGCGAGCATTATGGAGATGAGGGCATGGAGGCCGGGTGGTGTGAAAAAGCTCGCGAAGCGGTTTCCGGGACGGCGAGGGCCAGCGAACTAGATACGAAGCTCTAACACTGCGTAGCTGCGTCTTAAGCTGCAAAAACCACCTCCGGCGATTAATGGGCTGCATAGAACAGAGGGCCAAGTCACCGATACCTGGTAGTTAGCCAGCAATGGATCGAAGGATATCCTGTGCACCGGCTGGGTGTGAAATAGCTGGCGAAGCGATATCCGATGATATGTGAGTGTTAGAACAAGGGACGGTTCCCAACGGAAATATTATATATGAAAAGAACTCGAGAAGCGGGCGCCTGCGAATTGGAGACGAAGCTTCCCGACTCGCGAAGCGAGTTACAAGATTGGCGAGCATGGGGCGGAGCCCCTAGTTTGAATAAAAAGGTGTTTAAAAATTGCTTATCAATGTGTGTAATTAAAGCTGTAAAAACCTTTTATTTTTGCTAATCCCAGGTGTATGTGCCTGCTTAAGGAGTTCTGTGCTCGGTGGTCATTCCATCGCTTACCCCTTGCTGACGAGCGGCCGTGACCGTGGAACCATGGTCTACAGGTGGTGACGAATGACCAAGCCGTTGATCGCTTTCTTGCTTATTATATGACACCTCCAATTTACAATAAGTTTTTGATTGGATGCTTTAGATAATAAAACGTTCCAAAAAGGAATTTTCCAGTGATAGCAAGAATAATCTCTCAGGGAGTTTGAGTACCATTCGAACCGATTTCCCTTTTTCTCACGCACCCAATCTCCCTTCCTGCTTTCCACAAAACTCGGTCGTTGGCTGCTCTTGAAAGCGCGACGCGAAGACAGATAGGAGGCCTAAAAAGTGGCCGCCGACAGAAGAGAGAAACACGAGTTGCAGCGACCCTCTAAATAGATGGCACACATTCGGGGTTCTTCGTTCCATCTACCTGGAAGACGTACGCGATGAGTACGGTTTTTTCTGAGATAGCATCCGGTGAAATTAAATACATACCCCTATTGACTTAAATTCGAACTTATGCGGATGGGCGTCTATTAATTCTTGAAAAATTTTGAAATTATTGTCCATTATTTCTAATTTTCTTAGTAGTCCATTTTTATGGTAATTAAAAAAAAAAGATGTACTTGAATTTGTGTCTTGCACGCCGATGGAGGTTTGCCAAATTAGTTTTACAGAATTCCTCTCAATAACTTTGTAAGAAAGGGTCCATCCGTGTACACGTTAGGTCTATCTGGAGTCGAGTACGCATGCCCGATCGAATAAAAGCGATTGTAGCATCCCTAGCGGAGAATTTAAAAAGTTAGTACAACGTACTCCGTAACAAAGCAAGATAGATAATCGACAAAAAGAAGAAGAAAAAAAAAAGCAGTAATAAAGTTGTAGATGACTGTCTAATACTGTGTTTTTTTAATTTTTGGAGTCACAGAACTCTTTTGAAGTTTTCTCATTTTGGGGTTCCGCCGTCAAATTAAAGTCCCTTGTAATCCAAATTATGCATTCAGATTTTATCCGCTTTCTAATTTTAAAGAGAAAGTACACGAAACTATCACGTCGCGGAACACACTTTGAATAATGCTGGTATAGACATGAATTTATAATATAAACGCTTTGATTTATCTGTGTTTATCTATCTATCTCTGGGTAACGTTTGGCGAAATTTTGGTGTCGAAATTGCTGGAATATCGCCAACATGGCGAGATTTTTTAAATGTAGCCAAATTGACGAAATTGTCGCCGAATTGATAAAAATGTTGCCAAATTGATAAAAATGTAGCCAAATTCGCAAAAATGATGACTGATTGATGAAAATTCAATATCTTTGAAAAAATATAAGAATCTACTATAAGAATAACCTATTTCTCCGTCTGTAACACTTGGCGAAATTTTGGCGGCATATCGCCAACTTGGCGAGTCATTTTAAATGATGCTGAATTGACGAATATGTCGCTAAATTGATAAAATAGACAATGCATTTCTCAGCCAGTCCGTAATGGTTGGCGAAAAATTTGACTAGATCTCGCAAACTTGGCGACTTTTTATATATTGCCAAATTGACGAAAATGTCGCCAAATTGATAAGAATGTCACCAAATTGATAAAAATAACGCTAAATGGGAGGCAATGCTCTGCAAATTTTTAATTTCGTCATATGACGGACGTACCTTCAAGCATAGATGAATGCATGAGTAGGATGATTACATTTATGTAGTGGTAGAGGTTAACATTTGTGACATTTTTCCATATATCCCTGTTGTTATATATTTATTTATTCTATTTTGCTTCACATAGACTATCTACATATAATATCTTTGGCGGACTCGTTCTCGGCTCCCATAACACGTAGAGAGCAGAAACTCTGCATACAGTTTTACCTCGCAGAACATAGTAGTCTATAAAATTTTCACGTCATTATGTTACGACATTTACGTACGCCAAGATTAATGTTTTTGCCATTTTCTTGCATTTTCTTTCCGAATTATGGTTCTTATGGTTTACGAATTTTCGAATCACGGTTCTTACGGTTTACGAATTTTCGAATTACGGTTCTTACGGTTTACGAATTTTCGAATTACGGTTCTTACGGTTTACGAATTTTCGAATTACGATTCTTACGGCTTACGAATTTTCGAATTACAGTTCTTACGGTTTACGAATTTTCGAATTACAGTTCTTGCGGTTTACGAATTTTCGAATTACAGTTCTTACGGTTTACGAATTTTCGAATTACGGTTCTTGCGGTTCGGAATTACGGTTATGTCTTCATATAAAAATTCCTCCTAGTTTTAACGAGTTCTTCCATGCATTAGATAGGTTTGAGCGTTAATTACGTTAAAAAATGTAACGCAAATTACGTCAAAAAATGAAAACTAAGAAGAAAATAAATTATACAAGATTTTTATCTTCACTTGTGATTTTTGTGCACCACTGTCTTCCTCCTACAGGGCAGTAGTGCACGGAAAATTATAAAATAAATTTTAACCATACACAAAATTGATGGTGTAGGCAGATTCAATTCAAAGCTATAATATCTTATCATCATCCCAAAATTGATATTATGCAGTTGTCGAAGGAAACTGAGAATACATGTATAGATGAAATGGTTTCGAAAATTTTTCATAATATCAATTTTATTTAAGGATAAAATTTATATCGTACTTTCCTTATATACATAATGTATAAGGAAAGTATTGTGACGAGGTCGAAAATTCGAATTCGAGTTTTCGACGGGAGAGCACGTTTCAAGCATCCCTGATCACGAATCAAACATTTTTGAGGTGATGTCTGTGTGTGTGTGTGTGTGTGTGTGTGTGTGTGTGTCAGTGAGTCTGTGGACGATACCTCACGAACAAATGGAGCGATTCGAATGAAATTTGGTACAAAAATCACAATCCGTGAATCCTGGAAGCCTATTGTTTTTAAAAGCAATCGAATGTTCAGAACCCCCCTAAATTTTCGAGTGAAATTTTGAAAAAATCATCAAAAAATTAAAACCGTTAATAAAGTTACGCAAATAGACATTTCTTATGTAATTTTTCATTGGAAAACGATTAACATAAATTTTAAAGCGCTAACATGAACCGTTCTCGAGATATTGCACAGTTTTCAAAAAAATTATCAAAAAATTTTATAAAATAAAAAAAAAAATATTTCCTATTGGAAACATCTTAACTTTTCATATGTAATATCATGCAATAAATTGGGTGACATCATTCTCGTGGATCTAGCTCGTTCCACTCATAAGAAAAGATACCTTGAGTAATACATTTGTATTTGAACGCCAATAGTTATTTATCTGCTATAAGAATAACTTATTTCTCCGTCCATAACGCTTGGGGAGGTTTTGGCGACGAATTTGGCGGAATGTCGCCAACTTGGCTACTTTCTTAAATGTTGCCAAATTAACGAAAATCTCACCAAATGGATAAAAATGACGCTAAATTGATGAAAATGACGACTAATTAACGAAAATTCAATATCTTGGAAAGAATATAAGTATCTACTATAAGAATAGCCTATTTTTTTTTTTTTTTTTTTCTGTAAAAGTAGTAAATTCATAGTATTATATAAGGAAAGTCATGTGCTGCCCACATCAGATTTTTTTTAATTGGAATTGCTTACACACTGATTTCCCTTTGAGAATTTTGAATAATATTAATTTTGGATAATGATATGATTAGATTTATATATGCTATTATTTTGAATTGAATCTGCCTGCACCCTCCAGTTTCGTTCAATTTCGTGTGCGATTAAAATTTATTTTCTACTTCATCGTGTGCTACTGTTGCGTAGGGGAGGACATTAAAAAACTTGTTTTTTTTTTCCCTCATAATTTATTTCAATCTCATTGTATGTGACATGCATTAATGCAAGTTTGAAAAAGGAAAAAATCTATTATAGTGCATTGCCCTGTTCTGCGAATGCATTTCTCAACTCTATGCTGGTAGTTGGGGTCGAATGCAAACCGTGATCATGTGGAATGAATATTGCATATGGATAGAGAAAGGATGAATCCCATTTGCATAGATATCTTTTGAATGGCAACATAAAGAGAACGTTTTGTTATAATCATCTATTCATTTTACTTTTGTGTATATTCATTGTATGAAAATACTATTTTTAGTTTGACGTCTGTGCAATGTAGTTCAAAAAAATATCCCAAGAATTTTTTTTAAATTTGGTAGATACATCGCATGGGAATTTACCCGGCGCTGATTATAAAAAATGTTTTTTTGCCGTAATTTCCATGATTAGAACGCACGAATTATGCGAAATTGAATATTTTCGTGGCAACATTATTTCTTAGAGATCAATGATAATTACCGGAACGATTCTGTTGGATGCATCAAATTCATCTCGTGATTGGTCTGTTGCCTACTTGAGAAAAAAAATAATGTAATTTTTAAAAGAACAACTTTTGGACGAAAGCTTATATAACGACGATTAGTTTTTACTTTAATAGGGATTATGATACAAATAGGTTTAAAAATATGGAATGCAAGAAAATGTGCCCGGGAGTTAAAGCAGGGTAGTTATATAAAATTACAAAATAAATAAATTTTAACCATATAAATAAGTGAATTTCAACAATCTTAGCACTGTTAAACTAATTTATATATTGACCACTGCAAACAACCTAATATTTATACTTTCAATAAATAAATGCCCGTTACCTAAAACAATGCAAATATAGATAACATCATACTCCAAATCTCGAAACACGCTCTCTGCAAAGCAGAAAAAAAAACATAAGATTCAAAACCTTTAGAAAAAAATCTGAAGTAGGGATATCTCCGGCAGTTTTTGATAAGTGAGAAGGTTAGCACACCGCTCAGCCATCAACCTTTAAAATAGGTCTGATCCAGAGAAGGAGCACGTCGAATCTCCTTTGAACGTTAGAGAACTTCACGGAAGGTCTGAATGAGATCATTTAAAAAATTACAAAAATTAAAATTAATTATGAAATCGGAAGAAATTTCTGTTAGAATGCTGATATAGCCTTTAGCCAAATTATAGAATTGTGCTAATCTTAGTTCGGATTCGGTTCAAACATTGTTGGAAAGAACGTTCTTTGATCTTTGCAATGGTGCCAAGACGGAAACTCTGTGATAATATTTTCCGTCGGCAAGGAACGTGAAAATGCTAAAACATAAAATTACTAAAAAATAATTCGAAATTTACAAGAACAATGCTGAGGTGCACATTCCCGGTTCCTGAAGTACCTGTGTATCAAATTTCATGACCGTGCGATGCTTAGATTTCCCGCTACAGACAGACAGACAAAAAGACACATACACACATATCTTCTCATGGAGGTAAAAGGAGTAAAAACTTCATATTAAGAAAACGCCAATATCGTTTCAGACAATCATTTAGGTGGGGTGGCTCTGTGATAATATAAGTAGTCCTGCATTGCATGCATTGTCAATTTTGTAAAAATAAATTATCAGCGCAATGCAAAGTTGAACTGAAACAATAAAGAACATTCCTACGTATTCAAAGTTATTTTATCTTTCAATTTAATTTTATCTCCCTATATTCTGTATTCTATCCTACAATTAAGAAAAAGTACTGTTAATTATACTCATAATAAGGGAACCTTTAATTTAAAAATAATCAAAAATTCATATACTAAGTCTTTCTGTTGTGTCAACTAGCAATAACAGCTACTTTACTAAACTCTAGCGACACCTAGATATAATTCTCAAAGCATTATGGCATTTTCAAACGTTTCATTCATAGGAGTTTTATTCCATGCATCTTCCTTTAGTATGCAAGATGAATGTATGAGAATGTCAAATGAAGTTTCACACCAATATTTTTAGCTTAATTTAATTAATCATTAATTGAATTGGCAAATTTATATTTATTAGTTTTGTTTAACTCAAATAGTTTTATTTGTCTAGCATGGAAAAAGCTTTAGATTTTCAGAAAGAGAATAAAAGTTCTCAAAAAATACAAAACTATTGCTATTTTCCGGATTTCTCTGGCGGTTATAATAAAGTTCATCATTTTCCTCACCTAATACGCGTGCATAAACGGAATGAAAACAATAAAAAAATACAAACAAATCACTTAAATGAGTCGATGGAACTCACCTCACTAATCAGGCCTTCTAACCTTAATCAATTACACTATCATTTCCTTTTCACTTCATTTCTTTCCCATCTCCTGGGGCTGTGTTATTCTGCGTTACCCTATTTCCCTCCAGTGCATTTTCAAATAGCCTTCAATTTAGAAATTACAGTTGTCAGTCAAGATGAGTTCTTTTTTTTTTCCCAGTAGGAAATTTATTTATCGTCTGCAGCTTCTGTCTGATTTAACGTTTCGATTGTTTCGAAGAATCACGTGATCAAAATGTGGAAGATTTGGAAGCTTGTTTGTGAAATACAAGTATTTGTTGGAAATTACGTACATAATATTAGAAACACGAAACTTCACCCGATTGTCTTATATATTCATATTCCATGTTGTTTAGCTTCATTTTGTATCATAATCTGTATCCAGTGCACTTTCAAATAGCTTTCAATTTAGAAATTACAATTGTCAGTCAAGATGAGTTTTTTTTTTTTTCCCCAGTAGGAAATTTATTTATCGTCTGCAGCTTCTGTCTGATTTGACGTTTTGATTGTTTTGAAGAATCACGTGATCCAAATTTGGAAGATTTGGAGGCTTGTTTGCGAAATACAAATATTTGTTATAAATTACGTATATAATATTCAAAATGTGAAACTTCCTTCGATTTTCTCATATATTAATATGCCATGCTGTTTAACTTCATTTGCATCATAATACGATAGGTATCAAGGATCGCGGAATTCAGTTTATTGGAGTCTCTGGGCTGGGAAAAATTTCAACTTTTACCTCTTGCGGAAATTGTAAATGTAGATAAAGTATTTTTGAAATAAGTAATTTATTAAGTAAAGTAATTTTTGAAAGTAGAATTTTGAGGAGAATGGGTGCTCTTTATCGCTGTATTAGAAAAATCTAATGCCGCCCCTATTAGTGTTTAATTAAAAAAATATCAAGTGAAAAGTTAAATATGGCAAATAAAAACATTTGGCAAAAGAAAATTTCATTTGGCGAATAGGTTGGCCAAAGCAATAAAAAAAAATCCAGAACAATCCTTGCATACATGATTAAAATTATACTCTTTAATAGACCCATTATTTCCCCACTATAATCCTTTTTACTTAAAAAAACCTGTTCCTGAACAAATATACGAGATTTTGTTCTATACCATCGAAATGTTTTGTTTTTCATGTCTGTCGCTCATTTGGATTGGAGGAGGTTCGTTAGAGAAACTGGTTTATTTATTCTTATCTTTATTATTTTTTTGAGTTGACTGCTTTTGTACGTCTACTTTTCTTACCTAGTTTTAGATTTGTGCTAGATGTTGTTAAAGTTAAATAGTGCACTCAGATCAACAGGCAGTCTTTCAGGACTTTTTAGCTAAGGGGAGATGAAGCTTTAGGAGGGGGGGGGGGGCAGTTTTTAATTTGCCCTATATAAATATATATAAATGCTGTCACAAAAAGAAACTAAGTTAATTTAAAATGTCTCCGGTGGAGGGGGGGGGGGCGAATAATTGTACATGCTCTAACTCAAATAAAGTTGAGTCAGGATGATAACTATTAGAATAAAATCAATTTTATACTGATTCTTGTGTATTGGGAAAAGGAATATTATAATTACCTGTACCCACGCAGAGCATTTGTGTTCCAGTGTGTTTAATAATGCTCAGTATCTGTTGCTAATTTACTATTCAATCTCTGGAGGGTGTGTCTCCATTCGACTTTTTCAAACATTAATATTCCTTAGTATTTAGCTCTATTGTCTTACAATCATGATTAGAATTTTTAAAAATTTCCCTATATAAACTTAAATTCATCTTCTCTTCTTAATTCCTTTAATACTTCATTAAATTGAATTTTATTGCACGAAATAACACTGCATTTACCCCTTTAATTCCATTTTCGTTTTTATTTGTTACGCGGACATGTTTTCAAAGGTGGTATTGCAGAAACGCGAAAAAAGTAAAATATCTCCAGAACGGTGGAATGTGAGAGTAATAGGGTTGGTCTTATTCTTTTTGTCGTTAAAATTTACCTGTAAAACAAATATTTAATTGATACATGTGAACATACGTAGTCTTTTATTTTAGATATTGACGATTTTTGCGGGCCATTTCATAAAATAAAGGCAGGTACTTTTTTTCCCGAATCGTATCAAAAATATAATTAGCACCAAGGTAATCCATAAGTGACTTATCTATCAAATTTTGTAAAATTTAGTCAAATGGTTCTTAGGTACAGTGGATACATGCGATTTTTGCTGTCCATTTCGCAAAAAAAGGTAGTTTTTTTTTTTTTAAATCTCGAATCGTTCTAAAATTTAAGTAGCACCAGAGTCACTCACAAGTGATTGGTGAATATAATTTTATATATAATATAATATTATGAAATAATTTTAAAATTATATATAATTGAAATTTGGTCAATTAGTTTTTGAGTTAGAGTGGATACATACCTTGCACACACACACACAGACAGACATTACGCTAAAAATAGTTTTTGTGTTCTAGAGGCACCAATACGTGTAGATCAGTCGAAAACTCGAGTTGCGATTTTCGACACGATTCCAATACCTTCCCTATATATAATCATGTATTGCAGGGGAAATAATATAGCTCTTGCACTCCTAATATCTCCAGACACATGCAGATTCATTATTAAACGCCCTTTTAAGCATCTCAAACAAAAATTAAGACGCATGGAGCATTTTAAAAATGTAAAACCTTTGAAAATTCCGTTTCGAAATAAATGCATTTAACCTTTTACTTACGGGTGGGACAGCGTCCATCCCAAACGAAGAACCTTCCAAAAAGACAGGTATTTGTCCCAAACGGTTCGACCCCCTTTGCAGGCATTGGCGTCCATGGAAATAGCTGACAAAAACATTGCACCTGCTGCAGCAGTTAATTTATACTGAGAACTTTTAAAACGTGGAGTTCAAATGCAACGTACATGCAAAACACGAGTGAATTATGTATATAGAATGGCATTTTTTGTTTTAATCCTCTTCATGACACTGGAGGCATAACCTCGATTGCCTTATAATGTATTTCGGAATGATACAAAGACTCATATTCATGCAGCAACAGTGTGACGCTTTGAATTGGATGTCACTTTCGTGATTGAATTTCAGGGAGGAAGTCGCTGGCTCAGGTGAATCAACAAGTTCTGACTGCCGCTAGACACACTGTGCAGAACGTCTCTTGCAGTGAATAAAGTTAGTGTTGTTCAGTGACATCGAAACAGAATAATGCAGAGGTTTTCACAATTATTTTCGCGAGTTATGAAAATTAAGTGGGTTGACTATTTGTGCTTATTACTTCCCTCACATTTTGGCATCTATATGGACTACGATTTGTTTTTTAAGTACACAGTTTGATGCATTCATTCACTTTACAGTACCATTTTTACTTTCTCATATTGTGGAGTATAGAAAAAGTATTGTTTTCACGAAAATTTTAAATTTCAATATTTTGATGTCAATATATGTTTCAGGACCTCCTGAATACGCTTGAACTATTTTTGGAGTGATGTTCATCTGCCTGTCTGTTTGTGGTCGATTTATTATGTACACGATAACTGCGGTAAATTTTCCTCAAATTTTACAAGAAAAATTTTGAAAAATCGGTACCCTTCACTTAAAGGGCTTGAAAAAAACAATGCAATGGAGGGGCTAATAATGTCACGAACAAAAAAAATCTGATGTGGGCAGCACATGACGTTCCTTATATAATGCGATGAATTTACTACTTTTACAAAAAAAATAAATAATGTATAAGGTCCACGGCGCTGTGTTTTTATCGTTGAATTGTACATTGGGCGATTTTCAGGAAGACACCATGTAAAACTATTTCAAAATACTCAATTAACTTATATTTCGTGCAACTCTAAACAATCATCAATATTGATAGCATCCTCAATAAGCGATATAGTCCATATATTAAAATACTTTAATAATTACTTCATCATCTAGTCGTTATTTTCATTGATTTAGCGTCATTTTTATCAATTTGACGACATTTTCATTCATTTGGCAATGTTTAAAAAAGTCGCCAAGTTGGCGACATTCCGCCAAAATCTCGCCAAGCGTTATGGACGACGAAATAAGTTATTCTTGTAACAGATAACTGATTATTGGCGTCCAAATACAAAAGTATTACCTAAAGTATATTTTTTCATGAATGGAACTAGCTAGATCCACGAGAATGATGTCACCCAATTTATTGCATGATATTACTTATGAAAAGTGGACATATTTCAACAATAGGTAATATAGTTTTTAAATTTTATGATTTTTTGATAATTTTTTTAAAAAAATGTACAATATCTCGAGAACGGTTCATGCTAGCGTTCTAAAATTTGTTTTAATAAAATTACGTAAATAGACATTTCTTATGTAATTTTTCCTTAGAAAACGATTGACATAAACATTAGAACGCTCTCATGAACCTTTCTCGAGATATTGCACATTTTGCAAATAAATTTATCCAAAAATCCCGTAAATTAAAAAAAAAAATATTAACTGTTGAGAAACATGTTCACTTTTCATATGTAATATCATGCGATAAATTGGGTGACATCATTCTCGTGGATCTAGCTCGTTCCATTCATAAGAAAAGATACTTTGAGTAATACTTTTGTATTTGAACGCCAATAGTCATTTATCTGCTATAAGAATAACTTATTTCTCCGTCCGTAACGCTTGGCGATATTTTGGCGACGAATTTGGTGGAATGTCGTCAATTTGGCGACTTTTTTAATGTTGCCAAATTAACGAAAATCTCTCCAAATGGATAAAAATGATGCTAAATTAATGAAAATGAAGACTAATTGTCGAAAATTCAATACCTTGGAAAGAATATAAGTATCTACTATAAGAAAAACCTATTTATTTTACTGTAAAAGTAGTAAATTCATTGCATTATATAAAGAAAGTCATGTGTTGCCCACATCAGATTTTTTGAAATACGACTGAAAACTTCGAAAATTAATATTTTCTTAATACGGCAGCACAGGATAAAATTTGACATAATTATGCATAAAAGGAATTATTTATGGCTCTATTATCATGAAACTTAATAGTTTTAATCAATGTAGTGCAAATCGATATAATATTTGTGTTCTTGGCGTCCTTAACACACTCTTGGGGCGGAAAGTTAGTAAGGAGTGGGGGCCCCTCCCCACCATCGGGAGGTACTTGTAAAACTGGGTTTCAATCGAAATATTTTTCAAGCCCTTTAAAATGAAGGGTATCGTGATTTAATTATGATCATTCGAACCAACACTGCCTGGTAACTCTTAAAAGAATAGACAGATTTTCCCACGCACTTTTGTTCTATTGTGAAATCTTTTTATATAAACAAATGTATGGCGTGATCCTGCTGTTCTTTTTTCTACCTCCAAGGTTTTTCTTTTCATTTTTTCTAATTTTCGTTCAGCAACGATTTCCTTTCTGAGTCACCTAATGCAACTATTGATAGATATCTTCTTACTTTTGCTGATGTGGTAGTTCTGTCTTTTTATTTCGTCGAAGTAGGAGGCTTTATCTTCGAAATTGGTTGCGAGTGTAAGCGATTAAATTTAATCGATTTATTCCAATCGTGTATAGCAGTGCTTTAAGCACTCAGATTAAAAACAGAATTTAAGTTTCAGTTTTATCTGAATTAACGGTATTTAACTATATTTAAAGCTTAAATTATGTACCTCAAAGTAAAGTCGCTGGTGGTTTTGTTTAACTCACTTCCTGAGTTGATTCATCACAAGATGTCTGTCTCATTTTCTCGAGCTTATACTGACTTCATGTTAAACGTGACTCGATTGGTTGATTTGTAGAACAAGGTGTTGAATCCGGCACAATCGGATGATTCACAGGAAACAGATTGGCGGATTTCCTACAACACTACAAACCGAGAATGGCTGTCGATAACTCTTGGAACCAATAGCGATACGCTGTGGTTTCCCATCAGATCTGCAGAATTTCTATTGCTGATGTAGCTCGGTCGGAACATACAGTATAAATTCTTAAATCCGGTACTTTAAAAACATATATGTTAAGTTCCTGGTTCGTTGGATTCGTTGATCACGATTTAAATCAAATTATTGTTATTTTTACTTTCCTTATATACAATAATGTATAAGGAAAGTATTGTGACGGGGTCGAAAATTCGAATTCGAGTTTTCGACAGGAGAGCACGTTTCAAGCATCCCTGATCACAAATCGAATATTTTTGAAGTGATGTCTGTGTGTGTGTGTGTGTGTGTGTGTGTGTGGAGACGATAACTGACGAACGAATGGACCGATTCGAACGAAATTTGGTACAAAAATTACAATCCGTAAACACTGGAAGCTTATTGTTTTTATACGCAATCGAATGTTCAGAACCCCCCCCCCCCCCCTAAATTTTCCGAGTGAAAATTTGAAAAAATCGTCAAAAAATCAAAACCTCTAATAAAGTTACGCAAATAGACATTTCTTATGTAATTTTTCATTAGAAAACGATTGATATAAATTTTAGAACGCTAACATGAATCGTTTTCGAGATATTGCACATTTTTAAAAAAAATTATCAAAAAGTCATATAAAATAAAATAAAAATATTTTCTATTGAGAAACATGTTCACTTTTCATAAGTAATACCATGCGATAAATTGGGTGACATCATTCTCGTGGATCTAGCTTGTTCCATTTATGAAAAAAGGTACTTTGAGTAATACTTTTGTATTTGAACGCCAGTAGTCATTTATCTGCTGTAAGAATAACTTATTTCTCCGTCCATAACGCTTGGCGAAATTTTGGCGACGAATTTGGTGGAATGTCACCAACTTGGCGACTTTTTTAAATGTTGCTAAATTAATGAAAAACTCGCCAAATGGATATAAATGACGCTAAATCAATGAAAATGACTCATTGAAGAAAATTCAATATCTTGGAAAGAATATAAGTATCTACTATAAGAATAACATTTTTTAACACTTTACAACAAAGTTGAAAAGTGTTTATGACTTTGTTCATTCTGTCTGTCTGTTAGCACGATAACTGCCGTAAAAATGACTTAATCAAAATGAAATTTTAGTATGTTGTTCAGACGGTCTGTAGGACCTATGGGAATATAAATGAATAATATCACCCAATTAGTTTTGGATTGAATCCGGGTTGAAAAAATGAAATACATTGAGCCCTATGGGACCTAATTTTTCAAGCATTTTTTAAGCGGATTTAAAATTCACAAATTGCTTCAAAAATTTTAGGTAATATTCAAATTGTTCCATAAAATATATAAAAAAAAAAAAAATTCAGCGAAATATATTCAGTAGTGTTTTAAATAAAAATTAAAATAATAATTACACCTCTTATATGAAGCAATCACGTGACCATGATATGAAAAGATCACATGACCCACTTCAAAATGATATATGGCATCCATCTTGTCTCAAAATCGTGATTTTTTAAGTTCTTTTTAATTCATATTGAGTGTTGTATTCGTCCTAAAACCACTTTATTTTTGCTTAAATTCTGTGCATCTACATACTGAAACAACGCAATTACAATATATTTGAGTTTAAATGATCATCCGAATTTGATTATTTCTACAACGAAGCCTATTTTTCATTTATGTAAAATGTAAACAGCAAAATATGTAGAATGAGTTGTATTAGAATTGCTGTATTTCTTTAACACAAAATTATGCCCATGGTGTCTGCATAGCTGATATGAATGAAATTTTCATTGATTTTGAAAAGAGAAGGACGATTTTTTTCGATGAAGTTTTAAGCATAGAGTTTAATTACTTGTAGCTCCATGGTCTTAATTTTTAAATAAAATAAATTATTATAGTATTGTGATGAATAAAATGAATGGGAAAATTTTATGAATGAAATGCTGTTTTTATAGAGAGATCCAGGCGTGTTATTTTTTCTATGACGTCATTTGAATGAATTTCAGTTGTTTTCGATGAAGTTTTCAAATATAATAAAGTATGGTAGTATTATGATAGTCTTAAAAATATTACCGAGGAATGTATCGCATTTTAGAGATGTTTAAACCAGGCAATTTATATTTCAATGCTGTCATTTGAATGAAGTTCATTTTTTTCGATGAAGGTTTAAGTTTTCAAACATTATAAATTAATGTAGTATTGTGATAAGTTTTAAAATATTACCGAGGAATGTATTGCATTTTAGACTTGTTTAAATAAAATTGCATTGAAGTTGGAAAGTGTTTCATAATCAATGCTTTTAGCATGATTGATCTTTCTTGTTTAACTGTTAAAATAGTAAATTCATTGCATTATATAAGGAAAATCATGTGCTTCCCACATCAGATTTTTTTTTTTTTTAAATCAGGTATTATTCACGAAAAGAAAAATGCATTATAAAATTATTAGTATATACTAATTGACTTATAGAAATATATAATCATACAAAATAAAATATATTACTGAATTAAAAAAAAAAATGAAATCTGTTAGTTATTTTTTTGAATTAACTAAGCTTTAAGTACATCCTAAGTATATTTTAGTTTCTATAACTTTTTACAGGTCTTATTATAAAATCCAGTTCTCTTGTTTAAATGTTCAACATTAATTTGTCTTGTTTTTTTCGCCCTTTACAAAATTAGCAAGTTATTAGATATTGGATCCTTTACAAAATACTTTCATATTATTGGGGGGTGGGGGAGGGAAAAACCCCGTAAAATTCACATAATTACAAAAAGACACATACATATATGCATTTTGAATTATCCCTATAATTTTCTACGTCATAGGTTTTAAGTCTCGGGTTATATAAATATAATGCGTAATTAATAAGAACTATTGTATGAATATTTTAAATTCGAATTTTTTATATGGTTTAATAATGTTGAAAAACCACTTACTTTATTTCCAAAATTAACCTCAATTTTCAGAAACTATTTCTAAAATTCGTAAAATTGGTAAAAAATTAAATTATTTATGCAATGAAGTATTTATGAAATGATTTTAAAGTTAACAAACAACTAAACAAACAAAAAAATAAAAAATAAACATATTTAAATAAAAGAAATGATTTAAATAACAAAAAAAAATCTGATTATTTTCATTAAAATTAATTTCTTTAAAATAATAATAACTTCATTAAAAAAAATCACAAGTAAAATGATAATGATAGATGCTTTTCTAACCCAGTTTCGTGGCTGTCTGTAACTTAGGTGATTTTTTGCTACGCCATATCTCCTCCCCACTCCCCACACACACATCTTTTATTATTATAGATGGAAATCGGTGAAAAATTCTTGTAACAATGATGGTATAAGGAGGAATCAATAATTTGAACAACTAAGGATGTTAATGTCTTAAAAATACAGATTTTATCAACATAGATGTAACCCGTATGAATCGGAGTCACTAAGCTGTTGATATATTGAACAAGAAAGATCAATCATGCATAAAGCATTGATTATGAAACACTTTCCAAGTGCAATGCAATTTTATTTAAACATCTCTAAAATGCCATACATTCCTCGGTAATACTTTAAAACTTATAACTTCATCGAAAAAAATGAACTTCATTCAAATGGCGGCAGTGAAATATAAATTGCTTGGTTTAAACATCTCTAAAATGCGATAGATTCCTCGGTGATATTTTTAAACTTATCATAATACTACAATAATTTATTATATTTGAAAACTTCATCGAAAACAAATGAAATTTATTCAAATGACGTCATCGAAATATAACACGCCTGACTCTCTCTATAAAAGCAGCATTTTATTCATAAACATTTTTCCATTCATTTCATTCATCACAATACTATAATAATTTATTTTACTTAAAAACTTAAGACCATGGACCAAGTAATTAAACTCTGTTTAAAACTTCATCGAAAAAATCGTCCTTCTCCCTGTAAAATCAATGAATGTTACATATTTTGCTGTTTACATTTTTCCATAAGTGAAAGGTAGGCTTCGTTGTAGAAATAATCAAAGTTGGATGATCATTTAAACTCAAATATATTGTGATTGCGTTGTTTCAGTACGTAGATGCACAAAATTTAAGCAAAAATAAAGCGGTTTTAGGGCTGATATAACACTAAATATAAATTAAAAAGAACTTTAAAAATCACGATTTTGACACAAGATGGATGCTATATTTTATTTTTAAGTGGGTCATGTGATCTCTTCATATAATGGTCACGTGATCGCTTCATATGAAAGGTGTAATTATTATTTTAATTTTTATTTAAAGAACTACTGAATATATTTTGCTGAAATTTTTTTTATATATTTTATGGGATAATTTGAATATTTCCTAAAATTTTCGAAGCAATTTGTGAATTTTAAATCCGTTTAAAAAATGTTTGAAAAATTAGGTCCCATAGGATTCAATGTATTTCATTTTTTCAACCCGGGTTCAATCCAAAACTAATTGGATGATCTTATCCATTTATATTCCAATAGGTCCCACAGACCGTCTGAACAACATATTAAAATTTCATTTTGATAAAGTCATTTTTACGGCAGTTATCGTGCTAACGGACAGACAGACAGAATGAACAAAGTCATAAACACTTTTCAACTTTGTTGTAAAGTGTTAAAAAGGAAATGTTTAAAGAATTTTTACAAAACATTTTAAAAGAATAACTAGGGTAAAAAAAAAAAAATCTGAATAAGACAACGTGTTTTTCATTTTAATTGATACAAGTAGAAAGAACTATGGGATGTGAATCATCTATGAGAAAGTTGAGTGGAGAATTTTACTCCAGATATATTTCGTTTATTTGCGCCCTTATAGGACGTTTTTCTAATATCCTACATGACAGTGTTAGTAAAGAAAATTAAAACCTTCACAAGATGTATTTGTTTTGACGATCGTCCTCTCTCGATAGGCGTGAATTAAACATTAATCCCACCGCGTAAGGCGGGTATTAATTTATTCAGGGAGAGCAACACTGATATTGAGAATTGGCAAACAGCTGTTTTTTCTTCCTTGTCCAAGGAGGTTAGTGTGGTTCCGGTGACCTCAAAATGAAATAATTGCTAATTGGCGGTCGAACGAGAGTTGTTTTCGCACGTGATAAACTGAGTTTTGATTTTCATAGCAAGGTGACGCGCGATATTTCTGTCAGTGGAAGAAGCGTCAGAGTAAACAAGGTAGACAGTGTCTACCTAAATAATTTATTATCAGGTAGCTTTTATTTTAACAATGTATAGTGTTAGAAATAAATATATGAAATGTTTCCTTTGTAAATAAAAGAAAGGGAGATGCAGATATATTTTTCTTCGACTGGTGTCAGATTCCCAAATGCCTGTGTATTGTTCAGGAGAGACATATCTCGAACTGTCTACCCCGTCAGCTGATATTGCATTGAGAATGAATGGAGTGAGAATTTTTATACGATTCAAGAAAAAAGAATTTGCATTTTTTTTTTTTTGCTAAATATGCAAAAATCGCCAAAATCTAACATAAAATACTACTCAAATATATCAATTAAATATTTGATTTATAAGTAATATTTGACATTGAAAAAGAATAAGACCAACCCCATTACTTTAGGACTAGCCGTTCTCGAGATATTTTAGTTTTTTCCGCATTTTTTCTACACAGCCTTTTAAAAATACGCCCCGTTAAAAATACGCCCCGTCAAAACGAAAATTGAATTAAAAGTGAAAAAAAAAAATCATCAGTGTGATTTCCAATAATTATGCATGTTATTTTGTGCAAAGAAACTCGATTTAATGAATTATATTAAAGAAATAAAGAGGAAATGGACTTGAGTCTGTATGGAAAGTCATGTGTTGCCCACATCAGATTTTTTTTTTATTTTTGAGCAATATTTCTCTAGCCAATCTCATGAGCGTGTCATTCAAGAGTTTCAGGAGAAATAAATGTTCGTGCTCCCTAAAACCTATAACTAACTATTCAATAATTACAAAGTGAAACGTTATCGAGAAACTAGATCAGTTAAGACAAATCGATAACAGGCAGGCCTTATTTTTTAACTCAGGATAAACTTTCTGAAATAGAGACGAGTTGCAACGTTTAAACTCTTCAATGACACTATCATTAAAATGGTTTATGGAATATCGCTTTAAAATGAAAGTTATTTCACTCTGGGAAAACGTCATATTCTTCCAATAATAGAGAAATGGCTTCGAAACGATCATCTGAACTATTAAAAATAGCAGACGATATTTCTGATATATTTTTGAGCAGACCATGGATATAAAAGTAAGGAGTTAAAATTTCATATTAAGAAAACGCCAATATCGTTTGAAACAATCATTCAGGTGGCGCTGGGATAAGATTAGTAGTCCTGCATTATATGCATTGCTATGACGAAAGGCCTAAAATATTTATTTTAACTGTGAATTTTGTAAAAATAAATTATGAGCGCACTGCAAAGTAGAACTGGAACGATAAAGAATATTCCTACGCATTCAAAATTATTTTACCTTTCAATTTATTTTTATCTCCCTATAGTCTGTACTCTATCCTACAACTATGAAAATATACTGGTTAATTATGCTCATGATTAGGGAACCTTTAATTTAAAAATAATCGAAAAATACGTATACTGATATACTGAATACTACGCCATTCTGTTGTGCCAACTAACAATGGCGGCTACATTGCTAACACTAGCGACATCTAGATATAATGCATAAAGCATTATGGGATTTTCAAGTGTTACATCTATAGGAGATTTATTTCCTTCTAACTCCATGATGCCAACTGATTGGAAGGGTGGAAAAATCTACTATTTTAATTTCTCGGTACATGATTTTAAAATTTGAGATTAGAACCTACAGTAAATTGTATAATGCTAAGATTTTAATTATTAAAGTGTGACCGTTCTCTACAGTTTATAAAAACTCATCAAAACAACGCTTCCAACCCATTCACTCACGGCATGCGCAAAGGGCATTCCAACTGTCTAATTTCGGACCTTGAATGCATTATATATGCGCAGATGGTTCAGCTGTCGACGCAACGCAGGCCAATGGGATGCCATGCCTGGAACAGGTATAGACAGACTTTCATAGTTACGAATGGATTATGCAACGACCTCGAACAAAAACCGCAAGGCGCGGAAGTTGTAAACACCTTTTGCGTGAGAGTACTGGGGCAAATCACGTGGAAGGCCAGAGTGGTCGTTCGAGGGAGTTTCAGGAAAATGGAATAAATCTGTGATTAAATTGATTTTAAACGCCCGCTGACGGGAGAAATGATATTAAACGTCGATTAAAAATAATCTGATGTGGGCAACACATGACTTTCCTTATATAATGCAATGAATTTACTACTTTTACAGTAAAAAAAATAGGTTTTTCTTATAGTAGATACTTGTATTCTTTGCAAGATATTGAATTTTCGATAATGAGTCGTCATTTTCATTGATTTAGCGTCATTTTTATCCATTTGGCAAGATTTTCGTTAATTTGGCAACATTTCAAAAATTCGCCAAGTTGGCGACATTCCGCCAAATTCGTCGCCAAAATATCGCCAAGCGTTATGGACGGACAAATAAGTTATTCTTAAAGCAGATAAATGACTATTGGCGTTCAAATACAAAAGTATTACTCAAAGTATCTTTTCTCATGAATGGAACGAGCTAGATCCACGAGAATGATGTCACCCAATTTATCACATGATATGAAAAGTGAATAAATATGTTTCTCAACAGTTAATATTTTTTTTTTAATTTATGGGATTTTTTGATAAATTTATTTGAAAAATGTGCAATATCTCGGGAACGGTTCATACTACCATTCTAAAGTTTGTCAATCGTTTTCTAAGGAAAAATTACATAAGAAATGTCTATTTGCGTAACTGTATTAAAGGTTTTGATTTTTTGATGATTTTTTCAAAATTCCACTCGAGAATTTAGGAGAATTTTGAACATTCGATTGTGTTTAAAAACAATAGGCTTCCAGTATTCACGGATTGTGATTTTTGTACCAAATTTCAGTCGAATCGCTCCATTCGTTCGTGAGATATCGTCTCCACAGACTCACTGACACACACACATACTTTCATACACACACACACAGACATCACCTCAAAAATGTTTGATTCGTGATCAGGGATGCTTGAAACGTGCTCTCCCGTCGAAAACTCGAATTCGAATTTTCGACCTCGTCACAATACTTTCCTTATACATTATGTATATAAGGAAAGTAATAACTGGAAATGGCTCAACTCGACTTTCTCATATCAGAATCCACTTTTAGAAGTTTTTTTTTTTTTTTTTTTTTTTTTCAAATTTTACAAGAAAATTTTTGAAAAATTGGTATCATGGATCCAAATGATTACAATTATAGCGTGTTACCTTGCTTGAAAAAATCTTTGGATTGATATCATACTTGATAATGCATCCCTCGGGGGGGGGGGGGGGATAACTTGCCATAAGGAGAGGGCTAATGACGCCATGAACAAAATAAAATTGTATCGCGGCAATTTTTCACAGCAGTGATTGTGAAACTATAAAGTCTCGTGATCATTGAACCATAAATAAACCTTTTGCATGATTATGTCAGATTTAGCCTTATGGTGCCATGTTAAAAAAATATATAATTTCGAAGTTTTCGCTCCAATTTAAAAAAAAAAAAAATCTGTCTAGTTCTAGATTTTTTTAATAACGCAGCCGAATATATAGTTTCGTCAAAATCCATTAATATTTGTGTGTTAAAACGTGTTCAGGAGGTCTTAAAATATATACTCGCATCAAAATGTCGAAATCGAAAATTTTCGTGGAAACAATACTTTCTCAATACCACCTATGAAAAAGTAATAAATGCATCTTTATCATTTGCGAATTTACCGATTAAGCGGTCGCCTAGGGCGCTTACTTCAAATGCGCGCCCCACATTTCTCAATTACTTTATTCGATTCTAGTATTTTAATTAATTTGAAATTATTAATATTTACTGAATTATATAAATATTCGTTGTCTATTATACACACAGGGACATCATTCCAAAAGTGTTCGAACTGAATTCAGGAAGTTTAAATATAAATGCTTATTGGTTTAAATCTTGAATTTGAAAAGTTTAGGGAAAATAGCATTTTCCTTATACAGTAGTGCCGTGCCGGCAGGGGCAAACTTGCTGACAGGAGGGCCAAATGAAAAAAAAAAAATGTTTGTTGGCGCCGCTAGTTACTTTTATTCATTATTTTTCTTCAATTCATTTAAAATTTGTTTTAACATTCAGAATGCAAAAGAATGATAAGCACATACTGAATTATTTTTTTCTCTCCTTACAATACATTGTAATGTATAGGAAAAGTATTGGAATCATGCCGAAAATCGCAACTCGAGTTTCCGACGGATTTACACGTTTAGGGACCTCTAGAATACGAAAAACTAGTTTTAGCTTGACGTCTGTGTGTGTGTGTGCATCTACTCTAAATCAAAAACTAAGTGACCGAATTTCATAAAATTTGATAGGTAAGTCACATATGTGACCCTGGTGCTGATTAGACTTTGGTACGATTCGGGATAAAAGAGACAGCCTTTTTTTGCGAAATGGCCCCCAAAAATTGCCTGTATTTACTCTAGCTGAAAAACTAATAAGCCAAATTTCACAAAATTTGGTAGATAAATCAGTTGCAGGTTAATCTGCTACTGATAAGATTTTGGTACGATTCGGAAATAAAGAACCTGCCCCCCCCCCCCTTTTTTTTTTTTTGCGAAATGTCCCGCAAAAATCGTTTAATCTAAAAATATAAGACTACGTATGCTCAATTATATCAATTAAATGCTTATTTTATACTTAATTTTTAACGGCAAAAAGAACAAGACCAACCCCATTACTGTAGAAGCATCTTTTCTCGAGATATTTTAGTGTTTTCGCATTTTCGCTACGCCACCTTTGAAAATAAAACCAGTTACCAAACGAAAATAAAAATGTAATTAAAATTGCAAATTCAATGTCATTTAAAATAATTATGAATGTTATTTTGTGCAATTAAATTCATTTTAATGAATTATTGAAGAAATAAAGAGAACATGAATATGAGTCTGCTGGGAAAGTCACGTGTTGCCCACATCAGATTTTTTAACTTCATTCAGAAAGTTCAAAATGATGAAGTGTGATATGAGTGAAACTGGGATTGCGTTCTGCATTTTTTTTTTAATCTGGTTCAAACTGGGAGGATATAATTATCATGCTTATCAATAAGTAAGTTTCGCAAATCACTTTTCTTAGGTTTCATGGTTGAAAACACGTGTTTGCATAAATATGAAGATGCAAATATTGCCATATACAGGGTGAATTTAAAGTCGCGCACATCAAAGTTCATTTCACTGCCGGAAGTTGATGAACGTTACTGCTGGTTCCACCAGGACGGTGCGACTTGTCACACATCCGGCTTTTAACTGATTTTTTCAGTGAGTGCATAATTTCCCGGGGATTGTGATCCCTTCGCTCCCCAGATTTATCACTCCACCTGATTTCTTCCCGGTACCCTGATTTCTTCCTATGGGGGTATCTGAAAAATGGGCGTTTACGTGAATAATCCACACACGATTGCTGAGCTGAAGACGAACGTCACAACAGCCATTTCAACATCAATACTGCCATGCTCCGCAGGGTCTCACGAAATCTGGTAAAACGAACACGCTTTTGCATTCGCGAAACAGGACATCATTTCCAACATTTATTGTTAACACCTAAAGTTTGTCTTTTAAAAGTAAAAGGTAACATTTCAACTAATCTCTGTAATACTTTACTTTCTTTTAAATTCTCATATTGGTACTTTTACGGGCAGTTGAACTTTGAAGTGCGCGACTTTAAACTCATCCTGCATATTATATTTTTGGGCATGATTTACCAAGCTCGAAAATGTTGATTTTGGCATGGCTTTATTAAAAAATCCTGTTTTGTTGTGTGGGGCGCTGTACGTATTGAACGTACCGGCGGGCCGCTGCTTGCGCATCCATGCAATAGGGTGAGAAAGTAAAAAATCTGATGTGAGCAGCACATGACCTTCCTTATATAATGCAATGAATTTACTACTTTTACAGTAAATAAAAAATAGGTTATTCTTATAGTAGATACTTATATTCTTTCCAAGTCGTTATTTATATTGATTTAGCGCCATTTTTATCCATTTGGCGAGATTTTTGTTATTTTGGCAATATTTAGTAAAATCACCAAGTTGGCGACATTCCGCCAAACTCATCACCGAAATCTCGCCAAGCGTTATGTACGAAGAGATACGTTAATTTCTTATAGCAGATAAATGACTACTGGCGTTCAAATACAAATGTATTACTCAAAGTATCTTTTCTTATGAATGGAACGAGCTAGATCCACGAGAATAATATCACTGAATTTATCGCATATTTCATATGAAAAGTGAACATGTTTCTCAATAGTTAATATATATATTTTTTAATTTATGGGAATTTTTGATAAATTTAATTGAAAAATGTGCAATATCTCGAGAACGGTTCATGCTAGCGTACTAAAGTTTGTCAATCGTTTTTTAAGGAAAAATTACACAAGAAATGTCTATTTGCGTAACTTTATTAAAGATTTTGATTTTTTGATGATTTTTTCAGAATTTCACTCAAAAATTTAGGGGATTCTGAACATTCGATTGTGTTTAAAAACAATAGGCTTCTAGTATTCACGGATTGTAATTTTTGTACCAAATTTCATTCGAATCGCTCCATTTGTTCGTGAGATACCGTCTCCACAGACTCACTGACACACACACTTTCATACACAGACAGACATAGACATCTCAAAAATGTTCGATTCGTGATCAGGGATGCTTGAAACGTGGTCTCCCGTCGAAAACTCGAATTCGAATTTTCGACCCCGTCACAATATTTTCCTTATACATTATACTATGTATATAAGGAAAGTAATAAAAGTATGTTATCGAAATAGGTTAGCCCAGTTGATAGATTCATTTTGGGGATATATAGGGATTTACCGCAGTACTTTAGCATGTTGGTTATGATAAGAAATGCCAATAATTTAAATTTCATTAAAATATGTAAGAAACACATTCTGTATACTTTTTCTAAAATGCAATTATGTTTTTGAAAAATATTTTTGTTCATATTTATCGAAGGGTGAAGGAAGGAGGCCCCCCGGAGGAATGTCTGCCCCGGATCCCCGTTAGGCTAAGTCTGGCCCTGATTGTAGAGAAAGTAAAATTCGAAGAAATCTAATTTATATCTTTATTCGGAAAGAAAAACAAACAAATATCGTTTTCGCCGATAATTTTAATTTTGGGGCGTACGAATCGAAAACTCGTTTGGTAATCGTAGCGAACGGTGAGCGGATCCCCTAATTAAATAAATATTTATTGAATACTTACTTCTCTGAAATGAGTATCAAATATAACAGCGACCTTCCGGAAGTGATTTTGATTTCGAGCGCTTCCTGTGTACAGAGCAGAGAAAGTTCTCACCAAACTTCAATTATCCATGGTTGTTTCGAGCGTAATATTTCCCCTCAAGGCTGGCTGTATAGGCAAGTGTGTCTGCTACACGGTGACCTTGCACAGATGTGAGAACAAATACTTTCTAAACTTGGCATTCCTTTTTTGTTTTACTTGTTTACATATATGCCTTTCTTCTCTTTTGAATAGGCTGAGGTCAGTCGACACGCATTACACAATAAATATCAAAGATCAAAATTGCATTGTTGTGCAAGGAGTGCATGAAGTTATGTAAGAATCCCTCCTATCTGCCGGCCTCCAGCACTTAAAATACCCTGACATACACCTACAACCCACCTCTCTAATCCAAAAATATTAATTGCTAGAACAAATGACGCGACGTTTCCCTGGTCCGCTATTTTCTGCGATTGAAGTTCACCTGCTAGATTAAGGATAAGCGTCAGCAAATCTGCCCTATCCGCGCTTTGTTAACTTTCGCGGCACACATTTTTCGTCGAAATTCTGCTCAAACAGTTGCGAAATATTTTCTGAAAGATAAAATGCAATGTTCAGATTATATTAAAACTAAATTGAATACCCAATAAAACATAGAATATATTTTTTATTTTAATTCAAAATATTTTTGGTGCTGCCATCTGTTGTCGTAATTTAATTCATACCGACTATTTTTATTTTTTAATGAACAATTTTAAATGTCTATTCCATCTAATACGCTATTAAATACAACAATAGATCATATATAATAATGCCACAATCACGGAAACATAATTGAACTTGGACTTGAAGAGAAAGGAACTTGAAGACGAAATTGCAGTCCTCAGTGATGCACATTCAGATCCCCCTATCAAATTTATAGAATGAGAAATTACCTTTCCGTGATTGTAGCATTATTATATATGATCTGTTGTTGTATTTAATACTGTATTAGAAGGAATAGATATTTAGAAATGTTCATTAAGAAATAAAAATAATCGGTATGAATTAAATTACGACAACAGTTGGCAGCCCCAAAAATATTTTGGATTAAAATAAAAAATATATTCTATGTTTTATTGGGTATTACATTTAGTTTTAATATAATCTAAACATTGCATTTTATCTTTCAGAAAATATTCCACAACTGTTTGAGCAGAATTTCGGCGAAATATGTATGCCGCGAAAGTTAACAAAGCGCTGATAGGGCAGAAGATTTACTGACGCTCACCCTTAAATTGATTTGTAATCCGAATAAAATTCTATATGCTATTTACAAAAGTTTACGTCCGATTTAAGCCAAAAATTCAAATGAAAAAAAAATGAAAATGAGCAAAGGTTGCAGAACGTTTTACAGTGTACAGAAATCTGTACACTATAAAAAGTTTTTAAAGTTAAATACATTTAAAATTCTCCTACCTTTTCAGTATTTTTCGGAATTGATTTGACGTCTATTCCTAGGCTGGAATCCTCCACCACGCAGCACATCCGCATGATTCAACACCGTTGCCAGAAGGGGGAAAAAAATCGTAATTGTGGTGGTTTTTCTTCTGCAAACTTCAGACTCCGTATATCGGCTGGTTTTCGGGCGGTTCTCCGTTAAACCAGCAATTTTGTTAGAGATCTCTTTTTCTTTTATCGCGTTATTGAGTCACTCTCGAATGTTTTTAATGGAAAGTAAAATGGATCAAAGTCTTGGCTTTATCTTTATATGATTTTTTTTTTTTTTGCAATCTGTATTGAAAACATGACTGAAATATGCTCGTTGTTGAGTTGCATCATCTGTCTTGTTTTTAAAACGATGTGGTTGGTGAAGGCCGGTGGGGGTTTGAGTAGCTATGAAGTTGAAAGAAAAGGTGATGTTATGGGGGCCAAGAAACTCGTCTGCATTATGCGGAAGTCAATAACCTTTAACTGTAAATATGCATTCATTTATTTTAAAGCTTTAACTGTAAATGTGTATTCATTTATTTTAAAGCTTTAACTGTAAATATGTATTTATTTAAAGCTTTAACTGTAAATATGTATTTATTTAAAGCTTTAACTGTAAATATGTATCCATTTAAAGCTTTTAACTGTAAATATGTATTTATTTAAAGCTTTAACTGTAAATGTGTATTCATTTATTTAAAGCTTTAACTGTATAAATATGAATTCATGTATTTAAAGCTTTAACTGTAAATGTGTATTCATTTATTTAAAGCTTTAACTGTATAAATATGTATTCATGTATTAAAGCTTTAACTGTAAATGTGTATTCATTTATTTAAAGCTTTAACTGTATAAATATGTATTCCTTTATTTTAAAGTTTTAACGGTAAATATGTATTCATTGATCTTAAATGAGAGATACAGATCTTGGAACGAAGGTTATCGGAGTAACAGAAGAACGGATACAACACTAAATATGAATTAAAAAGAACTTTAAAATCACGATTTTGAGACAAGATGGATGCCATATTTTATTTTGAAGTAGGTCACGTTATCTCTTCATATAATGGTCGCGTGATCTCTCCATATAAAGGGTGTCATTATTATTTTTATTTTTATTTAAAAAACTACTGAATATATTTTGCTGAATTTTTTTTTATATATTTTATGGGATAATTTGAATATTTCATAAAACTTTCGAAGGAATTTGTGAATTTTAAATTCGCTTAAAAAATGTTTGAAAATTAGGTCCCATAGGATTCAATGTATGTCATTTTTTCAACCCGGGTTCAATCCAAAACTAATTGGATGATATTATTCATTTATATTCCCATAGGTCCAACAGACTGTCTGAACAACATGCTAAAATTTCATTTTGATAAAGTCATTTTTACAGCAGTTATCGTGCTAACGGCAGACTGACAGAATGAGCAAAGTCATAAACACTTTTCAACTATGTTGTAAAGTTTTAATAATTAAAATTAATATAGAAATTGAATGAGTTTATTTTGGTAAAAAAAATATTTTTTTTCTATGAAAGCAAAACATTTCTAGAAATCAATAGGAAATAGCATGTTTTCTTTAAACTGTATTTGCGCCAATATCAAGTAACATCCCACCAAACAGCTACAAGCAGCGGTGTCGCTATAGCGATAAGCCCAAAGGTATACTGAATTAATTTAATTCTAATCTAAGAGATAATGCATTTAAAAAGTGTCTATATTGCTTAATTGTAAGTTATATATCGGCTTCTTTAATCTAATCAATATTGAATTAATTTAATTCCAATCTAAGAGACAATCCATTTAAAACGTGTCTCTATTGCTAAATTGTAAGTTATATATCCTATAAAAAGATAAACCAAATTGCGAGAGTCCTTTCTCTTGATGTGGCTGCTATAGTAACCTTGAGAGAGAGCGCTCCTTCGTCTATCACGCTGGCGATAAAACGAAGTTTGGCGTCTGATTTGAAAGAAGGCTTTCTGGCTTAGTATACTTTTTGGCCTTCCGCGTCGCTATAGCGTAGATCCCGTAAAACAGTGTTATCAAACTTTTTTGGCCGCAAAACCTTTTTGAAATTCAATTTGATGCGGAACACCCCAAATGAGAAAAAAGTTCTTTGTGGTCCAAATTATGCATTCTAAATTTTACGCGTTTTTATTTATTTATGTATTTATTATTATTAAGAAAATTCACATGAAACTATCACGTAGCGGAATTCCTGGAACACTGTTGCGGAATGCCAAGGTTCCGACAAACACACTTTGAACAAGAAAGATCAATCATGCTTAAAGCGTTGATTATGAAACACTTTCCAACTTCAATGCAATTTTATTTAAACAAGTCTAAAATGCAATACATTCCTCGGTAATATTTTGAAACTTATCACAATACTACATTAATTTATTATATTTGAAAACTTAAACCTTCATCGAAAAAAATGAACTTCATTCAAATGACGGCATTGAAATATAAATTGCCTGCTTTAAACATCTCTAAAATGTTATACATTCCTCGGTAATAGTTTTAGAATTATCATAATACTACGATAATTTATTATATTTGAAAACTTCATCGAAAACAACTGAAACTAATTCAAATGACGTCATAGAAAAAATAACACGCCTGGATCTCTCTATAAAAACAGGATTTCATTCATAACTTTCTCCCATTCATTTCATTCATCACAATAATACTATAATAATTTATTTTATTTAAACATTTTGTTTAAGACCATGGAGCTACAAAAAATTAAACTCTATGCTTGAAACTTCATCGAAAAAAATCGCCCTTCTCTTTATGAAATCAATTAATATTTCATTCATATCAGCCATGCAGACTCCATGGATTAAATTATTTTGTGTTAAAAAAATACAGGAATTCTAATACAACTCATTCTATATATTTTGCTGTTTACATTTTACATAGGTGAAAAATAGGCTTAGTTGTAGAAATAATCAAATTTAGATGAACATTTAAAGTCAAATATATTGTCATTGCGTTGTTTCAGTATGTAGATGCACAGAATTTAAGCAAAAATAAAGTAATTTTAGGACGGATACAACACTCAATATGAATTAAAAAGAACTTAAAAAAAATCACGATTTTGAAACAAGATGGATGCCATATATCATTTTGAAGTGGGTCATGTGATCGTTTCATATCATGGTCACGTGATCGTTTCATATAAGAGGTGCTTTTTCAACTTTGCTTTTCAACATTTTTCAACTTTGTTGTAAAGTGTTAAAAACGCTGTCGTAAAAATTAAGGGAGAAAGAAGAGGAAAACCATTTATGCACTTTTATAGGGCCCGATTTAGCCTAACCGGGGCCCAGGGAAAACATTCCTCCTGGGTCCTTTTCACATTTCGACATTTATGAAATGAACAAAAAATATTCTTTCAAAAGCATAAAGGTATGTAAAAAGGAAGTTGTTACACATTTTAACGAAATTTAAATTGTCAACTTTCTCATCATAACCAAGAATCCAACATGAACTTGAATTAGTGCGAAAATGCCTGATATATCGCCAAACTGAATCTTTTGTCTTGGCTTACTTTTACCGATGACATAAATATTTTTCATTTTTCAGGAAGCAGTCGTTAATTGTTCCATGTTGCAATTGTTTAATTTGCATCCCCCCCCCCTTCTCTGACTTGGGGATGCCCCGCATGCCCCTGCGCCAATCAAGCCCTGCAGTATAAGCAATATATATACATATTATATAGTATAAGCAATGACATATCACGTGATAAATATTCTACCGTGGAACTGTAGGTTTGAAATTTTCCTCCTCATATACACTTTTAATTTGTACATATATGAGAACAACACTATTTAATATGAACTAAGGACGACATATCACACATTTCAACCAACATTTCTAAGGACTATTATTGGTCTTTGTGAGACCTCTCCTGCTGTTACTCTAACAAAGTGTTTCTCAACCTTTTATGCTTTACGTACCCCCTGGAAATGGGGATATAACACCCCATGTAATATTATAGTATAACAATGGGAACAAAATATACACACACATGTATAGCTTTTTCTTCTTGGTCGTTTGGGATAAATACTCTGTCCTGATGAAGAATTTATACTAAAATGATCTCCATTTTTAACACTTTACAACATAGTTGAAAAGTGTTTATGACTTTGTTCATTCTGTCTGTCTGTCTGTCCGTTAGCACGATAACTGCCGTAAAAATGACTTTATCAAAATGAAATTTTAGTATGTTTTTCAGACGGTCTGTGGGACCTATGGGAATATAAATAAATAATATCACCCAATTAGTTTTTTATTGGGCCCGGGTTGAAAAAATGAAATACATTGAACCCTATGGGACCTAATTTTTCAAACATTTTTTAAGCAAATTTAAAATTTACAAATTGCTTCGAAATTTTTAGGAAATATTTACATTATCCCATAAAATATATAAAACAAATTTCAGTAAAATATATTAAGTAGTTTTTTAATTAAAAATTATTTAATATAGGGAAAAAACAAATTCAGTTAAATTCTGACTTTTGGGATATGCTCCAGAAAGAAAAAAGAGATATATTATATAATAAATATCTTTCCAAAAGTTTAATCATTTTGTATATGAGAAAGGCTTCACATTTTAAAATAAATTTGGTAGATAACAATTTTTCAATTTTTTTTTTTAATTTTATATAACTCTTCATGATATACTTATTTGATGGCATTTTTAATGCACTTTCCTACGTCCTAGAGAGTTAAAATTTGGTACACAGCTTAAATTTGTTGAACATTTTATTCTACAAAAATTTGGTGGATCTTTAAATATAGATCTTACATTTTTTTCGAAATGGCCTTCAAATAATCCCCGTTCACTTCTATAAATCATTGTTGTAATATTGTTAAAAATTCTGATGTGGGCAGCACATGCACACACACAATACAATAGTTGTGATTTTAAATGATCCCTAAACTTTTATTATTTCTTCAAAGAAGCCTAATTTTAACTTATGCAGAATGCAAATATCTCAAGCGATTGTAGGGTGAGTTACATAAGAATTGCTGAATTTTTTTCACACAAAATTATTTAGCTCTGGAGTCTGGAATACAAATTATATGAATGAAATATTCATTGATTTTGTATAGAGAATGATGATTTATATTTCAATACAGTTTTAAATATTTAAGTATAATAAATTACTGTAGTACTGTGATAATGTAAAAGATATCCCCACTGAATGTATCACATTTTAGAAATTTTTAAATGAAATTGCATTTCAGTTGGAAAGTGTTTCATAATCAATGCTTATGCATGATTGATCTTTCTTGTTAGTCTTGCACTTTTCCACATGATTGGCAGTAATGAATGCTTCGTCTTTTACTGTTTTTCTATTTTCGAAATCTTACCATAGATATTTGTTGATTATTCATCCCTTTTCTGTTGAATCTTTTAATACACACATTAAATTTTGTATTCATGAATTACATGTATCGATAAACAGAAAAAATGACAAACAATTAGACAAATCTTATAAAATTATGAACATTTTACTGAGTAATCAGCGAGGTGGTTGAACTTGTTTACGCTTTCACAGTTCATCAATGATTTGGACTATCTCACTGCGTACCCCCCAAAATTTTACCGGGTACCCCCACACGTTGATTAACACTGCCCTAACCGATGACGCCCTCGGTTCGAACGTATGTAAACATTATGAAAGACATTCATTTCCACAAAAGGCACACACAGACACAAGACATGACCTCAGTAATATCCGATTCGTCTTCAGGAATGCTTGAAACGTGTTCTTCCGTCTAAAACCGAAATTCGAGTTATCGACCCTGTCACAGTGTTTTCCCTATACATTAAGAAAGTAAAAATATTTTATTAGATGATTTTTACCACGCTTGTCACCCATTTTTTACTTTCCCTGCAATACATGGTAATGTATAGGGAAAGTATTGGAATCATGCTGAAAATCGCAACTCGAGTTTTCGACGGATCTACACGTTTCGAGACCTCTAGAATACGAAAAAACCATTTTTAGCGTGACGTCTGTGTGTGTGTCTGTGTGTCTGTCTGTGCAAATTTTGTATCCATTCTAACTAAAAAACTAATTGACCGAATTTCACAAAATTTGGTAGGTAAGTCACTTGTGGGCGAGTCTGGTGCTGATTAGTTTTGGGTACGATTCGGGATAAAAGAATCCGCCTATTTTTGCGAAATGGCCCGCAAAAGCTTGTATCCACCCTAACTGAAAAACTAATGGACCGAATTTCACAAAATTCGGCAGATGAGTCATTTGTGGGTCACCCTGGTGCTGATTAGACTTTGGTATCCTTCGAAAAAAAATAACCTGCCTTTTTTTGCAAAATGGCTCTCAAAATTCGTCATACTCTAAACTAAAGAACTGCGTATGCTCAAATATATATCCATTAAATGCTTGTTTAATACGTAATTTTTTGAGAAGAAAAGAAAAAGGCCAACCCCATTACACTAGGACCAGCCGTTTTAGATATTTTAGTTTTTCTTATTTTATCTACGCCACCTTTGAAAATAAGTCCAGTTACCGAATGAGAACGAAAATTGAATTAAAAGTGAATTAAATTTAATTGAAATAAAGAGAACGTGGATATAAGTCTGCAGGGAAAGTCATGTGCTGCCCACATCAGATTTTTTTATCTGTTTCTCCTCCCTTGACAATTTTTTTCTGATTCAAACAAACAGCACGACGTAAGTCATCTCCATAATCTCTTAAATGATTCGTCATACTGTGATTATTTTCTTTTTCTTTTGTTTCCCCCCCCCCCTCCTCCGATTGCAGCTTTTGTTATCTGCATTAAATCTCTCTGGAGATTGCGCAGATCAAGACTTATTGTCAAAAAAAGAAACTGAGTCATTTCTTTGTTTCTCCATTTGGCAATTTGTTACTTTCCTTGCAATACATGGTAATGTATAGGGGAAGTATTGGAATCATACCGAAAATCACAACTCGAGTTTTGGACGGATCTACGCGTTTTGGGACCTCTACAATACGAAAAATACGGAAAAAAATAACCTGCCTTTTTTTGCAGAATGGCCCGCAAAAATTGTCAAAATCTAAACTAAAAAGCTACGTATGCTCAAATATATCCAATAAATGCGTGTTTACTACGTAATTTTTAACGAAGAAAAGAATAAGACCAGCCCCATTACACTAGGACTAGCCATTCTCGAGATATATTAGTTTTTTTCGTATTTTCTCCACGCCACCTTTGAAAATAAGTCCAGTTATCAAATGAGAACGAAAATTTAATTAAAAATGAATTAAATTTAATTGAAATAAAGAGAACGTGGATATAAGTCTGCAGGGAAAGTCATGTGCTGCCCCACATCAGATTTTTCATCTTGTTTGCATTGTCGTACATATTCCATTGTCATGTTATAGTCGCACATTATCACTCTTTTAAATTATACACTTGTCTTTATTCCTCGCTAATAAATGTATTTTGGTACCATATGTCTGACGCAGCATATCCTCTTTGGATCTGGTGCCAAAAAACCGTAATCAGCCATTGACAATTTGTTGAGCTCGCGGGAAGTTACTGGAAGTAACAGGGCTCCTATAAGAAAGCCCTTTAACACTAGAACGGCGGATATTTTGAACTACCTAGAACGACGGGCAGCTGTCAATTTGACCGCCATAGAAAACATCTGATGTGGGCAGCACATGACTTTCCTTATATAATGCAATGAATTTACTACTTTTACAGTAAAAAAAATAGATTATTTTATAGTAGTTATTTATATTCTTTCCAAGATATTGAATTTTCGTCAATGAGTCGTCATTTTCCATGTAGTCATCATCAGTGAGTCGTCATTGATTAGAGTCATTTTTATCCATTTGGCGAGTTTTTCGTTAATTTAGCAACATTTAAAAAAGTTGGCGGCATTCCACTAAATTTGTCGCCAAAATCTCGCCAAGCGTTATAGAAGAAGAAATAAGTTATTCTTACAGCAGATAAATGACTATTGGCGTTCAAATACAAAAATATTACTCAAAGTACCTTTTTCATGAATGGAACGAGCTAGATCTACGAGAATGATATCACCCAATTTATCGCATGGTATTACATGTGAAAAGTGAACATGTTTCTCAATAGGAAATATTTTTATTTTATTTTATATGACTTTTTGGTAATTTTTCACCGTTCTTGGCATTTTCCGCAGGTAGGCTTATTGCATGATGAACACAAATCTTGTGTTTTATTTCGGCAGAATGAGCACTGACAACGTTAGTTTCTTTCCGCTACCTTTCCGCAGGGGAGGACCGCTGGACGCTGCTTGGTCGCACAGTACACAATCGCAGTTCGTTCAAGATTCAAAATATATCACCGACGGACAATTTGCGAAGAATTGCCTCCCCCCTCGGAGACATTTATTATTAACTTCATTTCTGTTTACGTGATTAGATTATTTATATAGGGCAAATAAAAAACTTGACCTCCCCCTCCCCTAAAGTGTTATTCGTCCCCCCCCCCCCGGCTAAAAAGTCCTGAATGACTGCCTGATTATACTGTTATTTACATAAATACACTTGAATTCGAATGAATTCCACATAGAATTTACAAATTAAGATATCAGGTGCTGACTCATTCATCTAGACTTGTCTAGTAATATTAAAGAAAAAAGGTATGTGTATCAGAGTTCAACAACTCATTAAAAGATCTCGCTCAACACGTGACGCGCTCATGACGTCACTTCATGAATTGCGTTACGTCACGTGCAGATGGATCCATTTATGGGTGGGTGGGGCACGGTTTTCCACCTCCACGTCTATATTTATCTTCAACACTGGCTTTATTTATGTCAGTTTGACTTCTTGGATCATCGGCTGATTTTTTTTCTTTCTGTTGAGTTTCTAAGATAAGGTGATGAAATTGGCTGCGATTTCTGCTAACCTTGTGTCTTCCTCAAAGAATGTTACGTTTATGCAATTTTCGTTGAAGTGCGACATACAGATATATCTTAGATGTTATATTCGGTTTTCTTAACCCTTGCTGCATATAGTACATAGAGTCGCTTTTAATAACGCTCCAGCTAGTCGTTGCCAAAGAAAAAAAAAATACTGCATGAAAGATTATTTTTAAACAAAAATTTTATAGCAGACGACATTTGTGCGCAGTTTTAAATTAAATGATTAGAATATTTCATTTTTAATGTCACTGTTTCTTATATTGAAAGTTCTGCGATGAGATTCACAGCCATGTTGATACAGGAATTCCCTTAACTTCACGCATTCTCACGACATTGTTTATTTACTTTCAACTTCTCAAAATAAGTCTGAAAAAATCGAATGAATTTATTGAGTTTTATTTTACAAAATGCTATTCATGCAAAACCATTTCTGTTGCATTTGACCAGAGATATCGCCGATTTTTTTTATGCCAAATATATCTTTAAAAAGAACATTTTTAATTTAATTTTTATATAATATTATTTACTGTAGTAAAACAACTCGTAATTATCTCATTAGATTGATCTGTTTTGATATTCTCTTCTAAGTGACCGGATAATAATTTGTGAAGTGCTACGGGTCGGTTAAACCTAACTTTATGCTTGAGAATCTTTGGAACTTTTACTCCGATTTAAGATTTAATGAGTCAGCTGAAAGTTGTGAAGTAAAATAGAACTAAATAGAATGGATACACATCAACTTTAATAAACTATTAAATTAAAAACAACCAACATAAGTTTAATAAATCATTTAATAAAACTCCTTTTCTTGACGTACATAAATTTACAAAGCCAAAGCGCTTTCGGGCCATCATGTCCTTCATCAGTGCCAACAAATGCATGTATATAGGCCAAATCAGCAGGCAAAATTCACATATTATCCATTTACGTTTTTACATTATTTACATTGTTTTATTTTATAAAAAGCATTTAAGATTTAATAATTAAATACAAATTGTAATTTGTATTTAATAATTTAATTTAAATTTGTATTTAAAGTTTTATTTTAGGTGGCTACAGCACCAATTGTAAATTTCACTTTCTCATGCGTACTATTGGGAAAGTATTGTTTTCACGAAATTTTTCGATTTTGAGGCCATCATTTGTATGTATGTTTAAGACCCCCTGAACACGTTTTGACTATTTTTGTAGTGATGTCTGTCTCTCTGATGTCTGTGGTCGATTTCTTGTGTTCCCTATAGCAGCCGCAATATAAATGGATTTTCACGAAACATTATATCTGGCTTTGTTATAAAAAAAAAATCTAGAACTAGATTGAATATTTTTAAATTAAAGCGAAAACTTTGTTTTTTGTTGTTTTTATCGCAGCTTTCTGAGTGTTTTAGAGGGGGAAAATCTTTAGTTATATTGGGGGCTGAGCTACCGACCCAAGAAAACCGTTGTTTGCCACGCCAAGTATAATATACACACGCCATTTAATGGTTTGGACATGCCATTTGGCGGAGCACTATGTATTTTATATCTGTGAAACAAAACGTAAAACCTTGAAGTTTTCAAGCTTAACGAATTGAGGAGAAACAAACTGAAAGAAAGCGTCAGATATTTTATTTCTCGTTTAAAACTTATCAGTATTCGTCCAGAGAGTGTCGCGTATGCTTAACTGTTCTTCACTAAATAACCTGTTGTGCCACACATTTAAACTCAAATGATTACAAGTGCTACGTGCATTAATATTCGTTTCACGTTTTTTACATACATGCCCTTTTCATTTACGCGTGTAGAAGGGAATTCGGTATTCAACATTGGTGGACTTGTGTAATAAATTCTTTTCAAATTGGAAGTTTAGGGCATTTTTTTTACGATTGCTTTTCATCACGCAAGGCCACATTTCTGTTTATATTTCGTTTTGACGACTTCAATGGTATCTGTTTGAATGTCTTTTTCAAACAGAGCACGAGTACCCAGCGAACTTCCTGTGCATACTCATACTTTAATTTTAGTTGTAATTCGGCCCAAACAGTAAGGTTTTGATGCGTTGTATGTGTGAATAAACAATGCGGTACAACTTGTGAAATTCGAAAAAAGTGGGTAAAAAGGAAAAATAAATCTATAATAAAACAAAGATCAATCATGCATAAAGCAGTGATTATGAAACACTTTCTAACTGAAATGCAATTTTATTTAAACATCTTTAAAATGAGATACATTCAGCAGTGATATGTTTTTAATTGTCACAGTGCTACAATAATTTATTATATATTTGGAAACTTAAAACTTCATCAACAAAGACAATGCTATAAATCGTCTACTTCTCTATATAAAATCAATGAATATTTCATTCATATCACTTATATTCCGGACTCCATAGTTAAATAATTTTGGATGAAAAAAATTCAGCAATTTTTATACAACTCATCTTACAATCGTACGATTTGTTTAACTTTAACTCCGCTTAAAAAGTGTTCGAAAAATTATGTCCCATAGGGTTCAATGTATTTCCTTTTTTTCAACTCGGGTTAAATCCGAAACTAATTGGGTGATTTTATTAATTTTCATTCTTATATGTCCTACAGACCGTCTCAACAACATACTAAAATTTTATTTTTATAAAGTCATTTTTACGGCAGTTATCGTACAGACAGACAGACAATGAATGAATGAATGAATAAACAAAGTCATAAACGCTTTACAACTATAATGGAAAGTGTTAAAAAGATCGCAAAAAATTAGTACTTAAAGTTAAAAAATCTGATGTGGGCAGCACATGACTTTCCTTGCAGACTCAAATTAATTTTTTCTTTAGTTCTTTAATAATTCATTAAATTGAGTTTAATTGCATAGAATAACACTTAAAATTCAATTTTTGTTTTTATTTGGTAATTGGACATTTTTCCAAAGGCGGCGTAATAAAAATGCGAAAAATCTTAAATATCTCGAGAACGGTTAGTCCTAGAGTATTGGAGTTGGTCTTATTCTTTTTCATCGTTAAAATTACGTATAAAACAAGCATTTAATTGATATATTTGAGCATACGTTGTTTTTTATTTTTAATTTTGACGATTTTTGCAGGCCATTTCGCAAAAAAAGAAGGCAGGTTATTTTTTTCCGAATCATACCAAAGTCTAATCAGCACCAGAGTATCTCACAAGTGACTTATCTACCAAATTTTGTGAAGTTTTTTCAATTAATATTTTAGCTAGAGTGGATACATGAGATTTTTGCTAGCCATTTCGCAAAAAAAAAAAGAAAAGATAAGCGGGTTCTTTTATCCTGAATCAGACCAAAAACTAATCAGCATCAGGGTCACACACAAGGGACTTACCTACTAAAGTTTATGAAATTTGGTCCATTAGTTTTTGAGTTAAAAGTGGATACATACGTTGCACAGACAGACACACACACACACAGGCGTCACGCTAAAAATGGTCTTTCCGTATTCTAGAGGTTGTTGTTGTTGTTGAGACCCAGACCGTCCGACCTACCAGAAAGGTGTAAGGTAACTGTATGGACGGCCGGGAAGTGCCACCCAATTTAGACCGGAACCCAGTGGGGGAGGCATCCACAGGGACCGTACCCTCCTTCCCCTACCACCAACCTCTCGGAAGGACTTACGGACCCACATGTTTAACGTGATCGTACTCCGCATGAACACGGCGGCATTTGTGGTAGCGTGCAAATCTAGCGCGCAAACCACGGGGATACCGCACCCGAGATGGCCAACAGCACGCGGTGTTCCGAGGTGGTCACCCACCAAGTACTAACCGCGCCCGATGCTGCTTGACTTCGGTGATCTAACGAGAACCGGTGTTTTCAGCACGGTACGGCCGTTGGCCCTCGTATTCTAGAGGTGTCAAAATGTGTAGATCTGTTAAAATTTCGAATTTCGACACAATTCCCATACTTTTCCTGTACATTACCATGTATTGCAGGGAAAGTAAAAGCATACATATGCAAATTGCGTGACAACACTTATTTTGAGGGCGTTTTGGTTGGTTCTTCTCCATCAGGTCAAAATTCAGTGTCTTTACTTAACAAAGGCTAAGCAAGAACTGTGATGTTTCAAGCCAAAAAACAGTAGTCTACATATATTTTGGAACACCCAAAGAGCGAATTCGTAACGGGAGGTAGCATTGTAACGAGATCCCAGTCATAAAAATATCAACACTGAGCGATAAGGCTGCCTCACTCTAGCCCACACAAGCGCCAAGCGAAAGAAATGCAACAGAAAGGAACAAATTGATGTGATATTTAAAACAAAACTAGGGAGAAATATTGTTTTTATTATTAATGGTCAGGCATTTGATACATCGGGCAGCAGTGTCAACTATTTAGCCGTCACATGACGTTGCCCCGATGCACCAGTGGGGGCGGAACACACTACGCCCAACAACACGACATCCATGCCCGCAAGTGGGACTCGGACCCACAACCCGGCAGCCGAGCGAGTGCTAGTAAATGCTTGCCTTGACCGCTCAGCCACCGCATCGGCAAGAAAGAAATTAAAATCTTTGTATTATTAACAGCAATAAGGGAGTGATGAGAAATTGGAGACAGGAAGAAATAGATCAATCCATATAAAGAGATAGATAGCAAAATTACTAAAATTGTAACTAAAAAGAGTGAAAGATAATGAAAGCAATAAAAGCATAAGAATTGGGACAACCCTATTCAAAATCTACGGTAATATGTAGTAAATAACAAAAGGAAGGAAATGTGCTGTTTTGGGGTTAAAAGACCTGCATCAAAACACGAAACTTTAAAAACCAGTTAATTAAGAGTTGTTAATTGTCACATGATTTGCACATGTTTGTTTTCGTTAAAGAAGTACTAATTGTGTTATAAAGGAAGATGCCTGTTTGTTCGTTTGCATCATCTTTAGTGGAAAAGCTAAACGTGATATGGGCATGAAATTTAGTACCAGATTGACGAAATTATTGTTGAAATTGCAAAATGTTACACTAAATTGATGAATTAATTATTAAAATATTTTAATATATAGACTAAAGTTTATCAAATGCTTTTTTACTCCCATTTATTGTTCTCATTTTATGTGAAAAGCTTTGAAGTTGTTTCTATTTTTAAATCGAAATTAGGATTATTTTTTGATGCAGTAAATTATTTTTGATTTGTAATTTTGTATAAAAGCGGATTACATGATCTACGAAACTCGCACTCGCCGTTTTTAAAATACATCGCGCTTTTAATCTAAAATGGAAACTATCATAAAACATAAAAAATGGTGGATATACCTTTATTACGGAATTATTAGTAGCCGTTCTCGAGATAAATTTTTTTATTTTTCCCAACCTGGCATCACATCTCGAGAGAATTAATCTATTTTCATGAAAATTTTAATACTTCTTTTAATAGGTAGTTTATTAGTACCTCAATAAGTATCAGTCGTAATAGAGAACTAAGAAGAACTAAGTCGTAATAGAGATTTCCGTTGTGGTGCCACAATCTTGAAATTATTAATAGAGAACTATAATTTGCGTTGTGTTGTCACAATCGAGAAATTAATAATAGAGAACTATAATTTCCGTTGTGTTGCCACAATCGAGAAATTAATAATAGAGAACGATAATTCCCGTTGTGTTGCCACAATCGGGAAATTAATAATAGAGAACTATAATTTCGGTTGTGTTGCCACAATCGGGAAATTATTAATAGATAACTATAATTCCAATTGTGTTGCCACAATCGAGAAATTAGTAATAGAGAACTATAATTTCCGTTGTGTTGCCACAATCGGGAAATTATTAATAGATAACTATAATTTCCGTTGTGTTGCAGCAGTCGAGAAATTAATAATAGAGAACTATAATTTCTGTTGTGTTGCCACAATCGGGAAATTAATAATAAACAAACTATAATTTTTGTGTTGCCACAATCGAAAAATTAATAGATAACTATAATTTCCGTTGTGTTGCCACAATCGAGAAATTAATAGTAGAGAACTATAATTTCATTTGTGTTGCCACATGCGGGAAATTAAAAGAAAGTATTGTTTTGGATACATTAGATTTTTATATGCGGAAATGAGAATGCGCGTTGTCATCGATGGTAATATTAAACCGAGGCATAAAATGTGAGTGACTTTAAGAAATCTCGACTTACGCTTCTCCTATAGTTTTCGTTTACACTCAAGATTTATATATCTTTCTTATCTATGAAACCATAAAGCGATTCGCAACTGCTTATTTTGTTATGATGAATGATCAATAATTTTGCTCTCTGGAAACAAACCACGGGGATCCTGTTTTATCTCTATTTTTTGAGATGATGTTATGACTCTTATAAACTGTTGGCATGACAGTGGAAAAAGGCTATTAAGTAGCATCGTAGCATCGTGGGTAAAGCTTCAGGAGAGGGCGAGGTATAGAGTGTCCAACGCTTATTTTAATTTTTCGAATTAAGATATAAAATCGATAAGTAAAATACATTTTCTGAGAAGGATAAGGAAAACTAGAGCAACGTAAATAACACTATAAAGCAGCACACAGCTGTTTCGGGGATACGCTAGATCCCCTTCATCAGTGTAAGATAACCAACTAACCCGAAGTCCAAATCTGAGCCCATTCCTCTTTTGAACTTCGGGTATGTTGGTTCTTTTGAACTGACGATGGGGATCCAGCGTATCCTCGAAACAGTTGTGTGCTGCTTTATCGCGTTATTTGTGCTTTCATTATTTCTTCAATGATGATTTATTGTAGAAATTAGTTAGTCATTATTTCTTCAATAATGATATATGGAAGAAAGAATTAATAGTTATAAATTGAAAAAAATATTTATATTTATTATTTTTTTGTCTCTTTTACTTTATTTCTTATAACCTGACCATCTTAGGTCAAATATTCTCTAAAATATACAAACTATTTTAAAACTAAGCTCTCTATGAAGGAAACATGAAAATAAGGCCTAAGCAAAATAGGGGACCGTGGGTTGCCCCCCACCCCCCTCCAGGCCCGGATTATCTCTCCACTGCAATGATAAACAGAATGGCATATATTTGGATTAATAAGGAATTCTGTTTGGTTTAATAAGTTTGGGCTAATACGTGCAAAAATCCTCACAATGCAATTGACATTTACTAACGACCATTGGCTACATAAACTACCATTGGCGAATTCTCGGGCGCCAAATATAAAACTATTACAAAAAGTATCTCCTCTCGCGAATGGAAAGAATTCGCTCCAGGAGAATGATGGTCAAAGATTGTTGTTGTTGAGTCCCAGATCGTCCGACCTACCAGAAAGGTGTAAGGTAACCGTTTGGACGACGGGGAAGTACCACCCAATTTAGACCGGAACCCAGTGGGGGAGGCATCCACAGGGACCGTACCCTCCTTCCCCTACCACCAACTTCTCGGAAGGACTTTCGGATTCACATGTTTAACGTGATCGTACTCCGCATGAACACGGCGGCAGTTGTGGCAACGGGCAAATCCAGCGCGCAAACCACCGGTCTACCGCGACCGAAAAGTGCCAACAGCACTCGGTGTTCCCAGGTGGTCACCCACCCAAGTACTAACCGCGCCCGATGCTGCTTGACTTCGGTGATCTAACGAGAACCGGTGTTTTCAGCACGGTAGGGCCGTTGGCTCTGGTCAAAGATTGTTGTATAATGTTGTATATTGAAAGTGAGCATATTGGATAATACTTACAACTTTTTTAATTTTTATGGATAAATTTGTTCGAAAAGTGCGCAATATCTGTAGAACGGTTCAACTTTGCGTTCTCTAAAGTTTGTCTCATTCTTTTTATAATGAAAAGTACGTATGGAACGATTATTTATTTATCATTGAAAATTTTGATTCTCTTTTTTTAATGATTTTTTCAAAGAATAGTTGAAAGTTGGTGTGTGTGTGAAGAGGGGGGGGGGGGGGGGTCCTTTCAAACTTTCGATCGCATTTAAAATCAATAAAGTTCCAGTATTCACTGATTGTAAAAAATCGTGCCAGTTATTTTCGAAATCCCTTCCACAGACTCACGCTTCAGGGGGATGCTTGAAAAGTCAGTTCCCTTCCGTCGAAAACTCTTTAATTTTAAAATATTTAAATTTGAAAAAATTAAAGACAATAGTATATAGGATACATTTGTATCATAGCGGCATTCACTGTTACACATTATCGAATCAAAATCAGCTGATAAGTAGTTAAGAGTTAATATTAAGTGTTAACTAGTATTTACTTTCAGAAATGTTCTTCAATTTATTCACAGCGTTGCTACTAGTTAATGCTTATATTAAAATCAATTGTAATTATTATATATTAATATTGTTGCTATATGGATTTTTCTAATCAACTCTTACCTTACAAATATAAATATGCACGTGCTCATTTGTTAATAATTTATATGGATTGAAATACATAATAATAACTATTATGATTTATGAATGCTAATGATTAATAGTGTTTTTAGTGAGCCCCTCTGTCAAAATTGTTGAGCCCCACTGTCGAAATTGTTGAGCCACGCCCTTCTGTCAAAATTGTTGAGCCCCGCTGTCAAAATTGTTGAGCCCCGCCCCTCTGTCAAAATTGTTGAGCCCCCCCCCCCTCTGTCAATTGTTGAGCCCCTCTGTCAAAATTGTTGAGCCCCGCTGTCAAAATTGTTGAGCCCCGCCCCTCTGTCAATTGTTGAGCCCGTCTCTCAAAACTGTTGAGCCCCGCTGTCAAAATTGTTGAGCCCCGCCCCTCTGTCAATTGTTCCGCCCCTCTGTCAATTGTTGAGCCCCTCTCTAAAAATTATTGAGCCCCGCTATCAAAATTGTTGAGCCCCGCCCCTCTGTCAATTGTTGAGCCCGTCTCTCAAAACTGTTGAGCCCCGATGTCAAAATTGTTGAGCCCCGCCCCTCTGTCAATTGTTCCGCCCCTCTGTCAATTGGTGAGCCCCTCTGTCAATTGTTGAGCCCCTCTCTAAAAATTATTGAGCCCCGCTGTCAAAATTGTTGAGCCCCGCCCCTCTGTCAATTGTTGAGCCCGTCTCTCAAAACTGTTGAGCCCCTCTGTCAAAATTGTTGAGCCCCGCCCCTCTGTCAATTGTTGAGCCCGTCTCTCAAAACTGTTGAGCCCCTCTGTCAAAATTGTTGAGCCCCGCTGTCAAAATTGTTGAGCCCCCTCTGTCAATTGTTGAGCCCCGCTGTCAAAATTGTTGAGCCCCCTCTGTCAATTGTTGAGCCCCTTTCTCAAAATTGTTGAGCCCCGCCCCTCTGTCAAAATTGTTGAGCCCCTTTGTCAAAATTGTTGAGCCCCGCCCCTCTGTTAAAACTGTTGAGCCCCTCTGTCAAAATTGTTGAGCCCCTCTATCAAAATTGTTGAACACCTCTTGAATTCGTGTCTGGCTTCGGCCCTGGAGTGGAGTCACCTGGTTCTTAATTTGCTTGTTCTCGTAGCCATGGTGAGCCTTGGTAGGCTCTACGCTTCAACTGCCGTACCACGCTTCTGCTCTGCTGATGAGAGAGCATGTCGTTTTTTTATTTTTTTTAATCTCTTACACAATAGTCTTTAAAGGAAAGGGGAATCGACAGACTTAACAAAAACGGGCAAAAAAAAAAAAATCTTCACTTTCCCCTGTTATAGGATCGAAGCCAGTGACGAAACCTGTAGGCTTAGGGCGAATAAATAAGCCTAGGACAGTAGTAGTATAAATATGTATACTTTTCACTTTGTTTTTTCGGAAAAAATTCATTGACTTGTATTTATTATGAATAAGTAAAAATATAATTAACGAGGGAAAATAGTTTTAAAAAATAACTATAAAATGCGTTGAATAAATAAAGTGGATAAAAATGGCGTCCGATTCAATTTTGTATTGCAATTCACCCTCCTGCAAAGAATGGGGAAATATGGAATGGAGATCTATTTTATCCCTTTTGTTCACCCCTCTTTGGAAGCCGAAAAAGGTATATACAACTCGAAAAGCTTCCATCGAATAAATAAACCTAGGGCGAATAATGTAAATAGACGACCAATTTCACGACGAGTAAAATTTTTGAATGGTAAAATGCGACTGTCTTCCCCATTCACATCCCATATTTTTACGTATATTTCTATCATAACTAACAGCCGCGGTATCTAGTGTTAGCGGTCGTTTTTTTAGCAGTTACTCTTTTAGGTATAGACACCTATGCTGCTAAAATCGGACCAATAGAAATGGAAATACAGATATATACAGGCTGGTGCAGGCCGCTGTCCCGGTATACGCCCCATTCCCACATACACTCAAATCACTTTTAACGATAGCCATTATAATCTAAAGTTGGAACAATACAATCGACTGTGTCCCGTAGTGCCCGGATATACGCGCCCCATTACATGACCATCTGCTACGCTGCTAGGTCACGGCTAACGATAGACACCACAGTTGTTTAAATCGAAACAATACATACGACTGCGTTCCAGTTGGCGCCCTGATTATACGTGGGCACATTAATCGCGTGATTTCATTTGGCGAGTACAAAGTCAAATGCACAGCCGCAGAGACCCTATTAAACATTAAATTATGAGTTGGCTCCCCTCCTCCAAAATAACTATCATAAGACTTTAAATACTACTTTATTATTCGGGCCGTACAATTAAATTGCCTTTTATAGTGAAATATGGAATGTCTATAAAAATGCAAAATACGCTTTCGGGCATCTGATTAGATTAGGGTCTCGGAGCAGGGCCCCCCGTATTTTTTAAATAAGATACAACTGACACGTAGTAGTGACCTCGGTAGATAGAAAAGCTACTTCGCCGTGCGTGAGAGTAGTCTCAATAGGTAGAACAGCTCCGGAAAGGGGTCCGCTTAGTAATGAGGTAAACGAAGACATGGCTCGGTTAAAAAAAAAATGTATAATTATTCAACGGATGGGTTTATGAAAAAAAAATTATTTGAGTATGTGACATATTTAGGAGCGGCTGTTATGATATAAACCTTAGATGGCACGTAATTTTTTATGTCGTAATGTAAAAATCAGTGAGGTTTAAAACGTACGAACGAATATATATATATATATATATATATATATATATATGTGTGTGTGTGTGTGTGTGTGTGTGTGATACAGAAATTTTAAGCCTTTCTCAATAACGCGCCGTTTTCTTTCATAATTATTATTCCAAATTCCTATTTCATGTCCAGCACATAAACTTTCTCATTTGAAACTGCATTCCCAATCACATTTTTAAAGTCTAAAGAAAGCGAAAGCAGCATCTTTCCCATACCGTCATATCGGAGGGGGGGGGGGGGGGTGTAACTGTACATTGTGTAAAACGACGCAGACTGCATTGAGATTTTGTGAGAGCAGCAGGTCGACGATCGGGAGCTCGGCCACCTCTGTGTCATGTAATAAAGTAGATTTTGGTAACGTGTAAAAGGTCTCTTTCCTGGATTATTGTAGCTTATATTATATATATATATTTATTAAAATTTGTCTTAATCGTATAGGTCTCGTATTTGTCTATTAATTGTAATTTTTCCTACCGATGTTTTAATTGCAATCAATGTAATATCACGATCCCTCAACCACAAGAATTGCTATTTTTCACTAAAATTTCATTCCGAAAGATGAAAGACAAACACTCCGAAATTTTAGGGAAGTTCTTTCAAGACATTCCCGGTCAAAGCGGGACGTATTGTAAGCCTAAAATGATTCCATTTTACCCTTTGTATATCTCTGAATATACAGGGTGTCTGTCCAGTGCTATCGGTGCCCAATGTCTATTTCCTCAACCATTAGTCACAGAGATACACTTCCAATTGCAAAAATGTTTTAAATTTTAAAATCTATTATCTTAGAAACAGTTTAAATCAATAAATGCATTTCTGAAAGAAATAGGAAATATAAATTTTTATGCAGTTCCCCGGTCCTACCAATTATATTTAGGAAAATCATCATACAATTTTATGCAAAATAAAAAAAAATAAAAATCATCCTTTTACGACCAAAATTGACCGACTTATAACTTTTTAAAGTTGGAGCACTTTTTGTGCTGAGAAATTGTCAATACGGTTCCTGATTGGTTGGTTGCCTGGAGAAATGCTCAATACCGTCCCTGATTGGTTGGTTACCAGAAACGGGATATTTTTATGCATGGAAAAGCGACTTAAGTCATAAAGTTTAATGCTTCATAATTTGATGAATTTTAGTCGTAAAAGGAAGATTTGTTTTTTTATTTTGCATGAAATTGCATGAGGATGATTTTCCTAAATATAACAGGTAGGACCGGGGTACCGCATAAAAATTTATATTTCGTATTTCTTTCATAAATGCATCTATTGATTTAAACTGTTTCTAAGATAATATATTTTAATATTTAAAACATTTTTGCAATTGGAAGTGTATCTCTGTGACTAACGGTTGAGGAAATAGTCATTGGGCACCGATAGCAAAGAATCTCTGGATAGCACCGGACACCCTGTATATTTTCCTCTGGAAATCACCAAACTGGCTGACTGTAACTAAAGCTCCCATCCTATCGTTTTCATTCAGATTCTCCCAAGTTCACTGCGCAATGTCCACTACTCTGTTTAATTCATTCACTCACTCTTCTTTCGCCTGTTGCTTCCGTAAGTGGATCAGTGGGTTGCAAGGAGGGCGGAGGCCATGTTGCTGAGTTTATTGCTCTCGGCTGGAATCTCGAGTGCGTATGCTCTTTTTCTTTTCTTTTTTTTTTCTGCCCGCCTGGATGAGGCTCAAAAGCAGCTCCGGCAAGTGTTCGTACGAGTAGCAAAGGGTTGAATTGCTTTATAAAATGCTGTGGTGTAGAATGTAGATCTAGATCACGCATAAGAAACGATTATATCATATATTTTTACTTTCTCTACGTTCATAGCATGATGTATAAGAATAGTAGTAGAAATATATAAGAATAGTAGTGTGATGGGGGTAGAAAATTCGAGTTTTCGACGGGAGAGCACGTCTTAAGCATCCCTGTTCGAATCGAACGTTTTTGAAGTGGTGTGTGTGTCTGTTGATGCGATATCTCCCGAGCGAATGGAGAGTTTTGAACGTAATTTGGTATGATTATTACAATCCGTAAATACAGGAAGCCTATTCATTTTAAATGCGATCGACCGTTCGGAGGATCCACAAAAATTTTAATGGATTTTTGAAAAAAAAAAAAAAATCGAGATATTCAATGATGTTAAATGAATAATCATTTCATACGTAATTTTTTTTATTCTAAAACGAATGATATAAACTTTAGAACGTTAGCTTGACCCGTTCTCGAGATATTAAACGTTTTTCAAATAAATGTATCTAAAAAAATTACATAAAAATAAACAGTAGTAAGTATTGTCGAATATGTAACACTTGGCGACTTTTTTTAATGTATCGCCAAATTAATAAAAACCTCGCCAAATATGGCAATAATGACTCTCGCGAAAATCACGCCAAATTCGTGAATAATAATTACCGTATTTTGATATAATATAATATAATATATTGCTTACTAGATGTTAGCAATATTTCGACTCATCGAGTTATGTTTGCGCGAAATATAAGTTAATTGTGTACTTTAGAATACTTTTACATGTTGTCATCCAGAAAAGCGCCCACTGTCAGTGTGCTTTTCCATGTTTTTTCCCGTCAAAATATCAAATTATTTTACTAACTTGCTCGGCGGCATATAAATTAAACTTATACAATATCTCTGACTGACTTTTAAGATTCAGACATAAACATGTCGGCACATAAATATGTACTAGAATTTCATACCTCATCAATCATTAAATATCTTTGGAATCCCCGGGTTCACTACGCTTTCTAATTTGTTTGAGAAAAAATATATCGTGTTTGTGCACTCGTAGTTCACGTTGAGCTGCAACACCCGGTACATTTTAAATTTTACAATTGTCCCTGCTATTGGTACATTTTAACAGGTCAAAATATAAAAATATCGAAATTATAACCGCTATAGTTCAAGAACTGAGAACTCTATCTGAAACCTAGTTATCTATCCTTATAGGGCTTTCAAAGTGCTACAAATTACTGCTTATAGTGTTCATAGCTTTCACTGCGTCACTATTAGCTAGTAGCTAAGAACAAGCCACCTGACACATGGAAGTTTTGTCAGTTATTTTCTTGCAAACAGCTGTTATTACTTATTATGTTCTACAACAAAGCTGTTAAATCTCCTCTAAATACTTCTTTTAAAAAATATTTATATATATAGTTATAAAGAGAAATATATTTCCTTATACTATTTAAAATTTTCGAAGTTTTACAACAATTCGTTAAATAGAGTTTTAACTGTAATTAACTAATAATATTCAGTAATATTCTTATTGCGTACCAGATTTCCTTCCCTGCGGTTAAATCAAAATATATGATATTCTGGAATTGTGAGAAAACATACAAGCGAAATTAATACGGCCAGTTTAAAAAACATGCTACGGTTGATTTTTTTCTACCAATGTAAAGAATTAAGGACGTAATATGATTTAAATATAAATACACTACACACTTTAATATGTATTTAAAGTAAAAATATGTTTTGTCAGAATCTGCTCTTAATTAATCTGGATCGAACTCCTTCTCTACCTCTTCAATTCCTATTGTCCACGTTTAGATTAGACACAACTCAACTCGTACACATTTCATTAATCGCACTTCCTAATCACGGCGATCGTCTGCTTATGTCATACGGTTACTGTACAATGGATCTACAAATGGCGCGCGATGTTTCTTTATGCCGTGAGTAGATGTTATCTCCTAACGGGGTTTTTTTGATGAAGACGCAGAAGCATGCTCTGCAATTTGACCCGGGTCACATGATCACGTAAGGCCTGATTGTATTGTTGAAAGAATAGGTCAGATTTTGTTCTAGTTATGAAAGTCTGTGCACGTTATGCATACAGTTGTCAGATTCAACCGAGGTTAAGCTACGCTGTATTTATCACTATTGTATGTTTATCACTTTGTGTTTTTCAGCTATACGTGTTTGAAATTTTTTACTAATACTAAAGGGTTCCGTCTGCCTGTTCGCAGCTCTCACCCGAGCCGGATTAAGATCACGTATGGCTCTAAGCACAGAAGATGTTACCCCCCCCCCCCCCACGTACACACACACATACAACGTCTCTGTTACAATATTTTTGTAACAAATCCAAAATTGGTCAATAGATACTGAAATAGAATTTTATTTTTAAGATTAAAGACAACCAAAATAGGTTTAAAAAGTCATTTAATAAAACTCCTTTCCTCAACGTTCATAAATTTACAAAGCCAAAGCGCTTTCGGGCAGTGGCGAAGTGAAAAATACAGTGCCAACAAATGCTTATATATAGACCAAATCGGCAGACAAAATTTACATATTATCCATTTACGATTTTACAATAGTTATATTATTTTATAAACAAGGCATTTGAAACTTAAATAATTATTAAATACAAATTGCAATAAGGTAGAAGGTTCATATCCAAAAGCATTTGTTGGCACTGTATTTTTCACTTCGTCACTGATGAAGGAAGGGCATGGTGATGCCCGAAAGCGTTTTGGCTTTATAAATTTATATACCTCGAGGAAAGGAGTTTTATTAAATGACTTTTTAAACTTATTTTGGTTGTCTTTAATTTTAAAAGTTTATTAAAGTTGATTTGTATCCATTCGATTTATAAAATTTTATTGTCATATCGCTGGGTCGTCTTAATATAAGCGGGGGCCCGGGCCAAAACTTCTTTGGAGCTCCCCCACGAAGCCAGATTAATAAAATGCTAGAATAGTAATCTACTTTTTCTCTTTTCTTGCGTATAAAAGTATGACAAAAATGATAACAATAAACAACAACAATAAAAAATCTGATGTGTGCAGCACATGACTTTCCTTATATAATGCAATGAATTTACTACTTTTACAGTAAAAACAAAAATAGGTTATTTTTATAGTAGATACTTATATTCTTCCCAAGATATTGAATTTTCGTCAGTGAGTCGTCATTTTCATTGATTTAGCATCATTTTTATCCATTTGGCGAGATTTTCGTCAATTTGGCAACATTTAAAAAAGTCGCCAAGTTGGCAACATTCCGCCAACTTTGTCGCCAAAATCTCGCCAAGCTTTATGGACGGAGAAATAAGTTATTCTTATAGCAGATAAATGACTAATGGCGTTCAAATACAAAAATATTTTTCAAAGTATCTTTTCTCATGAATGGAACGAGCTAGATCTACGAGAATGATGTCACCCAATTTATCGCATGGTATTACATGTGAAAAGTGAACATGTTTCTCGATAGAAAATATTTTTTTTTTATTTTATATGATTTTTTAATATTTTTTTTAAATGTGCAATATCTCGAGAACGGTTCATGTTAGCGTTCTAAAGTTTGTCAATCGTTTTCTAAGGAAAAATTACATAAGAAATGTCTATTTGCTTAACTTTATTAAAGATTTTAATTTTTTGATGATTTTTTCATTTCACTGGAAAATTCAGGGGGGAGGGGGAGGGGGAGGGGGGTTCTGAACATTCGATTGTGTTTAAAAAGAATAGACCTCCAGTATTCACGGATTGTAATTTTTGCACCAAATTTCATTCGAATCGCTCAATTCATTCGTGAGATATCGTCTCCACAGACTCACACACACACACACACAGACATCACCTCAAAAATGTTCGATTCTTGATCAGGGATGCTTGAAACGTGCTCTTCCGTCGAAAACTCGAATTCGAATTTTCGACCCTGTCACAATACTTCCCTTATACATTATACTATGTATATAAGGAAAGTAATGTTATGTACGCTCGGTACCGTACACTCAACGATGTTGCAGACACGGTGTACAACGATGTGCCACCAGACATTTTCCAGCTTTACTAAAAAGCTTTAATCACCCATTCTTTATGCAGCAATTTATTGGATGTGTAATATTATTGTGTTTGAAAGTGTCAACCGGTTTCGGATGCAAAATAGACTTCCTCTTTTGCCATAATAAGTAGATAGAGCTCTAACAAAGACAGCCGCGTTTTATCTTTTTGCTGGTGCTGGTGCATGTCTACTTAGCGCTGTAATGGGATATACTACAGAGCAAGTATTGTTTTCACGAACATTTCCAATTTCGAGGTTTTGATGCCAGTATAGGTTTTGGAACCTCCTTAACACATTTTAACTATTTTAGAGTGATGTCCGCCTGTCTGTCTGTGACCGATTTCTTGTGTGCACAATAGATAGCTGGCTCAACTATTAATGGATTTTCGCGAAACTTTATATCCGGTTTCGTTAACGCGAAATTTAGAACTAGATAGAATTTTTTGAAATTCGATCTAAAACTTCGAAATTTATGTGTATATGGGAGGGGGTAGGGTTGGTTTTCGAGAATTCGCCGTGAGTTCCTTCCAGTGCAATTTCAATCAGAAGATAAACCGGTTCTTTAGTGATAGAAAATATAAATGAGAATTTTTCAAATATTTTCATTTATAAAGCTCGCTGTTGATTTTAGACATTGCCTATTTTAATGCGCACAACGCATTTATTTAGAGAAGCTTCTCGAAACAAGGGAAGAAACAAAATGGATAAAAAACAAATATGATGTTCCGAAAGATTTTTTTTTTATTGCAAGCATTCTAATTTAGAAAACATACCGTTGATTTTAACCAAGTTTAACAACCCGAATTTTGAATGCACTCCGCGCACTTATTTAGGGCGTAACAAAGGAGCTTTTGGGAGTATCAAAAAAGCTTATTTAGAACGTATTATACTCGTGCAGAGGGCGAAAGGCATGTGTGAAGACATGAAAGGTTCACAAGGAGGGTAAAAATCGAATATGATAGAAGGGGCGGCCCGTGATGAATGCTTGTAGGGGGCAAGGCGTCCATAGAACTTTTTCCAGGGGGGGGGGGGGGGTGAACTCAAGGATGAGACTTACACCATCAAATAGCTTGATACCTACCTTTGTGATCTCGGAATGTCCAGGGATGGGCAAGTACCCCTCCCCCCATCTCATATCCTCTCATACATAGATCTTACAAATATCTTCTAAGATCTTATAAGGTCTATAAGATCTTATGGGGGACATTTCCGTAGTTAGAATCGCATTGCAAGTTTTTTTGCTGCTATTACACGTATCGTCTATTTCTTGCTGAGATGTACGTGGTAAGAGCGAAAGGGACCATCTATATTATCAATAAGTGAGCGATGATGCCCCACCCCCTCCATTGGCCGGTTCGGCGAATACAAATTGTCTTTTAAAGGCTGTGTTGACCTCATTTCTAATTAAATTAATCTATGGACGTTACCTTGTTTATATCCGCCATCATGATTTGTATACACTTCGAATGTTGGCAATTTTGGATTTATCAATTATTTTAATTCCTTCCCTCTTCCTCATTAATTCACCGATTATCAAACCGGAAACTAACATAACCTCTCTAACAGACGATTTTGCACTTCCTGGCAGAGATCGTGGTTCAGCCTCCATATATGGAGGAGCAGTCATTCCGTAACTTCCACTCCCAAGCTCGGGATATTTATATCTCTCGTCGAAAATGGCATCGACTTGAGTCACTGGGAAACGGAATTTGCCGACGGTATAGCCCCCGACTCGAGTTCGTCCGTGTTCTTTTACCGTGGGCTGCGGATTCACCTACCTAGCCTAGCCCAAGCGCCTTAAAAAGAAGCAGTGTCTTGTTACGGGAGAAATGAAAAGAGTTTGGAGGGTTTTTTTTTCTTCTTTTGAGCTGGTTAGATGCGATCAGATAGGGTCCATTGATCGCTTTTTCTGTTACATAATCTGCATAAGTTTCTATCATAAGTCACTGATTTAAGTGGCTAATATCTACAGTACTAACAGTGGCGTGCACAGGTATTTCTTCTGGGGAAATGGAGGCAGGGCCGTAGCCAGAGATGAAATTGAAGAGGGGCTGGAGGGAAATTTAAATGGTGCTCAGCAGTCTTAAGGGGGGGGGGGGGGGGGGGCTCACGGAAAACCCAATTAATCATCAGCATTTATAAACCATAATAGTTATGTATTTCAATTCATATGAATTATTAACAAATAATTGCATATATATATTTGCAATCTAAGAACTGATTATAGTATCCATATAGCTACTATATACATCAATGTTAACATATAATAATTACAATTGACTTTAATATCAGCATTAGCCAGTAATAAAGCTGTTGATAATTTATAGAAATATTCTGAAAGTTAATACAAGTTAATGCTTAATATTAACTCTTACCTACTTATCAGTTGATTTTGACTCTATAATGTATAACAGCGAACCCCCACAATAATACAAAAGTATCCTAAATACTAGTGTCATAATTTTTAAATATTTTTAAATTAAATATGTAAATAAATGGATCATCAGTATAATCACAAATTCAGATAAATTAAAAAATCCTTAAAGCAAAGTAATTTATAAGAAAAATCTCGAAGAAATTTTTTATCCAAAACTTGAACGACATTTTATATGAAATTTCATTTCACTACTAAAGATTTAATATTTTTATCAGGGGTGGTGGTGTGTGTGTGTGGGGGGGGGGCTGTGTATACCTCTTGGAGGGGAGGGCTTAGCCCCCTCTGGCTACGGCCCTGTGTACAATACTAACAGTGACGTGCACAGGAATTTCTTCTGCGGAAATGGGGGGTGTTTGAGTGTGAAGAAAATAAAATTGTGGACCCTGACGACCCTTTTGCAATGATTTTGCGCGTCTCTTGGAGCAGGAGGTGTCCAAAGTCCAGACCGTCCGACTCGTCCTGGGACATGAGCACCAATTTGGACGGCCGGTGGAGCAGGAGGTGTGCCACACGGCTAAATATGTGACCGGACGGATTGGTAGCATGCTCATGAATTTCTGTTATGAGATAATTCTGTTATGAGATGTTATGAGATGTTATGAGATAATTCTGTTATGAGATGCTCCAGTAGAGCAGTGGTGCTCCACCTTTTTGTTGGTGCGAATCCACTGGTATATAATTTTATTTTTGAAACGCCATGCTACCTGCCATCTAAATTAAATAAGGGAGTTAAGAATTATGATTAAATATAATATCTTAAGGTTTCTATTTTTCCAACATTTTGTAATTTCTGAAAGAAACTCACTAAATCCAGCTTTGAATAATATTTTTTATACGTGATTTTGATATCTAAGAAACAAACAAAAAAATCTGATGTGGGCAACACATGACTTTCCTTATATAATGAAATGAATTTACTACTTTTACAGTAAAATAAATAGGTTTTTCTTCTAGTAGATACTAATATCCTTTCCAAGATATTGAATTTTCGACAATTAGTCGTCAATTTCATTGATTTATCGTCATTTTTATCCATTTGGCGAGATTTTCGTTAATTTGGCAACATTTCAAAAAGTCGCCAAGTTGGCGACATTCCGCCAATTTCGTCGCCAAAATTTCGCCAAGCGTTATGGACGAAGAAATAAGTTATTCTTACAGCAGATAAATTGGCTTTCAAATGCAAAAGTATTACTCAAAGTATCATTTTTCATGAATGGAACGAGCTAGATCCGCGAGAATGATGTCGCCCAATTTATCGCATGATATTATATATGAAAAGTGAACATGTTTCTCAATAGGAAATTTTTTTTTTCTATTTTATGACTTTTTGATAATTTTTTTGAAAAATATGCAATATCTCGAGAACGGTTCATGTTAGCGTTCTAAAATTCATGTCAATCGTTTTCTAATGAAATATTACATAAGAAATGTCTATTTACGTAAATTTATTATTGGTTTTGATTTTTTGACGATTTTTTCAAAATTTCATTCGAAAATTTAGGGGGGTTCTGAACATTCGATTGCGTATAAAACAATAGGCTTCCAGTGTTTACAGATTGTGATTTTTGTACCAAATTTGGTTCGAATCGGTCCATTCGTTCGTCAGTTATCGTCTCCACAGACCCACTGACACACACACATACTTTCACACACACACATACACACACACACATACACACACACAGACATCAATTCAAAAATGTGCGATCAGGGATGCTTGAAACGTGCTCTCCCGTCGAAAACTCGAATTCGAATTTTCGACCCCGTCACAATACTTTCCTTATACATTATGTATATAAGGAAAGTAATAATTTTATAAAATTTGCTCGAATAGAAATGCTTTCTATTCTAAGTAGCTTTATTAAATTTGCCGGTATGCGTGGGATAAATATTACACTACTTCGTATCTGATCTGTGGCATAATTAGTCAAGTTTTCTGAAGCATCTGCATCACAAAATACATCTAAATTAAACTAAATTTAAATGATCCCCCTTTTTCTCAGCCTTAAATTAAATGCGTACAAACACACTGAGAATGAATGCTAAATTTTGCTCTACTTGGCCTACTGATGTTTAGCAGTCAAAGTTAATATCTTTACTTCAAGGTCAAATATTACTTCCGCTTTGTCAAGCTGGAGTCGTTTCTCTAAATGCATCTCGAGAAACGATTGTTGAAATTTAAGTGTGTCACCAAGTCTGGAGAAATTAAATTCCGATTTTTCCCCAGACTTAATGGCAACGATTACAAATCTCGGAAGTGGAACTCATCTATTCAGATGTTGATGTGTTGCCAATAAGCCAATAAAGAAAGAATAATTACCGGAAGAAATTGGAGTTTGTATTTAAGGTAAAGGATATTGAAGAGCGAGTAAATGTATCACATTGGTTCAACTTTGTAAGGAAAAGTCCATGAGTGTGTAAGTTAGGTCAATAGTAAGGTTGGGATAACGAACTCGGCTACACAGCGAAATAGAATAAAAAAGTCAATAACAGACTTGTAAAGCAGTGTCTAATGAGTAGGAATCGGCAATAAAATTATTACAGATAGCATTTATTTCACGTAATAGGATTCGAGAAAGAATATTATCGCGTGCTTTGACAAGCATTTCAGGTGTCACCTTGTCACAACTGACTTTTTACAGGTATTTCATTGCTTTCCTTATACGCGTTTTGTGCTTTCCTGATGTCAGTCAGTAACGTCGCCAAAAAAGAGGGAGGGGTAGCCATGTATTTTTTTCAGTTTCGTCACATATCATTTCTTTGAAATTAGATGGATCCCCCCCCCCCCTCGTGTGTTTCTACTGCATCGGATTTTCAACTAACTCATCGCTCAAGGTCAGCGCGTCAAATTAAATCTAGCACACCCCTTCTTCTAAATTATCTATTCTTCTACTCCTTTTGGAGTATAAGAATTTAAAACTTAACCTTTACTCTGTTTAATCTTCCTCATTTTCATAGCAATGCTTTCCTTCGATCTTTTCATTTTATTAGACAGGGGATTAAAGTCTGGCACTCTCCCAGATAAGGCACCCCTTAAAAAAACCCATACCTAGAGCCGATGGATTTCTGAGGGTGGGAGTATGACACCAAATCCCCACTTTTGGCGACGCCACTGATATCAATTCCTACTAATTAGCTAGTCCTCTGCAACTTTGTAATTTACATTTTTCTTCTATCTCTCTTTGTTTCCTAGATCGTTAACTTAACTTTTTTAATATTCCGCTAGTGGCGCTTCAGTCACTTTTATTCGATCGGGCATGGCCACTTTACTATAGATAGATCTAACGTGTACACTTATGAATCTTTGCTTACAAAATTATAGGGATGCTTAAGGACTTTTCTAGGAAACTTGTATACAAGGTAGGATTAAAAAGTTCGGAGATTGTGCTGATATCTCTAACCCTGATTGGAGGAGAGGGGAACTATTTTACCGTGGCGTACACTCACATGTGACGCGAGATGTGAAAAGGAAAAATCAGGTCCTCAGTGCAGGTTTTTTTTAGACAATGCGTGTCAGTGAACTGTAGTCGTTCGCATTCGTCGAAAATGGAAATGACGTTTGAAGAACAACGTGCGAATATCAAATTCTGCCAGCATTTGGGGAAATCGTCGACAGAAACATTGCACCTGCTGCAGCAAGTGCAATGTTTCTGATTGAGTGGCTATGAACAATATCGAGTCCATGCGATTTAGAATTTTGATCATGTGGACAATGAAGAGTTTGGATAGTAATTGTACTAAAAGATATAGTGTTAAGTGTATGGTCATAGCCTGTCAAAGAAGTAAAAAGTACAATTTAGAGAAAGGTAGATGGGGTTGTGGGGCGAAACACAGCATTTTAGCATTTGGCATGGTGAAGCACAGCATTGTAGCATTTGGCCAAAAGATATCTCCCAGTCTAAAGTGCTAATAATTAATGCCTTATAAAGATTGCACAAAATTTACACATTTTATACCTTGGGGCGCGGTAGCCCATTGGTTAGCGCGCTGGAGTTGCACTCGGTGGGCCCGGGTTCGATTCCAGCCACTGCCAAAACTGCCACCGTGTTCACGTAGAGTACGATCACGTTAAACATGTGGGTCCGTAAGTCCTTCCGAGAGGTTGGTGATAGGGGAAGGAGGGTACGGCCCCTGTGGATGCCTCCCCCACTGGGTTCCGGTCTAAATTGGGTGGCACTTCCCGCCCGTCCAAACAGTTACCTTACACCTTTCTGGTAGGTCGGACGGTCTGGGTCTCAACAACAACAACATTTTATACATTGATCTACTAAGTGATTATGCTCTTTATGCATTTATAATTTTTCTTTATATCAAATGATTTGACTTAATTATCTTTCTCTTTCCAGACCTTCACAGCATGGTGCAACTCCCACTTGCGGAAGGCTGGTACACAAATAGATAACATTGAAGAAGATTTCCGTAATGGTTTAAAACTCATGCTGCTCCTCGAAGTGATATCCAGTGAAACACTACCTAAGCCTGATCGTGGTAAAATGAGGTTCCATCACATTGCCAATGTCAACAAAGCTTTAGACTTTATTGCCAGCAAAGGTGTCAAATTAGTTTCCATTGGTGCTGAAGGTTAGTTCATGCATCTCTTGTGTGTGTTGGTTGCAAAGTTATTGTTATGGGTGAGCGTCAGTAAATCTTCTGCCCTATCTGAGGTTTAACTTTCGCAGAACACGTTTTTTGCTGAAATTCTGCTCAAACAGTTGCAAAATATTTTCTGAAAAATAAAATGCAATGCTTAGATCAGGGGTGCACCACCTTTTAGCACCTGTGGGCCAATTTCATATAGACTAAGCAACGGCATGCCGCTAGGGGGGGGGGGTACCACCCAGCAATATATGTTTAGTAAATACCAAAACAAAAAATTAAAAGTGAAAATTAAAAATAAATACAGAAATGAACAAAACAACTAGCTTCAAAAATGTACAGACATCGCTAAAATCCTTTTATTCTTTTGAAGAGCTAGTGGGAAATTTGACATTGTTTGGTTTTCATTATTCTTTCAATGGCTGGTTCAATGTTGGATATAGCGATCCGTAAGTTTCCTGCCAAGTGTTCATTAGTTAGAAGAGAACGACCTCTTGATTTCACTTGTTTCATTAATGAAAATGATTGTTCATATAAGTAGGTGCTCCCGAATAATGTTATCGTTTTTTGACCGTGAATTTTCAGTTTTTCCATTTCATAAGGCAAGTAATTTCTGTAAAATTCTAGCAAAGAAACTTCGGAAAATTTAGCTTTCAATTCGGAGTTACTCTGAATTTCAATAAGCTCCATCTGAAAATTGAAGGGCGCTGTTTCAATATTTGTCGCGAATGGTATTGCAAACACTTCCAAAGATTTCTCAAGTTTTCTGATATCTTGAAATCGACAACTGAACTCATTTCACAGATTTTCTACTTGTCTTAAAGAAAATTTGATATAAAAAATAATTTTTTATAAAATGTTATGATGCAGTTGTTCTTTTCTTTTTTGCGAAAGTCTTGGAATTTTTTTTTTTATCTGTTCGCCAAACTGAAAGTGGCGTCAGGCTGCAGGTTGTGCACGACTGGCTTAGATTATATTAAAACTAAATTTAATACTCAATAAAATATAGAATGTATTTTTTATTGTAATCCAAAATATTTTTGATGCTGCCATCTGTTATCGTAATTTAATTCATACCCACTATTTTTATTTTTTAATGAACATTTTTAAATGTCTATTCCTTCTAATACGGTATTAAATACAACATCATGTATAATAATGCCACAATCACGAAAAGGTTATTGAACTTGGACTTGAAGACAAGGCTGCAGTCCTCAGTGAGGTACATTCAGATCCCCTTATCAGATTTATAGAATGAGAAATGACCTTTCCGTGATTATGGCATTATTATATATGATCTGTTGTTGTATTTAATATTGTATTAGAAGGAATAGACATTTAAAAATGTTCATTAAAAAATAAAAATAGTCGGTATGAATTAAATTACGAGAACAGATGGCAGCACCAAAAATATTTTGGATTAAAATAAAAAATATATTCTATATTTTATTGAGTATTAAATTTAGTTTTAATATAATCTAAGCATTGCATTTTATTTTTTAAAAAATATTTTGCAACTGTTTAAGCAAAATTTCAGTGAAAAATGTGTTCTGTGAAAGTTAACAAAGCACGGATAGGGCAGAAGATTTACTGATGCTCACCCTTAAGGGGACCAAGATGTGATATTCAAAAAATAAATTTTTTGTTTAGTGACTCAAGAAATAAAATAAATTCTGCCGATTACTGAAATATATAGTTTATATACCTTCTATCTCATGAAAAGCAAAAATGTGAAGCTTAAGGCAGGTCACACATTGAGGATTCAGTATGCACTGTACGTCATGCACTGTGTCTCAAATATGCTCTAGAAGCTGATTTTTCTAATGTTGGTTTGCATCTTTAGTGCAGCGTGTTGCTGTGTGCCTTTAGTGTGTGGATAGTGGGTAGCAGCCATTGTTTAAAATGAACTGCATTTTTGCACAATGCAGCCTGCTTTCTAAATGTGCACCCTCTCTAAAGATATAAATAACAAGTGCCATTTTTTTCTCAAGAAGGGTTTTCTTCTACTTTGTAACACTTTGTGTAAATTCTATAGCATCTATATTCATGAAATTTTACAAGACCATAGAATTTATGATTGTACATTGAGTAAATCTAAACTTTTCAGCTTAAGTAGTAGCTTAGTATTTTTACAAAGTGTATATAAATTTGGAAATTATTGCATAACAGTAATAGGCATATTTTCAAAACTCTTTTACATACATAAATTATGAATTTTTGTACTCGGCAGAACTTATTTTATTTTTTAAGCTACTAATAAAAAAAATGGAGTTTTTGCATTTTTATCAGATCTGGGTTCCTTAAGTAATTTTATATATTAACTTTGTTTCTCAAGTTGTAGCATAATCATAAATTAATTTCTCTCATTTCCATATACTTATCATTTTTCAATATCTATTTTTTATGAAGTTTTTGTTTCTCTTGTGTGAAAATGGAAGTTAATAAAAGGACATTTCAGGGGGCTAGCTAAATTCCTTAGTTTGCCCAGGAATTAAGACTTCACAAATAGTATTGTGACTTTATTCATATGTGGCAGGCACTTTGAGTGGGGGCACCTTGGGACACACCCCACTTTGGAACACTTTAAATTTTAAAATCAATCTAGTTTGGGATTAACATTTATCTTATGTACAATCTTTATGTTCTTCTTGTGCACTTGCTGCTGTGTTTTTAAAGCTTTACTGCAATTAGGTAATAATTTATCAAACTTTTTTAGTTTTTATATAAAATACTTTTATGTACATTTTATAGACAGTAAATGTGGGATTAGAACAAGACTCAAAATAAGAGCTTTGGCAGCCACAATAATTGCGGTGGGCTACCTTAAACTGCCATGACAACCACTTGTTCTTACAGCAGTCTTTGCTGCGAGTATGTATAGTTATTGCTAGTATTTATTGAATTTATGGAGGTGTAAATTTTATCATTTTGGGGGGAAGAATTCAGAGCCTTTCTGCACTTTGGAAAAATAATTTTAGTCCGTCCTATGTCAGCATCTATCATAGAATAATGTGGGTTACTGGAGAGCTTCTTTAAATGATTATGCACTATCTGCCTTGATAAAAATAAGTACAGATGACTCTTTACTTACAGATTTTAAGGATGATCAAGCAGTTCAAAAAGGGTATGTGGTCGCAGACCATGCTTTTAGCCAAAAAATTATTAAGGAAATGCAATTATATCTAATTAACACATGCATTTATAAATTTGATAATAATAAGGAAATAAATGTGCGTCTAACATCTATAATATATTTAAGGGTTTCTTTTTATTTGATATGTATTTTATTGTTTCATATAAATTTGTGGAGAGTTTTCTATGTAAGTGAAATAAGTTTTTTTTATTGAACTATTCATTAATATATTTTTTATGATGAGAATTACTGTGAGCTGAATATTTTTTTGCCGCCAGCATACAAAAGCTCGCAGCAGTATTTGCTGCCAATTTGAATATCTTATTTTGAATCTTGGATTAGAATTTAATTTATTTAAATGAAACTGCATATCAAAGAAACAGGCATGTTTATTGTGAAATTTGATGTAAAATGGTCATTAATGCCTAAAAGTATGGGAGCCTTCAGCAAGAATCTGTCCAGTGGGGGCACCTTGGGGCACATGATAGTGTGGCACCTCTTGATACCTGATGGGAATGTTTTAGGCAGTGACTGACTGATGTATGAAATGGTTTTAATTTACTGTAAATGTTTGATTTAAGGCTTTTTTATTCAAGAGGCCTCTAAATTTTTCATCTGTTAAAGTATTAGATTTTTTTCTGATTTTTTTCTCTTCAATATATGTGCATTGTATAAATTTATATCTGCTTAAATTCAGAGTCTTTTGTGTTAGTTATTTAAATTGGAC